>WOAB01000616.1:2969328-3606156 GCA_027886185.1 Rheum nobile | reverse complement strand
GACGTGACATGCTCACAAGCTTGCAATATGGTGCACGATGTCCTTGTGGATATTGTCATATAACAGATGTAGAGGATCACAAACAGGAAGATCACATGGAGAGTTTTTTCCTGGCAGAAACTGTAAGGATCACCAAAACTTTAATACATCAATTCTCAACCAAATTTCTGATAATTGGAGAACATCTTTAAGTGAGCTTATGCGTTGTAGTTTGTTTATAATATGTATCCTACTATCCTGTACATAAATCTACAATGCATGGATCATTTTTTATGTATCCCTTAGTACCCTTACTTGGTCACTGTACTGCCACAAGGGGATGCTTTTTCCTATTGGCATCACTTGGCAAATTGCTTCCCTGCAGTGAAAAGGGATGTTTGGAAACCTAAGGTTCCTACGTCATTATTCTGTTCTTGAAGAAATTTAAGTTCAATTAAATATTCTATGATTATACATGACAAAAAATTTCAAAGGGTTGAGCTTTTGAATATTTGCTACCAGATTAGTGCAAATTAATGTGAAACCTGTCATGAAAGTGTAACTTTCACCTTTTCTAACTGGCTACTTTAATTCTTTAAATGCCAACATCAATATCCATTTTGAATCCTATCAATACCATTTAGTTGAATCGCTGAACTGGAATTTTACTTGCTCATAAATCTCTCTTACAAGCCGATATTCGGCCAACTTCCATGACTGAGATTTATATTTTTGTGCATAATCTATTTTTTGTTCATGAGTTTACAGGTTAAGTATTTGTGCTTAAGATGGATTATGACATTTTAATATCTGTTTACAGGTCAAATATCTGTGGCTTCTCTTTGACCTGGCTGTGGGTCCTGATAATCTTGTAGAAAATGGACCCTACAAGTAAGTAGTATAAATCTCTGAGTTAGAGTCTAAATTTTGACTGATTCATGGTGCATTAAATATCTTTCTGTTGTTTGATTCTTTTTATTCTGGAACATCCACTCCTTTGTAGATACATTTTCAGCACTGAAGGCCATCTCTTGCCAGCAACTCCTCAAATATCCCTAGTTCGTGAACATTGTTCTTATTATGGGGCATATTGCAATAGCTCCAGCTTGAGGCAGGAATACAAGACCCCGCAGGAGTCTCAAGAGAATGATAGTAAAGCCTACATTGGTTGGAGCCGTAATAGGTTCCCTTCTGACTCAGGGTTAATAAAGGTTAGTATGGATAAATCAGATTCAAATTTACTCACTCCATTTCACAAATTATTGTCATGTTAGACATTTTTTAGGAAACTGTGAAATGTACAAATATTAGCATCAAATTTGGTGCCTTATTTGTGGTGTACACCCTTCTTGTTTCATATATAGCTAGTGAGTAATTCTTTGTTCTCTACAGGGATCTTGTCCAGGACTAACTCATGGTCAGAAGTATGGCATATCATTTTACGACTCTGTGCCTAGGGAGGAGGAGGTGGACAGACGTGATAGACAAAGGCAGACACCTCCTCAGAAAAGTCCTTCATTAATGATTTTTTCTGATACAAGCTCAGTGGTCACATCATCGAATCTTAGAAAAGACGAAGACCCTCCTGCTCTGGAACAGGATAAGGAAAAGTTGGAAACTGAACTCACATCATCGAATCATAGAAAAGACGAAGACTCTCCTGTTCTGGAACAGAATAAGGAAGAGTTGGAATCTGAACTCCCTCACAGATAGCAGGATGAAATTGATGATGAAACCTATGGTAAACAAGAGGATACACAGAAATCAGTCCACAATTTGTGTTTCTTGTAAACAGCTCAGAAGAACATGAGCCTATTTATTCTGGGTTTTGGGTCCTTCACATGTTGATCGCAGCGGATAAAAATCTGGCTAGCTCGGCATGTCTCTACCATGGCAATGGTGCTGACAAGCAACGTAGAGGAGAATTTTCTATAGATCTGGTTGATTGAGCATTCGTGACTTATCCGTGAGGATGCTCCTTGACAGGCACCCAGCAGTCGGGTATTGCAGTATTGTAATTTTGCAGGCCTAGATTCATGAAATACCTTACTGGATGCAGATGTTATGTAATGTTAGGTGACACTATAGCACAGGTTACATACATATTAGGTGTGTTCTTGCATTCTTTTCCCTGTTGCGAAAGTGTAATTTAGCGACTAACAATACATAATCATTCATTAAAAGAAAAACAGTACGTCACTTATACTACAATTTCGAGCACAATGTGTTTCTGATGTAGGAAAATTAAATCCCTCCTATCCCAAATAATCGTCTGGCTGTGTCAAGATTTGTGTTCTTGAGTGACGTACTCGCATCTACCCTCAGCTGAGCTTGAAATTTCGGATTCATTGTCAAGGCTTTCGTTGCTAGATTTTGTGATATTCGTATGACTCAAATCAGCTCATTGCCTACATACACTTCAACTAGAAAGAGAAACAAAACTTGTAAAAATTCAATTAAAAGCAAAGCGAAAGTTGAGAAGTAACAAGTCCATTTTGTGCTAAGTGGCATAGAGCAAGTTCAATATGGCGTCGATTCTGATATGATGTGTTATCATTAGAATTGTCAATTAACCACGTAAATGGACTTTTCTATTATAATTTCTTCCTTATATCTGAAATCTTATTTAGTGATCTTGCGAAAAGAATATTTCAAACTTCGAATGAACATTTACCTTATTTATTTTATATTAGGGGTTTATTTAGATGACACACTCTTTAAATATTATGATACGTATTTTTCAGGGTTATGATACGCCTTCTAAACAAATTCTAGATCAATCTTTTGTGAGTTGCACAACTTTCCAATTTCTTGGATCAACAATTTGTTCTTGGAGGGACGTAATCGTATGATTTTCGAGGGATTTTTGAGTCGAGGGATTTTTCAGGGTTCCGTTCAAACTTCCAAAGAATATCTAGCTTGCTTGCGACGGCACGGACATTATATTAGTTTTTTCATTCACGTATTCATGTCATATTATTCCCTTTCCTAAACGTCCTTGCTTTCAATGTTTATCTGATTACTTCTCATTGTTTCGATGTTATTGACTTGTTATTCTCCAATCGATTTTTCAGGCTACAGATATATTCGATATCTCAAAATTCCTTCCTTATAAAAAAGTAAGATTGATTTTATTTTATAAAGACATTAGCCAACAAATTATTAGTGCGTGTTTCTTTTTCCTCGGCACCTCGACGTCACAAGTGCGTTCGTTCTACGGTAT
The DNA here is from genome assembly GCA_027886185.1 of Rheum nobile. Classification (NCBI taxonomy): domain Eukaryota; kingdom Viridiplantae; phylum Streptophyta; class Magnoliopsida; order Caryophyllales; family Polygonaceae; genus Rheum; species Rheum nobile. The sequence goes on along the minus strand of WOAB01000616.1, from coordinate 3,602,954 downwards.
CTTCAGTCTTCACCGACTTGAACTGAAATACGAAGGAAAGCGGCACAGTGGTGCAAGGGCGAGGTTCAATTCCTAATACGAGTTTCAAGGGGAGTTTGAGAAGCATAACAAAATGGTAGGGGCCAACTTGAAAGCACAAACAATGGCGTTAATGGACAAGAGAGCCTCTGTTGAAGCTGAGATGGACGCTATCATCGATCGTCTTTGTAATCAACCCGCTGCTCCCGGTTTACAGGGCAATCTCGTCGATTCCGAGGTTCTTTCTCTTTTCTCCCTCCGATCCTTTCTACTACCACTTTTTTATGCACAAATTCGTATGAAAATTAGGTTTTTTTTTCTTTCCCCTACTGTAATGAATTGAGAAGGCACACCTATTCTGAGTGTATAATTTTGCAGGGGTTTCCGCGGGCCGATATTGATATTCAGAGCGTGAGAGCCGACCGCCGTAGATTATCTGGTACACAGATTGCCGATATTGTATAAATTTGCAGCAATTTCTGAATTCTGTATAATTTGTAGACAATTATGCTAAAATTAATACTAGTCTCTGTATTTGTGGTGATCATACAATAGCAGAGTTATCCGTCATCTTCTGTTCTGGATCAGTCCGAAACCCTTGTAATCAGACAGTATTCTTGTCTTTGTTGAAATCCCCTCTAAAGAGATTATTTGTAATGTATAGTGCTGAAGAATGATCACAAGAATCTTACTGAGAGCATTAATCATAACATAGAACTTCTGCACTCATCAAAAGTTGTTCATAAGCCATCAAACCTCCCAGCTGCAGGTAAAGAAAGTTGTTCATAAGTTGTGCCTGCTAGCTGACTGCATTTTCGAATGAAATTTCTTTAAAATGGCTGATCAAAACTCCGTTGTTTTCTGTCTTCTCAATTATAACAGAACACGTAGGTTCAGGACATGCTACTGGAGATATTGATATGATCACAGACATTCCCTTTGCCATGGTTGATGAAATAGCTGAGGCATCCCCTGCAGCTGAAGACGGTCTACATCTGGGTGATCAAATCTTGAAGTTTGGAACTATCGAGTCAGGAGATAATCTCTTGTCACAACTTGCATCTGAAGTTCAGAAGAATCAAGGCTGTGCTATACCGGTGGTAGTTCTCAGGCAAGGTGCAAGTATGAACTTAACCGTTACTCCTAGAACATGGTCAGGCAGGGGTACACTTGGGTACGTTTAGTTTCACTTCTGTTCATATATTGCTCTAATAAAATGGTAAATTAATACAGTTGAGATAAGGAACCATATATGCTCTTTATCTTTCCAATAGCTACAACATCACTATTAATCAACTGTATCGGTTTTGTGGTCCAATAACTTGCAGGTGCCATTTCAGAATCTTATGAGGCCAAATGAATCCGAGCAGGCTAATATTGGATCAGTTTTTTTCTCTCTGTTTGGTTGCTACATTTCCCTTATCTGAACGTAAATTTCAATTGTGTGCTACTATCCCAAAACGGTTGTCCTATTTTGGACACTTCCCAGAGAAATTATCTGTATTGTAACGTTTTCCAGCAAAACAATTTGCAGCTCTGAACGTAGGGTTCAAATTTCAAACCAATCCATATATTGCGTAAGTTTCAAATTAATTACGTTCTTTACAGTTGTTAAAAATAGGGTTATCTGTAAGCATATATGGCGGCCTCACACTGGTCTTCCAATCCTCTCACCAGAGATGCCCATTTGTAATACAAATTACAGCTTCCTTTCATCCACGTGCACAAGACAAAATCAGCATCCATTTTATCTGTATACTGGCCTTCACTGGGTGATCATTAACAGGCAAAGGGACCAACTCAGGGCTACCAGCTTCAGTCTCCTCCACAATTTCAGAGATCATCTCCAGAACTTCACTCATCCTAGGGCGCGTCTTCGGAATCCTACCGAGGCACTTGTTTGCAATGCCAACAAGCTTGTGGGCGGCTCTAATGGAGTAGCTACCTTGGAGTCTGGGGTCCATGATGACGGTGAGCTTTTGTGGGTCGGATAAGTAGGGCTTGATCCAGCACAAGAGTTGCTGCTCATTCTTGGGCTTGCTCAGATCCAAAGGCCGCCTTCCTGTGAGGAGCTCGTAGAGGAAGACTCCGAAGCTCCAGACGTCGCTCTTGGACGTTAGGCGCCCTGTTTGTATGTACTCCGGTGCAGCGTAGCCAACTGTCCCAACAACCTTTTGAGATTAAAAAAAAAATTGATCAAATGGCGGATGAAATATGGCTTTGATGTATATCAGGAGTTAGCTTTAGGTTACCGCGGTTGAAACGTGGCTTAATCCATCCACAGGACCAAGCCTGGCCAATCCGAAATCCGAAAGCTTTGCATTCCATTGTTCATCCAAGAGAATATTTGAGGACTTCAAATCCCTGAAGATGATCTGTCAACAATATTACCTTGTCAGTTTAACAAGGCAATTGAGTGTTTCTTGGGAGACAAGGTAGTTGTAGCAAGTACCTGAAAATCCATACCCTCGTGAAGATATGCTAATCCGCGAGCTGAGTCCTGGGCTATCTTCAACCGAGTCAGCCAAGGAATGGGTGCTTGGAAGCGACTGGACAAGTGATCTTGCACACTGCGATTAGGCATGTACTCATATACCAGAAGTCTTTGTATTCCTCTCTCGTCGTCTTCAGCACAGTAGCCTATTAGCTTGACAAGATTTGGGTGTTCTACCACCCCAAGTACGTTTACTTCTGTGACCCATTCCTTGTGCCCCTGCTTATTTCATTCCCAAGAAAACACAGATTTTAGGAGCCAGAATCAGAAAACTACATAAATGTATCACTTGACCTGTCAATGATCGAGTCATATACAGATAGGTTGACTTTACTCCTAAATTTACCCCAACAGAGTTGACATAATCATACATGCTTTGTCTAAGTAAGCTAAGGATTCCTTTGGGGATCGCCACTCATAATACATTATAATGTATTGAATCATGAAATTTAATGCAAAATAATACATTATAATGTTGAGTTATGGAGTCTAATGGACTCTTTTGGACCTGATTAGGATTTCGCTAATTAGGTTAAATATCCGTTTGATTATTATAACCGTTATTACAAAAATAGTGGAAAAACCCTGGCTTGACAGCGCTCCCAAACATAGTCAATTTTTTGACGAGCTGGATTAGCAATTCTCGTGTTCTTTGTTTCAAATTCTCTCGTTAGTGCATTTGAACCCTAACATATAATGCATTATGAGTGCCTATCCAAACACACACTAACTTGTAGGTAATGACATTTGGTGGAATGGCCGAGGGCACATATATGATACACATCAACATTGTAATTACATATTCCATGATTTACCTTCTCCACGTACCGAGTTAGAACAGTATTTAAAGCTTCATAACAAAGTAATTTAGGTGGAATAATAACCCTAACCTTATATATTCTTTAATTTCATAAGACACCAGAAAAAGTATATGGAATTCCCAATTGGTCGCACAGGAATTTATTAGAAGAAAAAGAAGAAGAGTATCTTGCCTGCAATCCTCTTTTACTAAGCTGCTTAACAGCAATATCAACTCTCTTAGCCATATCATCTTGAGCACTCCGAAGCACGCCTCTATAAACACCGCCAAATCCGCCCTCTCCAAGCATAAGAGACCGGCTGAAATTCTTGGTGGCCGCCTTGAGCTCTTCAAACGTGAACGCTCGTAGTTCATCCGTCCTTCTCGACGAGCTCGGGTACCAGCTTCTCGACGACGATTCCGTGCTCGAGTGATCCGAGGCATTGCGCGAGGAGTAGAGTCCCGACCTCCGCATCTCGCCGTCCGTCGACGTCGAGGTCGAAGATCGGATCAACGTCAACTCTTTATCAGCTTGTTTTTCTGATCCATTGGTGGAGGAGAAACACCCCATTTTTGATCAGAGGCTTCTGAAATTTGGATCCATCTTGTGGAGAATTAAAAGAGAAGAGAAGAGACTCTCAAGTCAAAGTAGGCAGCTGGAGTTTAGCTTACCAACCTTGACACAGGCTTCCAATATGCAAAGAGCGGTGGTTCATCAACACACGCATTCGAATTAAATTTGATATGATTAAAATGTGGTAGAGAGTGGGTTTATTAGACTTCCGTCCTCACATAAATGATGGCATACTCCTACATTATTGCCGTAATTATATGATTAATTAATTAACTTATTGAGGAAATTGTATGCCAATGTGTTTGGAAAACCTTGCTTAGAACACACCCAAAAAAATAGACAATTGATTTTGAGTTGTTCAATCACCCTTCCCGGGTCTTCCGGTGCATAAAGATTCTCATGAAAGTGGAGGGAAATTGCCTAATATTCTGCGACAAATTGGAGGGTGGCTTTTCGTGTAATATTTTTTTTAAGGTTTCTTTTAGACTTTAACATAAGCCAATTTTTTTAATTTTAAAGTACATTTACTTTTTAAACTGACAATTCATAAAAATGATGTTACTTTCTAATGTTGTATTCCCATTGTTCCAAAGTTATTTACAGTATTTAGCTTCTTGGTTAATAATAATAACAGAAAATATGCTACTTTCTTTGAAGGAATAAAAAAAATTTTAAGCACCATTGTATACAATACATGGTGATAAAATAAGCTAGGAGTATGTAATAAAGATAAGGGAACGGACAATTTTTTGTTTTTAGGGAAATTTTTATTCGTGCTCTTACTTTAAATTGAGGTCAATAAACATAATGATGAGTTTCGATTTGATCAATTCGAATCGAAATAATATAAATATAGAAAATATCGATTACAAAGCAAATAAATTCAAATCTTAAGAACACCAATTAAAAAATATTTAATTATGAGACATTAACATAAATAAACCTAGATTCAAAAATTTACCTTACTTTTATAAGAAAGGTCGTTAAAACTCATTTAATAAGTGTAAACGTACAAAAGAAACACTGAAGAAAACATTAAAAGCTTTAGATAGGATGAGGTGAGGGTGACGTTTGAAATCAAGATCCACTCGGAGTCAAATTGTTGACTCATCTATATGTATACATCCACCGTGGCACCACCGCGCATGTCGAAAAATTTCCGAGAAGAAAAGTACAAATGGATCAAAAACCAACTGCGATGAAATTCTGAAGCATCCATATCTGTCGCTGCAAATTGCAATGCACCAATTAAAAAACAAAACAAGTCAGACAGACAAAGGCAAGCAGAGCCCCACGCGCCGGAAGAGACGCCTTGATTTGCTGGCTGCTGCAGAAATCTCTACTTTCTTCCTTTTCTAATTCAAACTAAAAAAAACTTTTCCAAATGCCTTTTCAATTCTGATTTCACTGTCGCGGAAATTGAAACCTGATACATTGAATCAAGCTTCTGAAAAGGAGTGGAGTCTTGAATTGAATCGTGAATGGCGGTTGATTGTACGATTTCTGTGGTGGTAGTGATACTACTGAGCTCAGTAGTAAGTGGAACGATCGGCGGTGCTAAGCCAGACGCCAAATTGATCGGAGAAGCCAACGAGCTTTACTATGCTGGTATCACGAATCTCACGGAGCTTCTCGTCACTGAGCTTCGCGGTGAAGTCCGTGACTGTATCACCGATCCGTAAGCTAATTGACGGATTTCTTTCTAGGTCAACACACTAGTTTTTAGTTTCCCTAATTTGTAATTTTATTGATTTTTGTATTGTATTGTTTTGTTTTGTTTTGTTTTCTGCTTTACTTCAGGTTGAGTGATTGGAACATGGCGTTCAATTATACTTCAAACTTGGAATTTATAGCTTCTTGTTTGATGACCACTAGTAAGTGCTAAATCAATGCATCTGAAACTGGCTTCGATTCTAATCAGGCTCTATTACTGCTGATTGTTCTGTTACTAGAAAATTTGAAATTTGTACATTGTGATTATGACACTTGAAGATTTATGACAGGTGATCTTTCACAGCGGTTGTGCACCACAGCAGAGTTAAAGTTCTACCTACAAAATTCAGTTCTGGGATTTAACTCTGGAAAACCAAGCAGGAATTGTAACTCGACCTTATGGGTTAACGGATGCGAGCCAGGATGGGCTTGCAGTCTTAATGCAACAACTGAAACTACTTTACAAAATTCAAAGGAAATACCTGCTAGAAGTCATACTTGTCAGCCTTGCTGTGAGGGTTTCTTTTGTCCACAGGGACTTACTTGCATGTTCCGTGAGTATATCAACTTTCTCAACTCATACCTATAATTTGCTGAACTTTTTCAAGTTTAGAGTGTTCTGATTGCATAGTCTATATCTTTTTTGGTTGGTTTCTTTTCTTTTGTTATGAAGCTTGTCCGTTGGGTGCCTCTTGCCAGAAAGCTACATATGATGCTACAACTGGCGTATGTCAGCCGTAAGACCCTAATTAGCTTCTAAGTGCTGTATCTTATCCTCTGGAAATTTGGCATTCTGTGCAAAAGTTTTTGATATATGTATGCAGATACAATTATCGGCTACCCTCTGGACATCCTGAACATGGCTGCGGTGGTGCAAATATGTGGTCTAGATTTGACGCCGCAAGGGAGATCTTTTGTCCTGAAGGGTCATATTGCCCAACCACAACTGAAGAAAGACCCTGCAGTAGTGGGTACTCCCTTTGACTTGTACTGAATGATCAAACATTTTCTGTTGTTAGCTCTTCTTTGTTTATATGATCTTTATCTATGTTTGGATCAAAATACATTTTTGACTCTATTATGTTGAATGTCAGATTTTACTGCCGAACAGGTTCCACGTCTCAGTCCCGTAAGTCTCCACTATGATACATTGCTTCCATACTACATTGGGTTGACAAAAGAAGTGTTAATTTTCATTTTTTGGAGAGATTTAATGGCTTAACTTTTCACTGTGAAGTGAAGAGACTAACTTCCTGATTTCTTCCTTTCCTTTTTGGATGTCCTTGCTCTTGGGAATTGCAGGTTGCTCCAAGCTGATTTCCTGTAAAGCAAACACATCTAAGCAGAATATTCATGCATATGGAATAATGCTTATAGTGAGTCGAGTGATGATGCTTCATGTTTTAGCCCAAGTCTCTCTGTCACAGAATAGGGAAGTAAAGCCTTTTCTCGTTTGTTGCAGGTTGTTTTAGTTGCTCTTCTTCTCATCATTTACAATTGTTCAGACCAAATCATCAGTACCCGTGACCAGAGACGTGCCAAATCCAGACAAAAAGCTGCAAGAATTGTGCAACAAAGCGAAAATGCACGTGCAAGGTGGAAAGTTGCAAAAGAGGCAGCTAAGAAGCATGCTGCAGTATTGCATGCCACTTTATCTAGAAAATTTTCTCGTAAAGATCATCAAGGGCAACGGATGACGTTAAGTGCACCAGATAACATGGTAGATGATTCTTTGTTACCTCATTCTCATGATCCTGATAGACCTGATGGAATATCAGAATCTGAACACCATGGCAGCTCTACTCTTGAGATTGAGCATGACATTACAAAGAGAAATACGCGGAAGGCAAACGAAAGCAATGAGACACAAATTTTCAAGTATGCATATGCCCAAATTCAGAAAGAGAAGGCTCTTGAGAGAAGAAACGAAAACGCCGACTTTTCACGTGTGATTTCAATGGCAAGAGACTCTCCTATGAAGAAAAGACCTCTGATTGAGGTCTCATTTGAAGATTTGACCCTCACATTGAAGGGGAAGAAAAAATGCCTTTTGAAATGTCTTACAGGGAAAGTTATGCCTGGCCATATTGCGGCTGTAATGGGACCATCAGGAGCTGGAAAGACGACGTTTCTCTCTGCCCTTGCAGGGAAAACAACAGGATGCACAAGAAAGGGTTTGATTCTTATAAATGGACAGCCTGAATCGATCCACTCTTATAGGAAACTCATAGGCTTTGTTCCACAGGATGATATTGTGCACGGAAATCTGACGGTGGAGGAGAATCTCTGGTTCAGTGCACGGTGTAGGTATGTCGAATGATTCCTGATCTAAGACTTGTCATTAATCTATTACCTTTGTCAATCCTTTCACATTGTCAATCCTTTCACATATTGTTCTGTTTTAACTTCCTTTCAAGTATTTTTGGTGGTCCTTGATTTCATTGTTGGTTGATTTTGTTTTATACATGTTATTTCAAGATTGGGTGCAGACTTGAAGAAAGCAGATAAAATTCTAGTACTTGAAAGAGTGATAGAGAACTTGGGGTTACAGGAATTAAGAGATTCGCTTGTTGGAACGGTGGAGAAGCGAGGAATTTCGGGTGGTCAAAGGAAAAGGGTAAATGTTGGATTAGAGTTGGTGACAGAACCTTCTCTTCTGTTTTTAGATGAACCAACGTCTGGTTTGGACAGTTCATCCTCGCGCCTCCTTCTCCAAGCACTTAAACACGAAGCTCATGCAGGAGTCAACATCTGCATGGTAGTTCATCAACCAAGGTAAATCCAAACATATATATATTCTTCTATATTCACAATCTTGTGATTGTTTAGATACCCATCTATATTTTCCTTCAACACTGACTGTTTATTTCTGCTTCAGCTATGCATTGTACAGGATGTTTGACGATTTAATACTGCTAGCAAAAGGCGGTCGAATGGTTTATCTTGGGCCAGTGAGTCTTGTTGAAGAATACTTCAGTGGAATCGGAATCAACGTCCCGAATCATGTTAATCCTCCAGACTACTACATTGACATCCTAGAAGGTTTGGTGGAACCATGCACAAGCACTAGTGTCAACTACAAGGAGCTTCCACTTAGATGGATGCTTCACAATGGGTACCGAGTACCTAATGATATGCAGTCAAGTGTTGCTGGTCTAGCTATGGCCACGAGTAACGGAAGCCAGCTAGATAGTTCTTTGCATGAAGAACAATCTTTTATTGGAGAATTATTGCATGATATGAGACATCATATTCAGCTTGTGCGGGATCATATATGCCTCAACTTCCTTAGGGAGAAGGACTTGACAAATCGGAGAACACCCAATATATTTACCCAGTATAAGTATTTCCTTGGGAGGTGAGTTTTGATGCAATCTTCTCCAAGATTCCACCTTGATTAGGAGTTAATGTTTTGCATAAATGTGATCTGTCAGGATAAGCAAGCAGCGTTTACGTGAAGCCAGGTTGCAAGCAACAGACTATCTGATCTTATTACTTGCTGGTGCCTGTTTAGGAGCAATTTCAAGCATTAGTGATGCAAGTTTTGGGGCGTTTAGTTATTCATACACACTAATTGCTGTCTGTAAGTCTTCTGTCCATTTCTTTGTTAAACATACCGATGAATATGCGAATGCTACATTTTTATGCTGTTACTGCACAAGTCAAGTATTCTTTCTACTTTGTAATGAACTTTTTTTCTTGTTGCCAATAAGTATCTCTTTGGTGGCAGCTCTTTTATGTCAAGTTGCATCATTAAGGACATTTTCACTAGACAAATTACAGTATTGGAGAGAGAGTGCTTCTGGAATCAGCAGCTTGGCAAGCTTCCTTGCAAAGGATACAGTTGACCTCTTCAATACATTGATCAAGCCTATAGTGTATCTATCAATGTTCTATTTCTTCACGAATCCGAGGACTGCTTTCCTGGACATCTACATTGTCTTGGTCTGTCTGGTGTATTGCGTCACGGGAATTGGTTATTTATTCGCTATTTTCCTTGATCCTGGTCCTGCTCAGCTGGTTGGTTTAAATTTTCATTTACAAAATCTCAGGTAACTCTCCTAATGAAAGTTTGAAGTTCACATTTATGACCGTTTTAACTTGTTTCTTGCAGTTTTCGGTGCTCCTTCCTGTCTGTTTGACTCTCATTGCAACTCAGGCACTTTCTAATCCTAATCTGAGATGGATAGCTAATATGAGCTACCCAAAATGGGCTTTGGAAGCACTTGTGGTGGCAACTGCAAAGAGGTAATTCCAACATTATGTTCCTGATTTGTTGTTGGTTATTCAAAATCAGTTACGATTTTTGCCATGTTTTGGCTCAGGTACTATGGAGTATGGCTCATTACACGCTGTGCTATGCTTCTCAAATTTGGCTACACTCTTCGGTATTGGTGGTATTGCATTTCAATCATCACTCTCTTCGGTGTAATCAGCCGCGTTGTAGCTTTCACGGGTATGTTGATACTTCAAAGGAAATAAACTGAAGAGTAATCCTTCTTCGTTAAGGACAATGCTTGACATTTCATTTTTGGAACTGACTTCTAACAAGAAGGTAAGTTGAATTTTGTTCTACTGCACACAACTGATCATGACAAGTTTACCGGGATACCAACAGTTGTGCTAGTTACTTAGTTAGGCCCCATGGATGTAACTAATTTATCGTTATCTATACTTTGGAAAGAAAGGAAAAAGATTTTCCCTGTTGAGTAATTTCTGATTGATAAAGCCAATTTATTGAATACGCAAGATTTTGCTCTGTACAAAATTGTGGGAAAATGGTTGATGATTAGAGAGGTAACGTAGTAGCTAAAGTGGACATACTATCTATAAGAAGTTTCTTCTGAAAGCCGTCGAGTATATGAATACAAGTGTGTACACGAATTGCCAACCAAGCAATTGCAAATTTCCATGCCTTCATTTCCTTGTAATTAATCTCATTTGGACTTTTGGAGTATTTGGCGAGTCAAATTTGCCTGCTTATACGCTGAAAAATGCAGACAGGCAGCACTTGTTTGTATGTGACCATTAAACCAAACAAAGAAAACACAATTTGCAAAAACAGATCAATCATGATCCTCTGCTTCTTAACCACCATAACTTTGCTACTTCTAACGCCCGCCATAGCTGCTCAGCTTCAAGGTAACCATGAGGTCGCCAAGCCCGGGTGCCCGGACGAGTGCGGGGGAGTCAAGATCCCCTTCCCATTCGGCATCGGAGCCGGCTGTTATCTCCAAAACGACACCAGATTCATCATCAAATGCAACAACACCAACCCAAAACTAGCATTCCCAATTCTTGGTTTCACCTCCTCCAACCATAAAATTCTCAGCATCAATCTCTCAGATCACAGCATACGCCTTTCATCTGGGGTTGCTTATCAGTGCTACAGCCAAGGAAAACCGTCATCAGACACCAACAGAAGCTCATACGACCTCGACAAAGTCGGCTTCAGCCTCTCCGCCACTAGGAACAAGGTTTGTCAATCAAGAAGCTGTTTCCTTTTCCAAGATTCAAGTTCTTATTATCTACTCTCTGAACAATTTCAATCTCCAAACTTGCCAAGTTTGTAGCCGTTGGATGTGACACTATGGCAAGCGTCCAGAACAGCAGGAGCCACGGCCACCTTGGCCAGCTGGACCTGACTGGGTGCATGACCTCTTGCCTATCATTACAGTCTGTGAGTCAGCAGATGACGTGTTCAGGGCGAGGCTGCTGTGAGATTGCGATATCCGACAGCATGTCAAGGCCTAGGATCCAGGTGGGCAGCTTCTACAATCACACTTACGTGCAAGACTTTAATCCCTGCAGCTTTGCGTTGGTTGGGGAGGTGGGTTCGTATAAGTTTTCTGTGGCGAATTTGACTGCTTCAGCTAAAGATTATGGCAAGATTCGAGTGTCGGTGGTGTACGATTGGTCGGTTTCTCTGAGTTCTGGAGGCTGCTCAGAGGCCAATCTATGTGGTCCGAACACCAAGTGTGTAAGTGTTGATGGAGAGGATGGAATTAGGGGATACCGTTGTGAATGTTTGGCGGGTTTTGTTGGTAATCCTTACCTCTCACTCGGATGTCAAGGTATGTGCTTTTTCGGCGCAAACTTCTTATACATTACAATTACAATTCAAAACAAAACAAAACTTTTATGTAACATAAATACTCCTTGCAATGTATAATATGTTGCAGATATAGACGAATGCCAAGATGATAATCTCAACCATTGCGACAAACAAATCTGGTGCTTCGACAATGGCGAGGGGCTCAATATTAGTCGGTGCCAGACACTAAGCTTTTGTGTGAACAAGGTAGGAGGCTATGATTGCCAATGTCCAAAGGGATTAGTTGGGAAGGGTACAAAAACTAGTCCTTGCGTTGATCCTCCTCCAGCTACACGTGTCGTCGCTAAACTCGTGCTAAGTAAGTGCAAAATCATGTGTATACTTGCAAATTCTTTCCAAGTGATATCAAAGTAGATGAACGTCTAATTTACTTGACGCATCATCAAATGTATGTTTCTTGCAAATATGATGATCGACCTTTTACAATTTTAGGTCTTACCCTAAGCATTGGGATGTTGATCGCTTTGATCATATTTTATGGGATGCACAAACTAGTCAAAAGGAGCAAGGAGATCAATAAAAGGGAAAGCAACTTCAAGAGAAATGGTGGATTATTATTACAACAAAGAATTTCCTCGAATGAAGGTGCTATAGATAGGATCAAGATCTTCAGGCGGATTGAGTTAGTGAGAGCAACAAACAACTTCAACGAAAATAGAGTGCTTGGTCGCGGTGGCCAAGGAACCGTCTACAAAGGCATGTTGGTGGATGGAACAATTGTAGCAGTCAAGAAATCTAAGAAAGTTGGTGAAAACCAATTGGCTCAGTTCATCAATGAGGTTGTCATTCTATCCCAAATCAACCACAGGAATGTGGTGAAACTATTTGGATGTTGTCTTGAGACTGAGGTTCCGTTGTTGGTTTACGAGTTTGTACCCAATGGAACACTCTATCAACACATTCATAACCCCAGTGAAGATTTTCGGGTCACTTGGAAAATGCGGCTTCAGATTGCTGTGGATTGTGCAGGAGCTCTAGCATATCTACATTCATCCTCCTCTTCTCCTATATATCACAGGGATGTCAAGTCCTCCAACATACTTTTGGATGAGAAATACAAAGCCAAGATTTCGGATTTTGGGACTTCTAAGACCATTTCCATTGATCAAACTCATGTAACTACACGAGTCCAAGGCACATTCGGCTATTTGGATCCGGAGTTTTTCCGGTCAAACCAGTTCAATGAAAAGAGTGACGTTTACAGTTTTGGAGTCGTTCTTCTGGAGCTACTAACCAGCAAGAAGCCGGTTTTCATAGATGAAGAATCTGAAGATCCTAAAAGTTTGGCTACAGAGTTTCTACAGTTGGTAGATTGCCCTGATCGATTATACGGCCTTCTTGATGCTGAAGTCTTGGAACAATGCTCGAAAGAGGAGATTGAATTGTTGGCTAGACTCGTTGAGAGATGCTTGAGTTTGAACGGGAAGCAAAGACCTACAATGAAAGAAGTCGCAATGACGCTGGAGATGGCTAAATCACAGCGTTATGAAGTGCCCAATGCTGCAGTTGAGCAGAGAATTGAATGGGAAAACAAGCATGTGTGGACTGATCAGATAAACATGACAAATGAAAGCACTTTCTGCAGTTCATCAAGCGGCTCTGCTTGCCCTACCAACTCCTCCACGGGTACTTGGCTTAATTAATCTGTTATTCAACTCCATTTGTCCTAGTCTGGACTCTCCTAAACTATGGTTAAAGTTCAAACTTCAAACCAATTAGTGATGTATAGGATTTAAGGAACAATAGATTGGGATTTCTGAATTTGTAAATCAAAATCTTTATGCTAGATGCTACATCTTGTGAATTATATACTTCTCATCATGTTAATTACCTTTTACAGTCAATTATTCCTTATTTGAAAAATTCTGTAACTTAGGGTGATTACATTGAAATTACTGCAGTTATGCTAAAGATGATGGATTTCCAAGTTGGGATAAAAAAAAAGTTTTAGTTTTGAGCAAGATTTCCAAATTGTGCACTAGACAATGTTTGAAACTGTAAACAAGCCAAAACTGAGAGCAACGATTCAACCTGAAACTGAAAAAATGCAAACTTTCCTTTCCCTCGGACAACAAAAATGCAGACAAAACTAATCATTCATCACTCACCCCCATTTCCCCAAATCACAAAATACAAGGGCCGTAATAGGCGACGAAATTCCTTACTTGGAAGGTGAAACTCTATTAAGAATGACAAACAAAGAATCAAATCTCTCAGCTACTCATTTAATTTTCACACCGTGGGCATCATACCACTAAGAAGCACAATATGACCAAATTTACACAGATGTACAGGGACATACAGCAAAGACAACAACTCAAAGGAGTCATTATACAAACTCAACCTCTTCCAGAGTTACCATGTCGCTGGCTTCTGAAGTAACTAAGAAGTGCTTGCGCCTGAAAAGAAAAAGAAGCATGTAATCAGTATTCGTCATATATAAAGATTATGTCAATTTTAGAGGAGTTTTGGCAAGTAATGTACCTTTTCTTTAGCTCTTGCAGTGCCAGACTGTGACAAAGCCACTAACGGTGGAACGACACCTTCTTGTAGTACCATATTGCAAAACCTAGCACTGTTTGTGCACAACTGTAAAAGGGCAGCAGCTGCATTTTCTTTCCCTCTAGGTGATCCCAATTCGACGACCTCAACCAGGACAGGAATGCCTCCAAACTGGCCAATGGCATTCCTACCTTCTTGGATTGTAGCAATATTTGCCAAGACTGCAACAGCTTTGTCAACCATTCCAGCAGCTGGGTCCATTAGCTCAACTAGATATTTCACAGCACCAGCCTGCACAATCTTGCCCTTGTTCTCATGATATATAGACAAATTAAACAAAGCAGTAGCTGCATCTTTCTTTCCTCTTGGAGTACCGTTTCCTAGTAATTCAACCAAAGGACCAATAGCTCCAGATCTCCCTATTTTTACTTTGTTTTCCTCAATTACTGACAGACTAAAAAGAGTGGCAGCAGAGTTTTCCTTAGCCTCAGGACTGCCAGTTTGAAGAACATGGATAAGAGGCTCAATGGCTTCAGCATTTGCAATGGCATTTTTGTTATTATCGTTGATGGACAAATTCAGCAGAGCTGTCACGGCATTTTCCTGAATCTTTGAGTCCGTTGAGCTAAGGAGATTGACCAACAAGTTAATGGCTCCACAGTTTGCAATAACAATCCGGTTATCCATGTTATGCTTAGCAAGGAGTCTTAGTTCAGCAGTGGCTTCTCTCTGTCTCTCCACTGACGAGCTATGTAGTTCCTCCATCAACTTCTTAACTTGGCTTTCAATGCCAGAGAGATCAGGTCTAGTTTCAAAGGCAGGGGAAGAAACAATTCTCGGAACATTCCTTCCAGATGGACGACGCCAAAGTATTTGACTACGAGTCCGTGTATCTGTCAATCTTGGTCGAAACTCGGAATCGTTCTGCAAAGAGCTGACATGAGGCACATTATGTAGCTCATTCATCAGTTCCCCTGATCCATCACTGCTATCAGCTCCAGATCCCTGTGAAATCTGACTAGGATCTCCAGATGGCTGTAGCGGTAGATTTCTATCAGAAACTGTGCTGGAATCAGATGCAGATCTGTTGCGTCCATGGGATCCCTCTTCATGGGTACCAATCGCATTTGCAAGTTCTTCCCTCGATGGTGACAAAGAGGCCTGACCATTTGGGTGCAAACTTTTTTCATCAATGTAACCAGGTCCATTTTCCAAGGATAATCTCCCCATATCCAAGGTATCTTCTGTGACAGCACGATCTTCATGGAAACCTCGAGGTGAAGCAGGCCTTCCTTCTACAGGAACAGGCCTAATGGAATCGGGTGATGTTGGTTGGTCACTTCTAGAACGAGGTACCACAAACGTGCCGCGTTCAACAGGAGAAATAAGAGACAACGGCTGGTTTAAGCTCATTGGCTCAGGCAGCTTCACATTGTTCAGCTCACACCAATTAGCAATAAGGGCCTTCACAGTATAGTTAGGTATCAAGTTTGTGTGACCTAGAGTCTGCCTTGTCTTAGGGCAAACATTAAGGCCAAGATCAAGCCATTTCCTGATGTAGGCACGTTCATATGTTTGGCCCGAGGCCACAATTACAGGGTCAGTCATCAACTCAAGTGATAGGGGGCAGCAAAAATCAGCTGGTACTGGAATCGGAGTAGAGCTCTGGGACTGCTTCATCATGACAAGACGATCATGCAAGCACATGATAACAGCTATCAGCTGATCGAGATACTCGACCTCCGCATTCTTTTCAGCCTGTTCAGCATTCTCCTTCAACTTTTCAAGGGCCACAGCCTCAATTAGGATCTCTTGGTTTGACCATAGCCCTAAAGAATCAGCGATTTTGATCAATCTCTCCGGGCTAGGCCCATGGCCAGCTACATGATCATTTACAGCTTCAGAAATAATAGCCTCTGTCTGATCACAACTTACGTTCTTAACCTTTTCAATGCAGTGCTGCAAAAGATTTACATATAATGTTAAACAACATAAAGGAACTGAGTTAAAACCATTTACCAAAAACCTCACAAACCAGAAAGCACACAGATATAATACAATTCATCCAATGATTGACCAACAATTCCGTAGTCCAGAACCGCACACAAAAAAATTAGGCTTAATCAGGTACCTCAAGAGATGATGAACTCAACTCAGCAGGAAGGCCGTCATGGGCTTCCTTCAGAACTTGGAAGATTTCCAGAGCAGAGCTCCTGATCTTTGCTAATAATGATTCTGTTTGAAGAACCTAAGCAAAATATAAAAGTAGAAAGCATATATTACTTCAAAAGGAAGTCAAAACATGTCCGCCAAAGCAGTCAACACCCATCAAAAAAATCATTTTTTTTCAAATGAAAACAAACCATTACTGAAGATAGCATGAGAATCAACATACTGTTTGACATTTTCTCTACAAATAGGTGGGGGAGGATATTATAAATATCAAGTTTATACGACTGAAGTATAGAGGGAACAAACAAAGATTTAATCTTGTGCATCATTGCTTAATATCACATTAGGGTGCAGTACAGACAAAATATAGATAAGGGCATTATAATTTGTATTTAAGGCATATTATGTGGCAGCTCTACATAGATTCAGGAAAGCGTATCTTCTTATTGTATCAGCATAAGATCCAGAAACATACAAGATAGACTCTGCTTGCCAATGGATGCCAGTTCTGATATAGATCCCTGGATTCATCAACAATCTGACCAAGTTGCCTAAATGCGTTCTTTAGCAGATCATCAGAAACCATGTCAATATCAATAATTGCATCAAGTATTGACTTCAACAACTTCAATGTTTCTTCTATCTTCAGGTAGTTTTTTCTCAGAGGTTCACAATCGAAGTTGTCACAAGATATTAAGCGAAAAAAGGAAGACATGTTCTTAAGAAGTGCCTTCAGCGATGGAACCTCCATCATACCTGCACAAAGGGCGGGATAAGTACAAAGACCCAAATGCTTGGGTAAAAAGGAAGTACTGACAACAAAGAAACTGAAACAACAAAACCGAATTCACACAGCAGGTACAGCAAAAATAGGATAAAAATGGATATGAGACTTAATTTAATTCACACTTCAAGAACAAATAACAAGCCCAACATCAAAACAGGGAAGTAAGAGAAAGGTAGAGATGAGAGTGGAAGGAAGTTGCGAGATGCGAGAGGAAGAGAGCTGCGAATTCAGACAAAAATACTAGGTTTTAACAAGCAACAATGTTTCACAGTCAAAATACACGAAAAGAGCAGATTTCCGCAACCAATTTTACAGATGCTTGAAGCAAACAAGCACAAAACTACCGCATCTCACACAAATAAAAACAAAAATGAATTCCGTAGCCAAATTAGGGTTTGTATATTACCTCTGAAGACTGACACAATCGATTGCTATGAATGGAGGCGAAAACCCCAGATTGGAGCGTAACCTAGCTTAAGCGGAGACAGAGTGAGATCAACAGGATATCGAGTGCTGTTGCAGCTCAATAGGATGATCCCCACAAGCGGCACTGTGCCAATTATGAGGGTTTGCGATCTGGGCGTCGGGCATCGGTTGAAGAGGAGAAGCGTCAAATGCGAAATGGGCAGCGACTACTCAATAGAGGAGACAAAGAGGCGTGTGGGCCGATTAGAATAAAAATCGGTTTTCAGTTGAATTAAATGGAAACTATACAATATGTAAGTAGGTTTTTATAAAGGCTATTTTAGTGAATTCAAAATGTATAGTGATGATCATTTGATAAGTTTATCTAACATTGATTTCAATTTTTATGCTACGTATAAAATAAATTTATTAATATTTTCTTATTTAAATTGGCAATTTTTTGAGAGAAAAAAAAACAGAATTGACTAGCCAATACACCACATTAGAAAGACAATTAATTACAGAAATTTCCAACAAGGGTTTTTTTAACCGAGTATTTATAATAACTTATTTTATATAGATATATATCTCCTCTTTTTAACATTTTTCGTATCACTCAAACTTTAAAATTATAAAAGTATTTTTTATTAAAAAATAGTTATAAAAAATATTTATAATTACTTTGGCCAACACAAAGTCAATATCTTCTTTTGAGAAAAGAAAAGAGAACAAAAATGAAGAAGAAGATGTACTAGCTGAAGAGCGAGTGATGAAAGATGATTTCTTCTTGATTTGTTCTAGATCTATTATTCTAAATTCTTTGATCTGTCAAAAAATGTCTCTATAAATGTTTTAGCTTAATAAAAACACATTTGATGAGGGTATCATATTGCTCCATATGTATAAGCAAAAAGAAATCATCTGGTTTTCGAAAATTATGAACTACCTGTATAAGCTATGATACTCGAAAATTCCAAATTAGTAGTGTTTTTCGTGTCAAAAACTAATGGAAACTCCCGAAAACTCCTAGGAAACGTTTCCCAGGGGTGGGGAAACGGTCAACGTTTCCGTTGACCATCAAATTGAAAACGGTCAGCGTTTCCTAAGTGTTTTCTATGAGTTTCCTACTTTTAGAAAAACAAATTTGTTAAATCTTAAAATGGCCAGAACTTCTGCATACACATTTCTCGGATTCTCTACTCTCCAAACTTCTTTGCTTCTCCTCTAATCCTCCCAGTGCATTGCTTATGAGCTTGTTTGACAGATAAGAGCTTCAGTCTGAGCATTGTTATTAGGTCCTACTCAATAAAAGCCCTGATTCAGTCTTTCAATTTTTTATTTTGGTACTATTTTATTAACTTCAGTTTTTAGTGGAAGGATACAGTTCTTCAAAGACCCAAAAAAAGATGTATTCTGTAGGGGGGCTTTGACATTGTACAAGTTAACTATACTTTCACTCATGCCTTTATTAAATTATTAACTTTTCAGAATTGATATTTTTTCAGTTAGGTATATAGATATTGTGATGATTTGTTAATTCAATTAGATGTTGAATTGCTCATATCTTATCCTATTAAAGGTCTGTTTGGATTCATTCGTAGAATGTATTAAATTGTCAATTTAATACAAGATAATATAATTTAATACATTAAATTTTATATTCAAACAGACCCTAACTTATCGTACTAGTTATTACAAATGACTTAAGAGCTTGAATATAGTCTATTTTATATATCTTTTGATGATATATTTATTCTACTTCTTTAAACCTTTAAAATAATATATAATGTATGTTACCGTTTTTCCGGCGTTTCCCTTTTCTACAAATTTGAAATTACCGTTTTCCCGTTTTGAAAATATTTCCATTTCCTGTTTCCGTTTCCGTTTCCGGATAACATAGCGTATAAGTGGGTCAAAAAGGTAGTTTTAGGCACAAAGTACTAAAACGAAAAATAAAAAATGGCGTGCATCTTTAGATACAATCCATGAAAATAAGGTATGAATCCTATGTTCAAAACTTTGTGTCGTTGTTGTCCCCACAATTAGCTCAAACTACTAAAGTATTGATTTTTCTAATACATGCCTATGTTTTCTAATTCGTGCCTTGTCATAGAAACATTATATTATTATTTTAGTATTTGCTTTTTTTGTTAATAAATACTCCCTCCGTCCCCGGTTTGTTTGTCCTGTTTGATTTTTGGACATTGTTCACCGTTGAAGAAAATATTTAAGATTTCTTCCAATATATAAGAAAAAACATAGTCATGTGGGGTCTTGTTTGATTCGTCTCAACGAGTACTTTGATAATATCAAAAAATTATGATTTTTAGAATTATGTAATTAGAGATATTAACGATACAAAACTCGTCTCGACAAGTGTGCCCGATCAAAACAGGACAAACAAACCGGGACGGAGGGAGTAGTAATTGTTTAGAGTTTTAAACAATGATTTATTAGTAAGTTTCGAGATATATTATTTTAAATTGTATCATATTGACATTTTTATACAAATTATTTTTATTTATTTGTTAAAAATGATGTGGGTAGTTATTAAATTGTAAAACTTATTTAAAAACTTATAATATTTTATCTTAAATACTACATAGTATTTTATTTAATAATTGCATATCTCTATGGAGTATATATTTATAGATTTTAAAAAATCTAACAGTTTTCTTAAAATAAATAACCTACTCCATATGTCTTAAAGGTATTGATTAGAAGGACTATTAAAAGTAATTGTTTCCTTTTAAGCGACATTTAGGCCATTTACACAAGAACTAAGAGAGTATTAGATAAATTAATGACCATGTTGGAAAAAGGAAAAAAAAACAAGATATTAATATAAAAGAATTGGAAAAAGGAAATCATTATATAAAAGAATTGTAATATGATCAAAATACTATTTTTTTTTCCCTTTTTTGCAACAAGAATAGAACTTGTATTTAGGGCTGGAAATGGGTCGGGTTATGGAAATGGGTCGGGTTATGGGTGGATTGACCATTTTCTCCACCCGACCCATGAAAAAAAATTGTCACCCGATCCATCCATCACCCGCGTAACGCTTCACCCATATCTGATCCACCCGTCACCCGCGTGTGATTCGGGTGACCCGATCCACCCGCGAAAATCATAAAACTAATCTATTTTAAGCCGTTCGTTTAATCGTTTTCCAAATTTCACCTGATCAATTGCTCAATAATCCACTAATAGAAATACTAGAGGCAAAACAATGACATTTCATGTCAATATATCATTCAAAAGTATACATCAAATGCATTGGTCTATGTGGAAAAGTTCTGCATATCGAAAATTCGAAATGAATAAAAACAAGTAATAGATAGATTCTTCAAAAGCAGAGTATTGATTCAACACTCGAGCCTTGCGTGAAGTTATAGCCGAACTTTGAGGAACAGAAGGCGGGTCAGATCCAGTAGATGGAGGTGGCATTGAATTGTCAACTGGTATTGCTGGACCAACAGTAGATGAAGAATTAGTTGATTGAGCTTCTTGGTGATTAACTTCTGTCATCATCACATTCAAGTATCCTGTAAGAATTAAGCCAAAAAGCGTCAGATCAAAGCAACAACTGATTTGCAGTCCAAGGGTATAGGAGAATAACTGGCGTCCACAATCAAGAACAAAAAGAAAAGATTAGGACAAATAGAATTAACTAATATAGAAATTGAGAAATGGAGTAAATGGCTACTTGATTTATTGAATACAATTACAAGTATATATATACAAAGAGGAAGTGAAGAACGGCTGCCTAAACTAACTCCACAATATGAGGCACTAACAGCACTCTATAACAGTCCTGGCTAAGCCAAAGCAACAACCATAATTCAGCTAACAAGCAACACCAACCGTCATCTGATGCAAAGGAGCCTGACCCGTTCACAATCCCAAGCGAATACACATGGACAAACATCAACAGTAAAAATCAAAAGGTGAAGAAAACTAGATCTGTCAAGAAATCCAAGTGAAGAGTTGAAGAAAAAGGAAACATTGTAGGAGAAAACTTGTCAGTGCAGCTATCAGCTTCACAGGAGTTTCTCAGCTGGCACATATATTGTAGATATATTTTCCATTGAGCTGGGAAAGTAGGATTAAGAACTTCCTATTTGAAAAACCATGCATTCATTCGTTCTTATCCATCCGTATTGGATTCTTATGTCTCAATACTGGGTTTTTTCGTGTTTAATCTAGCTTAAAATGGTACTAATCAGTTGAAGTATACAATGTGTCTTTAGTATTCACAACCTCACTAGCTTGGCATTTGGAATATATGCATTTCCTTAGAGATTTTCATAGGATCATGTTGTCTTGACAGTTACAGAAAAGCTCTTCAATGGTAGGATTTAGATCAAAAATAGGATGTCATACTTGAGCAAATGATCAATTGGGATAAAGTATCTTTATTAGATCTGGATTAACTACTTAAATCAAAAACTAAATCTAGCAACAGAAGCTGCTGGGTAGTCAACGTTCAAACACATTCAAGTATCATCACATTCAAGCCAAAAAAGCGTCAGCCAAAAAACTGATTTGCAGTCCAAGGGTATAGGAGAATAACTGGCGTCCGCATCCACAATCAAGAACAAAAAGAAAAGATTAGGACAAATAGATTTAACTAATAACTACGCTATCCTCACCAACGCATATCAGATAGGAATCGCAGACAAATCGAATCGAGGATCCATTTCTCATTCTTCAGTCATCTTATCTCAATCAACCAAAAAAAATTGTGAGTTCGAACAAGAGAAGGGTTTACTGACCTTGGGTAGCGGTGTTTGGACTCTCGCAGACGACTCTTCCAGTGCGACGAAGTTAGGACAGATTGGCGCCTGAGGAGACGTCGACGGCACCGGACCGGAGTGAGAGTCGGTCGTGGTGAGACGCAGAGAGTCGGACTGCCGGAGACGGTGATTGGGGAGTCCAGTGGAGACTAGACTCGAGAGAGAAGGCGAGAGGTTGGGACTGAGAGGCGAGAGGCGAGAGCGGCTGGGGTCCAAGGTTAGGACTGAGAGAGTGAGAGGCGAGAGGCGTTAAGCGGCTGGGTTAGAAATTTAGGGTTAAGAACTTAAGAAGGGTTTATATACTAGGGGTATATATTTTAGCGGGTGACGGGTGATAGGTGAACGGATTAATGGGTCGGGTGAAATAATTTGGGCTCTCACCCGGATCCGATCCACCACCCGTTTCACCCATCATCCGATCCATCCATCACCCACAATTTTTGGATTTTCATCTATATAATTCGGATCAGATATTCGGGTGGATTGGTCATCCACGGATAATTTTCAGCCCTACTTGTATTAAGCAAGATGAGCAGACAAAAGAAGGTTAAAATCTGCAGAAAAAGCGGAAGGAAAAATACAAAATAGGATAAACGAAGGTTTAAGAGTAGCAAGAAAATAAGCCCACAGAATTGGCAGTCTGTTTGACATGACTCCATCTGACAGATTCAAAGCTGGGGAGGAGACGATCGATCTGTTCAGCATAGCTCCCAGTAAGCTGGGGAGGAAAACTACAAAATACTCATTTCATACTTATCAATTGAAAAGAAGCAGTTAAACTAAGGCCTGCATAATTGTACTTCATTAATAATACCAAATGAGGAATAATTTGGAACATAAACATTTGAGTCAAATGAAGGCGCACTAATTTATGGCTAGTTAGTAGTTACACACTCTACAATGAATTTTCCAATTATTCTTGCCTACTGGCCGGATATGTTGCAAACATTGTTCTAGTTAGATCTTTCGATGAAGAATAACTTCGACTATTATGAGCATGCGTCATCTTAGAAATTAAGGTATCAATTTCATGAAAAAAAACAACATGTTTAGTTATTTAGATAGTAAAGTAAAAAATTCAAATAAAAGTCTAGCATAATAATATCATCACCAATAAACCTACAAGATCAAGAAGTTTGGTGAAATTCAAATATCTCACGATCGATGCAACTATTCTAATAGATATGATTTTTTTAATGTGTGTCTATGAACACACAATAAAAATCTCATTTATAGTAATAATTTTTTTTTAATTTTTTTTAGGGGTTCATTCATTTTACTTTAGATAATATTAAAAAAAAAATTAATTTAAACTCTTAACATGTGTCCATGGACACACATTAGACAAATCGATCCTATAAATTGAAATATTTAATACAAATATAAAATACTTTATATTAATGAGGCAATAATTCTGAACCAAAGAATTTTCACTAAGTAATGAAAGAATTGTACGGAGTATAAGCTATCCTTTTTTCAATAAATAATCTCTTCGTATTCAGTTATTCTTTCGTCAAATACTATAGGTTTTTTTATGACCATCCGGTCCACCCATTTTGTTTTGTTTTTTGATGAAATGTCCACCCATGTTAATTCCTCTCGAGAAAATTTGTTTTTTTCCAGATATAGGGTATATTTTTACTATTTTTCTATCCTATATCTTAAGGATATAGATTAACTCTTTATTTTGCAAATTATTTCCTAAAAAAAAATGCTTAAATTCATCTAAAAAAAATTTAATTTTCTAAAATGATAATACCTAACCACAACATTCTAAAATAAGATTCTTAATAATGCATAGGTTAGGAAAACCATATTTTTATGAGTGATGAAGTATTGAGATTGCTGGATTTTCTTGAGAATCCATCTACTTTCCGGAAATGTAATAATGCAAATATCCTAAGGGCTAAGGCCACCAACATCGTGGTGTTTGTGCTGGGATCGTCAGAGAATAATTTAAAAAATTAAAGAATTTCTCTGCTAATATCTAACTCATTTTTATCGGTCAATTTGAAGAGGGGGAGTGAAGAATTATTTCATTTAAAAGATATAAGTTTCTTTTTTAAATCTATATAAGCAAAGTAATTTAGAGCCATCGTATTGATTCCGACCCCATAAATTTTAGGTGTCAATTTGTGGTTAATCCATTTTTTTCATTAACATTATATTTTAATTTAAATCACAATATCAAATCATAACTAACTTCAAATATATAAAAACTATATACAATTTTTTTTATAAAATTTGATTTCTACAAATTACACATATAATAAACTTATAATATATGTCAAATTAATATATGATAGGTTTCTTACTAAACTTATATATAAAATAGATCTTATATTCATTTATGTAATTAGTAATATTATTTTCATGCGCTTGCATATATAATTTGACTTATATAAATTTATGGGGCCAAAATCATACAATATATACAATTTCCAACTCATAGTACATGTTCTTTTATAATCAATCTCACTGTATTATATTATTACACATACAAATTTATGGCCCATTTAGAGTAAAATAATCCGAATAAATTTTATGGTTCATCTATATATATATATATATATATATATATATATTAAAGCTATTGAATTTCGAACCACTAGAATGTTTTTGGCCCCACAAATCCTACGTGTCATTTTGTTATTAATGCACTTTTTTTTTCTTAACGTTATATTTCAATTTAAATCACAATATCTAATCACACCTAGCTTCAAATATATAAAAACTATATACAACTTTGTTAAATGCTTATACATTTTTTTATAAATTTTGATTTCTACAAATTGCAAAAAATAAGCTTATATATGTGAAACTAATATATGATAGAATTCCTACTAAACTTATATATAAAATACATCTTATATTCATTTATGTAATTAGTAATATTATTTTTATGACTTTGCATATATAATCTGACATATATAAATTTATGGGCCAAAATCATATAATATATACAATTTTCAACTCACAATACATGTGCTTTTATAATTCAACCCACTATATTATATTATCACACATACATATTTTATTAACAATTTATTGAAATCTAAGACTAATGTATCTTAACAAAATTAATTTATATAATCTTGAGATTTGCTTATAAACCTTTCAATTTAACAACTCATCTTAACAACAATTATATCATATTAGAATTTTAACGAATTTGGTATATTGTACGTTCCCATTTAACAATTTTTATTTGATTATAATTTTCTATAAAAAATACATGGTTTCCATTTTCCGATTTTATAATGTTTCTATGGGTTTATTACTTATCATTTTGCTAAATGTAATTTTTAGTTTTAAAAAATTAAAGTGAGTTTGTTAATCACCAAGAAAATATTCACTAACAAACCGTGAAATATCAATTATAAATTACCAGGTAAATCTTTGTTGTAACAAACTTTCAATTTCATATGATTATACACATTATCAAAAGTAAATTAAATGTAGTATGTATACAAATTTTAAAAGTATTTGAATTTGAGATAACTATACACCTACATAAATTAGCCACTAATGATTAATTAATTATTCAAATAACTTTTTAATTATCGTTTTCTAGAAGTAAGGATATAAATTAAAATCAAAATTTTAAAACTTTAGATGGGTACATTATGTAATTAGAAAAAACTAAAAAAATGTGATTTATCTGGCTGATTTGTAATGATTTTTTAATATATTTTTTTGCTGAATTATTTCATATATTCTTTTAACAAAAAGTTAAAATATCAAAATTATTTTCTTCTCTTCGTTTGATCTCATATCCCCTTTCGAGACACCAAAACAATCATGGATCAACTTTGCTTACGTGTTATTTTGCAATTAATCATATTTTTAGTTTACTTTTTTCCTTAAACTAACTAAATTTATACTATAAAAATCTTCAAAATTTCATCAAATAACTCGATTTTTTCATATGAACAATACCTTTGATCTAATATAAACATTTTCTTTTATTTGGATATTAATTTTCACATTTATATTCTACGATAAAATTGTTATATAAATATTTTAACTTAATATATATAAGGGTCAAATATATTATCCATTGTGAATATATGCATGGAATTTTAAATTGAGCTTGCCTTTTATTTTATCTTTTTTGAGTAATTAAATTGAAAAATATTTTGTAAATAATCATTAAAATAAATATATTCAAATATTGAGTTCCACCTTATTTTCCAATAATTGTTTTTTATATTTATTATAATAAATACACACGAGATAATATCATGTTTATTAGGTTGATGTCACTTCTTTTACATATGCATATGAAATATCTAAAACATAATATTTTATATCATAAAGTAGCTTGCTATGATAAATATTGGTTTCGTAACCTTACATATATTATTATTTTCGTAAATATTAAGAAATCATTGTTTTATATTATGATTTTTACACGTATCGTTGAGGGTGTAACAACAATTTCGGATCCCCATTGTTTAGCTATATATATTTTGTTGAAATACATAAATCTTATTTTACTATAATTTTTTTTTAAATTTACATTGGCTTTATTCATTAATTATACATATATAATTTTAATTTTTATAATTTTAAAATCTTCACCTCACTTTATTTTTACCTAACTTTTATCAATGTTTAACCAAAAAATTGGTTTGAAGGTATAATATAATAGTTAAGATTTGAAAATTTGATTATGAATTGTTCAAATATCAAACTAAAACAAACATAAAAAAATAAAGATTTTGCTACAATACTTAATATTCAACATAAAGAGGATTATGTTCGCAATTTTGTCAATTTTATTTTTTTGTTAATTTTTTTTCTATTATACTCAAACATGAGTTATACATATTATGAATATTTTTGGCTTTCTTATTCAAAAGATATAATTACTAATCTAATAGTTTTTGTCAATGAACCACACATTAATTATTTGATTAAAATCTGTTTAAAATGTTTAAAAGACCATCTATGATATATCCCAAGTATAAATAATTTTGTAAATCGAGAATAATTTCATCGAGATTTTTAGATTAATAATCATAATATTTCTATATTAACTATTCTCTAATTGAGTCCACCTAAATTCCTATATATTATAGCATGTCATTTCCAATGATCCAGCGAAAACTATATTTTTCTAAAAAAATACTTCGATATAACATTAATTTAATTCAATCATAATATTTTTTTTTAATTTCCTCAAATTATATTTATCCGTACAAGATACGGGTTATACACTAGTTTATAATAAAATTGAATAGAAACGTAACTGTTTATGTGAAGAGAAAATTAAGAGAGGAGAGAAGGATTTTATATCTTTGTTTTAATTAGTCACATATCATATTTCCTTATAGGTTTGTAGGAGTGGAGTAATTTAGGTCATTGATTAGAATCAAAAACTAGAAATAATTCAACATTTAGAGTCAGATAGAAACTTTATAGGAGTCGAACTGGTTAACGTTAGATTTAGGGTTTGTTTGATAAAAGATATTTATTGTTTATAATGTATTTTTTTTATAAAAAAATAGTTTTTGAGATTTAAAATTTGTGAGATATAGAAATTTGTGCAAGTTTTAAAAAAAATACTTTTTTGTTTATAAACTACATGTCATATTGAACCTTAAAGTATTCAATAGTTAAACATCTACTACGTGTAACTTATAATGGATCAGTCTTATAAACAAGTACTCCCTCTGTCCCGAAATGTTTGTCCTAAAGTACAAAAAGCTCTTGGATTAAGAAAATTAACAAAGTACATTTGGGGACATGACCTGCTACAGTGAAAATTAACAAAGTACACAAGGGGACATGACCTGCTACAGTGCAATCTGTGGTTATTTACCACAGATCAAATTTCAGCCAATGAGAAGGCTGATTTTAGGGGCACACGGATCACTTACAATTTTTGGGGACAGAATTGCCCTAAACAAAAGGGGACTTAGGGCATAATTGCCCTAATAAAATTGCCCCTAAACAGAGTATAAAAGGGGATTACAGCTTTGGGAAATGAATTTACAGAATTTACATTCAAATTTACAGTAAAATTCAGAGCAAAATTAAGCAAGTAAACAGTCTCTGCATCACAGCATGGTGGTGTCATGGCCTCAGTTTTATGGGACTTAAATGAAGCTCCACTTCCAGATGAACAGTACATTTATGATGGAGAAGAGTTCGAAGAGGGACAGTCATCAAGGGACATGGAACAAGATAGTGAACATAGCTTTGATCTCAACCAGGAATTAGGAGATGAAGAGGGACAGTCATCAGAAGCAGAACACAACACAGAGGCAACACAACATCATCAGCCACCACATAATACCAGGCTCAGCAGTGATAAAAAAATACACATATTGAATGCTGTGCTAGCAATATCTAGAGAGGGACAATTACCACATGGTGCAATAAAGAAAGCTGCAGAAGAGTTCAAAATGTCAACAAGGTGCATAGGCAGACTTTGGAACACAGCAAAGAAGCAACATAATGCACAACAGAGGTACAATCTAAGCACAAAATATCACAACTGTGGTAGAAAAGGAATTCAAGTAGAGATGGATTCAATCACAGCACTGGGCATTGGAGACAGGTCATGCATTAGAGACTTAGCTAGCAAGCTTAGTCTTTCAAAGACCAAAGTCCATAGGATGGTCAAGCAAGGTACAATAAAGCCACATACAAATCCAATTCATCATGGTTTGAGTGAGGGACATAAGAAGGCTAGGTTGGATTGGGTACTGAAGTTACTTTGTGGGGATACAGTAGAAGAAAAATCAGTGTATTATCCAATGTTTGATTTTGTACACTTGGATGAGAAGTGGTTTTTTCTATCAAAGAAATCGCAGAGAGTATATCTAGCACAGAATGAAAGGGGCAAGTACATAGCTGCAAATTCATCTAAATTCATTCCCAAAGTTATGTTCACTGCAGTTGTAGCAAGGCCTAGATTTGATGCAGAGGGACAATGCATTTTTGATGGGAAGATAAGAATCTTTCCATTCACATATCAACAAGCAGCAAAAAGGTCATCCAAAAACAGAGAGAAGGGGACACTAGTTACAAAGCTAGTTGAATCAGTCAACAAGCAAGTGACAAGGAACATGTTGATAAACCAAATCATTCCAGCAATCAAGGCAAAGTGGCCACAAGATGGAGCTCAAAGAGTTATATTCATACAACAAGACAATGCAAAGGCCCATATAACTCAAAGAGATCCAGAATGGCAACAGGTATACATTCAGGATGGATTCACTTTCATCTTAATACAACAACCAGCTAATAGTCCAGATGTAAACATCTTAGATCTAGGATTCAGAAGCATTCAGTCACTCATGCACAAGAAGATGCCAAAAAGTATTGATCATATGATAGAAGCAGTGCATGAAGCATTTTTTGAATTGGCCCCTACAACTCTAAGAGATGTGTGGATGACACTACAATTTGTTATGAATGAAATACTTAAAAGCAAGGGAGGCAATGAGTATGATTTGCCACATGTAAACAAGAAGAAATTAATGGCTCAAAGAAATCTACCAAGAGAGATCAAGGCACCTATGTGGGCTATCATAGAAGCATGGGACATAGTGCATGGGGGTGCACAACAAGCAGATCAAGCAGGAACATCACTAGCAGGTCAACAGAGTCAACAAGGGACAACAGAAGTTGAAGATCAAGACACTGAAGAAGCACTTGAAGACAATCAGTTTATTTAGCAATATATGACAAAGATTGAACATTTTGTGTACAGAGCAAGAACTTTTGTAATTTTGTAAACAAGCACAAGTAATGGCACAACAATGACATAGCTTTGATCTCAGATGTCCCTAATACCATCATAGACACAAACCCATTCACAATACCTTAGCATACACATAAGCATCAATCAGTCATTTGACTGTGTTCCAATGGCACACTAAGACAGTGAACATGCAGGGAATGCATCTCAGTTTCAAGACTTCATCATAGATAGACTCAAGGAGAATAACACCACCAATCACAAGAGCTTTTAGAACTTTAGGACAAACATTTCGGGACAGACAAGGGAAATGCATAAATAATCTCAGATGTCCCCATAGCCATCATAGACACAAGACCAATCACAAGACCTTAACATACACATATGCATCAGTCAATCACATGTGAAAGTGTTCCTATGGCACATTAAGGCAGTGATATTAAGGTCTTGCATCTCAGCAAAAAGACTTCATCATTGAAATGCACAAATAATCTCAGATGTCCCCATAGCCATCATAGACACAAGACCGATCACAAGACTCAACATACACATAAGCAACAATCAACCACATGTAAAAGTGTTCCTATGGCACATTAAGGCAGTGACATTAAAGGTATTGCATCTCAGTTTCAAGACTTCATCATTGAAATGCATAAATAATCTCGGATGTCCCCATAACCCTCATAGATACAATACCAATCACAGTACCTTAACATACACATAAGCATCAATCAATTACATGTGACACAGTGTTGCCATGGCACATCAAAAGTCCAGTGAACATAAAGGTTTTGCATCTCAGTTATCATGCATCATCACCGATCACAACACAGAGGCAACACAACATAATCTAACATCAGAACAGCAACACCAAAACAGAACACCAACACACCAAAACAGAGAATCAACTTAAACAGAATACCAATGTCTTAGTCATCAGAACATCAACAACAAAACAGAATACCAATGTCTCAGTCAACAGCACAACAAACTCATTCAACAACATGCATAATTCAGAGCAATAATCTCAGCAAAAGTACCCATGCATAAACAACTAAAAAAGAGTGAGACTTGGCTAAAAATCAAAATTAGAGGCAACATCACCATAACCGGGGACGATTCATCTCGCAGCTTCATCGTCAGAGGAATCAGGGATTACAATAATCTCAGGGAAATCAGGGAGGACGACGATCTCAGGGGTAGGAAAGAGCTCAACGAACTCATGGGTAGCAGGGAGCTCAACGATCTCTGGGGGCTCTTCGCGCAGCTTTCCCTCCACAGTTTCCTCTGAGCCAACATGAGTGAATCTGTGATCCCCAACACAATCGCCACCCCACTCGCACTGTGGAGCTTGAGAGCAAGCAACAAAAAGTGCATCAGAAGTCCAGGACCCATCAGACTTAAATATGTCCGAATCACCCATTTTTTATGCAAACAGAGAAGGGAACCCAGGAGACCGGGGTTTTCAAAGCAAAGATCTCTGAGATTTAGGATTTTTTTCGGCGGGTTTTGGGAGATCTGGGTAGATCTAGACGAGGAGCAAGCCTTTTCTGTGTTTTGGGGGCAGCCGGAGCAGATTAACCGCCGGCGAGCAGATCTGCAACAGATCGAGATCATTTTTGTGAGTTAGGGTTTCAGAGAGAGCTCATAATAGAAGAGAGGGCTCAGACGAGAGCGTAGAGAAGGAGAGGCACCTTCTCTGGAGAGCGAGAAGTGAGATGAGAGCACAAAGGAGAACTAGAGGTGAAGAGAGCTCAGACGAGAGAGGAGACGAGAGAGCTCAGATCTAGGGTTTCAGAGAGAATGAGAGAGCTCAGAAGAAAAGAAAAGAGAGCGGCGAAGAGTGAGACGAGAGAGTGAAGAGTGAAAGCTCAGAAGGGGGTACTTAGGGTTAGGGTGGGAAATGGGCTGGGCTGGGTAGATTAGGGTTTCGGTAATTGGGCTGGGTAGATTAGGGGTAGGTTAATATGGGTTAGGGATATTGGGTTAGGGTAAATAATGGGTTTGGGTTAGTTTGGTTAAAAAAATGGATTTGGGTTAAGTTAATGAATTTAGGAGTAGTTTGGTTAATTTTATTAGTTTATTTAATTAATTAACATTTTAATTAATTAGGTTAATTAGGTTAATGAAAAATGATTTATTAAGTTTTAGGTTATGGATAAAAATGGTGGATATTAATGGAGTTTGAGATGGATGAAGATGGTAGATGAGAATGATTGGATGTGTAAGGTAAGGATAAAATGGTGTAAAAGATTGAATGAATAAGGGTAATATTGAAAATAAAAGATGGATAAAAAAGGAAAATAGGACAAACAAAAAGGGACGCCCAAAACGGAAACAGGACGAACATTATGGACGGAGGGAGTACTTAATTAAATGGTTAAACTTGGCTTATATTAACTGCAAGCCGTTATTTGGCGGTTATTGCGATACGATAAGAGATTTCTTTGCATATCACACATAACCCCAAGCCGCAACCTCGACCATACATACAAATCCCCACTTGATAATTCCAGCCTGGCAAGCTCAAACAAGATTGGCACATGCCACGTGGTGTAGTAACGGATAACATGCAAGCAACCAGTAGCCAATGAGTATGAGCATTTAGATTCGCCTATCTCCCGCACCAAATTCCCCCTTTGCATATACAATTACCCCTCCCCTGCCTTGAGTCTCCCCAACACTTCTTCTTCCCACCACCACCACCGCCATGGCAGCCTCCAACGCCTTGATGAGCTGCGGCATAGCCGCCGTCTTCCCCTCCTCCCTCTCCTCCTCCAAGTCCAAGTTCGTGTCGACCGCCTCCATGCCTAACGTCGGCCCCACCGCCTCCAAGTTCACCATGTCCGCCGAGTGGATGCCCGGCCAGCCTAGGCCTTCCCACCTTGATGGATCCTCTCCTGGGTAACTTTCTAATTAACACGCTTTATACTTAATTATTGCTTTAATATGCATCGTATTATATTTTTCGTTATATGTTGTTGGTGAGCCAGTGACTTTGGATTCGACCCACTTGGGCTCGGAACCGTGCCGGAAAACCTAGAGAGGTTCAAGGAGTCCGAGCTCATCCACTGCAGATGGGCAATGCTTGCTGTTGTGAGTTTTCAATTTTTCCTATACAATATGCTATTTATGTGATCAGTTAGGTTGTTAAGTTTTAATGTAATTAATGGGTGTACGTGTAGCCAGGGATATTGGTACCAGAGGCGTTGGGATTGGGCAACTGGGTGAAGGCACAAGAGTGGGCAGCCGTGCCAGGTGGGCAAGCCACCTACTTGGGCAACCCTGTACCATGGGGCAACCTACCGACGATCCTAGTCATCGAATTCCTGGCCATCGCCTTCGTAGAGCACCAACGGAGCATAGAGAAAGACACCGAGAAGAAGAAGTACCCAGGTGGCGCCTTCGACCCCTTGGGCTACTCCAAAGACCCCAAGAAGTTTGAGGAGTACAAGGTCAAGGAGATCAAGAATGGTGAGACCTTAAATCCTCCTCTCTCTTGGCTGCTGCCTTCATCTACTGATAATTGATGTGGGTTTTTTGTTGTGTGTAGGGCGTCTGGCACTTTTGGCATTTGTGGGATTCTGTGTTCAGCAATCTGCATACCCAGGAACAGGGCCATTGGAGAACCTGGCGACTCACTTGGCTGACCCATGGCATAAGAACATTGGGGACATTGTCATTCCTCAATAAATTTACAATTAGAACAACTCAGATCCTCTCTGTACAATTCAATGTTCCTGCAACTGATAATACATATTCCAATGCGATTAATGTGTTAAGTCAGTGTACAAGTGTATTACTTGTGGATTGGTTCTTTACCAAGCTTGTCAAACACTTTTATCAACTAATGGACACCTCCCTTTTCCGTTGTATGAATGAGCCAAAAGAGAAACATAATGTGCTGATATGATAATAGTTCGACTTCAGATCAACTGCCCAGCAGTAACAAAATTACAAAGATGAACTGCAGTAGAGCTGCATATTTTGAGTAATTTCACTCTAATAGATAAAGCAAGCTAGTTACTTGATTTTACTCTTGGACTTCTTATGATGAGAATTCCCCATTGACCCTGAAGAAGTGATGAGCCCGGAGTCAAGATTGGACCCCTCTCCTCTGCTGGTCTTTTCTCTCTTTGGAGTTTTGAGGGGCTCTCCTAACTCTTCAGACAAAGCACTCTTCTGCCTACTGCTACGGGCGGAGGCTGCACTTCTGCTCATTGATCCACGCTGAATGCTGCGTGAAGGAGTTGTCAGACCGCGAGAGGATTTCATGACGGAGCTTGAAGATGACAATGACATGACCTTCTGCTTCTGGTTGTTCGTGAGTTCACTGGGTTCTGGGTAATTGACTATGGAAACAAGCCGTGAAATCCTCCCAACTGCAAAGCATATTACACTATATAAGGTAATGCAACAAACTGAAGCATTATAATGCTATTGTTAACCTCCATGCAAAGGAAAGGAACATGTGAGAAAGTGTACACAACTCAAATCTCTTGTTTGGGTAATACTACAGGAAAGGGGAGGATGCAATGAGACATGTAGAGAGATCTAGGGCGGTGCAAGGAGAGGTCTAGTCTCCTTCAATCTCTATATATTCAATATCACCGTAATTATGTCATCTACATATAATCCAATTAGGTTAATGCAAACCTATTATCTTATTCTTACTGAAGAGCAGAATCCACATACCAATTTTTGATTCTGAAGAACCGGATGCAAAAACTGTAGCCCCTGGGTTTTGTGATGAAAAGCTGACCAGATCATATTCCTTGCCTGTAATCAAAAGATATGCAAATTAATAAAGTTCCCCGATATTTATACTTGAAACAATAAAGCCTGAAACATAAGAGATCAAGAAATTGGTGTTTTCTTAGATAGAATGAACGAGTTATTCTACTACTACATGAATGGGGTCTTTGAACCAAGGCATCAATCACAATTCACAAGATGACTTTAATATCAATTTGTGCTTAGTAATTAATGAAAACAGTCTCATTTTTTCTATGATGGAACGTTTAACCAATAGCTACAAGTAAATGAAGAATGTAGCTGATTGATTTTAAGATATAAGAAGTATCACGTCACAAAAATAATGGGTATGCGAAAGTCCTCCAAGAAAATAGGAAGTAATGAGGGAAGAGAACCAAAGATGATAGCATAGAATATAAAAGTTAATGGAAGATGGCTGTCAGTGTCGTTACTCATTCCCCTGTCTGTTCTACCCAAAAAGAAAACTATGAAACATCACACTGGAAGTTCAAATGTTGCACAGCAAATCAGTTTCTGAAAAGATGAAGAAGACGAGGAAATACAACAAGGATTTTATAAGCTAAGAGGCTTCTAAATTAATCTATTTGAGTTCTGAGAGCTACCATGGGTAAGACCACAATTTTTTGCTCGTACGGACTCCTACGGAGGAAATTCCAAGTTGTAGAAGGGGTGGCCTTCAGGAAATCAGTGAACTGTGAAATGATAGTCAAGGGCCCAAGGCATATCAGCACTATGTGAATGCAGAAAAGGTAGCAAAAACTGAAGAGAATGGAGAAACAAGGGATGTATAAAGGAAAGCTGCTTTTGTCATACATGATATACCTTTAACAAATCAAACCTGAAACTGTTCAAGTTTGCAACTCAACCCACATAAGAAAAAAACAACCAACAAAATAAAAGCTGAAGAAGTGCCACAACAACACATATTCTAACAAGCAAAGAATCCATATTAAAGTAGAAACAGACCTCATGGGAAAATGTGTATTTCATCAATCAAGCACCAGGGAAAAAAACTCGATACTGGAAAGAAGGAATACTTTTAATGGTCCATAAGAACTTTTAAATAATGTCCTCCCTTTGCCTTCTTTTACTGAAGGTTGGATTTCCGTGTGACATTTTTTGAATTAGGGAGATAATAAGGAGATGATGAACATACCCGAAGATCCCTCAACACTGCCCAGCTTTCCTTCATGATGAAGATTTAGAGTTACTTCCTGATGATCAAAATCAATACCCTACAAGAGCAAAAAGATTATAAAAAATTATTTTTCATTCGAAATGGAGTAATGAGCTTCATTGAGAAACATGTATCTAGTCTCAGTGTGTATGAAATAAAGATTACATGGAACATTCAGAAAAGGTAACTAACAAGACGAGTAAAGCACAAGTAGAAGACAAACAGCACACAAAATTTGACAGAACTTACCAGGTTAGTAGGAAATTGCATGAGCCAAAGTTCAGTGGAGTCTGTGATGTTAAGATCCACAAGGGAATCCCTGGTATTCTCCTGATAGTCACTTGGGGGTGTATATCCCTCTCCAGTTACAGCTCCCATTCTTGCCTTCATTTAGTATACCAATCAGCACAATTAATATGCAAATACGTCAAACGAAGAAGAACCGTAGACAACAGATTGATGAATAGATAACTTAATCAACAATTCAATCCACGACATCAAATCCGAGAAAGAGTAGGCTACAGTGTATTACTAGTTCTAACATATTTTCGACAAATTCCAACTTAGACATAATGAAAAATCTTACAAGACTTAAATTTTAGGTAGTCGCAAAGTCTAGACAATGTTCAAGCTATTGTAGCTGTAAAGAAGTTCAAAATTGCAAAAAGTAACTAGGATAAGGAGAATTTTGCATAGCAGGGATAGATGAAAGAACACAGGAATCACACATGTACATAATTCAAATCTTCATAAAACTGAAATTAGAGAGAAAGAAAACACTAACCTAAACCTAACTGTCAGTCGGTTATGTGCTTCGTAGTTGCCGGTCGATTACCGGCTACGCCTGGGATATGCGTCGCAGCTTCAGCGGTGGAGAGAACAGGCGACGGCGAACGAAGAGAGAGAGGAGACGCCACAGGGAAGCAAGTAGAGGACGCGAGGGTTTTTCTTC
Source organism: Rheum nobile (assembly GCA_027886185.1). NCBI lineage: Eukaryota > Viridiplantae > Streptophyta > Magnoliopsida > Caryophyllales > Polygonaceae > Rheum > Rheum nobile. The sequence continues at coordinate 3,565,957 of WOAB01000616.1, read as the reverse complement.
CTTTTCGGTACCGAACAAAAAATTAATTAATTAAAATTTTACCCTTAAAATTGGGGAAATAATGAAGTACCACCCGAAAGGAGATTGGGGAAATATCTTATGAGTTTTTGACTTTTTTTTTTAAATCTCTTTAAATTTTGATAATTTTATGTGATAATTATGAATTTTTAATTTTTTTGCCGGATATCTTCCAACCATTCACTTTAAAAAATGTAAAATCTAATTATTTTTTTCGTAAAATATCTAAATCGTTAAATATAAACGATTTTATTTTTTAAAAATTAACCCTAAAAAAGCTTTTAGGATTAAGGATTTAGGGTAGGTGTAGGGCTAGGGCTTATGGGTTTATGGTTTAGGTTTAGGATTTAGGATTTATATTCCCGCACTTAAAATAAATATAAACCTTAAATTCCAAAACCCTAAACTCATAAACCCCAAATCCTAAACCCTTAAGCCCTAAACATAAACCATAACCCCTACATCTATACCCTAACTCATAAATCCTAAACCTAAAATCCAAACCCCTAAGTCCTAAAAAATTAAAATTAACATTTTTTATAAGTAAAATAGATGAAGGGGTATTCGGCGAAAAAAATAAAAATTCAAGGTTATCACAAAAAATTGTCAAAATTTGAGAGAATTTCGTGAAAAAAGTCAAAAATTAAGAATTATCAGACGAAATTATCAAAAATTCAGAATTATTTGACAAAATTGTCAAAATCTTAAGATATTTCGCGAAAAAAATCAAAAACTCAAGATTAACGTGAAAATTTCCCTTTTTTTAGCATCCAGAAAGGAGTTGATACTGGACACTCACCGATAGTATTTTTTACATTACGATACACTTCGATTGATTTGTGCCCAATTTGAAACCATTCCAATATTTGCTCGATCTGAAGTATTTCAGACTTTTAAGATGACTAGTTATGCCTACATGACTGTTAAATCTATCTAATTCTATATAGTAATAAACTTATTTGTAAATTGTGGGAAACTATGTTTTGAAGTATTCAAGTTTGTTCTTACAGATACACATTTCTAGTTTAAAACGAGTAGATTTAATAAAAAAAAATGTTGAATCAATTGCAAAACTTCTTATATAAATAGATTCCTACGTAAAAGTTGATATGATGTTTGTTAAATAACAAAGAGCAAGTAAGTTAAGTTGGACATCTTTTATAGTTGGGCGTATCACCTTAAATACTAATGGACTCTTCCGACACACCCAGATTATTACCCCATTCTCAGGGATTAATGGAGGTTGAGTCATGTAAAATTGAAATCATAATATTTAGGGTCGATTTGGATTTCTCATATAATATATTATCTTATATTAAATTAATGATTTAATACAAAATAATATATTTTAATGCATTCTCTCATGAAATTCAAACGTACTCTTAGTGGGTCAAATAGATGATGTTAATGACAATCAAGTTTGCAAAATTTGGTTATCAATTCAGTTTTGGGCCTATCTTTCTTTTTCTTTTCTTTTTGAACAAGGTAGGATTTTGGGCCTAACTTTCTTCTGGTTGTCCTTCCATTTGTATTTACACTTTTTTAGATGCTAAAGTTGCTAACTCCAACCAAATAAAACTTTTGAATCAGCCAATTAATTTTGTTGATGATCAAGCTTCGGCGAGAGCCGTATTATAATGCCAGATAAAGTGTAATCCAAACAAATCCACTCGTCGTTAGGTAATTCAATTCTAAAATTTCCAAGTTATTTCCATCTTTTATTTCTTCTTAGTGGATTACGCTACGAGAGAATATCTTACAAATTTAAGTAGATCAAAGCTTATTAATACGAAAAAAAGTAAAAAATGTAAGACTTTATTAATAGCAATAATATAAAATTATAGTATCATGGAAAAATATTTGGTATTGACGACCACTTAGGTGCGGACATGAGAACGTTATGTTCATGTATTTTGTAGTATGTGTGCATATCTTTCTTAAGTATGTGTTCATATGATTTCTTAGCATGTGTTCATATGTTTCTAAATGTGCATATGTTCTCTTAATACGTGTATAACATTTTCATAATAAATGTGCATACGTCATACGCTTCCTTATTATAAGTGCATACACTTTTTACCTGTGTTCATATGAACATTTTGTTCGCACCTGAGCGGTCGTTACACCTTATTCTCACCCTTATATCATATTATAAAGATTTATTCAATATTGGAGAAGATTCGTATGATATGTGTAAGGATTAATTAGGTGGGTAATGCTGAATTATTGGGGATCTTGTATAGTCAAATGGCTTGCAACTTGCTTAAGTGCTTACATAGTTACATGTGGAGGTGAATTTTCAACTAGTGGGTACTATTGACATGTTTCTATAGCCTGGTCCAACCATGCGAAAGCTCCATTAAGAGGGACATATTAGTCAGATTAAGTCATACGTACCAATAAGGGAATTGGGTAGCAGACTCACTAGCCAATTTTGCCTTTAAATCAGGTTTTCATATTTATTGAGGAACCTTTAGAAGTCAAAAGTGCAACTAATAAAACTGTAAGAGATCAGAACTTCAATCTAAGTCATAGCTCTTTTCTTCTTCTATGGCAATATAAAATATATTGCGGGTGCACTTGGACCGCACATACATGACCAAAATCACTATCAGTGTTTTGCATTAAGCCAATGTCAAGTTGTTTACGTCTACGGTCTACCAACCGAAAACGAAGACAGATATAGTACATTACAAAGAAACGACACCGGTATACCCTTGAAAGAGAACAAGCCCTATAATGGAAGAATGGAGAACCCACTTCTTTATACATATGAGGACCCAATTGAGCCCTTGAAACTCCTACCACAGAACTCATATTATATTCAGAGGAAATCCCAAACAAAAGAAGCAATTTCTTCACAAGCAAGGCTTTAGCCCCACCACCGATCACCCAAAACAACAAAAAGAAAGAAAGGGAGGAAAAGGCAGCAAACATGGAAAAAGGAAGAACTAAAAAAGAGGCAAATTTCGAAACAGAAACAACCAACTCACACTCTCAAGGCCCCCAAATCTGATTGTAAAATGATACAGTAATTGAGAAGAAAAAAATGATACTGTACTTGGAACTTGGAAGGGACATTATCGATTTGTGGGGAATAAAATAAAAGAAAAGATGAAGGGACACTTACAAAATAATAATCAGTATACCTGTGATTGAACAGGCAAAAAATCCCACCAAGATTTCCCCCTTTTTTCCACAGGTTATGTAGTCCTTTTCACCCCAATTCCCTGTACTTCTATTACTACTAACTGCTACTCTTTCAATTGCCATATTTTTCCCACTTCTCCACAAAGTAAAAGCTGGTTGCGCATTACAAGAGTGGCTTTTCCCCTTTTGATTGACTTTCTTCCAAAAATTTCCCTCCTGTATTAGTCACCAAAGATGATTTAACAGGAGAGGAGTAACTAATGGACAAATCAGGATGATAGATTTGAAAGGTTTAACGTGTGAAATATAAGAGAAAAGGAATTCTCTATTCAGTGGATGAAAGTCTCCATCTGTTTCTATACTTAATTCAATACAAGCCATAAAAAGAGACCGGATAAAGCCAAATAAACATGGGATTATAATCAACTACGGTCTACTACTCAGGTTTAATACGTATCTCCCAAAGATGGAAAAGGTGCCCTACCACTGCATTACTAGTGCTGCTGGAACTAAGTGGAAAGTCGACTAAGTTTATCATTTTGAGGAAAGTATACTAGTATTATTCACTTGTGAGAAGGACTAACTAAGCATTACCTCATGTGGTGCAAATATTAGAGCTATAGGAAATCAAAACTTTGCAAAAGCAACAAGCTACTAGGGGTATAAAAATATGTTGGAGGATTGAATTCTAGCATGTTTTTATACAAACCTTTTTCTTTTGCTTTTTAGGATGATGGGCCATGACTTTTTGCTACCAATTCATCTTTTAATTTCTCCAACACATCCTTTTGACTGCTTATATCATGTTTGGCTAAATCTACAGTTTCATTTCTACATTTTGCACTTTTCAAATTCACCTACCAACATGTCCCTTGGTGCCAAAATTTAGTCGTGGGGTCTTTTCTAAAGTGAACCATTCTGAATGTGATTGTGGCACAGTGTGGTCATGGCCATGGGCAGCAGGATAAAGTATAAACCATTTCATAGTCTTTTGACTCTTTTCTACAAGCCTACTGCTATATGGTTCTCCCAAGTCAAATCTGATATCATGAAGAGCACCTGAAATGGGATAAGACCTACAAAAAAAGCTTGTATACCTGCTTCCTCTGAGTTTTAGTTGTATGGATAATTCAGCTTTGTCTAGGAATTGCTTGCTTGAATGCAACTGTAGGAGCTATTCTGCAACTCCTCCTTTGGTGCTCCAGTACAAGTTCTCCTGCAAACCAATCCAGTTTCTCAATATTGCTTTGCTCACCAATCCTCTTCCCACCAAAAAGCACGGATTCAACGTTCTTCTGCTTTAACATTTCATCTGCTATTCCTACCAGTGCCTTCACATTCTCAGGACTGGGGTCTGTGTCCATATTAAAACCACACTTTTCAGATAAAGATCCATTGGCCTGCCATATATAAAGTAGCAATGTTAGAGATAAGCTACTATAATTGCAAGAACAAGCGAGCTGACTGAATATGACTAGACCTTTAAAGCTTGCCATTTTTGTATTCTTGTGGAAGTTGATCATGGATTAACAATTCTTGGCAGGAATAAGATAATATGAGCTCTATCTACGACATTCCAAAGCTTCATATAGCGCCTTGTCAGCAAATAAAATGCGACCAAATTTGTACAAGGCAAGGTTCATGATATTTGGACCACTGAAACATTTAAAATGCACGAGTGAACTTTGTTTTTTTTTGGGATTTTGAACGCAATTCATGGAAGGACTTTGAAGTAATTTGATCATAGCAAGTCAAAGGGTGAATCATGAGCCTGTACCCTCTTTTATCTACAAGTAGTGGTCTGTGCTATGGACCACCTAATTTCAGGCAACATATAGTGTGTGGAGCACTAGATTGGTAACTAGTGAGCAACCACGCAACAAAGAGAGGTTCCTTCACAAGAAATACCCATCTTCAAATTATAAGCTGAGGGGAGAGGTCCTAAAGCACTTAAATAGCAAATTTGACAGCTCATATAATACTTTAGGACTCTTGCCTCATAATGATTTATCTGGTCTGTTAAAATTCACACAGACAACCATTAGGTAATTGTTAACTAAACAAGATTAAAGCAGGTACAATGGATTGAAATTGCACAGGAAGAAATAGCAACTTGCATTGGTCATCAACAAAGTTGACAAAATAAAACACTAAACAGTGTTATCTTCTTTCCAACAAGACATCCAACAAAAAATATCTTCTTATCTGTGTAAATAGTATAGGAAACTCAACATGGGATCTAATATACCATCTATGGATATAATCAAGGCCATTATTCCTAAACTGAAAAAGCTAACTAGTTGCCAACAGTGAAATCAGTCTATGCCAGAGAAATCACTGCAGTATGATCATTGTGACAAAAAGATGTGCCACCCACGTCTAATGCCCCCAGAAGTGCACAAAAACAAAACATTGACCAGGCAAAATGGCAAAGACTGATAGCCAGGAGACAATAAAAAGCAATCACGCGGTCCTCAGGAGGAAGAGGGCAAAAATTGAATACACTGTATTGGCAAAGCAAGAGCATACGGGAGTGGGGCCCTCATCTCCCTCTCAGATAATCCCCAATTGGGGGGTAACCAACTGGACAATATGCAAAATACTTGACCTGTACAATGAAATGCCAGTTGTGATTTCCCAGTCCTAAATTCCTAATACGTGTCGGGTAACCCAAGCCACGAAAACCAACCAACACCCACACAAAAAATGTCTAAGTAACGGACGCAGTAGCACAGCACAGCCCATGCCCTGTAAAACTTAAATTGCATAAACCAAAAGTCCAGCCTGTCTCTCAGCCTTTCACTATCTTTGCCCACACACCCCAGACTTGCAAGCAATTAAAGCTTTAAAAAGAATCAAAATTCTTTGGGCACTTGTAGGTTGTAAATATCCGCAACAAGCCCATCAAAACCTACGAATACATCGCGACAGGTGGTGCTTCTACATCCATATTGCAGATCAATATCCGGTATAATATAAACCCAAAACAGGCTCACTCATTGTTTGGAAGTGAATAATGGAAGATAGATAGTGGGCTAAAGCATCATTACACTCTAAACTCTACACCTCCAAATGCTAATTGTAGACTAGTTAGTAACACTACATATATTGACTTATTTTGGGTCTCCTTTAATCTGTCCATATCCTTGTTTATAAGCGAAGCAAGCCCCTTTCCCAATTCGTCAAAATTTTGTAACTTTCTACATACCTATCCCCCTTTAGAAAAATTAATAATCTGAGTAGTTAGCAATAAGTTAAGGTCAGTTATAAGTCAACAGAAATTGACCAAACAAGCAATAATATGGCATGAAACCGATAGGAATAGAGCAGGAACAAATTTTTATTCGGTGGATCATACAAAAGGATTTTTTTTTTAGCTGATTCGAATAATTAAATTAAGATTATTACAATCATGCAAATCCAAAAAGCAAGACAGAAAACAAGGAAGAAAAGGGGGAGGAATGTGACTGGACCTGGATACGGACGTAATTGGTGCTGCGGGACTGGCCGAACGCCATGGCCATAGCTTGGTCCACCAAATCAACATTACTGTCCCCAGCTATACGAGCCACGGGCCGAGCCCATTGCTTCCCTTTCCAAACCTTCACCTTCTCATACGCGTAGCTACTCTTTCCTTCTTCTAGAAACTGTCCCGTCCCTATGGAAATTACCATTATGTCCTCCACCCCCCTCACGAACGGGAACTCCTGTTTGTTGTGCAGCACGTGAGTAATCGCCGCTGCCGTCGGGTTGCTCATCGCCAAACCGCCGGCAACCGCCACGCACTTGGTCGACCCGTCCACTGATTTCAGGCAAACCGGGTCGAAAACACCAGGTTCGGCTGAAGTAGCCCGGCACAGCTCCCAAAGCTTGAAGTCAAAGCTATCCGTCTCCAACGCGTCAGCTCTCGAGAAAACGAACGGCGCCGTGCTGGAGAGGTCGTAGCACGGAATCAGGACCGGCTTCATGGTGTCCTTTAAAGTCAAAGACCGGCCGGTTTTCGTAAACGCGTCCTTCATCAGCTTCTCAAGCGCCGTCGAACCGTTGGACCGCTCGCCGGTTCTCAGAACTCGCTTCAAAATCCTAGATCCGGACGACGAATCGGACCGGTAAATTTTCGGTCCTTGCTCGGCAAGAAAACGCCAGGTATCGTCGGCGCGGAAGATCGGCCGGCCGTTTTCGCCGGAGGCGAAGAGCATCGCCGTGAAAATCCCGCCGACACCGGCGCCGGTGGCTACGTCGATGTAGTCGGCGATCCTAGCATCCGGATTGCCGGATTTCACCTTGAGCGCGTGCTCGAGGTAGGCAAGCGCCTTGCCGGAGATGATATTGCGCATCCCGCCGCCGTCGATGCTGAGAACACATATCTTTCCGCGCTGATTCTTGATATTGCTGACGCCGTCGTGGTGATCGGACGACGTCGCCGTTGGCGGAGGCGGAGAATCGATGCTGGGATGGATTCTAGGGGAGAGCTGTTTGGGAAGCCAGACCTTCTGGTCGTCGTAGCCGAACAGAAACTTGCTTTCCAGAATGGAGAAGATCTCGTAACTAAGCTTGTCGGTTTCAACGCTCGGCTCTTGCATTTCCGACGACTGGCTGCAAGCAAACGCCATATCTATCCGTCCTCCGTACTTGTAATCAACGAATTCGCCTCGCAATCAGAGATGATGCGAGCAGAAATCGAAAATTTCAGCGGTAGAAACAGCGATTTCAGCGCCAAAGGATCTTAACAGAAAGATGTAGCTAGAAAGATAAGACACGTTTCGGAAGTCACAAGCAGTCTCGCTGTCAACGAACAAGACAGTAAGAGGGATGGATTTCCAGGTCTTGAACAAGCAATTATCCAGTCACAATCAAGCTTTCAGAGGGGTTTGGGTTTGGGGCTGAAACCAAATAAACGATGGGAAGGAAGGAAGGAAGGAGAGCATGTCTGCAGGTTTTGTTTTCGTGTCTCGTTTTTTATTACTAAGTGAGATTTTCTTTTTCCTTTTTTATTTATTATTTGTAGATGATAGTAACCATGGTTAACGGAGAAGGGAACCATAGTACGACTCTTGGTTGCGCCTCTCTACACTACACTGACGTTGGAGATGTGGCAGGGCGTGGGGCGGACGGAACCGTGGCCGTTGGATTGAATGAGGTGGACTGGTTGGTGGGGGCCACGGTGGTAAAGTGTTAAAAGACATTCTATTGGATTGGGTCCGTCCGTCGGCGTAAATAGGAAGAAGTGGATTATGGAGATGCACTAAAAGTTTGGAATTAATTTTATATTATTAAATGGAAAACTGGGCTGCCGAGCCCTGTCGATAATGAAGTTAGGCCCAGAGTTGTATGTGTAACGTGCTAACGGCAAATGTTGGTCAAAATGTTAAATGTGTGTGGCTCTGTGGTTGAAGTTGAGCCGGTAAAAATGGAACGTTGCATTATGGACATTGGGAGCGTCAAAATAAGGTTTTTAATAGTTGGGACTCGTTTCAATTTTTGGATAGGTGTAGTATTTTGACACGTATTTGGGTAATAATCTAATTAATTGTTTGATTTTGCAAGATGGTTCAATTTTTAAATTCTCTAGGAAGAGAATCAATCAAACCAAATTAACCTAACGTTTGGAGATCAGCTTATTTAAATCTTCAAAAAAAATCGTTATCCAAGATTCCTACTTTGCACCTCTAAATTTCTCAACTTCCACCTCTTATAAGACATTGCTCCACAGAAGAGACATAGGGTTTGTTTGATAAAATATTTTTATTATTTATAATGTATTTTTTGTGAAAAAATAATTTTTGAAATTTGTAAAATATGAGAGTTTGTACAAGATTGAAAAAAATACATTTTTATTTATAAAGTATTTATAAACTTTGGGTCAAACAGAGCCATATACGTGTATTGATAAGATAATTGATTAAGTTGTAGTATTTTGCACGAAAATGGCCGGAGATAAACTCTATAAAGTATGCAATTATATCCATGAAATAACTATGAGATTATTTTAATACAACAACGATAATTATTAAAATTTCTGAATTACGTAGATGATCAAGATATGTTAGTTTGAATTTTCTAAGTCAAATAGGTTTGGGTCATATTTTGATTTATTAATTGATCTCAACAATAGAGTTTATCAGGTTAAAACCTCATAACACAAGTCACATTTTAATTGACGTCTAAAAAAATGCATGCAACCTCTTTTAAGACCAAATTATTTTATTAAATGAACACCTTTACGTGGAACGGGTCGTCAAACTTACGTGCACATTTTAGATACCCTTTCCTTTGCATAGTTGCCATCAGCCGTATTCAAATTAGGAGACTTGTTATGTTGGAATCACACAATGACAAGAACGAAACCGTAAGGGAAGAGAGAGCAAGAACTAGGGCTGTGCAAATTCGGACCGGGTCGGATCGGGAAAATTACGGTTCGGTTCCCGGTTCACATATTTCTAAAATTCTGCTCCGGTCCAAACTCGGTCGGTTTTCGGTCCGGACCGGATGGACCGGTTTTTTATTGTTTTTAATTTTATTTTATGTATTAATATCTCATAACACTATTAAAAATTAATTTCTACTATAAATATAAATTAATAACAAAATATATTATCTAATATTATACACAATAGGTATAAAAATAGGAAAATAATTAAAGTTTAATTTATATATATATAAAAAACGTATACCGGTCCAAGGATTGTAAAAATTTCGGTCCGGTCTGGACCGAATGCACAACCCTAGCAAGAGCAGAGAGCAGAAGAGAGAAATAATGAACTGTTTGATTGAGCGGGAAAACTGTTACAGCTACAAGCTTTATGCAGGAGATAAGCACGTGGGCAGTCTACCAACTTGAAACAGAAAAGAAGCGTGACTGGCATGTTCTACAACTAACATAATGAATTCCCACACCCCCCACAACTTGCCCAGAAGCTAAGAGTGTCGAGGTCCAGGAAGAGACTTTGTGAAGATGTATGCAAGCTGATGTTGAGTGGGGACATGGGAGACAGAGATAAGACCTTCGAATGAAATGGCAGTCGAGGTCAATGTGTTCCGTGCGTTCGTGGAAGACAGGATTGCGAGCAATGTGAAGAGCAACCTGGTTGTCGAAGCGAATAGGAATGGGTAGAATACCGGGGACCTCAAGTTCATGAAGTAACCGTGAAAGCCAGTCCAATTCTCCAGTGAGACGACTCATCGAGCGGTACTCGGCCTCAGTAGAGGAAAGGGAAACAATAGATTGCTTCTTGGATTTCCAAGAAATAGGGCAACCGCCAAGGAGAATGAAGTAACCACTGACGGAGCGGCGAGTGTTTGAACAAGCAGCCCAATTAGCATCACAGTATCCTTGGAGTTGCATATCAGAAGAGGAATTGAGAAATAAACCCAAATCATCATGACTCTGTAGATAGCGCAAGGTGTGCATTGCAGCATCAAGATGATCAGAAGTAGGTCGTTGCATAAATTGACTAAGGAAGTGCACGGTGAAGGCGATGTCAGGTCGCGTATTAGTCAAGAAATTGAGCTTGCCAACAAGCTTCCTATAATGAGCAGGATGATCAATCACAGGTGCAGAAGCAGAGAAAACAAGGGAAGAAGCCAGCGGAGCAGATGCAGAACCAGTGCAAGGAAAATCATGAAGTAACTCACTGAGAAACTTCCGCTGACTAAGGATGTAGCCAGAAGCCCCACGAATAAACTCAATGCCAAGGAAGAAATGTAGAGCACCAAGGTCTTTAATGCGAAACTGAGCATCCAAAAAATGCTTTAAACTATCAATTTCAGCAGAATCATTGCTTGTAACCAAAATATCATCCACGTAAATGGCCAAGAACACAATGGACCCATTAATCTTCCTGGAAAACAAACTATAATCATTAGGTGAATGAACATACCCCTGATGACAAAGCCAAAGAAAGCTTGGCATACCACTAGAGAGAAGTTTGCTTGAGGCCATAAAGTGACTTATTAAGGCGACATACAATACCAGAACTAAAGACAAATAAACCTGGTGGTGGCTTCATATATACTTCCTCATGTAAATCACCATAAACAAAAGCGTTATTAACATCTAACTGAGCAATCGGCCAACCCCTTTTGACAACCACATAAACCAAAGCACGAATGGTCATCATTTTGACAACAAGCGAAAAAATCTATGTATAGTCCACACTAGCTTTCTAAGTAAAGTCGCGAACAACCAACATGGCCTTATGTCGTTCAATAGTGCCATCAACACGCAACTTGGTCTTATATACCCATTTGCAAGTGATAGACCGCTTACACTTAGGTAAAGGAACAAGGTCCCAAGTATTATTCAACTCAAGAGCAGAAAACTCTTTCTGCATTGCTTTCTGCCAAGCGGGGTGCTTGGCTGTTTCATCATACAATTCAGGCTCATGTGCAACAAGTAAGGAAGACAACAACTGTTGATCATCTTTAGACAAGACAGTAGCACAAATAGAAGGAGAGGAATCGCAAAGAGAGGTAATGGTATGAAAACAAGTGCATGTACATGAAGTATAGGAATTGCAGATGTAATCTTGAAGATGAGAAGGAGGATGAGAAATTCTTGTTGTACGGCAAGGGAATAAAGGAATAGGTGTGAGAGCAGGTGGAGAAGAAGAGGAAGTGGACGGGGTAGGAGAAAAAGATGTGGGAACAATAGGAGAAGATGTAGTTGTAGGTATGGTAGTAGTAGGAGAAGAGATAGTTGTAGGGGATGGGGTAGATGTAGGTGTGGTAACTGTAGGAGATGGGGTAACTATAGGTGAAGAAGTGATAGGAGTAGGTGGATGAGAAATAATGGGGTGAGGTAGGATAAAGCTAGGAGAAGAAGAAGTACCCTGAAAAGGGAAAATATCTTCAAAGAAGGTAACATCCCTGGAAGAAGAAAAATTCTGGGTGGTGAGGTTCATGATTTTATAAGCCTTTTGACCATAAGGAAAACCAAGAAAAACACAAGCTTGTGACCGAGGCTGCAACTTATCTCTACCCGTAGACACAGTGGTAGAATAAAATAAATAACCAAAGGTTTTGAGGTGGACAAAAGAAGGGGGTTTAGCAAAAAGAAGTTCATAAGGAGAGGAACCTTTGAGGACTCGGGATGGAAAATGGTTGATCAAATAAGTGGCCATGAGGACACACTCGCCCCAAAATTTGGTAGGCAAATGGGATTGGAAAAGAAGAGCTCTGGAGGTTTCAAGGAGGTGGTTATGTTTGCGCTCGACAATCCCATTCTGTTGGGGTGTATAAGGGATACTAGTTTGATGTAAAATCCCAAGAGAAGACCGAAAAGTGGAAGCTTCAAGGCTACTCCCAAGTTCAAAAGCATTGTCAGTACGAATGGTTTTGGGAAAGGTACCAAACTGTGTTTTGGTCATAAGGACAAAGGATTTAATGATGGGAAAAGCATTACTTTTGACAAAAATTAGGTAGGTCCATGTGCTTCTAATATAGTCATCAACAATGGTGATAAAATATCTATGGCTACTAGGAGTAGGGGTATGGTATGGCCCCCATAAATCAATGTGCAGTAGGTCAAAAGCTTTGGCACTAGAGATAGTACTCATGGGAAAAGGATGTTTATGTTGTATGGATTTGAAACAAACATCACAAGGCCAATAAGATGTGTTAACAGCTGGAATCAAAGAAAATTTGTGTAGTTTATTGAAGGGAACATGTCCCAAACGTTTGTGCCATAACAAGGCATCAGTAGAGGGGCAAGCAAAGCCCTTATATCCAGAATCAGGAAAAACATTACAAATGTCTTTAGGTAAAGGTTTACAAGCAAAATGGAACACAACAGAATTCTTCACATCCTCAGGATTACAATGGAGCAGATATAGACCAACATCATGCTTACCAAGAACCACTTGGTTCTTCACTGAATGGGCTTGCAACAAGCAGAGGTCATTAGAGAAAATGATAGATGAGTGTGTTTGGCGGGTCAATTTGCTGATGGAAAGAAGGTTGAAATGAAATTGAGAGACAAAGAGCACATGATGTAAGGTGAGGTTGGGCAGAACAATCACTGAACCATTGTGAGTAACTGTAAGTTTAGAACCATTTGGTAAAGACACATATCGTGGCTTGGGCAAAGACTGTAGGTTAAGAAAAGAGGATGTAGAAAAACACATGTGCTCACTGGCACCACTGTCAATGATCCAAAGATTCTCAGCAGAAGTTGACTCACACTGTGCATTGAGACTGGAAATGTATGAAAAAACAGATAAAACTGCCATGGCAGCTCCCACAAAGTCAGAGGAAGAAGCCTCATTAGAACTTCTATTCAGCAACTGCTTCAACTGTGCAAATTCTTCAACAGTAAAACCAAAAATGGATGTACCATTTCCAGAACCTGAGCCTTCCTCAATGGCAGAAACCTGAGCTGAAACACGCTTGTCTCTAGGAGTATTACCATCTCGTGGAGGATAACCGATGAGCTTATAGCAATTTGTCACAACATGACATGTCTTCTTGCAGTGAGTACATGTGAGAGAAGGCTTCTTAGCAGGTACAGTTCCATTCTTCTGCCAACAGTAGTCAACTGAATGACCAATTTTCTTATAGTGTGTACAAACAAGTGGTCGGCGATTGTCATTCCCAAACTTGGCCGCTAAAGCAGATGTGTTCTCTGAAAGCTGAGTAGTAGCTTTGATTTCCCTCTGTTTTTCTTCATGAATCAACATAGAGTAAACATGTGCAATGCTTGGAACATGATTCATCATGAAAATGTTTCCTCTTACTGCTGAAAAACTATCATTCAGCCCCATTAATATCTAAAGAAGTTGTTGTTCTTGTTCAATCCGGCCCCATGCAGCATGTCTTCCACAATCACACACATGCAAGTTCTTTAAAACAACTAATTCATCCCATAAACATTTTTTATTCTTGTGAAATAAGTTGTTACACTGTCACTTCCTTGAGAAATTGTGCATAACTCTTTTTGAATTGAGTAATTTTGCGCCAAATTTGACTGTCCAAATCTAACGCACAATTCATTCCACATATCATGTGCAGATCCAGTGAAAATTATGCTATCAGCAATCTCCTTACTCACAGAATTCAGTATCCAAGATACTACCATGTCATTACACTCTTCCCAAACTCTAAACTCATCCGAATCAACTTCAGGTTTCTTTACAGTTCCATTAACCAAACCCATCTTATTTTTCGCAGATAATGCAATCAACATAGATCTTCTCCACTGAATAAATCCTTATCCATCAAATGACCTAGACACCAGAACTATACTTGGATTGTCCGATGGATGGAGATAGAGAGGATTCTTGTTCTTGACTGCTCCAGTGTTCTCGACATCGCCTTTTTCTTTCGCCAAGGGATCCATGAACTTCGTTCCTCGGAAAACAAGTCGGTAAACAAACAAAAATGATCTCAACAGGACCGAAGAGAACAATCACAAAACAAATTGATCGAGAATTGATAATAAAAATGTAACACCCCCAAATTTAACCCCATTTGAAAGCGTTACTGCCGATGACCCCGGGCGTAAACCCCGAAGTCACCACAGGCTTTTCCGACGTCATAACTGACTTAAAACACAGTTACGATACTAAAATCATAACTTTTATTAAACCACATGGTCGCGGAATTACACGATTCCTAAAACGACCCAAATACATCATCAATACAAAAATCAGAATTTACAACGGAAGACTTATAAACAAAATACAAAATAGCACAGCGGAAATCGTTTTAAACACAAAGTGACAAAACAACTTGTCGAAAACAAAACACCGTTCATATTCATAGTCGCTCTAGCCTTCTCTAAACAGCAACATATCTGCATGTGCCGAAACGGACGGACGACACCCCCATGACGTTACAGATAAATAAAATACAAGCGTTAGTCTAATGAATAGACTAAGCAAAGGCTCATGGCATACAATTCACACAAACACATCACAAGCAGTTCAACATATCACAAATCACATCACAATCTCAAGTCATATGATTACAGTATATCTTTTATATTAGCGTTGATTCTAGCAGAAATACAACCTAATATAATATCAGATTTCAATTATCTCAAATTAATTAAAAACCACTTGCCTGGAATAGACGAGCTCAAACAAAGCCAAACCACAAAAACACAACTCGGACACACATATACCGCGATCGCGGCAGGTCGCGGTCGGTCGCGGTTCATCAACTGTGGCAGCTTCGACAGCTTCCATGGCGGGGAGGGAATTTACCCGATCGATTCAAGCTTCGTCTTGCATTCAATTTGATCACAAAGCACCTCTAAGCTTCACCTAACACCTTGGCAACCTTCTCCAATCCACGAACCTTCTCGATTCAAGCCCAAAACCGAGCTCACAGCTCGTGCATCAATGGCGAGACAGGGAAGAACAGAGGAGAAGAGAGAAGAAGAAGAGAAGAAGAAGAGTAGAAGAAGAGTTTGGTCTTCACCTCCTTTTATAGCACAAATCCGACACCTCCAAGGGGACAAGGGGACAAAGGCGAAGGGCCACTTGGCCTGCCCACAAAATATCCCAGCCGAGCTACAGTAACCGCCTTCGAGGAAGACGACCGCCTCTGAAAAAGGCATTACCGCGATCGCGGTTGATCGCGGCATCTCGCGTCAGGTCGCGGTTGATCGCGGTTTCTGGCCGACTTCACTTATTCTTATCCAAACTCAACTTGGGTTAATTTCCTTAACTCCGGGTTAAATATATTCGTGCATCATCTAGCACAAACATCTCAAACAATTACCTCGCACAATTACCGTGCACAAATATCTTATATAAATACCGTGCACAAATATCTTATATAAATATCTTGCACAAATCCTTTATATAATTATCCTGCATATATTTGTGACACTCCCCAGGCCAACTAACACAGCTACCAAGCCACCCAACCATCTTACATGATGCCGGTGCCGGTACTGGTGCCGCCTGAGAGTCCACAATTATCCTACACGAATATCTTATATAAATATTTTACAACAATATCTTATATAATTATTTTGTAACGATATCTCATACAATTATTTTGCAACAATAACTCATACGAGTAAAGCTCAAAAATACCCTTAAAATTACGGGGTGTTACAAAAAAAAAACAGAGATCGAGCTCTGATACCATGTTGGAATCACACAATGACAAGAACGAAACCCTAAGGGAAGAGAGAGCAAGAACAGAAAGCGGAAGAGAGAAAGAATGAACTATTTGATTGAGCGGGAAAATTGTTACATCTACAAGCTTTATGTAGGAGATAAGCACGTGGGCACTCTAACAACTTGAAACAGAAAAGAAGCGTGACTTGCACGTGCTACAACTAACAGAATGAATTCTCACATGTTACTTCTGTTATTCTAAAGTCTAAACATAATCTCGAGAATATCTCATTGTTAGATAATTTTTAATTATTTTTTATTTTAAAAAGATGATACCATTATATTAAATCACTTTTAAACATATCTTAAGACAAATTACCTACATAACAACATATTGAATTTAGAAAATGATTGCACACTTGCCCCCTTATAAAAGATGAGTCACATATACAATATTTTTAAAAAAAATAACTATACTTATAATTTTATATATTTTTCCCAGTCTTCTAAAATATTTAATATTCACTACATTTCGTATAGCTAATGAATAAAGAGTTTAAAAACATAACAATTAATAAAAAAAAATCTCAATAATTTTTTTTATAACTTATTTTTAATTACATGTCTAAAAGATCTAAAATGAAATATAAAATTAATTAAAATTAAAATACTAAAATGTGTAATTAATTTAGATCTAATGGAGTATTGAAACAAAGTGATTTTTCATGACCAAAACAATGCAAAGAGCTCCCTCCGATCTATACTATAAAAGGAGGTCGATCCTCCGTGACTCCGCGCACCACTGCCACGCTCTAGCTTGGCTTAACCGAAGCCCACAAACCTTAGGGATCGGATTGCGTACCATTCCCCCGTTACTTAGCTTGTTCCCACTAACCAAACACCACCCCTGCAATTTCATTATTTTCATAGGCTCTTAATTGTGGTTACTTAATTATATTCTCATCAATAACTTTCAAACCAGTCACGATTTATATTTAAAAACACTTAGGGGGTAGTCCACGTCATGCATTAATTCCAGTTAGTTTTTCATGGTGTTTATTTAAACATGAAATGCTTTTTTGTACGTAGTGGATTAAGCGCGTCCACTCCACATTGAAAACTTAATTGAATTAGAAATATCATGGACTTGTATGTAAGGTTTTATGACTGGTCCACCGGACTTTAACTCGGTCATTTCTTATGTATATTTTCTCAAGGAGAGGCCATTTGATTTCACTTTTATGAGATATACTATATAATTTGCATTTCATAACAAAATGTGTATTACAGAAGTTTAGGTCAAGCTTAGAGTATCCAAGTATTACAGTCATGAGATCAAATTTTCTATTCTTTAATTTCTATACTCCATTCTATGTACCCTCTAAGTAAAAGTTATTAATTTTATATACCCTAAATCCTAAAATATAAACTCTAAACCCTAGCTAAACTCTATACCCTAAATCATAAAATTCTAATCCCTAAAACTCTATACTCTTATAACACTTAAATATTAAACTATAAATCCTAAATTTTAAACATTAACTCTAATTTAAATATAAAATAAACATGTAAAACTTAAAAAAAAAACATAGAAAAGTGTATAATTAAGGAGTAAAAAAATATGACAATTTAAGGATGACCCGGCGACCATATACGTACTTCTAGCTAGGGTCTAGCTATAAATTATATATTTCTATCATCAATCTATACAAAACATTATAAGTTACCTACTTACATGGGAGATGTATAGTATCGATCATGAGTGGGGTTGTAGCTAGCTAAATGATAAACTAGCATAGGTAATCATGGGAGCTATTTTTGACCTTGGTGCAGCTACTCCCCTTTAAATATATAAATGTTGCCGCAATTTTTATATCGATAATTTAAAACATAGAAGATAAGTTCAATTTGAACATTATAACATGCATGCATTACATAAGACAAGATAAATTTAATTATCACTGAAAATCTGTCAACAAATGTATAAATATTGTTGCATAATGATATATATATATGGTCACTTTTATTTGACCAAAGATATTACAAGTAGAGATTGATGATATTCTCTTATACATAAAACAAATTCGATTCACTAGAGTATTAGAAAGTGATATATACAGATTGAAATATCGACATCACCCGGCCCTCATATATATTTCCATATATATGAGACCAAATTAAAACAACACTTTCCCAATTTTTTCTTCGAAAAAGTGTACATGAAACGCGTTATATCATTGCATTGTTAAAATAGTGTCTCTAGGTAGTACGTACATACTCCGTATTTATAAGCTAGCTAGCAGGATCCAGCCATGAATCCTGCGATCGATCAAGCTAGTATAACTAGTCTATTCATGATCTAATATATAGATCAGCTCCTACTAATAATTGACATTGATACAGGAATGGAGTATATCCCACATCGATCTAGACAGTCAAATCACAATTAATAAGTGTATCCATCTCAACGAAGCCCTCTAGCTAGCCAAAATTGAACTTCTCTACTCTCTAGATATGATATGACATCTGTACGTGATCGATTTTAATCGATGCCATTAATTAAAATTTCTTCATCCGTTGCAGCTAATGTCTAGCTACTTATTTTGGTTATTGAGTTTGAGCTGGTAGCTGGGTAAAATTAACCACAAGTCCACAGGCGTCAATGATAGAAAAGGTTGTCGGGGCCCAACAATTTGGGAAGAAATCGGTATATGTCATAAAGTCATTCCCCGTTAATTTTCAACCGAAAAACCGCAAGAGTCAAGCCACGCTCAATTCAATTTTACTGTACGTTAATCAGTAAATTTTCGGTGATTTGACCTATGTGGTCGTTCATTGACATTTCCCGGTAATTACGGTTCATCCCACCAACTCCCAAATCACTCCCCATTTGAGATGTTATACGTACAGTCTGACGTACACAAGTATCAAGTTAATTAACTAATTATCAACGCTCACTTGGTCAAGTGATTTGACACTAGGCTTTCTTAAGCGTTCTATCTAGAGATATCGAGTTTGATTCATGTTAGGGTCTACCACTTTGTGTGACAACAGTATCCCAGTCTGGACATAGAACGACTCTGACTGATCAAATCAGATGATCAAGACAAAAAAAAAAGTTAATTAACTAATTAATTAACCGTTTGTTTGAGATTGCAAGAAAGTTCCTTTTTTACTGTGGATCACAAGGAAGTTTTTTTTAATTCTAAAACTAGTTGGGTTAGCTTCATTTGTGTATGGATGTAGTTATGTACATATCAAGATATCTTCGCCTAGGTTCCGTCTAGGCGTTAGGCGGTCATCCTCCGCCTAGAACCTGCCTAGGTTCGCCTAGAAAAGAAAAAGTCTCAGATATTGTGAAAGTAACAACATCTTAAAAGATAACAAATGCATAGAACATAATTTTGAATTAGGCTTTGTAAAATAAGGTTTATAATAAAATATCAAATCTCATCACAACATAGTTTTATAAAAGATTAATGAATTTGAAAGAATATGGTCAAATAATCACATAAATTATACATTAATTTTTAATCCGCCTAATCGCTAGACCCCCTCACCGCTCAGCTTCCGCTAGTGACTTTTAGAACATTATTTGCATGTATAAATAATTATAATGATCGATACATGTCAGATGAAAATCTTTTTTTTTAAAATATTTAGATATTTCGCCTCAAGGTTTTGGAAGGCCTACCTCTATCTAATGAAGCTAGAGTTCTTGTGACAAGGAATGATCTTTCGTACGTAGCGATTATAGGTGCTTAGGTTAAATTTGTCCTAATATCATTTCAATATCAACGTACATAAGTATAGGATCGTGATTGTTAGATTAATAATAAAAAAACTAAGAAAATAGATTACAGTTCCCTTCGCAGCGGAAATAAACAATCAAATAAATGAACAAGTTTCTTATACTGGAAACCTTCGATTGCCAACTAGCAATCTAGGATAAAAACCACTACCTTTCTTTCGAAAGGATTTCAAGGTCTACTTCTTGATTTCTTATCTTTTTGGTTACAAATTATCCTAGGAACAAACACACAGTTTCTTTGCCTTATACACAGTTAGACAATCCTAGATAACTTAACACAAATTATAATCAATCCAAGAAGCAATCCTTAGCACCAAGGAACTAACTCACTTACAGTCATAGGAACTAGCACGCAGCTCTCAGGTTCCTTGACTGGTTCCTCTTGATCTCAATTTGCTTTTATGATCTTGTTTGAGAGCTTCATACTTTGATGTTTGTTATGGAGTGTGATTCTTGTGGTTGTGCTTGAAGTTGTCAATGAAGCACAGTCGCCTTTTATACTTCAAAGGCTGGTTTGCTTCCAGTTCCCATCGGATCGAACTAGAAGCTCAATCTAACGGTGATCCACAAATCCCGTCAACTAGGTTGTCATAGATGTTTATGTGTGCAAGACAACTTCCTTAATGAGCTAGGAAACAACATGGGTAGTTAATAGCCGTTTGTGTCAGTCCAACGATGATGGGACAGTTGCTTTCCGCTTCTCTCTGTGGCTCTAGGATTTCTGCTGACACATCTCACCTACTCTGGTTCCTACCAGCAGTGATGAGGTTTCCATGTGCTAACTCCTTTGTGGCTTCGCCACTCTTCTCAAGTCTTTGCATCTTCAATAGACTTGCTTTGTGCTTGTTCCCTTGTGAGCGCTTCCTCGCTTCACTTCTACTGAGTTTCCTTGCTGGCGAACTCCAGTTCCTATCAGTGCAAGCTTCTTGCTTCGCTATCCTTCTTTGTCTTGTTTGACTTTCATGGTTTCAATAACTGTCTTGTGGTTCCTTTAAGCACATCTTTGAGATAAAACATTAGTTACAAAGTATTTGTCATCTTTAAAAGTAGAGAAACTGAGGAAAGGAACTCCATGAGAACTGAGGTTCCTGAGTTCCATTTCCTAACAATAAGAATCACATGTGATTTATTAATGTCACAACTTGCTTTATGTACGTACGTATAATGATGCTCAACCTAACAATTTATAGTGGAGTTAGTACGTTATACGTCCATGATTCATGCATATGTATAACCCATTATATGTAGTCCAAACATTGAATCCTATACATTTTGACAAAATAAAAATGTAGCTTTTACGGTTTGGACTTTTCAAACTTTTTTTTAATCCTTATACGCACATACAAAATATGTATTAGCTCAGTTGAGTTTAGTAATTTTGATCAACACGCACTACCTACTATTTTCAATACGGACTATAATATAGTAATTAATGACTAAGTGATAAATTCACATTTGCATTAAAATTGGACTTTGTCAATGAGATTAAATTAGATAGGTAAGCGTTATTTTTTAGTTATATAAAGGTTAATTAGCTATACAATTTAAATTACAAGTTAAAAAGTGTTTGATCCCAAAGCGTTTAAATTTTAAATATCCTAATTATATGATATTCTATGTATTTCACTAGAATATGATTAACTAATCTCCATTCAAATTAATCATAAAATATATCTATTTATTAATAAAATAATAAAATTTAATCTAACAAATTAAGAAGATGGAGCATGAAAGTGATCATGCGAAAGGAGCATACACAATTTATACCGAGGAAAAGTTAAAGCTGTTGATAAAGTCAAACCATACACTTTATGTCCGAGTAAATATAGAGCTGGCCGTGTTAGGGTTGGTTTCACCCAAGCTACATACATATATGAAGTTTATATATCATAAGATATACATATTCTTATAGAAAAATTAAACAAGTAATCACTAGATCAAACCAAATGAACTTGACATTTGTTGTAGAATTATATATAATTGAGTTCCAATCTTTCATTTTCCATCCATCGAAACTAATCGGGATTAATTAGAGGGCCCTAACTAACTGAACCTGGTTTTAATTCCTATCTACTTCCTACTGCGCGCTATTTGCCGGTAGAGCTGTTGAGTTAGTTTTAACTAGATCAACTTCATCACTTTTTTTTACTAATAAAATTAGTCATGTTTTGGGTTGGTTGATCAACTGTCGATCAAACGATTTTGGTCAAGCCGTCTTCATTATCTATATTATAAGCTATATATTTTCGAAGAGATTTTTCTCGTTGAAAAACTAAAATTTGTTATAAGATTATTTGCGTGTTAATCACACCAAAACCGTGTTTTTTTTATTACTGCATTAAAATGCTAAGAAAATTGATGATGTTTCCCCCCATATATATGTAGAGAAAGGTACAATTTTTTCTAGCTAATTCCTAAATTCCAATAAATGTGCAGCAATATTTCAGTAGTGTGATTCGAAAAAGTGATGTGGTGACTGGTGATAGGTGTTGGTGCATTAATTTATTATTCTAGGAACTAAAATCGCAGTGCTGAAAGTTCAGAGAGATCATATTGATCTCGAATCGAAGAAAACATAGAGTGTCGTGCAAAACGTAACATAAGAAATTTCATATAAGACCTAGAAAATCTCTAGGTCCAAAATCTCCATTGTTATCTACATACGAAAGCAAGCAAGAGAGAGAAAAGTAGGACTACAGTTCGCTCATAACAGAAAGCACTCTGAATCAAAAGGAATTTATATGTAGAGTTTATTTGCCCACGGCATAACTAACTCAAAGGACTGATGTGACATCATCCTCGCCCCACGCCGTCTATGCTTGGCTCCGACTCAGTGATGGTTGGTCAATAATCTTCGAGTTGGTTAAACCGGGTTGGTCTCAATGTAATATTCATCATCCCCCCTTCAAGATGGAATGATCTTGCAAACCCAACTTGGAACACAGAAACTGATGTTGAGCGTGCCCCAAGGCTTTGGTCATCACGTCAGCAATTTGAAGAGAAGAAGACACATAGGAAGTGCACAGGAAGCCATCTTGTATCTTGTCACGAGTAAAGTGACAATTGATGTCCAGGTGTTTAGTACGCTCGTGAAAACAGGGATTAGCGGCCATTTGTTGGGCGGCGTGGTTATCACAGAACAATGTGACTGGCATAGGAACTGCGACATGAAGATCTTGCAACACATAGCTGACCCAAACAAGCTCAGTCGTGGTAGCAACCATACTACGATACTCGGCTTCAGCCGACGAACATGAGACAATCGCTTGCTTCTTCGTCTTCCAAGAGACAAGAGCATGACCCAAAAACACGCAATAACCAGTAAGGGAGCGATGGGTCGTAAGGCAAGATCCCCAGTCCGCATCTGTGAAGTCGGTGATCTTCAAGGTGGACTGAACAGGGAAAAACAATCCCTGAGAAGAAGAACCAGCCAGATAGCGGAGGACATGATGAGCAGCTTGTAGATGAGGCTCACGAGGCTAAGAAACGAATTGACTCAAATGTTGGACAGAGTACGACAAATCCGGTCGAGTCAAAGACAAATACAACAAGCGACCAACAAGTCGATGATAAGCTTCTGAATCAGCAAGCAAGGTACCTTCGTCTAGCCGGAGTTTCAAGCCAGTAGGGAGAGGGAATGGGGTAGGCCGTGCATTAGCAAACCCTGTGTCTTTCAAAATGTCAATAATGTATTTGTGTTGACTGAGAAACACACCACGATCATCACGGTAGAGCTCCATGCCTAAAAAATATTGGCCAAACCCAAATCCTTGATCGTGAATTCTGCATGAAGGGCAGCCTTGATAGCATCAATTTCAAACAGAGAAGTTCCAGTTAAGAGAACATCATCTACGTAGACAAGCAAGGCTGTGAAAGAACCATAACCAGCCTTGACAAATAACGAATAGTCATGTTTGGATTGAACATAACCATGGCGAATAAGAAATTGGGAGAGTTCCTGATTCCATTGGCGCGAAGCCTGCTTTAAGCCATATAAAGAACGAGTCAGACGACAAACTTGCCCCAGCAGTGCCTTCTCATAACCAGCAGGAGGCATCATATAAATTTCTTCCTCCAATTGACCGTGTAAGAACGCATTGTTCACGTCTAATTGGTAAATGGCCACTCTCGGGCAGTAGCTAATGCAACAAGGATCCGAACAGTAGGAAGCTTTGCCACCGGTGAAAACGTATGTTTATAATCTTTCCCCAATTTCTGACTATACCCTTTTACAACCAAACGGGCTTTATATCGCTCGATAGACCCATCGCTGCGAAATTTGACCTTGTAAACCCACTTAGATTGAATAGCTCGTTTTCCTTGAGGTAAGACAGTCAATTCCCAAGTGCCATTTTTTTCTAAAGCTTCCAACTCCTTGTCCATGGCCTCAACCCAATGAGAGTGCTTCTGAGCTTCATGATAACTATATGGTTCGGGCACATCCATAACATTGGCCATGAATACAGAGTAATCCCGCGAAACAGAACCCACAACATAATCTCGCAGCCAACCAGGTGCAGACCGAACACGAGTGGAAGCTCTAGCAGGAACAGCATTATCTGAACCAGTAGAAGAAAGATGCGTGTTAGCAGGGGACGGTGCAACCAATTCTGGTGTAGGATCAACTTCGTCAGAAATAAAATGTGATACATCAGTCTCTAGCAACTGAGAATCGAGGACAAAAGGGAAAATAAAATGAGGCTGGGAAGGATCAGGTTGTGAAGATGAAGTGCTGAAAGGAAACACATCCTCGTGAAACACTACATCACGGCTCAGAAAGACTTTCCTTGAAGCAAGATCAAACACTTTATATCCCTTTTGGTTGGAAGGATAACCAAGGAAAACACAGCGGACTCCTCGAGGGGCCAATTTGTCAAGACCTTTCCTTGGCAAGGTGACATAACAAAGGCATCCCAGTATGCGAAGATGATCAAATGTAGGAGGTTTGTGAAACAGAACCTCAAAGGGAGATTTCCACTTTAACTTGGCCATAGGCATTTTGTTAATAAGGTATGTGGCAGTTAGGAGACACTCCCCCCAGAAATCAACGGGTAGATTAGCTTGAAGTCGTAGAGCACGAGCAGTGTCAAGTAAGTGTCGGTGCTTGCGTTCCACTCTGCCATTTTGTTGAGGGGTATATGTCATAGATCGTTGATGCAAAATCCCTAAGGATGAAAACAGTTTCTGACAACGAAAATTGACAAACTCAGTACCATTGTCTGTCCTCACATACTTGGGCTTACCCTGGAAATGAACCTGAATGTAAGTAAAGAAATCATGTAGAATGTCATATACTTGATCTTTTGAGATTAACAAATAAATCCAAGTTGCCCTGCTGCAATCATCAAGAATAGTGAGGAAATAGTGTGCACCACTTAGAGACGCCTTCTTGTAAGGCCCCCACAAATCAACATGCAACAACTCAAAACAAATCAAGGAATGACTATCACTGACAGGGAATGGCAATCTGTGAGATTTAACGACTGAGCAAATATCACAATTCAAAACATCTGTGTGTCTGTTATGAGACTGACAATCAGGTAAATGTAAAAGTTTGGAGGCTGAGATATGCCCCATTCGCTTATGAAACAATTCTAAATGATTGAGTTCATGTACATCATGACTACTTTTATTAACAGCTGTAACACTCTTCAACTGTTCCACCTTGGCAGCCCGAATCACCAGCTTGTAAAGCCCTCCTACAGCCGATGCCACTGCTTTAACATCCTTACTCTCCTGGTCCTGTAAAACACATTGATTCTCAGAGAAAATAGCAGCAATATTTCTGGTCTTGATCAACTTGCTGACCGAGAGCAAATTAAATCTGAATTCCGGCACCAATAACACATCCTGAAGAACCAATCCTTCACCCAGATTCACACAACCAATGGTATGAACTGTTTGTGAAGAACCATCAGGTAACATAATATGTATTGGATGGACCAGTTGTTCAGAGGTAGAGAACAAGTTGTGATGAGATGTCATGTGATCAGTAGCCCCACTGTCTATGATCCATTCATCACAACTTGCTTCAGTCATAGTGAAACCAAGGGCAATACCTGAAAACTGATAAGTGGAAGCACTAGGCATGAAAGAACCTCTCATGCTGACTGTAGTCAAAGCTGCCTTTTCTGTCTTATACATTTGCATCATTTTCTGACAAGCAGTAGATAGACTACTAACAGCCTGCAACATCTGATCATCTACAATACTTTACTGTTCAGCAAATGCAGAATTGTCAAGAGGTGTTTCAGAATAGGAATTCCCTTCTGTTTCAACATTTGCAGCCATTTTAGTGCCCCTTTTACCTCGCTTTCCCTTATACCAGGCATGATATCCAATTAACTCAAAGCATTGATCCTGGAAGTGTCCTTCCTCTTTGCAATGAGTACATACTCTCATCTCAGTCCTAGATCGCTTAGTTTCTCTTTTTCCACCAGAATTACCTTGAGTGTTACTGCTATTGCCATTAGGTCTCTGTTGATTGCCCTGATTTGCCATGAAAGCAGCCGGATCTACTCCAACATGCCTAGTTATTTGTTTCTGTTTTTCAATTTGAACAATGGTGTGGTATGCTTTGTTGATATGTGGCAAAGGTTACATGGACAAAATATGACTTTTCACATGCTCAAAATCATAATTCAATCTCATCAGAAACTGCATCAGCTTAGCCTTATTGTCCCGCTCTAAGACCTTAGTTAAAAGACCACATTTACAAGCACTCAAAGCACTACACACACACATAGGCAAGGCATCCAAATCCTGAAGAGCATTCCACACTTTCTTCATCTTCACAAAATACGCAGGAACACTTAGGTTTCCTTGACTAATTTCAGACAACTCTTGCTGCAACTGATAAACTAAAGGACCGTTCGATTGATGATATCTATCACATATTTCGAGCCATAAAGCTCTAGCAGTGGTATGAGAAATGAGCGCACCTGAGAGATCTGGTGTCATAGTGTTGAGAATCCAACAAGCCACCATTCTGTCACAACGTTTCCAGCGTCCGAAATCGGCATTATCAGCTGCCGGCTTCTGTCTGGTTCCATCGATGAAGCTAAGCTTCAACTTCGCATCAAGAGCCATCTCGATTTGCTTGCTCCAGATCATGAAATTACTTCCATCAAATTTGACATGTGTAAGTAGCATTCCTGGATAATCAGAGTTGGATAGAGCCAACGAATCATTCTGATTCATCTGGAGCTGGTTTCCACTGCCTTCGAGAGTCATTGTCGATCGATGAATTGAGAGGTAAATTCAGAGTTGCGGAAGAAGAAAGGATTAGATCTTAAATTCCTAAAATCGCTCTGATACCATCTAGGAACTAAGATCGCAGTGCTGAAAGTTCAGAGAGATCAGATTGATCTCTAATCGAAGAAAATAGAGAGTGTCGTGCAAAACGTAACAGAGAAAATTTCATATAAGACCTAGAAAATCTCTAGGTCCAAAATCTCCATTGTTGTCTACACACAAAAGCAAGTGAGAGAGAGAAAAGTAGAACCACGGTTCGCTCATAACAGAAAGCACTCTGAATCAAAAGGAATTTATATGTGGAGTTTATTTGCCCATGGCATAACTAACTCAAAGGACTGATGTGGCATCATCCTCGCCCCACGCCGTCTATGCTTGGCTCCGGCTCAGTGATGGTTGGTCAATAATCTTCGAGTTGGTTAAACCGGGTTGGTCTCAATGTAATATTCATCAATTATATATGTTGATTTTTTTGGGTGATTTACTTTACATCAAAATTATGATGAACATTGATCTAATAATTGAAACCAATTAATTGATAACATCCAAATAATAGAAGTAAAGATCACTTAATTCAGATTCTGACTTGCCTAGTCCGGTTCAAATCTTGTAAGTCCATTGTACTGGGTTGAAATCGTGGAAGCGTGATTGCTTTGTACGTTCCCCACGTTTGTAGTTATCCAATAATATTTTTTTTTTTGGTATTCATCGTCTTATTCGATCGGCCAGAATCGTTCTACGCCCAGACCAAGATACTGTTGGCACACAAAGTGGTAGACGGTAGACTCCTCTCAACAATAATGTCTTCATATACGCCTTCAGCAGAAATCGAACTCGAAACCTCTTGATAAAACGTTTAAAAAAATCTAGTGTTAAACTACTAGACCAATTAAATGTTAGCCAATAATAATATCTTTTAGTAAAACGACTGAAAACTAATAATGCAACCACTAATTGCTTCAACGACCTTTATAGACGATTTGGATAAAGTATATTAAAATTAAATTAATACTCCAAATTGCACGATTTGTTTTGGCTAAGATTCCTTTGTGTTGTGTTTATCTACTCGTTAATTTTAATATGGATGCATAATTTTGGTTTGTCATAAGTATGTAAGCAATCGATAATCTATTAAATGTTGCTTCTTTGATTGAAATGCTGCAAACCTCTAGCTTATCCTGATAATTATATTCTGTTGATAATTAATACCATGAAAACTCATTATCGATCGCAATTCATATTTTTGTATTGTTCAAAGTATATACTTCACACGTACGTACGCATACAATAACCTAAAACCTACGTAGTACGTATCATGTCGATCCGTTTAGTGTACTGATAAAAATATTTGGGATATGTTATTGCAACAATACTTAATTGGAATCACGGATCTGGATTTAATTACGCTAGTGTTCACGAGCCTAAGTGATAGGGTGCTATTAGGCAATATAAAACTAGCACAACAGTCAACACATGAGCAATAGCTAAAGCCTAAGTGATTAGGGTGCTATTAAGGTTGTGAGTTTATCTTTGCTTTTGTACTTTTGTAGCATGATTTACCTTTTTTTTTTTCCGTGATAAATAATGTATTAAGACTACTTTGCTAACTCATGAGCAATAACTAAAGCCCAATGGGCCGTTGGGCCTAGATCTGTAGAGCTTGTGCTATCCTCGGCCCGTGTTTTTAAACCTTACCTCATCCTACGTATCAAAATGTAAATATCTGGTGAAAAAAAGGACAAACAAGAACATCACACTGCATTCATTGCTGTCCACTGATCTAATCCCACTCATTTGCTCATACAGAAAAAATGGTCTCACAGTCAATTGGCACTTCGTCTTCATCCGTGCAATGGCAGCGTCAGAGAATCAAGCCACATGCAACTTCAAATTCAATGGTTTTATCCCACATACATAACAACCACTGGTACCATTTTATCCCTGATCAAGTCCTCATAATATACTCATGTAGGAGTGCAAATAAAATTTTGTATTTCAAGATATTTAACTGGCACCGTATGGAAATCTTATGCCTTGCTCTTATGAACTCGGATTCGATAAAGCCACTCTCCACCGTTTGCTGCTCTTCTCCGGTGCCCCGAACGCAATCAAGATCCTTGTTTCTTCTTGATCGGAAATCATGCGGAAGAAGATATGTCAATCATGGAGTTGGAGGGCCCACTACTAGTACTGATGATGATGGTGGTGGTGGTGGAAATGGAACAATGGCACCAGCATTGGTTCAGGGATGCTTGCTACAATATTTAAGTGTCATGTTACGACGTTTTCTGTTTGTATAACGATGTTGGGGTTGCAGGGCTTTCTTCCTTCATCAATATCAATGATCATATGCTGGTATATATGATAGGTAACCAATTAAGAGGCCATATATATCATGTTACTTGCTGATTTTTGCATTGCACGGTTAGTTTGATACCTATACTCAGTAACATTGGTGATCGATGATCAGGTGTTTTGTTAGAAATAGAGGTGGTAGCTAGCTCTTGCATTTGGGGGATGGGCTGAATTGAACCCGGAAGCAGTGGATCGGAGACTGGGGTGAAGTTCCTCCAGTTATGATATTCCATCTCTCTCGTCTATCATGATATTGTCCCCGGTAACGGCTTCTCAAACCGTCTTGCAGTTATTTGCGCTAATGATATCCGGCCTGTTGTAATTAAACATTAGAAATGACTACATGAATAGCAATTCCATTACAACAAATTCTTCACTCCAAATTAAGACCTGCATGCACTCGTGGGAGTCGGACTATTTGCCTCCGGGATACTTGTTGAACAAATTCTGCAAGACTTCTCTATGCTAAATCCCTTGCACATCAAATCCATGATCCATCCAAAATAGTTCACGCTAGGCGACCGGTCCAAGGTTGGAGGGGCCTAAATAAAAAATTAAGTAGTCATGATATAAAAACTAATTAGTTAAACAAGTATAAATGCATAATTTGCCTTTAAAAAGTCTTAGTTCAAATCTCAATAATTACACTTTTTTTTTTTCTTTTAGATGAGTTTAAGTTGTTCTTTTCTATTGTAGTTTTTAATGTGTGAAGCTCTTTTTTTTTTTTTGCAAAGTAAGTAATACAAACTTTGTAAATTTTGCCTCATATTATTTATATAACATTTCTCAATTTAATTTCATTTGACATGAGTCAATTTCGTTTCATTTGGATTTCTATTTATTTCTCCCTTATATTTTTGTGGGAGTTATTTTATTATTATTTTGGATATAAAATAAGTTTTTTAATAAAAATGCTGTTAATTTTAATTTATTTATTAGATTATCTGTATATCATAAGTCTCATTATACTAAAAAAAAATCAATACTTTAACTTGGAGATAGGAAGTGATTTGATTTATCTTCATTTATTTGATGCAACTTTTTATATACTTCATAGTATTCCACAATTATTTTATATTTCAATCTTAATTTTTTAACTAAAGGATAAAAAAGTTATTAAAGGGCTATTGTTACGCTTATTAGGAGCTTGCATTTTATTTCGTCATAGGCCCACCAAACCTTTGAACCGGCTCTGTACAGAACGGATTAGTATGATTTAAGTATGCCAGTTTGTCTTTTATATTGGTTGAAATGGTTACTGGAGTACAGAATCTCATGTAAAATTTGTAATGCGCTGAAACTTCTACTCTTGATGGGCAAGAATCCGAGGAAAAACTTGTACATCATAAAAAAGGTACATCATTAATAAGTTAGCTCAAAATCTAAAGCTCATCTTTGAGGGAATTGCTGCTTCCTTGTGCTTCAATAATAGCAGCCTCTGGTGTTGGCTGGGGTTTTGGGGCGGGGGTCGGTTTCTGTAACTTGAAAGGAATGGCAGCATGCTTCTTTAGGAATTTGTACAATTCTACCACAGTGCGGTCGCCTTCAAAGGTAATCTGCAAAGCATCACAAAGAAGATGACACAACTTACTAACTTACTCTTTAAGTAGTCAATTGAGCAACTATTAGTGATTTGCTAAAACTACACTTACTGGCTCAAAGCTCTTGTTTCCTGCCGGGTAGAAAAGGATTGTGGGGAATCCATCACTCTACAAAGCAGGGCAAAACTTTAGAAACCAAGAATATGTACACCATTGAATGACATACATCTAAGATCAAATTCATTAAGCAATTAATGCCAAAATATGCTCCTAGCGAGGTGTGATTACCTTTGCCCTTGGGTGCTCATTGCTCGTTCCATCCATCTTTGCTATCACAATAGAGTCAATACCCCTCAAATGTTTGGCTAACTTATTGTAGATTGGTTCTAGAGAATGGCAATGTTGACACCATGGGGCATATATCTGGGTTTAGCAAAATTGGAACTGCATATTAGCTAACGGTTAAGCAAAGTTGAAAGTTCAGATTAGGGTTGTAAGTAAATACCTCAAGAAGTACATCCTTTGACTCATCCAGAACTATTTCATCGAAGTTCTTCCCAACAACTACCTTGACATCATCATCATTCTGCAAAAACTCGTTAAAAACAGTATCATATTGAAGACCTTTAAGGCTAAATACAATTTAATAACATCTAAGAGATAACGCCTGCCAACATACTTTCTCTGGGATTGGTTCAGACTTGTAGAACGGTTGGAGTTTGTCCTCAAAAAAGTCAGCTGCAAATGACTGAAAAAACAAAGACATTGTTACAACTCTAGCAGAATCATTCTACTCTATAGAAGATAAAAACCATGCTTTTATCCATACAAATAAATCAGACATTAATCATTATAACCTTGATCTTCTCTGAGGTCAAGTCATCCTCAAACATGAACTTCCTGCTATCCTCATTTCCGGTGTATGCAACTATCTGTATGTAAATCAGTGATCTTAGTTAGTGTATGTCAAAGCAGTCATCCAGAAAAAAGAAAAAAGAAAAAAATGACAGACTTTTGGAGAAACTCCTGTAATTCCAAAATATTCTGCCACTGGTTTCCCGTGATCTTCGTTGTCCATCTCCACGAAGACAAAAAGGAGCTGCAACAGATCCACCACCACATACATGTCCACTATGAGATTTTTTTTCCTTCTAAATTGAACTCCATAACAAAATAAAGACAATTATCAATGAAGGTTAGCTGTGGATAAATTTGTTATCACATATTGTCTAATAATTAACACCTGAGTTGAGTACAGAGCAGATGGAATTTTTTCCCAAAGTATGCTGAAAATGGAAATTCCTTTTCAAATTGATTGATTTTGGTACAAGATCTCAGCAAGTGATGAGTATGGCGAAGAAAGACTACGAATCAATTCCACCGATCGCTGACGAAGAGTCTCCTCTTGTGTGGCGACGTTCCAGTGAGGTGGTTTTGCCCTTAACGATAGCATACTTTGGAAAAAAGTGAGTCAAGGCTATTGCCCATTGGTACAAGTATATTTTCATCTGGTCTCATTGGTCTCTGTGAAGGCTATTAGTGCAACTATATTCTTAGAGCACTGAAGTAGAACAAATGGCATCTCTAAGCTGACAATTTGACATTAATATACAAACTCTATACCTTGCCCTTAAATGATTTTGACGCCTCTTGGAATACAGGGATAAACTTCTCTGACTCGTTTCCCAGGGCAAAAAACAATACCTGTGGAAAAATAAGTTCCCTCTCACAGTCATTAGTATGTAAACAAGGAGGAAACATAAGATATACTCTTCATCCGGAGTAAGACATACCTGCTTCTTGATTGGATTTTCAAAAACTTGTGGAGCATTATCCCTGGTAAAAGCAATTACCAAATCTAGCTTGTTGGAAGATACAAACTCCGCAATTCTCGATTTGGAGAATTCACCATCTGCACATACCAACCAATGACTAATGAGTAAAATGAATTTCAAGGAGAAAAAAAAACACACAGATCTTGATAGAACCAACCAAACAGAGTTCGTTTCTCAGCCTCTTTCTTTAATAGAACTAAAGTAGGGCGTTTGGCTTTTGGGTCAAGTTGAAAGATCACTGCCACATCAGAACTTGCAGTTTGGTAGAAGTCTACATCATCTTCGAGTTTTGAAACAGCCCCAAACTCCTTGCTTTCAGGACCCTACAAGTACCACAAGTAGAATCTATTAACAACACTTTCTTCCAACAATTTTCAGAAGTTTCTTGAAACAATTTTCAGAAGTCTTCTAGCTACTGAGCATAGAAATAAACAACTTCATGTAGGGGTTAACAATACCGTCAAGCTGTCAAGATATGCAACCACTATTTTAGATTCAGTACTCAGAATTTTCTCAGCTTCCTCCACGGTTGTTACATTCTGGACTCCTGGACCAGTCTTCTTCTTCAGCCAGGAAACAATGCCCTCTCTGGCAATTTCATGAAAAAGATATAGACCACTTAGCTCAGTTACTGCTAAAAGAATATTACTCAAACATCAGAAATTTCAATTCTCCAGGCAATGACAACCACAATTCTGAAACTGGTAACTGCACTGGCTCAAGCAGCAAAACTAGAAATTTGACTAATGCCGATTTGATCTAGTGATAATTCTTAGTCTTGTTGGGAAACCATTCAATAGCATATCCATAAAACAGCGAATGCAGAAGAAATGAATTCAAAGAGTCTAAAATGGGTGACATATTTTAGAAACAATAAGTTAAGGTCTACAATCAAAACCAAAGTATTTCCTTTAGGTTGACATAGTTTAGACATCTTGTATTGTCTTTCCAGTTATGGCTTACTATGTTCACAGAGACAGAGATTTATCTAGAAATCAATAAAGTTTCATGCTTTGATCTACTGTTCAGCAATTAACCAAAAGAAAGAAATTTCAGCGAAAGAAAAGCGATCTCACTCACTTGGTCCTTTGACCGTTATATGTTCGGTGCTGGCCATGAACGAAGAAGTAGATAGTTGGAAACCCCTCAACATTATATCTACTAGCCAACTCAGTCTCCTCCATAGCATCCACCTTGGCCAGGACGATCTCTCCACCCTCCGCCTTCAATTCGGTGGCCGCCGCCGCGTACTCCGGCGCCAGAGCCTGGCAATGACCGCACCACGGCGCGTAGAACTCAACCAACACGTACTTGTTATCGGCGATGAAATCGGCGAAATTGGAGCCGTTGAGCGCCACCACGTCCTTCTCATCGACGCTGGGAGTTGAGGATTCCGAACTCCAATCCTCATCTTCCGGAAAATCCTCCAAGTTCCCGTAATCTCCTCCGTCTTCTTCGCCGGCATCAAAGACAGAGTCGTGGTCTCCGTCGTCGGAAGCGGCCTTCGGCTCTTCGAGGAAGCTGAGATCCTCGTCATCATCGACCGTCAGTGAATCATCCTTCACCGGCGGCGAAGAGGATGCAGCGGCGAGGAGGATAAGGAGAGAGAGGGAGAGGAAGAGGAGAAACGGAGTTCGGCAAGCCATGTTGAGCTTCGATTTCACTGGACAGTGGAGAGAGAAAGGGGATCTGGCTGAAGCGGGGAGATGTTAATAGGGAGTAGGAACCAGGAAATGGCCCAGTGGGAGAGGACGCTTAACTGGGGCGGGACCGGTTTCCACGTGTTGGGTTGTGATTGGACGAGATGTCGAATCAGGACGAATACACTGGTGCCACGTGGAAACAGCGATTCACGAGCCAGTGTGTGACAGACTTGATACGAAAACGGTACAAAAATGCAGTGCTGCCTACTTTTGGTTGACTGGAAATCGTGAATCTAGGGGTGTGGCCGTGCGGGTACCCGGTTACAAACTGGGGTTATTTATCTCCGATAGTGGTGGAGAAATGCTCAGTTAATAGAGTTACAGATATTGACCGTTTAATTAAAAAAAAAGTGTTATATACATTTTTTTAATATACAGTGTATAGACACGTATATATAACACGTATTCATGTTAAGTTGGCACGTAAATATAACACGTGATCGTGTAATTTATTTATTTTATTTATAAAAAAAAAACTGTAGTACGGGCACGTATCCCGTGCACGTGCTACAGTTTTTTTTTTTTTTTTTTTTTAAATTTAGTCAAACTAAAAAACTACGTGTAATGTTCCTAACTTGATTGTTATATTATTCGAATATCGATTCTAGTAGGTGTAACGTAATCCTAATTTCATGATCGTATAATTCGAATATCTGTTATATTAATTATATTGTAATACTAACTTCATTATCGTATTATTTGAATAACGATTACACTAAGTATAATGTAATCATGAATTCATTAAATTATTATTCGTTATCATTCAAATATCGGTTATACTAATTATATTTTAATCCTAACTTCATTATCGTATTATTCGAATAACGATTATACTAAGTGTAATGTAATCATAACTTCATTATTGTATTAATCGAATAATTATAATGAAGTTAGGATTACATAACACTTAGTATAACTGTTCTTTGAATAACATGATAATGAAGTTATGATTACATTACACTTAGCGTGACCGATATTCGAGTAATAGGATGATGAACTTAGGATTACAATATAGAATAATACGATATAATGTAATCTTAACTTCTTTCATTACATTTTTTAGGTTGACTTAAACTAAAAAAAAACAAAAAAACTGTAGCACGTGCACGGGATACGTGCTACATTTAAAAAAAAAAACAATAAATTACACGGTCACGTGTTATATTTACGTGTCAACGACACGGGCACGTGTTATATATACGTGCCTATGCACTGTATATTTAAAAAATGTATTTAGTCACGGCGTAAAAAAATTACAGTAATTTTTTTTAATTCTCTCAATATATTTTTTTAAAACTTTTTTTTGACAACTCTAGAATTTAAAAATCTACTTGAGTTTAACTAAAACTCAATAGGAAAATAATCGGAAAGACCAAAGCTACAGATTTTCATAGAAAAGTTAAACAAATTGTTTTTGTTATTATAAACGAAATAGGTTTCTTACATACGATAACAAGAATGTATACTTCAAATTGTCAATGTCTTGTGTTTATGAGAAATCCTACTCTATTAGTACAACTTCTTCTTTTTTGGTTAGAAAAAAGAACATAATGTGTTCCTCATGAAATTGGAACCTTAAAATTCTTAGTAATACATATCAAGCATTTCAATCATTGAACTAAAAGGCAGTACACAAACATTTTGATGTAATTATCTTTATTTCTAGCTACCAACTAAAAATTTCAAACTATGTAACAAATATGATAGACCTGATAAAACATGTGTTAGTCAGACCAATTCGCATAAATTGTTAACAGAGGCCTGTGCTTGGAGTTTAAATAAACAGGTCGGTTACTTAAATTATGTGTTTTCTCTCCATTATTAAGTATCAGCCTTGCTAAGTTGCTATTTTTATACTCTTTTTTCAACAATTGGGTTTACATAACTCAGTGTGCTTTCTTCAGTGTGCTAATGCAGGTCCACAATATATTCACATTTGGCTATAAATTAGGATTGATCACTTCTGTTGACATGATTGATACATTCTCAGGAGAAAAACACTACTATATAGCTAACTAGCTATGTCGTTACCTCTTTCTTGATCAATGTCAATATATTTAGGACCTGCATTAGCACACAAAAAAGAAGAAAAAGAATAAGTTATTAGAAAATATATTGGAGTTGCACTAAAGAATTAAGTATACGTACGTAATGAAAATTAACAAGACATCAACATGAAACTTGAGTTATGTAAGCTAGTGTAATATGTGTCAGAACACATACCATTGTTCTCTAAGCTAGTCTGCTAGTGTAATATGTAAGCTAGTGTATTATGGTAAAACGAAGAATCTAGATTAACAATGAAACTTGAGTTATGTAAGCTAGTGTAATATGTGTCAGAACACATACCTGACACATACCATTGTTCTCTAAGCTAGTTTAATCTTTCGGTATGAAGTATGAAAATATGAAATAATCAGCTCTAGACATGTAACTTTAACTTATTCGCTAGATAGCTCCTAAATAAAAAGAAAGCACTATACTGTATTTTGTTTTGCTAAATAATATTAGTCATTTACTAAATAATGACTTGAACTTTACCATGTATGAAAATATTTCTGAATCATACCAACAATAAAAAAAAGGGAATAAGGAGGGTGAATTTGTACTGTACACACTACAAGCATACATGACGAAGAGTAAGGAGGGTGATTTTGGCTAACATTTATCTTGATTCTTTCCTCATTAGATTTGGTTGGATGTTATGTTATCAAATTGAACGAGGTTTATCTTTAAGAAATCAAACATATTGAAAAGAATACTACCCCAGAACATTGTTGCAGAGCAGGTGCATGGTATTGTATGATTGCGTATATCCTTTCAAGAAGACTCAAAAGAGCATTCACTTGATCCCCAAGTATATCCACCTACAACATACAAATGAACAGGTAACTAATTACAAGGTAAGGTTAAAAAGTCACTACTTCAAGGGGGGAATCTGACGCCTTAACTAAGGGGCTTTTTTGTATTTTGTAACAACTACTCCATATAACAACTTCTAATTAACATGCTAACTTTTGGTTACCAATTCTGGTGCAAGAAAACAGAATAAGAGTGCAAAATTATATACATATATATGTACCTCAGTCTCAGCCTTTTGAAGGTTCTCACATCTTCTTATGAAGGCTTGCCTATAAAGTGTCTCTTTTTTTCTAAGAGAGGCAATTAATCCCACAAGCTGCAGTAGTTGACCCTTTAGCCTTTCTACCCTGAAATGACTTATCAAGCCAGTTTACAATTTGCCATTCTTGCTTAACATAAATTTAACATGATAAGAGTGTCAAATAATATCAAACTGAAGGATGTCATTATAGGAGTCCTTGATCTGTATCAAATTAATTCCAAGGAAAACTGATGTCATGTATTTTAGCTCTTTCCTGGAAATTTTACGAAAAAGAAGGATTACCTGACAAAATTGAAGTCAAGTTTCTGATGCAGAACTTCTTCCAAATTAGCAATCAGTTGAAACAAATCTCCGAGTGAAAATCTAAAACCAGATAGTTGGTTAATGATTGACCCTTTTGTCTCTTCTAAACATAAAGTATGATGCTTCCTTTCTTCTCTGAGTTGCTCAATAGGAGCCCTTCTCTGATGATAGGGACCTCTTTCACTATCATCATCACTTATCTCTGCTTCTTGTTCAGCTCCCAAATCTTTGAGTAGCATCTTACTTGTTCCTAGTTGCTCTAAAGCCTTTTTTAACTTGTCACAGGATGAATTAAATTCCATCTCCTTGTTGTTTTCCTCAATCATCAGAGTTTCATGTTCTGAATCTTGCATGTGGAGCTGCGCATTGTCTTGCTTTTCATTATCCGAACTTGGACCTAATAACGAGTTTTCCTCCTCTATGCAACACAAAAGAGAATCTAGCTTTTCAATGAAACTATGGTTTCCTTTTGTCTCAACACTAGTGGATTGCTCTTTAGTCGAGAGATTGTCATGGAAGGATCTATCAAGAATGTAAGATTCGTATCTCTTAAGTAATGCATACGTATCCTTTAGCGTATAAAGTATAGTGGATTGACATACCTCTTTTTCAATAGATTTCTTAAATCTGAACTCATCAGCTTCTGTACTTTGATTACTTTCCATTTCCTTCAAGAGAAGAGTGTATACTTTCTCCCTGACGGTGCTCTCTATATGCAATCGCGTTTCACTTGCAATCAAACTATTGCATATAGTTTTCAGTTCCTTGTTTTGACTCACAAGATCACTAAGTTTGCTTGTAATGCATTTAACTAGTGCTTCCTTAAATACTTGCTCGTATAGTTCTTCCCTGACAAAGGCATCAGCTGTGCAATTCTCCGTATCATGCTTCCACTGATCAGCCATTTTTTCAGTGAACTTGTTCATCTCATTCTTTATAGTTTCACGAAGCAAATCCATATACATGACTTCTCTAATCGAGCTCATCAACTCATGGTCATGCATCAGCTGTTGGAAATCATTCATCACACATTTCAAAAGAATGCTTTCAACCTCTCCAGTGATCATTAGTTGCAAATTCAATTCATCAGTATCATTATTACCTCCCAAGTTCTTCTTCTCAACAAACGTGTTCAAGTCAAACCCTTCACCTTGACTAATCAAACCCTTCACCTGATCAAGCATATGCTGTTGAGAATCCTTCATTACACATCTCAATAGAATGCTCTGGATCTCTCCCCTGATCACATCTTGTAAATTCAACTCTTCTGTGTATTTATCTCTCATATTCGTCTTTTCAAAAGACTTGTTCGCGTCCTTGACCGTTTCATGAAGCAAATCCAAACACACACCATTCGCAATAGAGTTCCTGATGTCATGATCATGCATATGCTGTTGAAAATCCTTCATCATACATCTAAAAAGTATGCTCTGAATCTCTTCAGTGATATCAACTTGCAAATTAAATTCTTGAGCATCTTTCTCTCTCGAGCTTATTTCATTTCCAGATTTATCACATTCCCAAGTATCTGCAGAGATTTCATTCTCATTGTTCAGACTATTATCATCACAATTGAATAACGAATCCACCTTGTCATTCCATTTGCTAAGACTATCTAACTTCTTAATCACCCCATGGATACACCTCTGAACCTCATCTGTTACTTTACATCTCACATCTAATTTGTCGCTCTTTTTGTTAATGATGGACTCGTGAGCCTTTATTATCAGAGAAACCTTGTTAACTCCTTCATCCTTCAATTCCTCATTGCGGCCTTTTTCCTTGTTCTTAAGCAACGAATTGTTAGACTCTGCATCAGCAATGGAGCCTGCCAAACTCTCGAGCTCGCCGCGCAAACTCAACAAATCATCCATCAATCCGGACAACGACGAAGCCCCTAACGGACTCCAATTCTCTCTAGTCTCGGCCGATTCCTCCCCAGATCTTACTTGAAAATCCCTAACAAAACCACCAAATAGAGTTGTCATGATCTCCTTCTCCATCTCCCAACAAAATTGCTGATCAAACGGCCGCACCTCCGACACAGAAATCGCGTTCTGCATCACAAGCATAGCCACATCCAGCGTCCTCTTCAAACTATTGATCTCCGATCCGATCTGATCACAATCCTGAACGCTCTTACTCGTATTATCCCCACCTCCCTTCTCTCTCTCCAAATCAGCCTTCTTCTTTTCTCCTAGAACGTTCTTATCCTCCTTCGAATGTTCCTTTTCTTCCTCCTTACGCGATCGCTGATTCCGAAACCAATTTCGGAGCCTCTGGAGCTCCTTGTCCTTATCGGCAATTGCGCACTCGGTCTCCCTGAGGCGGCCTAAGAGGCGGTCGCGGATCTCGGTGAGATCGGAGACAAGGTTCTGGTATGCGGTGGTTTCGCGGTGGAATCCGCGGTCGTCGTCGGCGGATTGGAGGCAGGAGACGCAAGCGTCGAGTTGCATGACGGCGAGATCGCAGAACTTGGATTGTTCGGCGAGGCGTTGGAAAACGCCGTCCCTGGAGCGAACCTTGTCGTGAGCGCGGTTCATGGCGGAGTGGAGGATCGGCATCATGATAGAGTCGACCATGGAGGACTCCGATCGCCCGTCGGATGTAGTGGCGCCGAAGAAGTCGGCCATGCTGTTGCCCGGTATTGAATTGAGAATGCAGATCTAGGACTGAAAATTGCG
Organism: Rheum nobile; assembly: GCA_027886185.1. Classification (NCBI taxonomy): domain Eukaryota; kingdom Viridiplantae; phylum Streptophyta; class Magnoliopsida; order Caryophyllales; family Polygonaceae; genus Rheum; species Rheum nobile. The sequence continues at coordinate 3,525,109 of WOAB01000616.1, read as the reverse complement.
TTTTCTAAGTAATTAGCAAGGTAGTTGGATAATAGATTAAAAGAAAAATAATCATAGATTTGTTAACATGTATGAATATGTTTTGTTAGTATAATTTATTTTCTGTTATTCCCGGCTAATAGGAAGGAAAGTCGTGAAAGTCATAGTGCAAATTAACAAGCAAATCCCTCTCATTTTTGGTAAATCCAATCTCAACATCAGTGTAAAAGACTGATCCTATTTGGAGGCACCACAATTTAACACATAATACCCAGTATATATAGGTACTGTGATCGATCATCAATGGCTTATTATTGTACACTCAAAAAATGACAAAAGACTGGTATGTTGAGTGCTACAACATTACAAGGGAAGAGTTGTTCTCTTTATGGCTTCCAAGAGGACAAAGGCGGAGTCTCGGAAGTCATCCAATTAGGCATAAAAGTGACCGTCCTGAACCCCTTGACAGCATCTGGGTGCGCAAGATACTCGAGCTCCGCCATCTCTTCAAGGCTTAGCTTCACGGACAAGGCTCCAATGTTCTGGTTGAGGTTTTCGACCTTGGTGGTGCCCGGGATGGGACACACGTCATCCCCTTGCTGGTGCACCCACGCGAGCGCCAGCTGTGACGGGGTGCATCCTTTTCTTGTCGCCATTTCCTCTACTTTCTCGAACACCTTCTCGTTATGCTGCATGTTCTCAGGTTGGAACCGTGGTATTCTCTGTACACAAATTCAAGTATCATTATAAGTACCCGTGAAGATAACCCATTCCACGTAGAAAAATTGAGATTAAATAGTCTAGTATATAAATTTAGTGGACTATTCATCCTATTGTCAATTGGTTTTATGATGGAATCCCACTGGACTTATGTGCTAGGCCCATACGCGCATGTGCGCACGGATTGACACATCACCCATTTATCGGCCCACCGGACTTTAACATGATCAGAGCGGTTCGTTCTGGATTTGGACTCCTGGTTGATTGGGCTTGTCGGCCTTAAGACACTAACGGGTTTGCCGGCCTTAAGGCATGATGTCAAGTGCCAACTGGTCTGACCCAGTTGGCACTTGAGGGGCGTGTGAAGATAACCCATCACACATCAAAAAATTAGGACTAAATAGTCTAGTATATAAGCTTAGTAGACTACTCCTCCTATTGCCAATTGATTTTAGAATGGAACCTCACTGGACTTATGTGCTAGGCCCATACGCACATGTGTGCACGGACTGATACATCACCCATTTATCGGCCCACCGGACTTTAACATTATCCCATGGAAGATAAGAAAAAATTATAATAAAAAGTGCATTATAAATAATTTTTTATTTATAAAAACATATGTCAAACGGACGGTTAGAGAGCATGAACACACGTACGTACCTTTCTGAAATCAGTTTCGCTAAGGTTGTCCATGAGCTTAGGACCCGTGGCAAAGAATCCTCGACCAAGTGGACTGTAAGGGACAATCCCAATTCCAAGCTCTCTGCACACATGACACATCCATGTACATTATTAATTAGTAGGTTAATATCATTTAATGGAGCCTACAAATTAAATAGTACTTAGTTTATAAACCTGCAAGTGGGTATGATTTCCTCCTCAATATCCCTAGTCCACAAGGACCACTCGATTTGCACCGCGGTTATAGGGTGAACCGCGTGCGCCCTTCTGATTGTCGAAGCGCACGCTTCAGACAAACCAATGTACTTGATCTTCCCTTCTTCGACCAGCTTCTTCAGCTCACCCATCTAAATATTAGTGCAGATACAAATAAAGCACAAGAGTAAGTAACCTACTTATACACAAACCTAAAGCCTAATTGATGTGATCCGAGCCCACCTGAGTCCGCCTTTCCATGGTCTGCCTTGATCGGCGGTCTGACCCAGCGGTCCAGCCCACGATCTGCCTCAATCGGTGGTCTGACCGCTGGCGCCCTAATCACAGAGCAGGGCTGCAGCCCCTGCACCCCAACCTGGAGGGAGGCTTGCGCCTGTTAATCCCCCAGGATGTTAGAGGGGGGAATCGAACCCCCGATCCTTTGATATGAGGACAGTGGAATACCCATCATATCACCAATTGAGCTGCAGTCCAATTGGTGATATGATGGGTATTCCGATTCCCCCCTCCAACATCCTGAGCCTCCAGGTTGGGGTGCAGGGGCTGCAGCCCTGCTCTGTGATCAGGGCGCCACGGTCAGACCGCCAATTGAGGCAAATCGTGGACTGGGCCGCTGGGTCAGACCGCCGATCGAGGCAGACCATGGAAAGACAGACCCAGATGGGCTCGGATCACATCACTAATTATGTAACAAAATCAGAACACATTTATACATGAAGTTAGAGTAACGGATCAAATTGAAAAACAGACCGTGACTTCAATGGGGACGCTAGTATCAATCCGGTGCTGGTAATAGAGATCGATATAATCGACATCGAGCCGCTTCAAGCTGGCCTCACAGGCGGCCCTCACGTAGGCCGGGTCGCCACAAATTCTCGCCTCGCCGCCCAACACCGATCTCGCAATTCCGAATTTAGTAGCCAGCTGAACTTTTTCCCTCATCCCTTCCAATTTCAAAGCCTAATTAACAAAATCAAACCATAAAAACGTTCAAAATTGATCGTATCAATCAAAATTATGCAGAGGCAAGTCCGTAATTGCAGTTACAATTGAGAATTGAGCAAACCTTTCCGATCAGGATTTCATTGGTGTGAGGGCCGTAAACGTCGGAGGTGTCGAGATGCGTGATTCCGGAGTTGATAGCGTGGTGGATGAGTTTGATCATCTCGTCTTCAGGTTTCGGGGCGCCGTAGGCTTGAGACATGCCCATACAACCCAGCCCCTGTGCTGAAACCTCGAGCCCTTGCGATCCAAGCTTGATTCTTCGCACTTGAAGTGCCATCGATTCTCTCTTTCAAGCTAATTAGGTTTGTTGATTAGTGAAGTGGAGAAGATGATTGATGGATGCGATTAAGCAAGACAAGTGGTTAAACCCTTTTTTATAAGCAGGGAGTTTCAGGCTTTTAAGACCCTGTGCAATTAGGATTTCGTAATTATGTTTGTCTAACCTATGTTCAGATTAAGAATTTTTTTTAAAAAATATCAATCCTAAAAAAAAATATAAATCCATTTAAAAAAAATATATATTCTAAAAAAATAATATTTGATTAAAAATTTATATATATAAAATCTTAACATATGTCTTTAGGGTATAAGTTAAGAAAATAATATATAATTAAAAATAATACATAATTAAAAATATACTTCCTGTATAATAAAAAAAATAAAAATCTTATGAATTTAAATATATGAATTTTTTAAATAGAAAAAGATTAATTAAATATATGTATTTAAATTATAATGAATTTAATTCCAAATCAAAGAAGCACTTAGTTTGTTTAGTGTTTCGGATACATTCGAGTGACGTCACGGCTTTGCTTGCAAAAGAAGGTGACGTCATGGCTTGCGTCGGCGGTGGAGTTGAGAGTGAACCCGGGCCACAACCAAGAAAGATGAGACTAGTCGCCCATATAAATTGGCCCATCCGTACAAATGTAACATGTCTGATGCCAAAATAGTCCAGTAGCAATATTACATCTCATCCCATGTAACCTTCGTATGTACACCAGTGATGCTACGAAAATGAGAAAATTGGGCCCAAAGGGCCCAATTTTGACATAAATAGCACGATTAAGCCTTTGGGCCCAATTTTGACATAAATAGCACGATTAAGCCTTTTTAGATCGAAATTACAAGCGTGACCCCCTATTATTCTAACACGCGGGATGGTTGTTCTCAAATGCATTTTGAAAGTGTTTTTTTAGGGACATTTGTTTAACAATATTTTCTCTCTCGGACAGTTGAATTTGTCTCTTTAGGGACAGTTAAAAACTGTCCCTGTATGCTTCTTGAAGTGCCTCTTTAGGGACAGTTGTCCCCAAAGCCATTTTTGAAAGTGTCTTTTTTTAGGGACAGTTGTTTAACAATACTTTCTCTCTAGAGACAGTTGAAAATTGTCTCTTTAGGGACAGTTTTCAATTGTCCCCATATGTTTCTTGAAGTGCCTCTTTAGGGACAATTGTCCCCAAAACCATTTTAGAAGTGTCTTTTTTTAGAGACAGTTGTTTAACAATACTTTCTCTCCAGGGACAGTTGAAAACTGTCCCCATATGCTTCTTGAAGTGTCCCTTTGTTCCTAAAGGCATTTGGTTTTTGATGTAAATAGGTACATCTTTAATAAGATCTATGTCGTTGTTTGTCCTTCTAAAACTTTGTTGGTTTCGGTATAACCAAATTCCCGACCAAAAAATAAGCAGTTCTAAAAACTGCGAACTGTCTGTTTTTTGTCTGATTTCCTCAATTAGTTCATATGTTTTTTTATTTCCAATGTTTAGCGATTTGAAAATCCCAAGAGTAATGAGATTAACTTTTTAAATGGTTTTCATAGTATGGTTACAGAGGAACAATATATGATTAGTGTCTTCAAATTGTGCCCTACAACGGATACAACCCTGAGAAATTGACACTCCTTTTTCAGCTAGTCTTGCTTTAGATGAGAGTCCATTTTTCATGATTTTCCAAAGGAAATTTTAACCTTAGGGTAGGTGTCCAATTTTTATATCCACGAGAAATCGTGTGTTGTATATATTTTATTTTCATTAATCATGTTCATGGCAGATTTTGTAGAAAACCACCCATTTTTAATGGCTTCCCAGTACATCTTATCCTCAATATTATTCATTGGGATTGGTATGGAAGTGATTTGTCTTGCTATATCGCCTGGTACACGCTGTCTAATCTTATATGTGTTCCAAGTCTTGTCTGGCAAAATGAAATTTGCAACCAATGTGTCAATGTTCTGAATTTGTTGTGTGCTGGTTATGATGTTTAAAGGACTTTTTGATAACCAGTTATTAGTCCAAAATTTTATTGTTTTCCCATTTCCCACTTGCCAGATCGATAAGTCCATTTTTGAATTTATCCAAGATTTCAATCATTTTGGACCACTGTCAAGAACAAATGCCTCTTTTTTCATAATGTAAAAGGTGTTGTGTTTTGAGATATTTTTCATTTATAATTTTAACCCAATAATTATTAGGTTCTGTCAGGATTTTTCAAAGTAATTTGAATTGTAATGCTTTGTTCATGTCTTTTGATTTTCGTAGTCCTAGGCATCCTTGTTGTGTAGGTTTGCATACTTTTTCCCATCCTATAAGGGGTTTATATGTCGGGTCTTTGTTTCAAATGCATTAATTGTTTTATTTGATTATATGAAAGTAATATGGGGTTTGCATACTCTTTCCAAAGTAATATGAATATTTTTTTGATTATATGAAAGTTACATTCTTTCCTATTGAATATAAAATTTAAAAAATTACTTTACATTTAGGATAAATATATAAATTATTATTATGATAATAATAATAATACAAATGCATTAATTGTTTTATTTTGAGTGGAAGGAGAGAAGATTTTATAAAATTAAAAGCAATTATTGGGATAAAAAATATAACTTTATATGCAATATAGAGATTGTAAATACTATTGTCGTCATTAGTAACCACTACAACTACCCTTTAACATGGCAAAAGTTCAGTTTTTTCAACACTGTGAATAAATACATCCTTATTCTTTAATCAAAGCACATTTTAGAAGCAAAAAAAAAATGTGAGCATTGATATATAGATATTTTATTTTAAAAAGGTTGGAAAATGATTATGATTAAACTTGTCAAACAGGTCGGGTTCTGATTTAATCAAATCGTTGTTGGGCCTGGCATCCCCGGAGAAGATGGGTCAAGTGAATCGAGCCCAAGCCCATTGCAGATCGGAAGAACAAAGGAGAAGGCCCAGAGGAGGCGACAAGACTTCTCTGGTCGAATGCCCTCCGACAGGATCGCGAGAATCTCGCCATACATTTAATGCCCAGACCACGCAACGTCCACACCATTCAAACCACCATAATTGCAGCAATTAAATGGCATAATCCTTGCCATTGCTCCCGGCATTGAAGACGAAGATATTATAAAAACACAAACGGTCACAATGGAAAAGAACTTACCATATTTGGACGACGAAGAAGATAAGAAGAGACGAACACATTAACGATGAGGACACGAACATTCTGGCTCACAAACGGATCAGAACAACACTTACGCTCTCCGCCTAGCTCTCTAGCAATTGTCTACGCTTACTCTCCGCCGGTCGCCACCTAAAAGTCATCGATCGAGTCCTACACGACCACTCGGTCTAAACTACGATAAGTTGTATCTCGATTCGATCCGATCAACACATTATCTAATAAAATCATCTCGCTATTCTACATTTACTCTTTGCTTGTCAATTATCTGCTTGGTTTGGATTGTTTTCTATCACCCGATCGACTAGTTACCCCGTCCAAGGAGATTTAGGTCGTCCGATCTTTTCGCCCCAAAACAATTTGGCGCCCACCGTGGGGCAACTTGCCGATCACCCTTCCGAAACTTTCCAACCATGACTATTGACCCACCTACCAACAACGAATAACTTCGTCTCGAAGACGAAACCCAAGATGTAGGAAACACAACCGAAAATCCTACTCCAACCCAGTTCTAAGAACTTTCCCAAAAAATGGCCACCCTTCAAGAGGAACTAGCTCAGCAACGCCAAAAGACCGAAGCCCTAGCCGCTTTGTCAACCCAATCCGAAGCCGAGATCGCGCAACTAACTCGTGAAAATGAGTCTCTTAAGTCGCAGGTACAGTCAGTGGCTTCAGGATCTAGGAACGTGCCCATTCACGGCGGCACCCGAACACGCCTCGACATGGACAACATCTTGCCAACACCTCCGAGCATACGACGTCCTGGACACACTGAGGGTACGTCTCGAACTCCTTTCGCTAGTCCATTTTCGACTAACCATGTCATCTTTTCCACACTGATCGGGTCTGTTGGGGCCCGAATCGATGAACCACAGGTTACCAATCCGCCAAATGTCCTGGCTCTTTTCCAGCAGACGCTCGACAGACACATGAAGACGATCGACGATCGCTTCAACAGGCTCCCAGGAGTCCCGCAACCAATCGAGAGGGAAACGTCTAGCGGATTTGAAGAATCCCCGTTCGTCGAAGAAATCGCAAGGGTCGAGATCCCCAAGAAGTTCCATCTCCCCAACATGGCGACGTTCGACGACACCACCGATCAAGATGACCATATCTCTCTCTATAAACAAAAACTAATGGATGCATTTATTTCAAGGGAGAGCCGCGAGGCAGTCATGTGCAAAAGCTTTGGCACAACCCTCGCGGGTCCCGCACTAACATGGTTTATGCGTTTGCCTCAGGGAATGATTACATCCTTTGCGGATCTGGTCAACTCTTTCAAGAGTCAATTCGCCAGCAGTCGAAGGCTCGAAAGACAATCAATTGACCTCTACCGAGTCACACAAAGGTATAACGAACCCCTTCAGAATTATCTTAACAGGTACAATAAGGAGAAAGTGGTGATCCCCCACTGCGACGTCACAACCTCCATTGAGGCCTTCCGACAAGGTCTGGTCAAAGACAACAATCTCTACGACGAGATTACCAAGTACCCGTGTAAAAGTTTTGAAGATGTCCAAGCCAAAACCATGGCCGAGGTAAGATTGGAAGAAGACCGTGAGTCGCGTAAAGCCCTACGCGGACCCGATCCATCCGACCGTAAAAATCCCCCTGACAACCGTCGAGACAGACGTCCTCACCCCTACTCTCGTAATCGAAACGAACCAAATCAGGTAAACTCTTTCCAAGACAGGTCACAGGAATGGAGAGACGGTCCGGCGTTGCCCCCTAGGGTCCAATCTTATAATTTCAATGTTTCCGTGTCAGAGCTCGTCAAGAGTTTCAACAAATATGGAAAAGAGGTAAGATGACCCCGAAAGACCGACCGACCGGATGTCAAGAAGGACATGAGTCGATGGTGCGAATTCCACGGCGACCACGGTCATTCGACCGACGAGTGCATCGCCCTGCGAAAGGAAGTCGCAAGGCTGCTCTCACAGGGGCTCTTACGCGACGTAATCTCGGAGCGGGCAAAGGCTACCATGGAACGTCGAGATCAGGTAAAACAGAACAAACCCCCATCTCCCGTCCATACAAAAGTTGTCAATACCATTTCAGGTGGATCGGATATATGTGGGAACACATACTCCGCGGCTAAGCGACACGCTAGGGAAAGCAAGGGCGACAAGCCCAAGGCATCGGAATTCAAGCCAAGGAGGACCTCTAACCTTCCGACGGTCACATTCGACAAATCTGACTCCGACGGGTCGGATAGTCACCACGATGGTCTAGTAATCTCTTTGTCTATTGGTAATTGTTTAATACGGAGAGTACTAATCGATACAGGGAGTTCGACAAACCTCTTGACCCTTGACGCTCTTAAAGAAATGAGTTTGACTAAGAACGACCTAATCAAGAAGTCGACCCCACTGGTCGGGTTCAGTGGTGAGGTTAAGCACATGACTGATGAAATCATTCTAACCACATACGCTGGAGGAATCGACCAACATGTGAAATTCTTAGTCCTAGACTGTCCGTCTCCCTATAATTGTATTTTTGACAGGCCATGGATACACGCTATGAAGGCATTACCTTCAACGTATCATCAAGTCATCAAATTCCCCACTGAATGGGGAGTCCAAGAGATCAAAGGACCGCAAAAGAATGCTACGTCGCTTTCATAAAGAGCGCAATCAGACACAAGACCGCATAGCAACCACAGAGCGGCGAAGGGCCTAGTCGGTACGTCGAACCAGAAATGGAAAAACTCGATGAAATCGCACTAGACCCTTCAAAGCCAAACCAAACGGTAAGGGTCGGGTCGGACTTGGACGATTCGACCAGACAACAACTTCTTGACTTTCTCAGGGCCAATGCCGATTGTTTCGCATGGTCGCATGAGGATATGGTCGGAATATCTCCAAACGTTATTACTCATAAATTAAATGTGGATCCATCTCATCCCCCCTGTCAAGCAAAAACGCAGGAAGTTCGCCCCCAAGCGGAACAAGATAGTCGACGACGAAGTCAAAAGCTTATTGGAAACAGGAAAGATCATGGAGGTCCACCATCCTGAATGGCTAGCCAACGTGGTCGTAGTCCAGAAGAAGAACGACAAATGGAGAGTCTGCATCGACTTCACATACCTCAACAAGGCTTGCCCCAAGGACTCATTCCCTCTACCCCATATCGACGCCATGGTCGATGCCACAGCGGGGTACGAAATGCTTACTTTCATGGACGCTTTCAGCGGTTACAATCAGATCCTTATGGAACCCGACGATCAAGAAAAAATAGCATTCATCACCAGTCAAGGTATCTACTGTTACCAAGTAATGCCCTTTGGTCTGAAAAATGCAGGGGCTACGTATGAATGACTAGTCAACAAAATGTTCAAAGACCAAATCGGAGACACGATGGAAGTCTACATAGACGACATATTGGTCAAGTCCAAAAAGAAAGAAGACCACATAGACCACCTACGCGACAGCTTCGAGGTGCTCAAAAGGTATAACATGAAACTAAACCCTACTAAATGCTCCTTTGGAGTGTCGTCAGGGAAGTTCTTAGGATACATGGTGACACAAAGAGGAGTAGAGGCCAGCCCAGAACAAATCAAGGCTCTCATCAACCTTCGATCCCCCCGATGCGTCAAAGATGTACAGAAGCTCACAGGTCGGATAGCAGCTCTGAGCAGATTCATCTCCAAATCATCCGACAAATGCAAACCCTTCCACGACGCACTCAAGAAGAACAAGTCCTTTCAATGGACGGAAGAACACGAAGCAGCGTTCCAAAACCTCAAAGATTACCTGGCCAGTCCCATGTTACTGACCAAACCTAAAGGCGACGAGCCCTTATTTCTTTATCTTGCAGTGTCAGAATCAGCCGTAAGTGCAGTACTGGTCAGGGAGGAGGATGACAAATAGTCGCCAATATATTACGTCAGTCGGACGCTGTTACCAACCGAAACAAGGTATTCGTCACTTGAAAATCTCGTGCTATCATTGGTAATGGCTTCGAACAAACTCAAACCATATTTCGAATCCCGTACTATTACTGTTCGCACTAATCATCCCATGAGAGCTATCATGAGGAAACCTGAGTTCACAGGACGAATGACCAAATGGGCCATACACCTCAGTGGTTACGATATCGAGTATGAGCCCAGGACGTCGATCAAGTCGCAAGCCTTAGCCGACTTTGTGGCCGATTTCAGCTCAATCCTAGAGCAAGAAGCCACAAAAGAAGCGACACAACTACTCGCGACGGACAATACAGGTACATGGGAGCTCCATACAGACGGGGCATCGAATGCCAGAGGATCGGGGCTAGGGGTCGTGTTGAAATCGCCACAAGGGGACAAGATAGCTCAAGATGTCAGATGTGAATGGGATGCGACTAACAACGAAGCTGAATACGAAGCACTCATATTCGGACTCATCTTGGCTCGCGACCTAGGGGTCCGAGAGATCGAAGTCGTTTGCGACTCTCTGCTAGTCATAAACCAGATACAAGGGGCGTATAATGCCAAGGATGCCAGAATGATAGCCTACCTGGAGGTAGCCAAGAAACTGATCGGACAATTCCAAACATTCAACATCAGACAAGTGCCCAGGGATCTTAACTCCCAAGCTGACGCACTCGCTAATCTAGGATCCGTCCTAGACCCGAAGGAATTTCCACACATACCATTGGCCCACATCATGACGCCAGCCGTCCCAAGGACATCCGTCGAGTCAACAGCATCGCTTGACGAACTCGTCGCCATGGAAATAGGCGACCGACCAGAAGAAGACATCGTCGACACCAATGACAACTGGATACTACCTTATATTAGATGGTTGAAAGACGGCATTCTATCCGACGACAAGACAGAAGCAAAAAGGCTCAAGGTACAAGCACTCTCTTACGATATCATAGATAACATCTTGTACAAAAGGTCTGTTACAAGACTACTCCTACGATGCCTCAAGACTCCAGAAGTCCGTCCGTATCTTGCAATCGTTGCACGAAGGGGAGTGTGGCAACCACACCGGCGGACGAAGCCTCTCGGGTAAAGCCCTACGAAACGGGTACTATTGGCCAACGATGAACAGAGACGCCATGGAATACACCAAGAGATGCAACGCCTGTCAGCGGCACACACCCATCCATCATCAGCCTTCAGAGCTCCTCCATCCGACCCTAGCTCCATGACCCTTTATGAGATGGGGAATGGACATCGTCGGAAAGCTCCCCCCCGCATCGGGTCAAAGAGTCTTTTTCCTTGTCATGACGAACTACTTCTCTAAATGGATCGAAGCCGAAGCCTACAGAGAGGTAAAAGATCAACACGTCATTTCATTCATAAAACGCAATATCTTGTGCAGATTTGGCATCCCGTCAGAAATCGTGTGCGACAACGGCTCCCAATTCATCAGTCATAAGACTCGAGCCTTCTGCGACCAATGGAACATCAAGTTGGTCACATCTACACCTCGGTATCCGCAATCCAACGGACAAGCCGAATCCAGCAACAAAATCATTATCAACAACTTCAAGAAACGCCTCACTGGGGCTAAAGGCAAATGGGCAGACGAACTCCCACTTATTCTCTGGTCCGACAGGACTACTCCAAAGAATGCGACCGGGCAATCGCCTTTCTCTCTCATCTATAGGAGTGAGGCGGTCATCCCGGCTGAGTTACTGGTTCTGACCGCTCGCTGTAACCTTCAGACAAATGAACAAAACGACATCGAACTAGCACACAATCTGGACACAGCGGACGAGATCAGAGAGAAAGCCCGAATCAGGATGGTCAGGTTCCAACAACAAGTCGCAAGGAGCTACAACAAGAACGTCCGAATCAAGGCATTCAAGGTCGAAGACTGGGTCCTCAGGAAAACTTTACAGAACACTAAGAACCCATCCGACGGAAAGCTAGCACCACAGTGGGAAGGACCTTACTTGATCACCGAAGTGGTCGAACAGGGAGCATATCAGTTAAAGGATAAAGACGGACAACCGATCCCGAGGAGTTGGCACGCAGCACATCTAAAACTCTACCATTTCTGAACCAATGAGGTAAAACATCACACAAATCTTATACCTCGCATATACATTGCTACTTGTCGCATACATACCGCATGCTATCGCATGTACATCGCTATCTCCTTTTACATGTCATCATCTGACACTAAGCGAGGACTTCCTCCTTACAAAAACACAAATGCAGAACAACATTTACATTGGATCCTGTCATCCGCGAAAAAGCGCTTATATTACATTACACGATCGATCGGAACACGGGGAGATGACAACACAGGCACGTCGGTACACCGCCTGCATTACACAAAACATAAGGTACAACACCTTATTACATTTACACAATAAAACATATTGATTGCCTCCCCGGCATAACGTCATGACTAACACATACACAAACACATCGCATGCCTGCTCTACATATATACATACGGTGAAACCCCACTCGACGGAGCATACGGGTGAAACCGACATACACGAAATACAAAACGTCGTCGACAACTTCCTTGAAGGTCCGACGAACATGTACGAAACAAACTAGCATACGACTCTATATGTAAAAATACAATTGCATCGAAATAAAAGCATTTTTATACAAATATGCGACCCGCGATGGTGGACGGGTCGCCAAAACACATTGTCTGCCTATACATCTGTAGGACTTTAACGACAATCATTCAGAAATATCCTGTGACCCGCGATGGTGGACGGGTCGCCAAAACACATAATATTCAAACCCACACACAGGTGGGGCAAAGAAAGTCATACTACGCAAAGAAAACAAATCAAGCGTCGGGGGCAATGGCATTACCTTCCGTAGGGGCTGGCTCTAGAGAAGCTATCTCATCAGTCGGCTCGACATCACCGACATGGGCCTCGTCCTCATCAGCGCCTTCATCCACGACCCCTTCTCCGACGCCGGCTAAGCAAAACAACTCCTGACCAGGATCGCCCTTTGGGAACATGGAGTCCAGAGTCTCCTTCTCCGCTTTCAGGTCCCAGAGCTCATGCTTGCCCTCGTTGAACTCTTCGATCATCTCGATGCGCGACTTCATAGCATAAAAAGCCCCAACATCGCCATCAATCTGGCCATCGGCAATCCGAGCCCGCTTTACCTCCTCCTCAACGCCTGATCGGCACTCTTCAAACTCCCTCCGACTTGCGACCAACTCTTCTTGACAGCTCTTCAGCTCCCTGGTGAGGCGATGCTCAGTCTCACGACAGCGACTCTCCGCTCCCTCCAGCTTGGTCCTCAAAGACGCAAGGTCGGACTCTGACCTAGCAGCCCTGTCCTCGGCCTTGACAAGCATCGCCTGAACACCGGAGTAAGCTCCCAAGAAATACTGGAAGACCTGACAGAAAGACACACGACAACACGAACACACAATCAAGAAACGCGGTCGAACAAAAAGAAACATAAAAACAAGAACAAATGGCAACTCACTCTCCACACGGAGCATCCTGCTTCACCAATGCAGTCCAGAGGGGAGACATCCTTAACTTCAGACTTCAAAGTCGGGTCCTGAGCACGAAAAAGGTCAGCGATCGACTGTCTGACGACACCGATCTTGCCCACCCCCTCAGCAGTCACATTCTTCTTCCTAGGGACGTCCTCCACCTTGAAGTCTTCAGGACGAGCGCTCGCCTTCCTCTTAGAGCCAGTCTTGACTGGAACCGTCAGATCCACCAGATCCGGTTTGCTTGACGCGGCTTTGGCCACCGCCTTCCTCTGCTCGATCAGACTTTTCCCTGACGCCACCCTCAAACGAGCACTCGATCGACCACCAGGGGAACCTGACACGACAGAACAACAGAAAGGGAGAAATCCTAAAGTACACGACAAAACAAAAAACAGTAAAAGACGCCTAGAGTCAAGAATCTACCTTTTGCACGAGACGATGAGACATTCGACATGTCGTCTTGAGAGGCAGGGGTCGTCGACAGCAGGTTGACGTTCACAAACTTTCTTTCAGACGCGGGAATTTCAAGGACAATCTTCGACAAGCCTTCCGACCGGCTACTCACTTCTAGATCTTCTGGTTCGGGGACTACGAAAAAGAAAAGTTAAAGCAAGAGTTAAGACACATAAAATACGCCAAAGAGAAGACAAATACATACTATCGATTTGCCACTCCGTCAACAAAAATGGACACTCTCCATCCTTCTTCAAAGAAGAACGTTCGACGAAAAAGAACTTCGACCCCCATCCGCGGTCGTTGACATCAGGGCTCTGCACCAAGGGCTTCCGACCATGTCGGATACGCAACTGAATGCGACAGGAACTCTTCGACCCAATAAAGTAGTTATACCACAGAGCGTCAAAATCAAAATCGGCCCCAGTTTGAACATTCACAAGGTCTAAAACCCTAAGAACTCTCCACGCCTGATGCATTACTTGACATGGCGTCAGCGCCAAAGTGGCTAAAAAATCCCTGGCAAGGGGAGAGAAAGGAAATGTGTGCCCTATTCTAAACGGATACGCGTAGAAGCAAATCCATCCTTCGTAACGTGCATCGGCCCTCTCGTTTGGATGAGGCAACCTGGCGACCGTCTTCGGTGGAAATCCCCCGACTTGGAGAACTTGATCCAGTTCCCCCTGGGACAAAGTGCTAGTCAATGCATCCGACTCCTTCAAAATTAAACGAGGAGGAGTTTCGCCTTCACGAGAATTGGAAAGAGTCTTCGACGACTCAGAAGCCTCGATGGAAACCATTTCGAGAATGGAAAAAGAGAGAGATCAAAGAGCTATGACTAGAGAAATCAGAAAACTATGGCGAGAGAGACCGAGAAGCTTACCAGAAGAAACTTGCAACGGAAGATGGGATGAAGACTAATCGATTCCCTCTGCTCCGAATTTATGGAGGGAAGTGAAGATTTGCAGAGGCATCGCATCATGCCCCGATCACGCGCCACGTATCCCTGAGCAAGCGCGCCAAAAAAGGATGGTGAAGATCGTGTCTAGAGAAGTTACCACGGATTCCGTTTTACTTGCCTAAACCGAAAGCCCAAGGCAACTTGGGGCTATTGTTGGGCCTGGCATCCCCGGAGAAGATGGGTCAAGTGAATCGAGCCCAAGCCCATTGCAGATCGGAAGAACAAAGGAGAAGGCCCAGAGGAGGCGACAAGACTTTTCTGGTCGAATGCCCTCCGACAGGATCACGAGAATCTCGCCATACATTTAATGCCCAGATCACGCAACGTCCACATCATTCAAACCACCATAATTGCAACAATTAAATGGCATAATCCTTGCCATTGCTCCCGGCATTGAAGACGAAGATATTAGAAAAACACAAACGGTCACAATGGAAAAGAACTTACCATATTTGGACGACGAAGAAGATAAGAAGAGACGAACACATTAACGCTGATGACACAAACATTCTGGCTCACAAACGGATCAGAACAACACTTACGCTCCCCGCCTAGCTCTCTAGCAATTGTCTACACTTACTCTCCGCCGGTCGCCACCTAAAAGTCATCGATCGAGTCCTACACGACCACTCGGTCTAAACTACGATAAGTTGTATCTTGATTCGATCCGATCAACACATTATCTAATAAAATCATCTCGCTATTCTACATTTACTCTTTGCTTGTCAATTATCAGCTTGGTTTGGATTGTTTTCTATCACCCGATCGACTAGCTACCCCGTCTAAGACGATTTAGGTCGTCCGATCTTTTCGCCCCAAAACAATCGTGTCGGGTCATTTAAGGGTCGGGTCGTTGCAAATTGTGTACGGGTCCACCCAACGGGTAGAGACGCCATGACAATTTTAAAAAATGGTTATAAACAAATATTAAATTTGAAAATATAAAAAAGTATTATTATATAAGATTTTAATCATAAAATATATTATAATAATATACTACATGATATAAAAAAAACATTGTTTAAACCCAATGGGTAGACCCAACCCTAAAATTTGCGGATTTGGTGAATTAGGTTGCTTCAAGTCTAATTAAAATATCTTTGGCTTAATGACCCACAAAACACTGATTGAGTCACGTCAAATATTAACAACTCTAATTATAATGAATAGATTTTAAGGGCTATCAAATAGTTATTTTGATAATAAAAAAATAATTTTGTTATTGAGTGATTTTATTAATTCAAAATGTTAAATTTTAAAGTAGTATAGATAGATTTCGATTACATTAGGAAGATGATAGCTCCATGATTCCCTCGATGACGGTGACGGACGAAAATGAAGCAATGAAGGTGCGTTCGAATGGCCCGGTGACAAGAGCTCGTGCACGGGCAATGGAGCGAGTGACACAATCATTAGTCTTGCGGGCGCAAGCAAGTGACGCGGGTTCATCTAGTCCTAAATGGGTCCTTATCTTGACCTATGAAGGGTTAGGTGAGGCCCCGCCTTAGTCGATCCCGCCAAGAAGAGCAAGCCGAAGGAGCAGCAAAAATGGCTCTACGAAGGTTTTCCGCGACCGCGGCAGACGCCGCCGCGACCGTGGAAATATAGACAAGCAGGTCGAGAGCTTCAAGCCATTTTCCGCGGTAGCAGAACTATTTCCGCGGTCGTGGAACGTTGTTGCTTTTCTCAGAAATTTGTGTTGTCTCTCCGCGATCGCGACAGTATTTTCCGCGGTCGCGGATTTGCCTCGACTTTTTATTTCCAAACATTTTCCGCGATTGTGGATGTATTTCCGCGATCGCGGAAACGAGCCCGAGCGCTCGGTTTCTCGACTTTATTTTCGAACTCCTTTTAAGTTATTATTTTTGTTTGTCGCTATTTAAGACTTGAAACCCTAGTTTGTAATTTTTACATTGAATTTGAGTAGTAAAGTTGAGTACGCTCCTTCCCTTGAGTTCTAACGTCAACTCTTCGATCCCACGGATCGTCTATCCCGTAGCTCGTCGCTTCGAGCAATTGTTCATCGTCTCTTCGGTGTTTGTGATCATCTCTTTGATCTCTCCGTTCATCTCTTTGAACGAGTTTGAAGGCTATCTCTTTAGCCCTAGGAAAGCCATCACTTTGGCTACGGAAGAGAAGGAATCGAATCAAGCTTAAGGAATCAAAGATCCTGCGTTGCAGACAACACTTCAGGGGCTGTTCACATCAACTGGCATCAGAGTCTATCCAAGCTAAGTTTGTTTCTTCTCTCTTATTGTGATTCTTGAAATTTTCCGCTTGCAAACCCTAGATTTTTTTTTCTCTCACCACCACCATTACCGGAATCACTACCACCACCACCCCACCACTATCGTTCACCACCACCACTCCGTCCGCCACTCTCTCACCCCTCACGACTGAACCCTAATTTCCCTTAGGCTTTGGTTACTTTTTCAACAACCCTAAACCTTATCCTCTAGCAAATCTTGTTTCCTTATTTGCATATTTTGATTTCCTTGTTTCTTGTTGATCAAGTCTTGCTTCATCTTTGGATTAATTGCTAGATTAGTTGTTAGATTTTACTCCCTCTTAGTTGTTTTGTCTCTTCTTTCTTCTCATACACTTGCTTGTGTGGTTCTTTCTTGCTTGATTCGCCATCATATCAAAAAAAAAAAAACAGTGTGACCGTATAAACAAAAACAAACATATTATTCTCACCTTCCATCAAACAAAACAAAAGGGTTGGGAAGACGAAAGCCTCAAAAACACAAAAGCAAAAAAAAAAGGCAGAGAACGCACCATACGGTCATACTCCATCTTCTCGTCTTTCATGTCTCTATGCAACTCTCATTGAAAAGGGCAAAATTTTCAACTCTCTTGTGCTTAATTCTGAGAAACTTGATTTGATCTGCTTGCACTTGGAAACTTGTGTGTTGTTTGGGACTTGAATTGCTAGTTCTTGCTTTGTTGCCTTTCGTCAAGCCTCTCACTCCTCACGAGCAACCCAAATTAGTATGCCCAGCGGAAAATTTCTTGGGTCACTTTTGAGACAAGGACTTGGCTTGGACTTGTTCTTTTGCTTGGTGCAACTTACTTCTAGTGTTGCATGCTTCGTATAGGTACTATGGATGTCCCTACCTCGAGCGTCTCTCCTTCTACGGGCCACCGCAGCCCCAGACACATGGACTCCGCCTATGAGCAAATTGACCAACTTCAGGCTTCGAATGACGAGAAAAACCGCCTTATTGCCGAGCAGGCTGCTGAGCTTGCGCACTTTCGTCGGGCCATGAGTAACATGAAGTTGCCCACGGCTGACCCCTTGTTGAACCCTACGGCCTCCACAAGCCAACCACTGGACCGCAAGGGTAAGGGCACCTTGTCTACTCCACAAGATCGCCTTCGCTCTCAAATTGAAGGCTACCCTCCTAAGCGTGGCGATTCTCGCATCCGGTACAATCCCACCTTTGCTCCGAGAGTTGAGGATTACACTTCGGATCGCTCCCGTCGTAGTGTCCGCGCCTCCAAGGATCCCCTACCGTATGTCAACACCAAGGACCGTCGGGTACGAGGTCGACAACATACGCGGTATGACGATTCCGAGTCCGAGCGTGATGATGATGCTGACCGTGCCTCAGACCACTCCCGAGACGGATTTAATGACGAGGATGCGTATGAGATGTAACGCCTCGAGGAGCTGCGCCCCACGCATCGCGGCTACCGCCGACACTCACGGGAACGACGCCTCCCGAGCCCCGGGCGCCATGGACCGCGTCGCCCTAACATCAAGGTAAAACTACCGTACTTTTTGGGTGAATTTGATCATCTTAAATGAGAAGTTGTCTATAAAATTCACAATAGTTATGGGTTTAAAATTACACGCGTCAATAAAAAAAAACAACCAAATGACTATTTTTTCCTATAGATTTGACTTTTTTAATGTGTTAGAAATATAAGAATGGGTTTATCAAGGTAGAAAAGAACATAAGCTTATTTAGTTTTAAATTTTAGTAGGTTTTCAATGAAGTTGTATTACTTTTTTGTTTAAAGAATTTTATGTGAATTGAGCTTGCTTTATATTTTCTATTGGTTTTTCTTTTAAGAAATAAAATTTAGTGGTATTTATTTTTGAAGAAATCGAAGTGAATTTAGTAATACTTATGTTTGAAGAAATCTAAGTGAAGAAATCAAAATTAATCAAATATATTACATCATTATTTTGTTAAAAAATAACTAGTCAAATATGATAAAAAATAGTTTTTTAACAAAACTACCATATACATAAAATCACATTAGAAATAGGTTTTTTATGAAATATTATCACATACTCCGTAATAAAGTCTTAATTTCCAGGTACATTTATAATATCAAAATTTTCTGGTGAGTTTAATTTTCAATTCCTCTTACATTTTTTTTCTCTTTCTTTTCCTTTTTAGCTTTGAACATTTAAACTTTATTTGAGTCGGTGGAGAGTAGCTTAACTCAAAAGCTAACGGTTAGTTTTTTTTATTTATGTAAAGTAATTTTTATTTTGTTTATGGTGAGTTTCCATATGTGACCCAGTCCAGATTTTCCACATAGGTGTTAAAAAGGGAAAAATCCGACATTTCCAGGCGCCATGGCGGTGGAGCTTTGGGCGGTAAAAACCTTCCCTCGCAAAATTCCTTTCCCGCTTCGACGCTTCCCCGTGGCAAATGGCAAGTCGAATTTGGGGTCTAAGGCGACCGAATCTCGAGAGCCAGAGGTTCGATCCACTGATCTGCCCTGTCCGGGATCGCCAAAACCCTCAGATTCGGCCTCTGTGGAGAAAGCTGCAACAAGGCATCCGGAAGGTTAAGCGCCTCACTCGCGTTGCATCATCGAAGCGTTCAAAGGTTTGATCTGGTTGCCACACCTTTCTCAATTTCTCCTCGCTTCGCCTTAGGGTTCTGCTTTTCTATTTTCTAGGGTTTCCTTCCGTTTTTCGTTGTTTTTCTATTTTCTAGGGTTTGTTTATGTTTCTCGATTCGCTCGCTCGCTCGATATGGTTTGGGTGAAATTCTGTCGTTATTGAATTCCAGGCGTCGCCTGAGGACTCTTCTTCAACGGATGACAAGTCGAATTCGGGATCGAAGGCGACCGAATCTCGTGAGCCAGAGGTTCATCCACTGATCTGCCCTGTCCGGGATCGCCAAAGCCCTCAGATTCGGCCTCTGTGGAGAAAGATGCAACAAGGCAGCCGGAAGGTTAAGCGCCCCACTCGCGTTGCATTATTTCAAGTTTTTACCCCTTAATTCTGAGATTTTGATTTGGAGGTTTGATTTTCTGAAATTCATAATTGTCTTGAACAGATTTGGCTGTGAATGCTGACGAGGAGCCTCAAACCAACAGCTTCAAGTACCAAACGGCCGAAGAAGCGGTTGCCAAAGATGGATAAATCTTCTTGGGGACAACTGATATCCCAATCCCCCAGGTTTGTTTACCCTAATTTTGAGCCCTTAGTTGTGAAATGAGAATGTTTAACTTTGGTTTGTCTTCTATATATCGGTTGTTGATCCATATCTTTTGCATGTCTTTCACATTAGAGTCCGCACTTGTTCATAGTAATGCTGACTTTCTGATAATATTTTCTGATGCATTTCTGATTTATTTTTTTAGTAACTAGTTACACTTGCATTAGTCAGACATATGTATTGTAAGACCTTATAACCTGACTTTTCATTTAAGCTTTTAATTGTGATGGGCTTTCTGTTTTTGACACGAGTCACACGACGTGAATGCATGTTTTTGTTTTTTGCTTTGTTACAGTCTTGTAGCAAATGTTGCTAACTTGATTCTTTTAATGGTAGTCATTCATTCTCCAAGGATATTGTTGATTCTCAAACAGATTTTTTTCTGCATGCAATTCTTTCTCCCTTGCAATATCCTGATTAATATGAAATTCAGAATGCATGAGTGAAGTATTGTGCTTGTTCCCTTCCTTTGTCGGATGCTTGATACATTTTACTTCTAATGTGACAAATGATAGCGGTAAAAAGCATTTTACTCTGCTTTAATTATATATTTCTTGATGATATGGTTCAGGCCATGTGGAATTCATGTGTCCTAATTTTGTAACTTGTTTATATTCAGCTGCTTTAACATTCTCTTAATTTAACAGTGATATGACGAAGAATGTCTTGATTTCTGCTGCTTACATTCACCTGAAGTGCAACAACTATGTGAAATACACAGCATATCTTCCTTCTATTACTCCTCGTCTATTGTTGTCTGGACCTGCAGGTATTGTAAAACTATCACTTACGTGTTTATAATATTATATTTGAAAGTCAAAATGAGCCTTTTCCCACGTTGCCACATGAACTCTATCTATGGCCGGAGCTCTATGATATGTTGTCTCTTTTATATGATCCAAATACTTTATTCTTTCTCATAGGTATTATGTAACACTGTCAAGTTGATTGCACTTTGCTTCCACATCCTCCTATTCATTCTCATACTCTAGTCAAACATGCATACATCAAATTTGTATCCTCTATTTGTTTTTAGTTTTACATGTTTCAAAATCCAAAATTTATGATATTCCTACATATTCTTTGAAGGATGTACTCCCCCGATAACTCCAAATAACAGTTATCATTTGCAAGTATGTAATGGTGTATGTTTTATTGTTTTACCAGTGACCTAGGAGAAATGGGAGGTTTGGCGTGTGTTTTTTTCTAAATGTTCTTCCTAACTATTTTGGTTGTTTTTTATAGGTTCTGATATATATCAGGAAACTTTGGTGAAGGCACTAGCTAGCCAGGTTGCTAGTAGTTGATGGCATTATGTTGCCTGGTGTAAGTTACTTCTGAATATTGATTATTGCAACATGCCAACACTTGTTTTTTAGATCTTGGCTTAGAGTTTTGAGTACTTCAAAGAAAAAATTTCCATCAGTTGACTTCCTTATCTTTTAGAAGTCTTGCCAACTTATGTGGTTTACTTTTTGCTCTAAAATCTTCTCAGGGATCAAATCAGAAGGAATCGGTTACTGCTAGAGATACTATGAAAACAGAGAAAGCAGGACTCTATGGAAAACGTGCATCTGTTGCAGCTTCTGTCAGAAAAAGCCAGCTTCTAGTGTTGAAGCAGATATTGCTAGCGTATCATCTCTTTCTCTGCCTCAACCAAAGCAAGAAGCATCAACTGCAAGGTCCAAAAACTACACTTTCAAAAACGGTATTCTATCTGACAGAACTTTCAGCTGTCTCATGCAATTTTTTTCGACTAGTTCGAATTGATTCTGCTCGCATGCTCTTCTTCTTCTTCCCTTCCCATGAAGTGGATACAGTTTGATGGGATGAAATATATTGTAGGCTATTTTCTAATAATTCAAGCTTTTTTTGCTAGCATTAGCAAGAACACTAGATATCAAATTCTGTTCTCTCCTGAACGTCATAGTTGACGTAAAAATGAAACCTAGAATATTTTACTGTTTTTAAAACATATTGTCCATTTTACTGTTTTAAAACATATTTAGTAATTACTGCATTGTTTGCTTGTTTCAAATCAATGATTCTTTTCTTAATCCTTATTGCCTATCAAATAACTTTTGTTTCTTTTGTAACATCTGTAGCAGGGTTTTGTCATTGCAGTTCTTTTGGCTGCAGCAAATTATAGCACGAACAACTGCCTTAAATAAGCAAAGCACCCAATTTAAAGCACCAATCTGCTCAGGTAATTGCCATGCTTTTTTTGAACGGTTTTTCTAACCTATGCCCTAAGGGCAAAGGTTAAGATTCCGTATGTAGAAACTTTTGATTAAGTGTTAACTTTTTATGATATTTTAATTTTTTTTAAATGGGTTTACCTTTCCTTCTTTAGGGTATATATTCCTTAATAAGAATTCTTAACCTATGCCCTTAGGACATAGGTTAGACAAACCGTTTTTTTAATAATTAAGTGCCTGGATATGTAATAAAATTCTAGATCTAGATTATTTCTTTTGATTGCTATAACTTGCTATGCCTTACCTTATATTGCTATGAATATGGAAGTACTTAACAATTTGATATAATTCTAGATGTAGGTTATTTCTTTTGATTGTTCCAGCTTGCTATGCCTTACCTTTTATTGCTATGAAAGTAGTTAGAATTTTAATACTCCCTCCGTTTTGAAAATGTTGTCATTTTAGCCCATAATTTTTGTATAGAAAAGATTGTCATTTTAGGTAATAATTTATTGGTGAGTTATCACTCACGAGGTTTGATATCGAAAATTGTATTTTTTTGCTCTTTTTATACAAAATCTCTATATTTATTGACTATAATTGAGATGAGTTATTAAATACTTGTAAATTTTATGAGAATATATGATAATCATTGTATTTCTTAATAAGTGTGTCAAACTATAGAATGACAATCTTTTTCATATGGAGGGAGTATAATTCTAGATCTAGGTTATTACGTTTGATTTCTATGGCTTACCTCGACCCGACTAGAACGTTGGGAATAGACCACGACCTCACCTGAAATGTTGGGGATAGACCCCGAGACCCGAGATAAGCATGTACGTGTGTGACCCGTAAGGTTGGGGATAGACCCCAACTCGACCCGCAACGTACTCACCCAAGATGAGCATAAAAGTTTGTGACCCAAGATGAGCATAAACCTCGATTTGACCTTAGATGAGCATATAAGTGTGACCCGTAAGGTTGGGGATAGATCCCGACCCGACCCGTAATGTTGGGATAGATCCCAACTTACCCAAAATGAGCATAAAAGTGTGTGACTCATAACTTTTAGGGTATATCTCGATTTGACCCAAGATGAGCATATAAGTTTGACCAATAAGGTTGGGGATAGACCTCGACCTGAAACGTTGGGGATAGACCCGACTTGACCGATAAGAGCATTAAACGTGTTTGACCCGTAAAGTTGGGGATAGACCCCGACCCGAAACGTTGGGGATAGACCTCAACTAGACCCAATATGAGCATGAAATGTATGACTCACAAGGTTGGGGATAAACCTCGACTCGTTTTGAAACGTTGATGATAGACCCCGACTTGACCCCAAAAGAGCATAAAAGTATGTGACTCGTAAAATTGGGGATAGACTCCAACCCGAAACGTTGAAGATATACCTTGACTTTACCTGAAACATTGGGGATAGACACCGACTTGTCCCGAGAAGAGCATTAAAAGTGTGTGACCCATAAGGTTAGGGTAAGACCCTCGCTTGATTCGAAATTATTGACCCAAAACTTGGGAATATACCCGTAAAGTTGGGGATATACCCCAAATTGACTAGCAATGTTGGGGATAGACCTCGACTGACCCAAGATGAGCATAAAAGTTTGTGACCCATAACTTTTAGGATAAGCCCTGATTTGACTTGAGATGAGCATATAAGTATGACCCATAAGGTTGGGGATGAACCTCGACCTGAAACGTTGGGATAGACCCGACTTGACCCGAGAAGAGCATAAAAGTGTGTGACCCGTAAAGTTGGGGATAGACACTAACCCGAGACGTGGTGTATGACCCACAAGGTTGAGGATAGACCTCGACTTGATCTAAAACGTTGAGGATTTACCCTGACTTGACCTGAAAAGAGCATAAAAGTGTGAGACCCGTAAGGTTGGGGATATACCCCAACTTGACCCGATATGAGCATGAAAGTTGGAGATAGACCCTAACTTGACTCGAAACATTGGGGATAAACCTCGATTTTACCTGAAACATTGGGGATAAACCCTGACTTGACCCGAGAAAAAGTATGACTCGTAAGGTTGGGAATAGACCCCAACTCGACCCGCAACGTTAGGGATAGACCCCGACTGACCCAAGATGAACCTAAAAGTTTGTGACCCATAACTTATAGGATAAACCCCAATTTGACCCGAAATGAGCATATAAGTGTGACCCGTAAGGTTGGGGATAGATCCCGACTTCACTCGTTATGTTGGGGATAAACCCTAACTTGATCCAAGATGAGCATAAAAGTGTGTGGCCCGTAAAGTTGGGGATAGACCCCGAACCAAAACGTTGGGGATAGACCTCAACTAGACCCAATATAAGCGTGAAAGTGTATGACTCGCAAGGTTGGGGATAGACCTGGACTCGACCTGAAACGTTGAGGATATACCCCAACTTGACCCAAAAAGAGAATAAAAGTGTATGACCCGTAAGGTTGGGGATAGACCCTAACTTGACCCGATATGAGCATGAAAGTTGAGAATAGAATCTAACTTGACCCAAAACGTTGGGGATAGACCCCAACTTGACGCAAAACATTGGGGATAGACCTCGACTTTAATTGAAACATTGGGGATAGACCTCGACTTGACCCGAGAAGAGCATTAAAAGTCACCCGTAAGGTACGGGTAGGACCCTCACTTGATTCGAAATGATGGCCCAAAAGTTGGGAATATACCCGTATGGTTGGGGATAGACCCTAACTCGACCCACAACATTGGTGCTAGACCTCGACTGACTTAAGATGAGCCTAAAAGTTTGCGACCCATAACTTTTAGGATAAACCCCAATTTGACTCGAGATGAGCATATAAGTGTGACCCGTAAGGTTGGAGATAGATCCCGACCTCACCCAAGATGAGCATAAAAGTGTGGCCCATAACTTTTAGGATAGATCCTGATTTGACTCGTATGACCCATAAGGTTGGGGTAGACCTCGAAGTGAAACGTTGGGGATAGACCCGACTTGACCAGGGAAGAGCATTAAAAGTGTGTGACCCGTAAAGTTGGGGATAAACCCCGACTCGAAACGTTGGGGATAGACCTCAACTAGACCCAATATGAGCATGGAAGTGTATGACTCGCAAGGTTGGGGATAGACCCCGACTCGACTTGAAACATTGAGGATAGACCCCGACTTGACCCGAAAAGAGCATAAAAGTGTGACCCGTAAGGTTGGGGATAGACTCCGACCCGAAACGTTGGGGATAGACCCTAACTTGACCCGAGAAAAGCATAAAAGTGTGTGCCCCATAAGGTTAGGGTAAGACCCTCGCTTGATTCGAAATGATTGGCCCAAAAGTTAGGAATATACCCGTATGGTTGGGGATAGACCCCAATCGACTCAACGTTGGGGATAGACCCTGACTGACCCAAGATGAGCAAAAAAGTTTATGACCCATAACTTTTAGGATAAGCCCCGATTTGACTCGAGATGAGCAAATAAGTATGACCCATAAGGTTGGGGATAGACCCCGTCCTGAAACGTTGGGGATAGACCCGACTTGACCCGAGAAGAGCATTAAAAGTGTGACCCGTAAAGTTGAGGATAGACACCGACCCGAAACATTGGGGATAGACCTCAACTAGACCTAATATGAGCATGAAAGTGTATGACTCGCAAGGTTGGATAGACCTCGACTCGTTCAGAAACGTTGAGGATAGACCCCGTCTTGACTTGGAAAGAGAATAAATGTTTGTGACCCGTAAGGTTGAGGAAAGACCCCAACTCAAAACGTTGGGGTAGACCCCAACTTGACCCGATATGAGCATGAAAGTTGGGGATAGACCCCAACTTGACTCGAAACGTTGGGGATAGATCCCAACTTGACCCAAAATGTTGGGGATAGACCCCAACTTGACCCGAAACATTGGGGATAGACCCCGACTTCACCAAAGAAGAGCATAAAAGTGTCTCGTAAGGTTAGGGTAAGACCCTCGCTTGATTCGAAATGATTGGCCTAAAAGTTGGGAATATGCCCGTAAGATTGATAGACCCCAACTCGACCTGCAACTTTGGGGATAGACCCCGACTGACCCAAGATGACTATAAAAGTTTGTGACCCATAACTATTAGGGATAAACCCCGATTTGACCCGAGATGAGTATATAAGTGTGACCCGTAAGGTTGGGGACCTGACCCGTAATGTTGGGGATAGACCCTAACTCGACCCAAGATGAGCATAAAAGTATGTGACCCATAACTTTTAGGATAGATCCCGATTTGACCCGAGATGAGTTTATAAATATGACCCATAAGGTTGGGGATATACCTCGACCTGAAATGTTGGGAATAGACACCGACTTGACCCGTGAAGAGCATTAAAAGTGTGAGACTCGTAAAGTTGAGGATAGACCCCGACCCGAAACGTTGGGGATAGACCTTAACTAGACACAATATGAGCATGGAAGTGTATGACTCGCAAGGTTGGAGACCTCGACTCGACCTAAAACGCTGAGGATAGACCCCGACTTGACCCGAAAAGAGCATAAAAGTGTGACCCGTAACTCCGTAAGGTTGGGGATACACCTCGACTCGAAACATTGGGGATAGACCCCAACTTGACCTGAAACGTTGGGGATAGACCCCAACTTGACCCGAAATGTTGGGAATAGACCTCAACTTGACCTAAAACGTTGGGGAATGACCCCGACTTGACTCGAGAAGAGCATAAAAGTGTGTGACCCGTAACTCACGTAAGGTTAGGCCGTTAGGGTAAGACCCTCGCTAGATTCGAAATGATTGGCCCAAAAGTTGGGATTTACCCGTAAAGTTGGGGATAGACCCCAACTCGACCCGCAACGTTGAGGATAGACCCAGACTGACCCAAGATGACCATAAAAGTTTGTGACCCATAACTTTTAGGACAAACCCAAATTTGACCCGAGATGAGCATATAAGTGTGACCCGTAAGATTGGGTATAGATCTCGACCTGACCTATAATGTTGGGGATATATCTTAACTTGACCAAAGATGAGCATAAAAGTGTGTGACCTATAACTTTTAGGATAGATCCAGATTTGACCCAAGATGAGCATATAAGTATGACCCATAAGGTTGGGGATATACCCCGACTTGACTCGAGAAGAGCATTAAAAGTGTGACTCGTATAGTGGGGGATAGACCCCGACCCGAAACGTTCGGGATAGACCTCAACTAGACCCAATATGAGCATGAAAATGTACGATTCAAAAGGCCGAGGATATACCCTGATTTGATTCAAAAGGTAGAGGATAGACCCCGATCTGAGATGAGCATAGAAGTGTGCGATTCATAAGGTTATTTGAAACGATGGGGATAGACCCCAACTTGAACCGACATGGGCATGAAAGTGTGACTCGTATGGTTGCGGATAGACCTTGACTCGACCTGAAACGTTGGGGATTGACCCGAATTGAACCGAAAAGAGCATAAAAGTGTGTGACTCGTAAGGTTGGGGATAGATCCCGACCCGAAACGTTAGGGATAGACCCCAACTTGACCCGATATGAGCATGAAAGTGTGAGACTCGCAAGATTGGGGATATATCTCGACTTGACCTAAAACATTGGTAATAGACCCTGACTTGACCCGATAAGAGCATAAACGGGTGTGACTTGTAAGGTTAGGGTAAGACCCTCGCTTGATTCGAAATGATTGGCCCAAAAGTTGGGAATATACCTCGACCTGACCCGAAATGATGTGTGTCCCAAAATCTTGGGGATAGACTTGAACCTGAACCGAAACGTTGGGAATAGACCTTACTTGACTAGAAATAAGCATAAAAGTGTGACTCGTAAGGTTGTGGATAAACCCCGACTTGACTCGAGATAAGTGTAGAAGTGTATGACCCGTGAAGTGGGAATAGACCTCGCCCCGACCCACAATGTTGGAGTAGACCCCAACTTGACCCAAGATGAGCATAAAAGTGTGTGACCAATAACTTTTAGAATAGACCTGAATGTGACCCGAGATGAGCATATAAGTGTAACTCGTAAGGTTGGGGATAGACCTCGACGTGAATTGAGAAAAGCATGAAATTGTGTGACTCGCAAGGTTGAGGATAGACCTCGGCTTGACCTAAAACATTGGGGATATACCCTGACTTAACTCGAGAAGAGCATATAAGTGTGTGACCCGTAAGGTTGGATAAGACCCTCGCTTGATTCAAAATGATTGGCCCAAAAGTTGGGAATACACATCGACCCGATCCAAAATGATGTATGGCCCAAAACTCGGGGATAGACTTGGACCTGAATCGAAACGTATGGAATAGATCTTACTTGACTCGAAATGAGCATACAAGTGTGACTCGTAAAGTTGGGGACAGACCCCGACTTGACTCGAGATAAGCGTAAAAGTGTATGACTCGTGAAGTTGAGAATAGACATCGACTCGACCCACAATGTTGGGTAGACCCCGACTTGACCCAAGATGAGCATAAAAGTGTGTGACTCGTAACTTCTGGAATGGACCTGAATGTGACACGAGATGAGCATATAAGTGTAACTCGTACTGTTGGGCATAGACCTCGACCCGGAACGTTGGGGATAGACCCCGACTTGAACCGAGAAGCAAGTGTGTGTGGCTCGTAAGGTTGAGGATAGACCTCGACTTGACCCAATATGATGCTTTGTTGAAAATGTTGGGGATACACCTCAAACTGACCCAAAAGGTGAGGGATAGACCCCGATATGAGATTAGCATAGAAGTGTGTGATTCGTAAGGTTAGGGATATAACCTGACCTAAAATGTTGGGGATAGATTCCAACTTGACTCGATATGAGCATGAAAGTGTGTGAATCGCAAGGTTAGGGATAAACCTCGACCTGAAACGTTGGGGATAAACCCCGACTTGACCCTAGAAGAGCATAAAAGTGTGACTCAGAAGGTTGGGGATAGACCCCGCTTGACCCAATATGAGCATGAAACTATGTGACGTGCAAGGTTGAGGATAGACCTCGGCTTGACCTGAAATGTTGGGGATAGACCCCGACTTGTCCCGAGAAGAGCATAAAAGTGTGCGACCCGTAAAGTTGGATATGACCCTCACTTGATTTGAAATGATTGGCCCAAAAGTTGGGAATATACCTCGACCTGACCCGAAATGATGTGTGGCCCAAAAGCTTAGGGATAGACTTGGACCTGAACCGAAACATCGGGAATAGACGAAATGAGCATAAAAGTGTGACTCGTAAGGTTTGGGATTGACCCCGACTTGACTTGAGATAAGCGTAAAAGTGTATGACCCATGAAGTTGAGTATAGACCTCGGCCTGACCCGCAATGTTGGGATAGACCCTGACTTGACCCAAGATGAGAATAAAAGTGTGTGACCCGTAACTTTAGAATAACTTTTAGAATAGACCCGAATGTGACCCGAGATGAGCATATAAGTGTAACTCGTAAGGTTGGGGATAGTCTCGACCCGAAACGTTAGGGATAGACTGCGACTTGACTCGAGAAAAGCATAAAGTCTGTGACTCGTAAGGTTGAGGATGGACCTAGGCTTGACCAAGATGATGCTTGACCGAAAAGGTTAGAGAATGAGGACTGACCCGAAGCGTTGGGGATAGACCCCGACTTGACTCGAAATTAGCGTAACAGGGTATGACTCGTAAGGTTGAGAATAGTCCTTCGTCCGACCCATAATGTTGGAGATAGACCCACGACTTGACCTAACATGAGCATAAAAGTGTGTAACCAATAACCTTTAGGATATGCCCCGATTTGACCCAAGATGAACATAAAGTGTGACCCGTAAGGTTAGGGATAGACCTCGACCCGAAACGTTTGAGATCGACCCCGACTTAACCCGAGAAAAGCATAAAGTGTGAGACTTATAAGGTTGAGGATAGACCTTGACTTGACCCAAAATGGTGCTTGACCTAAAAAGTTAGGGATACACATGAGATTTTTTTTTTTTGTATAAGGTAAGAAGTGGTAGAACTAGTGAAACCTATTATATTTTCTAATTAATCTAGATGACCTCTTCAAAGTTTTGATATAGATTGACCCATTGACATATCAACTTGCTTTTGCTTGAAGTAAATATCAATTATGTCCTTGCGAATATTTATCAGTTTGCATTATTACTTCACATATTGCTCTTACGATGGACATTATTTCAATTCATATTGCTTCACGTGCTGATTGAGGTGATTAGTGAATTTGGTTTTGTTTATTTATCTTACATATATCTAAATTTACGTATCCTTGCAATCTTTCTCGATGTGGATATCGAACAATAAGCATATGAATTCGGTCAATCCATCGTTCACATTTCACATCTTGTTAGTCTCATGTGCATTTCCAAGGTTTACCATTTGAGTTTCCCTATCATCATTAATTATTCATAATTGACTATCATTAAAACATCTTTTTAGTCCAACATAAAGAAGAGCACTCTTTGGTTTCGATTACTTTATCACATTGGATTTGCAATGAGAACTACTACTGAAACATAAATAACATAATACATTCGATCTTTTTGGTAATTATATATCATTGTTTTACTTGGATGAAATTTCTTAAATATAGTTCATTTTGTATTAGTATTAATTTTGCCTTCATGACCTTTAATTTATGCATAAATTAATCAACTTTTTCATATGAATCAATTTATTTGTTCCTAAATGGTTGATCGATTGAAATTTTCTCATACACATGTACTTTGTAATTACATTTTTTTTTTTAGATTTAGGCTGTTTATGGTCATGTTAAGTGGAATGATGCACATATAATAAGCTAAAAAAATCAATATACTTATAAAACTTATTTTCTTTCTTTCTACAAAAAAAAAAACTTTTTTTCTTTTTTTCACGAGAACAATGCCCGTGATACTGAAATGTTAAAATTGTGGTTAATTCTCAATTTTAATTTTAATATATCTTTTCAATTACGTAATTTTTGAATTTGTC
Organism: Rheum nobile; assembly: GCA_027886185.1. Classification (NCBI taxonomy): domain Eukaryota; kingdom Viridiplantae; phylum Streptophyta; class Magnoliopsida; order Caryophyllales; family Polygonaceae; genus Rheum; species Rheum nobile. Next base: position 3,493,618 of record WOAB01000616.1, on the reverse strand, counting down.
ACTAATAACTTTTCAACTCAATATGATTTTCTAGAGTTAGTTAAACCTTGAAATTATAATTATACATTATCTGTAATAAAAATTAAATCCAACAGATTTTTAACCCATAGATTTCACATGTTGAAAATTGTCTTTATTATATGCATTTTATTCTATATATATATATAACATAATTACGGTTGTTATGTACAATCTTTTTCATTATAAAATATAAACGGTTTTTTTTTCTTGTAGCTTTAAGGTAAATATTTCTTTTATTAAATTGAAAATTATCTTGATTATATACCTTTTCTTTTGTATATATATTTGACGTAGTCATGGTTACAATTTCTATGCTTGAATCTTGATTCATTTAGGCCATTGCTATTTCACGCACCGGCAAAATTGTTATTTCACGCACCGGTTCGTCCGTGACGTGTCAAATGAAGTCGCCCGTGACGAGCGAAAGCACCCCGTCCGTGACGCACCAATCCCGTTCATGCGTCACAGATGAACATTCTGATCTGCGACACGATTTTGGAATCGCTATAACTTTTGATTCTCTAGTCCAAACGCGCTGAAATTTAGAGGAGTTATAGTTGACATTTTGATCTTTAATATGACGTTGGAATCACTCAATTCGGAGTTACGTAGAAAAAGTTATACTTCTCCAAAGATGAGATAAATAAATAGAGATCTCTTAAGCGCCAAGTCGAGTAGAGATATCTCAAACCATTAGAAAGAAGAGATATATATGATTGCTTCAAAACAAATGAGAAATATTTGACAATCGAGATGAAAGAAACTTTCTATTAATTTAACGCCTTGGTTCATTTGTGACGGACGAAACATGTTCATCCGTGACGGACGAAGCATTTTCATTTGTGACGGATGAACATGTTTCGTCTGTCACGGATGAACATGTTTCGTCCGTCACGGATGAACATGCTCATCTGCAACACGATTTTGGAATCGCCATAACGTATTTTTGATTCCCTAGTCCAAACGCGCTGAAATTTGGAGGAATTATAATTGACATCTTGATCTTTAATCTAAGGTTGGAATCACTCAATTCGGAGTTACGTAAAAAACGTTATATTTATCCAAAGACGGGACAAAGAAATAGAGATCTCTTAAGCACTAAGGCGAGTACAATAGCATTTAAGTCGGATTACAATAGCATTGTAATAATGGATCACAATAGCATTACAATGTGCGAGTACAATAGCATTTAAGTCGCCTTACGACCTCGTCTTTTTCTTGTAGAAGAAGGTTCGAACGCCATCAGCTGAGAAACGAACGGAGAAGTATCTCTACTCGCTTTGACGCTTAAAATATCTCTATTTCTTTGTCCTGTCTTTGGAGAAGTATAACTTTTTCTACGTAACTCCGAATTGAGTGATTCCAACGTCAGATTAAAGATCAAGATGTCAACTATAACTCCTTTAAATTTCAGCCCATTTGGACTAGAGAATCAAAAGTTATGGCGATTCCAAAATCGTGTCGCGGATCAGAATGTTCATCCGTGACGCACGGATTGGGTTGGTGCGTCACGGATGGAGTGCTTTCGTTCGTCACGGACGAACCGGTGCGTGAAATAACAATTTTGTCGGTGCGTGAAATAAAAATCGTGTTCATTTATTCCATAATACTTTCCCAATTTTGTTAAGTTATTTCATCCTACACGATTTCATTCTGCATACAAGGTGTCTTTATCTTTTTAATTATTTTCATCAATTGTGGACCTCATTCTTACTCTTTTTATTAATTATCATATAAATCTACATGTCAATATTAATTCTATCATATTATACTTACATATTTGACTAATTATATTCTAAATTCTATCAACTAAACTTATTTGTTTAAACATTATATTTAAATATCAAGCTATACTTATGTATTTAGAATTCTCAACGATTTTTCTACTTTAATTACTTATTATTTTTCAATTTAAAAATTATTTATATATGTCTTAGTTGTATTCATACAAAATTAAGAGAGGTAGAGCTCGAGCCTACATCTATGATCTATGTGTTCATAGTAAATGTTGAAACATTTGATACATATTTAACAAATAATAGATGAAAATTGATTTTTTTTTTTCTGTCCCCTGATCATTCTGTAATAACCTATATAGAAGGTTCTAGACCTGTCAAAAACCGACCCAATCCGAAAACCCGACCCGAAAGGACCCGAATGTCACTGGGTCAAGAAAGACCCGAACCCGAAGGACCCAAACCCAAACCCGACCCAACCCGACTCGACCCGAACGCAAATTCGAGCTCGCGGGTTCCCTTTATTTTGTATATTTTATTTCATTTATATTAAATATTTTAATAAACTTTATTAAATAATAATATAATATTAATTATATTATTATAATTATTTTTATAAAGTTAAAATTCATAAAAAAAAAGGGCATGTTCGACCCGCTAGGTCAATCCGAACCTGACTCGCCCGACCCGAAAATTTTATCAACCCGATCGACCCGAACCCGATTTGACCCGAACCCGACATGACCCGAACCCGAACCTGATCCGCCCGACCCAGTTGACAAGTCTAGAAGGTTCACCAATAAGCTATTATCGTTCATTTATATGTGCACTGAAGTTCACAAATAAGTTCTAAATGTGCAAATATATGTGTTTGAACATGAACATGTTATATGTAAACTTGACATCATAAAATAATAAACATTCAGTACTAATATGTGAACGTCAATAAATGTCTATTCCTGAACGATTAGAGACGAAAAAAAGAAGAAGCTCTTAACGTCCTTTGATCATTCTGAAATAACCTATATAGAAGGTTCACAAATTATCTCTTAATGTTCACTTATTTGTGCACTGAAGTTCACAAATAAGCACTAAATGTGCAAATACATGTGTTTGAACATGATCATATTATATATGAACCTTACGGTATAAAACAATGAACATGTAATACTTATATGTGAACGTCAATAATTGTCTATTTTAAAACGATCAGAGAAGAAAAAAATAAAAAAATAAGAATTGTTGGTCGGAAAAAGGAAAAAAAAGTCCGCCGTATTTACGGTTATGCTACCGTGTCACTATTCACTCTTTTTCACCCCTTTTAATTTCAGTCCTCTATTTCCTTGATCCAATGGTCCATAATATTTCGCATGTTATATCATAAGGACCAAATGCATGAGAAATTCACTATATATATATATGCAATTTCATGAAATTTAATTCTCAATCAAACGCGCACTGGGAATTCCTCAATCCCGTATAGCATATAGATGACGTCAAATCAGCATCAGTTAAGCTTTGTTCAATCCATGTCTATGGTTAATTATCATCTAAATGTTACCCAACTTAAGTAATCTGTTTATCTACTTAAATTACCATCCTTTGTGGCAAGCTAAGATTTTGCCTGATTGTCCACACGTCTGATGATTTTATTACACGTAAGCAAAAGCCCGTATTTAGATATCAGAAAAGCGTTAAAGGAAGAACATTGATCAGATAATTGTTGTTCGACACCATATCTACCCTAATTATCATCTATGACCCTCAAAACTACCCATTCAAGACCCTCAAAACTACCCATTCATGACCCTCAAAAGCCCGTATTTATTACACGTAAGCAAAAGCCCGTATTTAGCCACGTATCTTCACATTTCTTTGACATTTGGCAGCCTATTTGAAAGACACATGTTTCTCATGACCCTCAAAACTATCCACTATCCCCACCTTCTCCTATTAGCTTCCCCCTTTCTCGGTTGCATTCTCCATCTGATAGCCCATTCAACCCAAGTTCTGCTCTTCAACTGCAGAACCGTTGCTTCTCCCAATTTTTATCACTCCAAAATGCTCCCCACTCCTAATTCATCGTCCGACTACCGCTCTAGGTTTGTCTTCGCTTCCTTTCTCTTTCCTTCAATAAACATGTGATATCGCTTCTTTTCTCTTCCCACGGCTTGATCACCATTACTAATTTGCACTGTTGTGTTGTCTTCTTGATTTTATCTGAATTGCCCTTCCTCCTCGACAACGCTCTTACAGCTTCGCCTTCCTCTTCACTCACAAGTGGGAAATTTGAAGCTCACAACACCAGTTCTTCATCTTCTTCCTCCTCGTCATGCTCACAGGTACGAGACAACAATTCTTCTTCCTCCTCGCACAGTTTCATAGTTTGGGGGTGCGATTTCCTTCGCTGCGTGGTTCTTCTCTATCTTTGTTCTTCTTTAGGTTTTTGGTTCTTCGATCTTTCTCCTTGCACTATTCTTCGTCTAGATGGGTTAGGTTTAGATTAGTGTATTCTGCAGATTTTTAGGCCGATTTAAGATTGGGGTTTTGGATTTAAGCATTTTGGGATTTATTTAGGTAGGTGTATTGTGCGCATTTGGGGTTGAATTTCATATTGCTGAGGATTAGGGCATTTGTGTTCGGATCATATATTTTGGACTATGCTAAGTTACTAATTTTGGACATTGTCGAGTTACTAATTTTGAAATTCTATACTGAGTTAAGATCGACCTGTGCAGTAAGTACAATTACCAGGCTTCTGAAAGCCAAATCTCATGTGAAATAGATATATTGTGGTGGATAAGTTCTGGCTCACTGAATAATCTATAAATATATATTAAAGCAAAGGAATTTAGAGTCACCATATTTATTTCGGCCCCACAAATCCTAGGTGTCAATTTGTGGTTAATCCACTTTGTTTATTAACAATATATTCGAATTTATTTATATTAATATTAAAACAATCATATCAAATCTTAACAAAACAAATCTCAACAAAACAAAATTTCAAATTTAACGTAATTATTAATTAGCATATAAAAATATTTTGAATTGGATGCAAATGTTGCATACTACATATATATGTACGTTTTCCCCCCAAATTTTGTCTTTAAAATTATTGTTAACACTTTACCAAATTTTGTTTTCAAAATTATTGTTAAGACTTATTTAACTTTATAGTTCAAACTTATAAATTTATCATTTTTATTAAAAAATATATTATAACAAATATATATATATATATTTATTTATAATCATGTAAACATATTACATATTTTAAATATCTAATTTGTTAACAAATTAATATTGCTACAAATCAGTTAAAACACCACTCTTTTAATATAAATTATTATGTTTTTTTATAAAAAGAAATTAATTAAAATTTTAGTTCTTCAATATTTGATTTGATTTATTTTTTAAAAAAGATTAACTTTTAGTTATGAGAGTAACAAAATATTAAGTTTGATCATGTTTTTCACACTATAATATATATTAAAAACGCTAACAAATCGAACCAAATAATCATATACTATTTTTGTGAAACTGATCAATCATATTCGTAACAAATCTCTAATATTAACATTGAGCCAAAATCATAGATTTTTAAATTATAATTTCATCATTCAATGATTGTTCATGATCATATGATAATTAATATATTTTCAAGTATGAGCATATGAAAATTTTCTAGAAAAGTTTTATGGGTTACATGAAATTGTTAAAAAAGTCAAAATTGAAAATATACAAGATTAGTTATCTAATTTTCTCTTCTTCTTTTTTCTTTTTTTATTTATTTATTAGGTTTGTTTTTGACTAATCAATAATATCTTTTGTGTTTAGTGAAAGAATTTATGTAAAAAACTTTCAATAATATGTTGCAGCTCAAGAACCATAGCAACTATAACTATATATTAAACCTTACTTTCTTTGAGTTTTTAGGCTTAGGTTGTTGAAGTTTGATTTTTTTTATTTTTCCATTTATTATTATCTTCTTTATTAATTTTATTTTGTTTTTTAAATTAATCAAATTTAAACTCTAAAATTCTATAAAATCTTAACCAAATCACATCAAATTGACTTTATTCTTTAAAATAAATTAGCTTATTTCTTTTAAAAACACGTATGAACTAATCTAAACCTTATATTTGTTTGTATATTAAATTTCACATTTATTTTCTACCATGAAGATAATAGTATATAATTATTTTAACTTGATGTCATGGTCATACATAGTATTCATAGTCAATATAAAAATAGACGTTTTTTTTACAAGAACGGTGACACCTAAGATAATTTTAACAATTTATTATGATTATGTTATTTCTTAACCGCAAATTATTAATATGAATTATTTTGATACTCTTAACAAACTTTACTTTTTTTTTACTTATACAAAATCCTTCATAAATGTCGATGTGTTAGTTTAAACTAATAAGTTTCAAAATCTTAATTTATTGACCTCATCAAATCCTACGAGATCTTCCTAACATCATCTTATAATTTTACTTCTTTAGAATTTTTGTGCTAACAAATCTATGGAGTTGTTATCATACACAATTAAATTTAAGATATCTCAATTAATTTTTAATTGTTAACTTATCTATCAAATTTTGAAATTAATTTAATATCTTTAAAAGTTTAACTCAACTTAAAATTTTAAAATAAATAATATTATTCGTGGATTGAATTAACTGGTATTTATAATCATAAATATATATTTTGAATTAATAAGAAAATATGAGCTATAATAGACATGAAGTAAAATACTATTCAAAAACATTAAAAAAAAGCATAATTAATTTATTTTGAAGCAAATGTAATACACCAATAAGTCAATTTTAAAAATATAAGATAAGGAAGTGAAACAACTTTAATATTATTTTGAAACTGGGCCCAATTTATGGAATAATATAAACAACTTAATAAATTCATTAAGTTTTTTAATGCAAAGTTAGAAACATATTTTTAATAACAATCTATATTTTTAGTCATAAAATAGAATATAAATTGAGGTAGTTAAGAAAAGAATTATACAGTAAAATCATATCAAATTTATTTTGTATTTACTTACAATGTACTTCATCTATGTATTTTAAAAGTTATTTTGAAAATAAAACTTATACTCTTATATATTAGTTCATATCTCCTTTCAAATTTTATGATACTAGCATTTAGAAACAAAAAATACTAAAATTTTGTAATTTGAAAATTTCTCTAATTTTTTTTCTATGCACTTTCAATTCGAAATTTACGGTCTATTTTTTTTTTTGTATCTATTTTTGAACTTTTATTATCACTCATTTTAGAGCTCCTAAAGGAGAGACATTTCGCTGACCTTTCGATCTCACATTGAATTTGTCTACACGTCGGACTCTAAAATTGTCACATCATTCAACCTTTACAAAAATTAAAGCAATAGATATCACCTTAATCTTTTACTACATCGTAAGCTATCATATATTTCGTATATTGCACATCTTTAAGCAAATAAAAACAGGTATATATTGAGACAATCATTTTACATATATTTAATATATCAATATTTGTTAGCAAAGATCTTAATTAGCAATTATTGATGGAGATATTTGGAATCAAATTTAGAAATTGCATATATTTGTTTAAAAGATCTTAATATTTGTAGTATAATTTACAACTATATCACATCTCTCAATTTAATATTGTTGATAAAAAAAACTATGTTAATTTAAATTTAAAAAGTTGTGATTATTTTTTTAAATTTTTTTTTTCAAAAAGAGGGCATAAAACTCGAGTAAATACTAAAGAGCTAAAAAAAATCCCTAGAAGGATATTAGTATACTTTGAAATCTATGAGGAGGCTCATCAAAATCAATATAATCTATATACATATTAAATTCATCCTCTTTCGAGTCACCAGAACGCTTTTGGGCCCACTTTATTTATGTGCAAGAGTATGATTTGTTTTTGTTTTTTAATTTGTTATTATATCAAATTACATAGAAAAATTTAAATAAATAAATCTTAACAAAGTTTGTGCCAACAAATCATAACAAAATGACTTTTTACTTACATTGTAATATTATTTATTTAATTAAGCAAAATGTTTTGATTTGATTTGATTAGTTGAGATCTCATTATTAATTATTGATACATTAATATTTAATTAGCTTTTTTTATACGACTATAATTTCACGATCTTTATCAAGTCATATGCCGAGCTTCAACTAACGTTATGGAAATTAAATTTTGTGCGTTCAAGTAAATTTAAACCAAGCTAACTATAAAATAACTTATACTGATAATTTAACACATCAAATACCTTTTTTCTATTTATAATTTATTATGTATTTTTGTTTTCACGATCTCATCAATTCCATACGATGAAAGAGAAAGTGAATCAAATGAGTTGGGTCGGAAACCATGCATCCAAAATCCCGTATATATAAATACACTCACAAATTTAGCTATATACAACTTATGATTAATATTGTACTTTATTTTCATAACACAATCAAATTATTCATTTCTCAATTCATCTTAATCATAATAAGCTTTTTTGACATGTAAAATTGTAGTTTTCCCTTCATTCTTTATACGTTGGTCACTTCTTTTAGCAAATTTTCAACAGATTAATCTTAATAAGATTTTTATAGCGTTTCGGGTATTATTTTTATTATAGACATCAAACGAAAGTTTTAAATTTAAATATTATTTACTTGATGTGAGAAATATGTTTATTGTTCACGATATCAATTGTTTTGTTCGTGTTTGTAAGTTGCTTACAATTTCTTGAACAACAATTCTTTTTAAGCATTGAGCAAATTTAACCAACGTTAACATTTAAAAGCTCATTGCTCAACAAAGATCACTCAAAGCTACTATAAATGTACATTGAAATAAATTGATGAATTTGATAATTTTTAAAATTATTTACATTTATTAAAAGCTTAATTATTAATTGTTATATAAAATTTTATAATTGTTTATATTGAATTTATAAAACACGATTTTTAATCAAAAAGATCATTCTTACCAAAAAAAGCTTACCCATATTTTTCACTAAATATTTTAATTTTTTTTATATGTTCAATTATATATCTTCTAATATTATATCCTGGTGTGATAATATATCACTTCAGCATATCTTTTCTCTTTTAGTTTCTACAAATTTATTATGATATAGGTGAACAATATTGTTTAAATTTTCTTCATTTTTACTAATATTATGAGTATATGATTAATATTTTTTAATAAAATATATACAAATTTTGTATGATTTATATTAATATAATATAATTTTATTAGATATGCAATCAGCTAGAGTGATTCTTCTAAGACTGCAATCAGCTAGAGTGATTCTTCTAGGGAATCAAATCAATTTTATGTGCGTTGTAGGTGGAACAAGGAATAGTTAGATATCCCATGTTGTCAAAAGAATCACTGAAAACAGAGAAAGGGGTATATATCTACTATGAGGTATATATACACACAATTTTAGTGTAGTATAAATAAGTAATTATTATGGCATGTATATTAATACTGAGCTAGCAGGAGACTGTAATGATAGTTAATATCTACCATAATATATTAAAGCTAAAGGAATATCTTTGTTAAAAATTTAGCCACGTTTGCTTTCTATTTATATGACATCTGGCATCATCTCTGATTGACATTTGTATCTTTCTCAACTTACACCTCCATCCTTTGCTGAAATTTCTTCAACTACACCTCCACGTTATGAAACTGCTCCTCTCCACCTTCTTTGCAATTGCTACTCACCCGCTTCACGGGATTTGTTTATTTTGTGGTTGTTCCTCTCATTTTATGGGTTCATTCGTCCCAGATTCAATTTCTCATCTGCTCCTCTCATTTTGTGGAAATGGGGGAATTATCGCCGACGAGGAGCAACGTTCAAGATCTTCTAGGCCGACCACCATCCACGGCTTCGCGTATGTCGGCGATCTCGCCGCTTTCTAGAGGCTGCTCCGAGACAACCCTTTTGTCCTCAACTACGCAATCCACTTGTACACTCTTTCCCTCTTTCTCCGTTTTCTGTTTCCATCACAAACCCTAAATTTATTTCTTCACAGGTGCAAATCTATTAGGTGCAAACCTATTTTGCCGATCGAAAGGATCTTTATATCAAATTGGTTCATACTTTGTTGACATTTTTTTGGGTTCAGGAGAGACTATGTCCCGCTCGATTAAAGTCGAGGAAGAACGGAAACGGCGGACAGAGCTCTCAGCCGGAGCCTCGGACTCCGTCGCCGCCAGAGTTGCAGAGGCGTTCGACTTCCGACGAGAGGTTGCGCTCGAGAGCCGATCCTTTCTTAGTGATTTGCAGGATCTTTAGTGTTAGCACCGCTTTGACCGCCATCCTTTGTATTGATGTCGATATGTTTTCCGCCATCCGATCCTTCAAGGTGTGGCGCCATCCTTTGTTCAGCAAGCAGTGTTTTGCCTTGCTCCTAAACTCATCTCACTCTCCATTGACGTTGTTAATTTCTGTTATTTTCTATTCACTATACTTTCATTCTTATGCTAATGTTTTGTGAAATTTGCACGAATTATTTGCTTTATAAGTTGTTTATCAAGTCTGCATATGTTCTCCTTATTATGTCATTGTTTATGGATTTAATGAATCTGTAACTGAAAAACTCGATTAGCTAGTGGAATGCTTTATATTGACAATGCTGCTGATTTTTCTTGTATGGTTTTAGGGAGGGCTAACAAAGAAACTGGTAAAGTTCTTGCCATGAACATTAGAAAGCCTTTAATATGTGCTTGTAAAGGAATGATTTATTGAATCTGTTCATGTTAACAAATGTGCTTATAGAACAATACACGCATTTGGTTTCAGAAAGCCTTTAAGATGTATGTCTGTCATGAACATTATAAATCATAGACTCGTAATGAAGTCTAGAAAGCATAAACTCTTCATGGACTCTTGAAAACTATCTCTTGAGGAATTTTTTGCCTCTCATATGTCAAGCAAGGGTGTGACAATACTCATTTGCTCTCTGATTTGTAGTTGAACATATTTGCCACCGATACCGAAGAATTACAGAAATATTTTTTGTGATTTGACCAACAAATGGATAATAGCTTATACTTGTCCTGCTTCTTATTCACTGACTTGCTATTGTTCTTCAAGTTATCCTCACTTTGAATTGATGAATTGATCAATGGCTATATATATATATGTTTTGATATGTTCTTGAAGTTCTGATGTGTGATTCTTCATCCAGGTTGTATTACTACTAAGGAGCTTGGAACAATGATGAGATCACTAGGCCAGAATCCAACTGAGGTTGAGCTCCAGGACATGATAAACGAAGTCGATGCTGATGGGAACGGAACCATCGATTTCCCGAAGTTCCTGAATCTGATGGCTAGGAAGATGAAGGACACTAACTCTGAGGAGGAGCTCAAGGAAGCTTTTTGGGTTTTTGACAAAGACCAGAACGGTTTCATCTCTGCTGCTGAGCTCCGCCACGTGATGACCAACTTGGGCGAGAAGCTAACTGATGAGGAAGTTGATGAGATGATTCACGAGGCTGATGTGGATGGCGATGACCAGATCAACTACGAGGAGTTTGTGAAGGTCATGATGGCCAAGTGATGATACTCCTCCCAAGTTAAACTCCTTTTCAGATCAATAGAATTTCCCAAACATTGGTGTGAAGGTTGGAGAAGATTATGGGATAACTGTAGTAGGAATCTGTAGTGTTGTGGTTTCTTATGTACTTTCCCATCTGTTGATCATGCTATGGGTACCTAAAATATTCTTAGTGTTTTTTTTTCATGTGGGTTGATTATGGTGGTTTAATCTGTTTTTCCCTTTTATAATTCACTTGTGATCCCTGTTTAATTATCCTGTTGAATGACAATTTAATTATCTATGTAGTGATTTGTACTTCACTTTTGTTTCCATGACTTTGGATACCAGGCTTTCACCGAATTCATCAAATTAGGATGTGAAGAGCTAATTTGCTAACAAGAGTGGTTTCATTAGACTCATTAGCCATTTGGTTAATTTTTATAGAAGCTATTAGCCATTTGTTGGTCAAATCACAATACATCTTAATCGAACTTTTTCTATTATCTTACTATTTCTAAAAAAATTAAAATTTAACTTTTTCTAAGTAATTTATTTTTATTACTATAACTTTTATATAATTTTTTTAGAATAAAAAATAGAAAACTAAGTTTATATTATTATTTTAATCAAAGTAATAGCTTTAGACTTCATATACAAAGTCTATCATATATTTTTCACATTCAATTCATAATTTTGCTCAAATTATTGTTTATAAAATATAATTTAAATATAAACACCAAAATTTGTATGTTGCTATTTTTCAGCAACAATGATTTATGAACAAAAATATATTTTGATTATAATTATATTTCGAATACTTTATATCAATCATATATTCATACTTACATAATATATTATTATTATTATTATTTTATTATTCACGTAATAAGTATATGGTTTACAATAGACGACATATATGAGTCACTTGCTTGATCACTAATCTTTGTATATATACGTTTTGGATAAATTAAATTAATAATATGAATTTAGTAGGAGCTTTATCATCATTATTTTTGCTTTCCTATATATCAACGACCCCAAATTAGTAGGAGCATAAGTTTTTTAACACAATGATGGCATCTGTTTGCAGTAAATATGAAGAGATTTGTGCACCTCAGGTGGAAGAGTTTTGCTATATAGCAGATAACACCTACTTTAAGGAGGAAGTAAGTGTATTGATTGAATTATTGACCATTTCAAAATGTCAACAAAGCAACTTTGGTAGGATTTTAATCCACTTGAAGAGTATGTTAGCATAGCCACCTTGAAACTGGTAGGATTTTTATTGTCGTTTTGATTATGGTGCAGAAACGCTATGAAGATATTTATGTGCTCGGGCAAAGACAGTCTGAAGAATAGACTACTAAATGCATCATTATTTTGTCTTTATCATGTGTCTGCAATTTTTTTAGTAAAATGGCAATGTTGAATTTCTTGAGTAAGGTTTCATTACACTAATTCTATGTTTATTTATATATCTAACCTTTTTTATCTCAAATATATTCCTTGTGATTAACTACCTGAAAAAAAGGATTTATTATTTGACAATCACTCTGTGACAGCCTAAATTTCTGTGTGTGTTTTCGTGGCACAGTTGTTCGAAAACTATATATCGTATTAACTCGCGCCATGCGCGGGAGAGCTACACTTAGGGCTGAGCATGGGCCTAAACCCGACCCGAAAAGCCCGAAACCCCAAAACAATGGGACCGAAGACCGAACCGAATGTTCGGGTTCGGTTCAGGCCAAAACAACATTCGTACATAAAAACACACTAAAAACCGAACCCGAACCAAACCCGAAATCCTAATAAATTCAGACCGAAACGCGAACCGAAGTCATGTGGGTTCGGATTCGATTCGGGTTTTTTGGGTCGGGTTCGGTTTTCTCAGCCCGTGCTCCGCCCTAGCTACACTAGTTGAGTATTGACATATTTCCCTCAACAAAACGCATCACCTCAATTGTCCTCCATTACTTTTCCTCATAATATTCTTGAAATTTATTTTCCAACAATAAATAAATCAAACAATAAAAAACAGATCTAGAGATTAGGATTAGCTCAGAAGAATCCATTGGTAGTTTTATAATCAGAGGGAAACTCCTCTGATAAAATAGGTAGTTTCAAACATCATTGCCTTTCTCCGCAATATTTATGGTGTCAATAAGAAATTGAATTCGAAAATTAAGTGTTCTGAATACAAGGATTAGAAATAAAATTAACAAAGTTTAAACAACTAAAAACCGCAATCGAAAAAAAATAATATAGAAGAAGGATAAGCTCAGAAGGATTCATTGGTAGTTGTTTAATCAGATGGGAAACACCCTCTCATAAAATAGGTTAGTTAAGCTAATTTTCCGGATATGTAATCCGATTGGCCGGGTCGGGTTTTTGTTTTTTAACATTATACTGTATGCCGACCTATGGGCCCTTCAATTTTTGGTCTGTGTTTAGCTAAATAACTAGTGTAGAATCTATACCTTATACCTTATACGAGTAATGTAATTTGAGAAAAAAAAAATTATGATTGAATTAAATTAATGTTATATCGAAGTATTTTTTAGAAAAATATAATTCTCGCTGAATCATTGGAAATAATATGCTATGATATATAAAAATTTATGTAGACTCATTTAGAGAATACTTAATATAAAAATATTCTAATGATTATTAATCTAAAAATCTCATTAAAATTATTCCCGATTTACAAATTATTTATACGTGGGATATATAATAGATGGTCTTTAAAACAATTTAAACAGATTTCAAACAAATAATTAATGCGGGGTTCAGACAAAAACTATTAGATTAGTAATTATATCTTTTGAATAAGAAAGCCAAAACTATTCATAATATGTATAACTAGACCTATCAACTGGGTCGGACGGGTCGGGTTCGGGTCATGTCGGGTTCGGGTCAAATCGGGTTCGGATCGATCGGGTTGATAAAATTTTCGGGTCGGGCGGGTTCGGGTTCAGGTTGACCCAGCGGGTCGAACATGCCCTTTTTTTATGATTATTATTATGATTTTTAACTTTAATAAAATAATTATAATAATATAATTAATATTATATTATTATTTAATAAAGTATATTAAATTATTTAATATAAATGAAATAAAATATACAAAATAAAGGGGACCCACGAGCTCGGATTTGCGTTCGGGTCGAGTCGGTTCGGGTTCGGGTTCGGGTTCGGGTCCTTCTTGACCCAGTGACGTTCGGGTCCTTTCGGGTCGGGTTTTCGGGTTGGGTCGGTTTTTGACAGGTCTATGTATAACACATGTTTGGATTATGGTAGAATTTTTTTTAAAGAAAAAAATTTGACAAAATCGTGAACATGATTCTCTTTATGATGAATATTAAGTATTATAACAAAATCTTTATTTTTTATGTTTTTTTAGTTTGATATCTGAACAATTCATAATCAAAATTTCAAATCTTAACTACTATATTATACATTCAAATCAATTTTTTGGTTAAACATGGATAAAAGTCACGTGAAATAAAGTGAGGTGAATATTTTAAAATTAAAATTATATATGTATAATCAATGAAGAACGCCAATGTAAATCTTTAAAAAATAAATTATATTAAAATAAGAATTATGTTTTTCAAGATAATATATATAGGTAAACAATGGGGATCCGAAATTGTTGTTACACCCTCAACGATACTTGTAAAAATCACAATATAAAACAATTATTTCTTAATATTTACGAAAATAATAATATACTAAAAATTAATTACGAAACCAATATTTATCATAGCAAGCTATGATAAATATTTCATGATTTTAAGGGGATATGAGACCAAACGAACGGAAAAGCAACAAAATAATTTTGATATTTCATGAATGACTTAAAAATGATATGCAAATTTCAATGACCTATGTAACTATGTTCGATGAATGGAGACAAATAAGATTACTTTCTCTTGTAAAATGGTCATCACTCTTACGTTGCTTAAATAATAGGATTGCTTCACATGATTTTAAGGTAATGGTTACAAAATATATTATACCACAAATAAAATTAATAACGAAAAAATTAAAAAATTAAAGAACTTAATAAAGCAAAAAAATTTATGAATGGTTAACAACTTAGGTACAAAATGAAAGAAATTACATATCTCGAATGGGCATGGACGTAGTATTGAAAGACGAAGACACAAAATTTATAGCCTCGTGCAAATTATTCAGGATTTCCTTTTTTAAATAATTAAGAGAGAGTGTAATTTAGAAATTTGTAATTCAGTTTATTAGGGATATTCAAAATTTAAAAAGGATTTGGTCTAATAATATCTTTGATATTTTAACTTTTTGTTAAAATAAATATATGAAATAATTCAAAAAAATATATATATAAAAAAATCATTACAAATCATCCAGATAAATCATATTTTTTTTAGTTTTTTCTAATTACGTAATGGACCCATCTAAAGTTTTAAAATTTAAATTTTAATTTATATCATTACTTCTAGAAAACGATAATTAAAAAGTTATTTGAATAATTAATTAATTAGTAGTGGTTGATTTATGTAGGTATAAAGTTATCTCAAATTCAAATACTTTTAAATTTTGTATACGTACTACATTTTAATTTACTTTTGATAATATGTATAGTCATATGAAATTGAAAGTTTGTTACGACAAAGATTTACCTGGAATTTTTAGTTAAACTTTTTGTTTGAGTTAACAAAATTTTCTTGTTAATTTATAATTGATATTTTACGATTTGTTAGTGAATATTTTCTTGATGATTAACAAACTCAATTTAATTTTTTAAACTGAAAATTATATTTAGCAAAATGATAAGTAATAAGCCCAAAGAAACATTATAAAATCGGAAAATGGAGACCATGTATTTTTTTATAGAAAATTATAATCAAATAAAAATTGTTAAATGAGAACGTACAATATACCAAATTTGTTAAAAATCTGATATGATATAATTGTTGTTAAGATGAGTTATTAAAATTGAAAGGTTTAGAAGAAAAACTCAAGATTATATAAATTAATTTTGGTAAGATACATTCGTTTGAAATTTTACTAAATTGTTAATAAAATATGTATGTGTAATAATACAATATAGTGTGTTGAATTATAAAAGCACATGTACTGTGAGTTGAAAATTATATATATTGTATGATTTGACCCATAAATTATATATGCAAAGTCACAAAAGTAATATTACTAATTACATAAATGAATATAAGATGTATTTTATAAATAAGTTTAGTAGGAAATCTATCATATATTAGTTTGACATATATAAGCTTATATTTTACAATTTGTAGAAATTAAAATTTATAAGAAACCTATATAAGCATTCAACAAAGTTGTATATAATTTTTATATGTTTGAAGTTAGGTGTGATTAGATAATGTGATTTAAATTGAAATATAATGTTAACAAAAGTGGATTAATAACAAAATGACACGTATGATTTGTAGGACCAGAAACATTTTGGTGACTCGAAATTCAATAATTTTATATATAGATTGATGGACCATAAAATTTATTCGGGTCAATTTATTCGAAATGGGCCATAAAATTTGTATATGTAATAATATAATATAGTGGGCTTAATTACAAAAGTACATGTACTATGAGTTAAAAATTGTATATATTGTATGATTTTATATAGGTCAAATTATATATGCAAACACAAAAAAATAATATTACTTATTACATAAATGAATATAAGATGTATTTTATATATAAGTTTAGTAGAAAATCTATCATATATTATTTTGACATATATTTAAAGCTTATTGTATGTGTAATTTGTAGAAATCAAATTTTATAAAAAAGTTGTATATAATTTTTATATATTTGAAGTTAGTTGTGATTAGATATTGTGATTTAAAATTTTAAATATTTGAAGTTAGTTGTGATTAGATATTGTGATTTAAATTGAATAAATTTGTTAATAAAAAAAAGTGGATTAACCACAAATTAACACATAAAAATTGTGGGGCCATAATCAATATGGTAGCTCAAAATTTCTTTGCTTTAATATATATATATATATAATATAGATTATTAAAAAAAAAAATTATTTTTACAAAAAGTAAATTTTTAAACTTCGATATACGTGTTATCAAAAATTATTTTACTTTTGCTATTACACGCTTTATAACCAAAAAATACCCATCTCTTGAGAAAAATCTCACCAAATACACATTATTCCATAACACTATTTTTTTAACCCTTTTTTAATATAGAAAGTCGTTTTCAAAGCTATTTAACAAAAAAAATCTAAAATTGAGATTATGTGTTTGCTGATAACTTGTAAATAATAGGCCTATGGGCCAAATTAACTTTCTTATTACTCCGTAATAGATGGGCGGGACTATTTCAGCACAGTGCACACACATTCACCAATTTATATGTCCACACAACACACTCGTCATACGTGTAACGTGTGCCTACTAAATATTCACTCAATTTTTTTGTTCTAAAAGGTACTAGGCTATTTATTTCAGAGAAAATCTGAGAAAACTTAAATATATCTTTATTTTGATAATACACATACTTTGCAATGTTATTTATTTCTTGCCATACTTTGCACTTTTGCAGTTTCTTTATCAATTTTTCTGATCACCTAGATTTATAAATCCTATATTGGAACTAGTTCACTTAAGATGCTCGGCCAATGTAGTCCAAATTTTCTCTCTTATTTTAGTGTACTAATGATATCTCATTTACTTTGATTGTTAGAAAAATAATAAATAAAATATATATTCTTTATTTGATAAAAAAAATTGGAAAATAACTACTCCGTATGGACCAATTAAAATAAATAGGTCAATAAAACGAGACATACGATTTACATCGCGGCCAATCGCTGCGATGCAAATCGTCTGTCCCTATCATTAAAAAACGTTAATTTACTTGTAAATCATCAACTATATATATAATATTTCTACTACACCGAGCAAAAAATAGAAATAAATTAAAGCCATATTATTTATAGGTGTGACTTGTGAACATATAGTAAACTTACAGTTTGAATTATTATATTTCCTTGCAATTAAGGCTTTGTTCCGGAGATCTTATATATGACTTATGCAACTGATTTTCTGGAAAGCTAAAACCTAAGATTGCAAATTGGGTGTTCGGCACAGGCAGATGGGAGGGGCTTACAGAGATGAATCAAGCTGAAATTTGCTAAAAAAATTCATGTTGGGGGGTGGAGCTTAGGGAACTTATCATCTCTTGCTCCAATTTGATTTATCAAAATGCCCCTGCTTTTTGGTTGTGCCCCTTGCTCCAATTTCATGTTGGGGGGTGAAGAAAGAAATGGGTATTGTGTGGGAGTTATGGAGATGAGATGAGAAGAGGCTAGAAACGTATTTTGGAAGAGGCTAGAAACGTGTTCATCTACCCTGCTGAGAGGATCCTTGTTTATCCATCACAAAAGACGCTCACCGCTTGGAGGTCTTCCAAGCTGATGAGCCCTAGGCTCATGCTCGGGAGGATGTCGGTTGACTATAGGCTCAACGCCACCACCAATTACACGCCTACTTGAGATAACACCCAAGGAAGCTTCTCCAGTAAAGGCATCTGTAGAAATTCGGTTGGCAGCAGGGAGGATGTTGTGCAGGGGAATGCAAATCTTGAGTTCCTGCTCCATTAATTTTATTTCAAACCCTTTTTATTTCAAATCATTTTTGGTAATTTTACCATCTACTTTTATAAAATAAGCTATACTTTATCAAACACATAAAAAACTTATTTAAAATATCAGTTACTAAAACATTTGCAGCTTCAGTTTTACATTTCAGCACAAAATCATCTTCAATTTTCAAATTATTTTCAGCTTCAGCTTCAACTTTAATAAGCTCTTGATTGCCGAACAAAGCCTAAGAATCAACGGTCAACATTATATATATATACATACATCATGAATACATCTCAATCAGCTAAAAGAAGATAAGATAGGATAGGATGAACATTCATATTATCAAGAACGAGTACACAGATCGATATATCGACATATCAACTAGTGATCGATGAACATACATATATACACTCAATGTAAAAAAAAAACTATAAATTAGATTGGAAAAACAAAACCGAAAAAGGTACGTAAAAGAAAAACAGAGAAGAGAAAGAGAAAACGTGTACAAATTAACTGATCCATGATTGCTTATACGTACGCGCGCACGTCGACGGGAGGATATGATCGAAATTGGGCGGGGCTAGATAAGAGGGACGTCGGGGATGACGAACCCGAACCCGAACCCGGAGACCAAAAGGGGCGGTTGCCTGTCGGCGAAGGTGTTGATAAGGGAATCTCCCGGGTTGGCCAGAAATGCAATTGTTGAGATTATGAAATAGAACATTTTTGTGATTGGCACCATCTTCTCTTCTTCTTCTTCTTCTTCTTTTTTCTGTATCGATCTCACTCTTCTTTCTCGGTCTATCTATATCTATTTAATGGGGAAACTTAAATATTGGGGGATTGATAGGAAGAAATTTATTGATTTTACATTTTAATATAAGTATCTGCAGGTTTATTATTATAATACTCCTACTATTATTTCTGGGTTGGGTTGGGTTGGGGTGGGGACCGGCATAATAAGTTGCTTGCTTTGAAGGCTTGTGTTCCCATGGACAGCGACTGAATAACGAATGCTTGCACTCCTAAGTAACTAATGAAGACCTAGGGTTCTTTTGAATACATTTTAAAGTATTATTCTGTATTAAATCTCGAGTTTTAATGTAATTTAATACAAATTAAAGTATTTTTAATGTATTATGCTCACATATCCAAACGGACCTCTAGTATCATGTATCGGTTATTTAAATTAAGTATTATCAATTTAATATAGTAAAATTTAGTGATTTTGTACAATTTAAGAAGTTTATGCCATGCTAGTAGTGGAAATATTGAATTGGAAAATACAAGGCTATTTTAATTTGGGTATATTTATATATAGTTTAAAACTTTACACTATATTTATAACAAATATTTTGTACATAATATATATAATTTAATTGGTGTATTTCACGGTTTAAAAAACTTAACATGGTCGTCTGAGTTACCAATTAGGACAACTTAGAGTACTTTGAATAGAGTCAATAAACATGATGTAAATTAGGAACTAAACAACACTAACAAATAAATTTAAAAAATGAAGAATTTCCAATCGAATTGCGCAGTGTCACAATGAAGAAGAGAAAAATTCACATCAATAAATATACAATCAAACAATAACTGTAAACCTAGGGTTGTTCATCGGGCCAAAACCGAACCGAACAAAACTGAACCGAAACCGAATTTCGGAATTTTGTGGATCAAAAACCGAACCGAACATACTCGGTTCAGTTTTGGCCTGAAATAACCAAATATTTTGAAATTATATTAATTTAGGTTATTGAAGTAGATTTTAGTACAGAAAATCGAATTAGACCGAACCGAACTTGGACCGAACCGAATAATGTTGGAGTAATTTATCTAGAAATTTAGATTTTTTTAATTATTTTTAAAAGTATTCGATTTTGATCGAACCAAATATTAATTTTATACGAACCGAAAACCGAACCGAATATATTCGGTTCGGTCCAAAAAACCGAAGCCGATGAACAGTAAACCTAAAAGAATGAGTGGGAGTTGCGACCCAATAATAAGTTGGAAAATAAATCTGAAAAAAATAAAATTACGAGTACATGTCAAAACAACCTATTGCCACTTGCCCTTGTCTCATCCGCTTTGATCATCCAGTTTCACTCTAGTTAAAATTTAAGTATTTTGTAATTACGTTTTCTAGTAGACCTTTCTATTATCAATTTGTTTATATATGTGTTTTAAGAATTCAAACTCAAGTGCTTGTTTGGTTGAATGTGAAAAATGTAATTTTTAGGAAGTTACTTCATGTAAAATCAAAATATGAGAATTTAAATTCATAGAAATTGGTAAATTATGTTTTGTTAAAGTCCGTGAGCCAGTTAGGGGAGATGCGTGTACGTCCGTGCAGAAGCCCACCATACAAGTCCATGAGATTTCATCCTAAACCAATTGACAATAGGAGGAGTAGTTCATTGTATTATATAGTGGTCTTGATTTCTTTATATTTCTGATGTGTGATTCTTCCATCTTATCTTTCACACGCCCCCTCAAGTGGCAACTGGCCCAGTTGGCACTTGACATCATGCCTTAAGGTTGGCAAGCCCATTAATGTTTTAAGACCGACAAACCCAATCAACCAAGAGTCTAAACCCAGACCGAACCGCTCTGATACCATGTTAAAGTCCGTGGGCCGGTTAGGGGAGAGGCGTGTATGTCCGTGCACAAGCCCACCATACAAGTCCATGGGGTTCCATCCTAAAACCAATTGGCAATAGGAGGAGGAGTCCATGGTATTATATAATGGTCTTGATTTCTTTATATTTCTGATGTGAGATTCTCTCATCTTATCTTCCACATGTTTGGTTAAAATCTAAATCATGGGAAATATGGAGGAATAAAATGTTACCCACCCCTCCCTAGGTGATTGCACTTTCTATGTTTTGTAGAAATTGAAAATCTCATGAATTAAATATCTGTATTTTTCAAAAACAAAAAGGCCAATCAAACACATATATTTGATATCACTTTCCAAGTAATTTAAAATCATAGAAATTTACTTCCCAACCAAACGAGCACTGAGGTTGTGTCTGGCATATATTTTAGGAGGTTTTTGAAGATTTTTAGATTTAAAACCCACCTAAAATAATAGTTCGGTAAAACAAGTATCTTCAGGAGATAGAGGTTTAGTATATTTTTAGGAGGTTTGAAGTTGCAAAATAAAAACCTTAGCTATAAATTCGACCCATAATATTTATGTAAAACTATTTTAGAATTTAATATAATAATTTTAAAAATAAAACTTGCTGAAAAATCTTATATATCAAATACCCAACTAAAAAATTAAAGGTCTTAAATACTTATTTAAAGAATATCCAAAAACTCACACCTACTCAAAACTCTTTTAGAGAACTTTACTTATTCATTTTTTTAACATAGCACAAGAATAGGATTAAGGTGGTTAAAGGTGAAAAAAGTAATTTTTTTTTGTGAAAATGTCTTTATAAATAAAATACCAAACAAATCCTTACATGTGGCATGTGATATAGTTTATTTTTCTTTAAGGATAAGTGTCACGTGAGAATATATATATATTAGGGTGAGAAATGAGAATAAATCATAGTCTTTGGATTACAAATAAACAAAGGTTAGGATTTAACTTTCATTAAAAGGTCATGTGTGATACGATCGATCCCCGTGGAGCAAGACCGATCTAGATTCGGATCGTTTATTCTTCTCAAGCAAGCACTTGTTCTTCGCGTTTTTCGTGTTCTTGGCTTTCTTCAAGAACTCCTTCAAGGGAAACAACATTATGTTCCCCTTCCTTGAGTTTGGCGGATCAAACCCTGGCGGTGGATGGGAGGAGGGGTTCAACGTGATGAACACCCGAGGTGGTGGAAGGAGGCCAACGTTATGGCTCCTTAGAGAACTTTGAGAAAAAGGCTAGAAAGCCTTCAAAGAGAGAGAGAGAGAGAGAGAGAGAGAGAGAGAGAGAGAGAGAGAGAGAGAGATTGAAGCCAAGTGACAACTATGAGTGACTCTCAATTATTTTGTCTTAAACTTAACTTGAGAAATACAATGAGAGATCTAGCCTATTTATAAAAAAACAAGGGGAAAACTAGGGTTGAAGAGGAAACCCTAATGGGCTTGGGCCCAAAACACAAGGCCCAATCCATTACATCATTCTAAAAAGGGATTGCAAAACATAACAAGCAAATCTATAAATAGAAAGTGGGCCCACAACCAAAGTGAGCATGCCTAGTGGGACGTGGCTCATGAAACAATGTCACCGAGAGCACGTACGGCAGAGAGGCACGGCCCGGAAATAGAACCACTTGGAACCCTGCGTCGGAGAAGACGCCCTTTACTCGGCGCCATGGGGGACGCCAGGGACGCGCAAGCCAGAGCTGCGCTAGACCAAGGTCTTGGCCTAGGTCACTGTCCATCATTCTCCCCTTCTTAAATACGAATCATCCTCGATTCGTGCACGTAGAGATGAGGGGGAACACAAAAAACACATTGGCGCTTCTCCCCTTCTTAAAGACAAAGTTGGAGTGTGGGAGGGTGCCAATCATGTGAGTGAGATGTTGGTGCTGTTGAACGAACAAGATGTAGGTGCCTTGCTCCCCTTCTTGGAACGAGCGTATCTCTCCAGGGTCGAAAGGGCAGCATAGGTGTCCCGGGATAGCTTGGCAACTGGTGTTGGCTACGCAGCACTCCATGTTGGTATGGCCACACTCAGGGAGCACCGTGACAAACTCAGTGCATCGGCCTGACTTCAACTCGTTCGTGGGATCGGACGGCTTCGGTGTAGCAACCGTCATAAGCAAAAGGTCTGGAGACGCGACTAGTGCAAAGTCATTGATCATCTTAGACTTTGGTTGAACATTGTCGTAGTGGAGGCAGGAGGTCGGACCAAGCGTGTAGCAGGTGATGGTCGTCGTGACGACCATGGATACAATGTCGTTGTCAGCTGGAAGCACGTCGGTCTCATCGGTCTGAGGCACAACGTCCGTCTTGGGCTCATCTGTGGCGCTAACGGGTGCGGAAATGGGCGCTACAGTACGCTCTGAGTCTTGAGCAGCTCGTAGAGTAGCGTTCTCGGTGCACAACTCAACAATAGTAGCAAGAAGCGATGCGGTGTCCTCAGAGGGGGTATGAGCATGTTCAGGTCTTTGGTGGTCGCCTGCAAATCGCCGTGATAGAAATGGGAAGTAAACAGCGCTTTACACGCCGTTGTTTGAGCCGAGACCACCATGCACGAGCGTCGTGCGTGAAGTAGGATGTTGTCACCTCAACCTTCTCGTAACCCATGTAGGGAAAGTGGCGCAAGGCAAAGGCCGTGTTGCGGAGCCAATCGTGACACGTGGCGTAGTAACTAACACCGTCAAAGGGCTCGATGTACAAACGAGGCACACGGCGGGGACTTTCGGCTGGAGCTCTCTGGCTACGATCATAGTGGCGACCCGGGTCGTGAACGCGGCGTGCAAGGTTGCGATACATACCATGGCGCGCTGCACGTAGCTCGCGCTCCGTGCGGTGAGATGGGACACGCCTAGAGTAGTTGTTAGCCACATTCAAGGGTCGGGGTGCCATCTCGATTGTACCTATGTGAAACATGACTAAGCGGAAGTCAAAGCAATCAAAGGCACGAGAACCTAACGACAAACCAAGTCCTTGTCACAAACGACCCAAAATTTGGCACTCAAGGGTCGAGAAATTTGGGCAAGCCTGAGGCGGATTAGGCTTGACGTAAGGCTAGAAGCAAATGAAGTAGCAATCAATGATTCACACAAGCGTCAACAATTAAATGCTACTTGGGAAACGAGAATCTTAGAATTGTTTTTTTTTGACCTCGGAAATGGACGGTCAAGCAATGAAGAATCACGCTTGAACCGCACAAGTGAAGGTGAACGGTAACGGACGGGCACAAAGTGAAGAATCACGCATGCACCGACCTTACGAAGAGAACAATGGCGGAAGCAATGGAAATATATGAACAAACTTAGAAACGGGATTGAGTGCCAAAATTTAAAGATCGAAAGGAACAAGAAACTTAGCTTGGGGAATGGTTCTGATACCAATTGATACGATCGATCCCCGTGGAATAAGACCGATCTAGATTCAGATCGTTTGTTCTTCCCAAGCAAGCACTCGTTCTTCGCGTTCTTCGTGTTCTTGGCTTTCTTCAAGGACTCCTTCAAGGGAAACAACGTTATGTTCCCCTTCCTTGAGTTTGGCGGATCAAACCCTGACGGCGGATGAGAGGAGGGGTTCAACGTGATGAAAACCCGAGGTGGTGGAAGGAGGCTAACGTTATGACTCCTTAGAGAACTTTGAGAAAAAGGCTAGAAAGCGTTCAAAGAGAGAGATAGAGAGAGAGAGAGAGAGAGAGAGAGAGAGAGAGAGAGAGAGAGAGAGAGAGATTGAAGCCAAGTGACAACTAGGAGTGACTGTCAACTATGTTGTCTTAAACTTAACTTGAGAAATACAATGAGAGTTCTAGCCTATTTATAGAAAAACAAGGGAAAAACTAGGGTTGAAGAGGAAACCCTAATGGACTTGGGCCCAAAACACAAGGCTCAATCCATTACATCATTCTAAAAATGGAATGCAAAACATAGCAAGCAAAACTATAAATAGAAAGCGGGCCCACAACCAAAGTGATCATGCCTAGCGGGACGTGGCTCATGAAACGATGTCACCGAGAGCACGCACGCCAGAGAGGCGCGGCCCGGAAATATAACCACTTGGAACCCTACGTCGGAGAAGACACCCTTTACTCGGCGCCACGGGGGACGCTAGGGACGCGCAAGCCAGAGCTGCGCTAGACCAAGGTCTTGGCCCAGATCACTGTCCATCAATGTGCATGGCACATGACCTCATTTTTAAGAGTTTGATCGGTCAACATGACTGGTCAAACCAGTCACCGGTGGTCAACGTCGGAGCTCCGACGTTGACCGGTCAAATTTTTTTTTTCCCTTCAGGTACAATTTTTGGCTTGCGACTGTATGTGTATTGATTTTTGCTTGTATGTGTATCGATATTGATTTGTATGTGCATTGATATTGCATAAAATATGTATAGAATTTTTTATTATATGTGTGACTTTGTGTATGTGAAAACTCATGCACTTTCAGCATGTGCATATGTTTTAATTAGCTTGTGTGTGCATAGATTTTGACATATATTTGCATCTAAATTCTACTTGTGTGTATTATTTTCTTGGGTTGAAATATTGTGCATGAGTTTTGGCTTGTATGTGCACCTAAATTACAAAAAATTTGCATAGGATTTTGATTATATGTGTGACTTTGTGTATGTGAAAACTCATGCACATACATGTAAAAACTTATGCATGCATTTTAGATAATTTGCATATGTTTTGACATGTGTGTGCATAAATTTTGACCTGTATATGCATGAGTTTTGACTTGTATGTGCATACCCATTGAACTGCATGTCTTTTTGCTTGCATGTGTATGTAAATTGAACTAGACGTACATAGGATTTGACTATATGTGTGACTTTTAATTTGTAAGTGGAAACTTATGCACACACATGTAAAATCTTAAACACTTTACAGAATGTGTATAGATTTTGTCTTGTAAGTACATGGATTTTGAATTGTCTGTGCATCTAAGTTTTACTTGTATGCATCGTTTTCTTGGCTTGATATGTACATGACTTTTTGACTTGTATGTGCATACCATTTGAAACACACGTCTTTTTGCTTGAATGTGCACATGTCAAAACTTATGCACATACAGTGTACAACTCATGCACATTTTCTCTAGAAAACAATGGATATTTCTTACAATCTTTAGATGCACATACATGTCAATATTGATGCACATACAAACCAAATTTATGCACATACAAGCCAAAATATATGAACATGTCATCTCAAGCAAAAACTTAGTCTTGGAAAAAAGTTGGGATACGAAAAATTCAATGGAAAAAAATGGTCGGACAACGCCTTATAAAGTTTTAATGCACATACAAGTCAATATTGATGCACACACAAGTAACAAATGGTGCACATGCCAGCGCAAGCAAAAAGTGGACCCGGGAAAAAATGGGCGGAAAAAAAAAACTTAGGCCGGACAACGCCTTATAAAATTTTGATGCACATATAGGACAATATAGATGCACACACAAGCCAAAATGTATGCACATCAGCACATGCCATCTTAAGTAAAAAAAAAGTGACCCAAAAAAAAAATAAAAAAATTGACCGGTCAACGTCGGAGCTCTGACGTTGACCACCAGAGCTCCGACCGCTCTGGTGACCGATTTGACCGGTTAATTATGTGGCACATGACCACTTAAATGATAGTCTAATCATAGTTTTTGGATTTGAAAAATCCAAAGACTATGAACTATTCTCATTTCTCACCATAATATTCATTCTCACCATAATGTTCATTCTCACTGAATCCGCACCCTTTTTTTAATATATATATAATCAGCTTATTACGGAATCTAAAACTTAGCTAAATTAATATATTAAATGACTTGGGGATAATTTGTCGGTGAGTAAATATCTTTTGACAAAAATCCAAGGTAAAATTCATACATCACAAAACTGAATCCATCAAGCAGTAAAATAAAATAAAGTAATATATATTTGCTATAACAAACACCGATCTCGATAATAATCGTACCTTTTAAAAGTATAATTATTAATTAAAACCATAGAGGAGGTTAGAATATAATTGTCTCATATCTAAAGTTGGGACATAACTTGTCTAGTATATAAGCTTTATGGACTACTCCTTCTATTACCAATTGGTTTTAGGATGGAACATTATTGAGCTTATGTACTGGGCCTATCTGCACATATGCGCTCGTGTCGTCACGACCCTCAGTCTATGGGCCCACGGACTCTGATATGGTATCAGAGCGGGTTCGGTCTTGGATCCCTTTATTGGGTTGTTTGGGTAAGGATATAAAGAAATTGAGATACTCACTCACACCTGTTTGTTCAAGTGTCAAATGAGCCTTGCCTAATATATAAGCTTGATGGGCTACTCCTCCTATTGCCAATTGATTTTAGAATGAAATCTCATTGGGCTTATGTACTGGGTCTATCTGCGCCTATGCGCTTGTGTCCGCACGACCTCCAGTCTATGGGCCCACAGACTCTGACAGAGGAAGAATGTTAATTATGACATAATAACGACGATAAAAGATATGAAACTATAATTATTAATCAAAATATCTAGATTTTTGTTATTGTGCACGCCTTGTACCACGAAGGGTACAAAACTTAAGTGATAGGTCTACATTAATTATCACTACTTTCACATCTTCTCCTTTGATGTGCTGATCAGTTGAGTTACTTGTATTGTTTGACATTTTAATGAGCTTATTTTTTGAGCTAGTTTGTTAAAGTTTAGTGTAACGTACAAAGAAAAAAAATGTTCAAGCCCCGCCTTACATTTTCAAAATTTATATACATCTTCGTAACATGTGTTGTATTAACGTAGTTTTGTGAGTTTTGTCACCAATAAAAGCAACAAAAAAAACATGCTTGTGAGTGTGGGTGCCAGATTTTAGTGGGCTCAAGGCTCATAGAAAATAAGAGGCCCAAAATCTTATTTTTAGGGTGAAAGAGAATTCAACAGGAAGAAGAGCTAGGAAGGCCGCAATCTGGGGAGAGAGATGGAACTCTTTGAAGCTCGGTGACGAGAATTGAGCAGAGGAAGCAAAGGGCTTCATAAAAGGCTTTCTCCACCCAAAATGGCTGGGGGGCTCTCGGCTGCAAAAACTCTCCAACGAAGTGGATCGGTGCTTCGGTCCTTGGACTTCACCGCCATATAACGATCGGTGTCCCCCATACCTCAAACGGTGGTCGCCGCTTCACCTCAGTGCAGTTCGCGAGTCCGGTCGCCGGAGGACCGAAGAGGGCATGTATGTTCTACGGTGCGATACTAGTCCAGTCGATTAAACGCTCGGATGCCGGATGCGACGGTCGATCCTCTAGCCCAAATTGGGTGCAGACGACCTTGTGAAGCGAGCACTGGCAGCGTTGATCCGACGAGAATCAGCATTCCGGTCATCTCTCGCAGTCACGGTATCCAAGTGGTTCTATTTCCGGGCCGTGCCTCTCTGCCGTACGTGCTCTCGGTGACATTGTTTCATGAGCCACGTCCCATTAGGCATGCTCACTTTGGTTGTGGGCCCACTTTCTATTTATAGATTTGCTTGTTATGTTTTGCAATCCCTTTTTAGAATGATGTAATGGATTGGGCCTTGTGTTTTGGGCCCAAGCCCATTAGGGTTTCCTCTTCAACCCTAGTTTTTCCCTTGTTTTTTTATAAATAGGCTAGATCTCTCATTGTATTTCTCAAGTTAAGTTTAAGACAAAATAGTTGAGAGTCACTCCTAGTTGTCACTTGGCTTCAGTCTCTCTCTCTCTCTCTCTCTCTCTCTCTCTCTCTCTCTCTCTCTCTCTCACTCACTCGCTTGATCTGACAATGATGCTTCTCTCTGTGCGATGTGTGATGTGCAATGTCATTTTCTGCTCCTAATTGCTTCTCTGTGCAATATTTGATGCGCGATCTAAACGAGTAAGAAAGACAATACTAAGGTTTTTAGATGACCTTTGGCCAAAGCCCCGACCATATGGCTCTCTAATGATGCAAATCTGCTCATAATTGCTTGATGACAGGATACCCTATGCTATGCTTACCCCACTTCTTCGAGATGTTTGATTGATGCTCCATGTATATTTCACTTGAATCTCTCATAAACGATAGTTAGGGATGATTATTGCTATGTTGCGAATATCATGTTGCTCCTGATTTCTTGATATGTTGACATGAGCAATTTGATCATTTATTGCATGATATGTTTAGGCCATGGTTCATTAAGATTTTATGATCATTGACATGAAGTGTCGGCTTAGGGTCATTTTATGCATAAGTGAATAAGGCTTTATCTACAAGTTTGCTGAAATGGATCGAGGGGTTCTTCACTAAGGCAACTCTAGGCTCTCAATGAGAGCATTGAGATTCGTTAGTTGATGAACTGGTACTCGTAAGTCTTATAGATGAGTCTTTGATGAAAGACTTAATGCTAGAATACTCGACTAATGGAATAAAGGGTGAGTATACTCGGTCAAGGTAATTTGACGGATTAGTGAACCTCTTAACCTTAACTTTTCTATATATATACATATACACATGCTCTTCGTATAGAAAACTGACTTGAGCGTCGGAGAACCCGTCCCGGGGAAGCCATCTTCGGGGTGTTTTCAGGTGAATCTCGCGTATGAGAAAGCTACTGGAGCTCGAGAACAACCATATACAATCTGGAGAAGTGTGAAGGAATAATATCAACATCAGAACTGAATCGCGGAGCCGGAGATCCCGACCTACGCGAAGCCAGAGACTAGGAAGTTGCTGAGGACGTTCCCGAAACAAACAAATCTCCAAGTAAATCCGGGTCAAGGGTGTGTTGACCCTCGACGTCTTCACGAATTGTTGAAACGGAATTCAACAGCGAGAACTTTCCTAGAAGCAAACAAGAAGTATAAAACGGAACCCGCTATTTCCTGAAACCATACTTTTAATAAAAGTGTAAACAAGCAAATTAATAGTGTTTTGTCCCGTAGCTTGTTTGAGGGAGGTAACTGTTCGTAGTTCGACTATAGATTTGTTTTACAATTGAATTACAGTTTAAAGTTCATCCTAAACACATCTACAGGATATATAATAGCAACGAATTCCATACATGTTACAACTTATAAAGAATATATTTTCTATGCAGCTGGGCAGTAGCGATGTCAATTTGGATGCAGCTGGTCGTCATTATTGCATTCATGTGTGTTTTTTACCGTATTTCTTACGATATACGGAGTATAATAATGCTGTACTATATATGATATAGGTTTTTTCTAGTGATAAGTTTTCCATGTTTAATTATAATATTTTTTAGCCACTAATTTAGCTTTTTTTAAAAGGATTTATCATTTTTATTTTAGTAAATAATTTCTATAAAAAAATATTATGTTTACTATGTAAAGAAGGAAAAGTTGTGGTAATTGGAACAGACTGAAAATCGCCAACAAAATAGGTAAGTAATTACTGGTAAAAGTTGACTTCAAGGCCCTAAAATATAACAATTAACTAATAAGGTTATGGCAGCTAAGGGCTTGTTTGGGCTATGCCATTATAATTGCATTGTTTGTTATAAGTAGTTTATTTGAAATAAATGTGTTTGGTGTATACATATTTTTCTATCAAAAAGGTATTTTTCTCTTTTCTTTTATTTAAAAAATGGCATAATAAATTAGCACAATTTCTATAGTATCATAAATCCTTTTATTTGAAAACCCCATTATATATATAAATGACATTATAAATTAGGGGGCGTTTGGTAAAAATTAGGTATCGGATTGAAATGAGGTATTTGATTGAAAATGTATGGATTTGAAAAGTGATAGATGAATTTATGTGTTTGGTACTTTGGTTAGTATTTTGGAATGAAGATATATTTAGTGCTTTATGGCTTATTTTATCACCATTTCCCATTCCTCTCCTTCAAACCCAAATATTTGGAGGGGTTTCAAAACCTCCATTTGATTGGGGTTGAGATATGAATTTGATTCCATGTTTGTGCTAATCAAATGTTGGATTTTGGGTTGGGATTCCTCAACCCCTCCCAACCTCAAAGTTGAGCACTCAACCCTTCAAAACAAACATCCCGGCTGTTTGGTTGTTGCGGTTGAGGATTGAGGAATGGAGTTGGGAAGGGTTGATGAATCCCAATCCAAAATCTAGTGTTTGGTGTTTAATATCTTGGAATCAAATTCATTTTCAAACCCAATCAAATTCAAGTTATCAAATCCCTCAATTTCTTTAAGGTTGAAATGTTGAAATGAGATATGAAAAAAGATGAGAAAGTAGGCTCCAACCAAACCCTAAGGCTTAAAATGTTAAAATTTTATTCCAAAATACTAATCAAATACATAAATTCATCTATTAATTTTTAAATCCATACATTCTCAACCTGATATATCATTCAAATCCGATACCTAATTTTTACCAAATACCTAAAACTCCAACCAAACCCTAAGGCTTTAGTTTACCAAACAAGTTGACAATTAATGTTCTTACTACTATTTTTCCTCCTAAACCAAAAGGAAGAGAGACAAAAATCAACGGGCGAGACTTCAGTTTACCAAACAAGTTGACAATTAATGTTCTTACTACTATTTTTCCTCCTAAACCAAAAGGAAGAGAGACATAAAAATCAACGGGCGAGACTTCAGTTTACCAAACAAGTTGACAATTAATGTTCTTACTACTATTTTTCCTCCTAAACCAAAAGGAAAAAGGAAGAGAGACATAAAAATCAACGGGCGAGAAACACCGCCTACTCATGTTACTGCATTTGCGTATACGTCACCTAAAATCAATGAAATTTGTTCCAAATAATTTGATTGAAGTCTTAGAGTCAGTGGCCGAGCAAAGGGCTAAAATCTCGAGTGATTAAAATTTTATGTGATTTAAATCTGACGTGGTTTAAATTATGTTTTGAAAAAATCTATTTTAATTTTTGTGAAATTTTTATCTATTAGTTAAGACCGATTTAAGTTATATTTTTTGATGAGATGAGGAGAAAAAAGTTTAAAATATTTTTTTTTCCCTCTAGGCCCCATATAAATCCACACCTCCTTAGAGCATCATTAATGTGGGGTTTATTGGAAGCTTTTTGTCAATAAGCCTCACTCATTTTTTTAATTTTAGTGGGAGAGGGGCTTATTAGAGTATATTAAATTACAATTATATCATTTTATTTATATCAAATTATCAATATATTCTGTATATTAAATATTTAATATACTCTTTATATTAAATGATAAAGAATATAAATTTATTAAATATACTTTATTTTAATTTAAATTAATTCATACATGAATTAAATTAAATTAGTGTATATTTATATTTTAGTTATTACATTTTTATAGTTTACACTATTCACAATGTCATTTTAATGTACAGAAATTAAATTAGTGCATATTAAAACTTGTCTAAATAATCTTAATTAGTACATTTTTATAGTTTTAACTATCCACAATGTCATTTTAATGTACAAAAATTAAATTAGTGCATATTTATATTTTAAACCACCATAAATAATATTAAAATTATTTGTTTTCAATTAATAATATACAAAATACAATAAATATATTCAAAAATATAAGAAACATAACCATTATGGGTGTCTATGGATAAAGAAAAATACAATTAGAATTATAGTAATTTTTTTATTTTTTTTAATGTAAAAAAATAAAAATATTCTTTTTTTCAAATTAAAAAAACGAACAGTCAGAAAAAATTCTTGACCGTCCGATCGCGCGCCACATGACACCATCTGGGCGCGTGAACGCGGCCCAGTAAAAAGGCGCCACATGGCGCTGCAAAGAATAATCCCCCCCAATAAGCCCGGCTTGAGGGGCTTAAATTTTGCCCATTTTTTAAGCCCCAAGGGGAGGCTTATTGGGGGCTTTGAATTTTTTAATCCAAAAAATTCAATAAGCCCCTCAATAAGTCCTCTGTTAAAGATGCTCTTAGAGCAGCAAAAAAATGTTTAATATCTTATTTGTTTCTCTTTATCATACTTCATCGGTTAAAAGAAGTGTTGTTTTAGGGTCCTACTATTCGGCGCATACCCAAAATTATTTTTCAGCGCATAGGGTCGACACGTTACGGGAGGAGAGGGACGAAACGTAACGCTCAAGGAGGATCAAGACGTCACGCGGGAGACGACTCCACACGTCACGCGGGAGACGACTCCACACGTAACGTGTGGAGCAACCCTGGCTTTAAAAGCCTTCGTCTCCCTTCTCCTCCATTCAGCCGCTGCAAACTACTTCTAAAAAACACAAATCTCTCTCGTTACGCGCCTCCGGTGTCGCCCCGTTACGAATCAATAAGTTTTGCGCGTTACGTTCCGTCCCTTACAAATAATCAAGGTTAGTTACACTTACCTCTTGAAAAAAAAAATTGAAGTTTTTGTATAGAAATTCTAGATCCACAATGTTTTAGTGTTTATGTGCTTGTATTTGTTGTTTTTTGTTAATTTAGAAGTAGTTTAGGGTATGAAATTGTAGAAATTTGTTTGAAAGGGGTTTAGGGTATATGTTGATTTTTTTGTGAATTGGTATGAATTTTGTAGTTAGATTAGTATGAAATTGAGGTATGTTTATTTTGTATGAAGTAGTGTTTTAGGTAGATATATTAAATAAGTTTGAATTTTTAAGAAATATTGAAAAATTTGGCATCGCCGGAATCTGAATTTCACCGCCGGAATTGTCGCCGTAGTCGTCGGTGAAATGTCGTCGGCGAATTGCCAGACAGACCACAACACGTAACGTGTTGAAGCCTTCCACACGTTACGTGTTGATGGCCGCTGCGCGTAACGTGTGGTCATCGACCACGCGTTACGTGCTGCATATGTATGTTTAATGGATTTGAGACATTTGTATGAAATTTGCATATTTAGGATTTTTGATGGATTTGTATGAAAGGGTGTCTATGGATATGTTTAATAACTTTATCGGATTTGTATTTTCGCTTAGCAAAATGATTTATTGTGGTAGATGGAGCCTGGTGAGAGAACGAGGCGTAGAACCAGACGAGACCTCGTCTGGGCTGCTTCGTATCGGACTGAGGGTGAGCTATCCCGTAGGGTTGCGGGTGATGCACAAGATGCGGGAGGATACGGGCAGGCGGGCAATGCTGACCCCCATGTGCTCCCGTCTGTGCCATCTTTTGTGGCGGGTGGCCCTGTAGATTCGGACCCGCAGTTGTACCCACAGTGCAACGTGAGCCCACTACATTGTTATTTTGATACGATCGATCAAAATAACTATTATGGCCCTGAATTGAGTCCGCCACCGCAACAGAGGCAGACCCAAAGCCCTTACCGTCATGAGAGCCCAGTTGCCCATCAGAGCCCTCACGTGTCCACGTCCTATCACATCCCCTTATATTATGAAGGCGGCGCAAATGATGAGATGGGATACAATTCGTGGGAGAGCTCGGGGCTCAACCTGAATGCACCGGTGAATATGGTAAGTAGCCTTAATATATCAAAATATGATTGTATGATAAAAATGTAATTGCTTATCATTTGTTTAAAAACATGTAGGACGAAGACAGTCAGGCCTGGGCTCCAAGAGCTCAACCTGATGATGATGATGCGGACGAGGAGCAACAAGAAGGCACCTATTCGCAGGCAAGACCACCCCGAATAAAAAAAGGGAGATATGAACCGAAATTGCAGGTCAGAGTCTATGGAGGTCCGGAGAATCCCGAACTGCTGAAGGGTTTTGCCAATCACGTGGCGTACACCCTTTATCAGCGCATTGTAAGTTGCATGAAAAACCTTATTCTTGTCATTTCACATTTTTATATAAATATGTCAAATCGATTGCTTACACTGGTTTAAAAATGCAAATGTTTATAGCCTGTGCCACCGTTGAAGTTTCAGCAACGAGGCAAACAGACACGCGCATGACGTCTGCAGTTGTCAACGCCATGGGGTAATCTGGCTGCTAGTTCAGGCTTGTGTAATATTCCACAGGTGATACATGACCATGTGCACGAGACGTTGATAGGTGCGTTTGTTGAGCGCTGGCAACCTGAGACCAGCTCGTTCCATATGCCATGGGGAGAGACGACCATTACTCTCCATGACGTATTGTTGATCCTTGGGCTAAACATCAATGGAAGAGACTTAGCACCTCCACGGGGTTCTTTGACTGTGACTGATTTGAAGAAGGCGATGGTGGCTGAGGCAACGGGATTCTTTGAGTTGGCTGCTAAGGATGTGACATATGGTACTGTAGTTGTTGATATCTTCAAGAGGCATTGCAACGGGCTGAATGACGAGAAGCGTGCTTCTGGGTACTTGTTGGGATCTTGCCTATTTCCGGACAAGTCCCAACACAGATTGCCACTCTACTATCACGTGTTTATGGAGGATCACTCGTGCACTAATGAATATGCATGGGGTGCTGCCGTTCTTGCTCACGTGTACCGCAGCTTGGGCGAGTGCACAAGAAAGGAAGCGAGAGTGATGTCCACGTGCTATACTCTGATTTAGGTATTTTTGTAAATTATAAAAACCATTGGTTTCACCTTATATTATCATTGTATCTGTATTTATTCAATAACAAGGATTGCTTACGTAAATTCTCTTTCAGGCGTGGATATATCAATATTTCCCCATGTTCAGACCTGTAGAGAGTAGAGACTGAGACTCTGATGATGCAGTCCCCTACGCTAGTCGATGGGACCTTTTAGTGAAACCCAACCCGTTGAGAAACTACAGAGTGGAGCTCGATACGATGATTGCGGACATGGTATGTACATATATTTATGTTTATGTTGATTGGATGTCGTTCAGGTTAACTGATAAGTATGTTTAGGTTGATTGGAGTCCGTACGGTATGATTGACTTTAGCGATGCGAGATTCGCTCCTACTCGCTTCCATGGAGTTATATCGTGTCTTTGGATAACCGAGCCATACATGCCAGACCGTGTGGCGAGACAGTTTTGCCGTGTTCAGGAGATTCCACGAGCTCCTATAGAGCCTCTAAGGGCTTGGAGAGGAGTAAAGATCAGCAGCTACAAGGTTGAGTACGACAGAGCTCGATTTGCATGGGATGCGCAGACTGTACATTCCATGACCCTAGCTGCGATGGACCCTCCAATCCAGCAAGGCCATGACTGCAGCGATGATTACATGGAATGGTACCTCCCACGTACACATCCATTCGTCAACCCCCCTACCATTGAAGACGCAACACGAGTATGAATTTGACTGATTTGTAGATTGTTTAATGTTCGGTTAACTCTTATCTATATTTTTTCATACATATCAACGTTTTTGTGTTGTGTGCAGGCATTCGAACAATGCTACAATGAGCTTGAGCAACATCGCAACCATGAATGTGAAGATATAGCAGAGTCTTTACGCCAGTCATTTGAGCATATGTATCCCTTCCTTCCCAATTATTGAGGAAGCCGTGAAGACTTGTTTCAGGATTAAACTTGTTTCATTTTATGTATTTCATTGAACCTTTGAGTATTGCAACAATGAATGTTATGACTGCTATTTAAATGTTTTTTATGACTTGTTTGGATTATGACAATAATGAATGTTATGACTTCTATTTGAATGTTTTTTATGAGTTGTTTGGATTTAGGGATGTTTGGAATAGAAACGTCGAACTCATTGCATCATAATTCATACATATCATTCATTACATAAATCGACCGTTTCAACCTTCTTCTTTCGTCTTGTCTTCTTTTCGGCCTTGGCTGCTTCGTACTCCAACAACCGATCACACGTCCTTTGATCTACGTAATCACCCGTAGACGGGTCATGATATACCACCCACACCGGGTAAAGAGTAGGCAAGGGCGATGTCTCGGCAAGACCAATCTATACAAAGTCAATGCATCATACATATGTTTTAACACAAGATAGTATCAACAGATGTGATTGTATTAACGTACCGCAATAAAATGTTGCTCTTCCTGGACATGGCAAATGCATATCGTCTTCAGCTTCTCGCCAACTGATGCTTCGTTTGGCTTCCCCCTCATAGGCAGGTATGTCGTTCCCACACCACCACCGACGGTAACGAACACACATGTGAATGCCGTTGCCACCAAACATCCCATATCCGGGAGGTCCAACCACGTCTCCGGTGGGGCCGGCCTGTTCGGGAAAGGAAACCATGCTAGCTTCGCCTCCATTGCCTCAAGTGTCATCGTAGACACCCAAAGTGGCGCGAGTAGCTCATACTCTTTTCTCAACGTAGCGATCATGGTACATCGAACAAAAGCCCACTGATCTTGCCCTAAACCCAGACCATGTGCAATTGCTCTGTACCCGCAGTTTCCATCACCCACTATCTCATACCATCCTCCCACGTGTGGTCTCATACACATGTGAAACTGGGTACGATATCGCCACGGGTTCTTGATCAAAGATGTGTCACCCGAAGGCTTTGCTGCAAGCGTCTTCGATGGTCTTCCTTTTTGCTTTTTCGGAGGCGTTTCGTCCATCTGTTGGTCACTGTACTCCCATGATGACGGTTGTCTTTTGGTGGCAAAGTTTAGAGCTCCTTGAGGCCGACCCTTATGCTTGACTTTAGCTGGCTCTTGTAGAGCAGTCCGCTCTAGATGCGCAATACTTGTTAGTATTGAGACTGCTCTTTGTTGAACCTGCACTAGCAATGTGGGAAAGACGCTTTGGGCAAATTCTTCAAGCAACGATCTATTCACTTTGCGTTCTCTGGCTTCTTCCTCTTCTTCTGTCTTCACTTCTGACAAGGTCAATTGCCTCCAGAACGGATGCAATGAGCTAGGTTCAATTGGGGCCTGGCTCCTCACATTTAGCGTCATGTCATGCACGCAAGGCAAGTCATCTCTGACCCTCATCTGACATCTGCATATAGTGCTCCACAATGGAGCTTCTCCTTTCCTGTATTCCTCAATCAAACGAGCTAGTGCAATCACAGAGACCTTGAAGTGCAGCTTGCAGAAAAGATGTGCGTTCGTTAGCAGCGTATATCTCTTTCCAATGCTCTCATTCAATGCCCCCTTTATCTCACCAATATGATTGTGCAACCGTGTATGATATTGATCGAACACAATGCAAAGGTTGCCATCATTGCTTGTGAAGAAGCTTTTCAGACTGGAATGGGCCCCTTTAACCCTGTATTACAATCAAGAATCTGAAATCAGTATGTTGCTGTAAAGGTCTAACTAAGTTCAAATAACTAGCTAAATTTAGAAAAAAACATAATGCACATACTTGTTAGTGGTGGTAGTACCGAGCGTAAACACTGTATCTGTCCATACGGAGACGATTCTTTCCTTGTAGGGGTCAAGCCAGTTCTTTTGTAGGTACTGGAGACATTTTGGAGATTTCCTCCAATCACACTTGAGCTTCTTCAATGTTGCTTCATACCCTTGTATGGTCATTTCCTTGAAGAGTTTTATACAGTCGTTGGAAAACGCTGTGCCCCTAAATTTGTCCATGTTCTTCTTCCCGAAGTCTTTAATATTCTTCCTCACATGCCGCCTACATAGAAGGAATTTTGCTTCTGGAAACTGCTTCTCTAAGGCGTTCATCAACGCCTTCTCCCGATCAGTGACCAAACATGTGGGTGCTCGTTGCACCTTGACAAACATCTTTGCAAGTTGCTCTATGGCCCACTTGTAACTGTCTTCGTCCTCCTTCTCCAGAAATGCCCCGGCAATATTGTAGTTTTTCCAAACAGATGTGATGCCAACAATTTCAAGGAAGGGCAAATTGTAACTGCACACATAATCATATATAAAATATGATGGCATCCTAACCTTGACATGAACAAATGAAGAGTATAATAGATATGTATGTTACTAACCGGTTAGTTGTATATATAGAGTCCAGCAGCACAATGTACGGAAATGCCTTCAGCAATGACAACTGTTCCTGGCTTGCGAAGAAGATATCCGTTATCTTGTTGGTCTCCTTGTTGAATGTATGCTCCATGAAGTATCCCTTCTCATTACACTCATAGAAGAACTGTTGCACAACTGTTCTTCCTTCCATGCCCTTCTTTCGTATCTCATGCATGATGTTGTACACTTGCTTCATCTTGGTCAAATTGTCAG
Source organism: Rheum nobile (assembly GCA_027886185.1). Lineage (NCBI taxonomy): Eukaryota > Viridiplantae > Streptophyta > Magnoliopsida > Caryophyllales > Polygonaceae > Rheum > Rheum nobile. The sequence continues at coordinate 3,454,017 of WOAB01000616.1, read as the reverse complement.
GGGACGAATGGATTGTAATATGAATCTTTTGAGGCTTGCAATGATTGACTGTCATCACCCTAATAATCTCCTTCTCTTCAGCGCTTGGCCCCCCAGCTAATGCACTACCATACAAATAATCTGCTATGACATGATTGTGAGTTCCATGTTGTACAATGATCCTTCACAATCCCTTTGGCCCTTCTTTCAGCCTCAACATGAAGGGACACCCGCACTTCTTCGACCTTGTGATGTCTCTCACTTGTCAACTTGTTTAGGCACGTTTTGTCCATGCCTATCACACGGTAACCAAGTCCCCCCAAGAGTCGAAGGGGTGGAAGGTTTATTCCTCCACTTTTTGATGCAGAAGTGTTTACACTTAGCCATCTCCCGCGCCCACAAAAATGCTTCTTCTCTAGACTCCCAGCTTTGATCAGTTGTAAAGAACCTTGAGTAATCAACAGAGATGTAAACATCCTCCTTCGGTGGTACACTAAACTGAGGCTGTGTGTATAGGGATGGAAAGCAAAACTGTGGGGTAGCATGAGATGAAGATGCTTCTGGAGGAAACAGTATCCCAAGTGATAAGGATGGTATCTCAATAGCTAGTTGAGGCGTGTTCCAATCCTGCAACTTTTGAGGCGTTTCCCAAACCGCAAATGTCTTCTGTGGGGTGCTCCAGTCATTGAGGGAGATATTGTTTAACCCCTCGTATAAATAATAGTTCGTCTACATACACATGAAATCATCTCATCAAGTAGTGCACAAATTATAAACCTAAATTCAAAATTTTCTTTGAGAGAGCAGATTCTGTAAAATGGCACGGTTAGTGATAAACCGTGCCATTTTACAGAATGAACCTACAATCGGTTTCTGGTGGTGATTCCACACGTAACGTGTGGGAGCGTTTCACACGTTACGTGTGGAACTCTCCCACACGTTACTTGTGGAAGCGTTCCACACGTTACGTGTGCACTATCTTGCCACATAACGTGTGGAACTGTTCTTCAATGTAACAGCCATTTCGCAGCCATAAACCCTAAACAATGCTCAATCTTTGTTTCTAATCCCCTAAACAATAAAATGAGATCTTTAATATTAAACAACAAATATCATGTCTAGCTTGGTTAAACCCTAAATAACAAATATCATACCTTTCAAAACCCTAACCATCAAGCTACAAACTTTAAACAAGTTCAAAACAACAAAAAAAGAGAACTTTAGGGTTACATAATAGAAATTACCTCATTCGAAAGTGGAATATCCTCCCCACTGTTGTTCCAATACTCGTTGTTGTTCGGATTGTCCATTTTTTTAACAAAAATTTAGAGTGCAAAACAAGAATTTGTGAGTGTTTCAAATGAGGGTTTAGGCTCGAAATGGATTGTTAGCCGGGAAAAAAGACGGGTCATTATTACAGTTAGGTGGGGACAAGATGGTTAATTCAATGCGTTTTGCCACAGACTGAACCACACGTTACGTGTGAGCCCCATCCACACGTTACGTGTGGGATAGCATGACACGTAACGTGTGAGCTGATTCCACACGTTACGTGTGGTTCAATATTTAGGCGTATGAGGCTTTTTGTTAGGGTTTGGGGTAGGGCTTGGGGTAGGGTTAGGGTTTGGGGTTTAGGGTTTAGGGATATGGTATTGGGGTAGGGTTTAGGGTAATGTGGTTTAGGATTAGGGTTTAGGGTTAGGGTTAAAGTTAGGGTTAACTATTTATCTTTAATTAATGAGGGTGAATCGGGTATTTTTGTTACCTTGTTTGTGAGATTGAGGAGAAGAACTTTTAATTAGGGTTTAGGGTGGTAAATGATTGTTGAGAAGTTATTAATGCTAGTGGTTGAGTTCATTAATGCTAGTGGTTGAGGTCATTATATACTACAGTTATATACAGTTGTATATTAGCTGTCAAACACATTGCTTTTCACTATATAAGAGGCATTAGGGTTGTTTGTTCTCTACAACAAGTCCAACACAAGCGACGCTTGAAGATTCAATTGTGGGTAAGCTTCTTCTTCCAGTTTCTTTTGATTTATTATCCCCAATTTTTTATATTAATGGATTCATGATATTTGTAGGAAACCAAGCATTACAACAAATAATGGCATCTTCATCCGAATCATCAACAAACCCACTATGCGCGTGTAATTTGAAAGTCATTGTCCGTACTTGGGATTTGCAGTGGAACTACGGAAGAAGGTATTGGGGATGCCCAAGACTGGGGTGTTTTTACAGGAAGTGGATTGATCCTATATACGAGGACAGGGCACACGCGATTATTCGACAACAATGGCGGAAAAAACAAGATCTTGTAAGGAGAATCAAGATCTTGTTAAGAAAAATCAAAAACTTTTACAAGATGTGGATAAGATGCATATGTATAACCTCAAACTATATAATGATGTACATCGTATACTGCCTTGATGTCGTATCTTTTGTGTAATGTTGTTTACGTACTATCAACCTTTGTAGGAGCAAGCAATATTATCAAAGCAGAGATATGATAGGAAGCGAACTTTTACCAGAGACTATCCTAATTTCTTCAAACGCAACTAGACGATGTCATTTATTTTGTGTTAGGGTTTCTAAGTTTATGAAGAAGGTGAAGAACGTGTATTATTTACTTTATTTTGAGATAAATGTGGTTGTAGTCATCCAACGTAATGAACAATTCTATTCTGTCTTCTAGGTTGATTATTTTGGGGTGTTTTTTTATTAATTTTAGATAAACAAATAAATCCTAAAAATAAACAATAATATGATACAACATTCATACACAACATTCATATATAAAATAATCAATAATTCAACATTGAACCACAAATAAATACTAAAAATATACAATAATATGACATACACAAATACCCTAAAGTATACTATAACTAAACAATTTAATATACTAAAACACCACACGTTACGGGTGGTGTATACCCACATGTAACGTGTGGTATGGCTCCACACGTAACGTGTGTAACCTATGCGCTAAACGGCAAAAATGCCTATGCGCCGAAAAGTAATCGTGTTGTTTGATCTTTCTATTTTTATTCAAAAATATATATTATTTTAGAGTATTAAGTAATGATTTATTGGTGAATTAAGAATTATGTTATTGAAAATTGCACATATTAATACTTTTATGCAAATTCTCTTCATTCGTTGGTTAGAAATGAGTTAGGTAATTATTAAATTGTAGATTTTAGAAAAAAATTATAGTGTTTTACTTAATTATTATATTTTTTAATAGTTGTTCAAAAGTTAAAATAACAAGTATCGCTTAAGAGAGGGAGTAACAATTTGTAAACAAAATAAGAGTTAGACCGGAATGGTTAGTTGAAACTAAAGCTTGATTCATCACCTTAATTATTTAAAAAATCTAGCTATATGTTTAGTATTACAATGAGAAAAAAAATCAGTTCATTAATCTTCGACCAACTTAGGGGAGGGGAGATCACAATAAAAAAATGATAATATTACATTACATTCATTTACTACAAGCTTTTTAATTAAATAATATATTTTTACTCAACACTTATTAAATATATAAAAGAAAACATTAAGCTCCGTTTGCAATAAAAAACTATGCTGAACGGAGGCTTACTGTTTACTGAAGTATTTTTTTCTTATTCTGTATGAATATGTGTTTGTTTTAATATTTTTGTGCATGTACCATTAGAAGTGACAATTCGACTGGAATCATACCGCATTACCGATCATTTCAATTTTCAACACTATAAAACGCAAAAGCAACCACAATGATCAATTTTCAAAAAAAGGTGGTCCAAAAATGTGAAGTAACATATATATTCGTTGGGCCACCCAATAAAACATGAAACAAGTAATATTCAATTGTTCTGGTCATGTTATAGCTTAGTATCAAACTTGGGGCTCGGCCCGGCCCGTATATGGATTGGGCCAACATATACAATGATTAAACCCAATCCAAACAATTTCATTGTCTCAAGCTAACAGCTTTTGCAATGTCTAGATGATTCAGGCGACACGTCCCCAGCAGACTCTCCGGCAGCTCCTCCTCCGTGTTTGCCTGATTTTCAACAACCAAAATCATGCATTATACTATATACTACTCCCTCCGTCCCATAATATAAGGCCCGTTTATTTTTTTATACATTGTTCACAGTTAAAGAGAATCTTTTTTTTTTCCTTCAATATATAAGAAAAAACATAATCATGTGGGTTCTTGTTTGATTCGTCTCAACGAGTACTTTGATAATATCAAAAAATTATAATTTTCAGGGTTATGTAATTAGAGATATTAACGATACAAAACTCGTATCGGCATTTGAACCCCTCCCCCAATGGGAACATCAGGACGGAGGGAGTATATATTATAGAGCATTTGTCACGTGCTCTGCATATATTGTTGTTACCTGTATTAAGAATGCCAATTCTATGACGAGATTGTTGACGTAACCCATAACCAAACTCACAACGCTCCTTGCAACTTTGGAAGAGCCAATGTCAACATCCATCTGCACTTCAACGACGTCGTTGAGTGATGAAAAATTCCGGTATAATTTCTCACATTAATCGAACTTGATAACTACTTACCTCCAAGTAGTTCTTCCCTCGGAAGTAGTCCACTTGAAGCGCTTTACACAATAGACACGGCTTCCTTTTCACACTTTGCTTCACTATCCAAGATCCCTGCCGGTAACATTTGTCATATGTCACTTCAAATTAACGCGCCTTATAAGTATTAGTTTTAAGGACTTTTATTACCTTGGAGATATATGGTGTAAGTTTGAATCTGGAGTTCCTAAAAGCATCATCACCCTTCACAAATCTCTCTAAGAGTTGATTCTCCTCCAAAGAAGCTCTTGTCATGTAATACAACGCCAAGTTATATGTTGTCGGTCCTGGAACCTGTTCGCATTACATTATATACACATAGTTGTCTAAATTTACTTTAATTCAAGTAAACCAATCTGGGCTCGTTTGATATGAGTCGGGAATCGGAATGAGATTCATGAATGACTCATTCTCATTCCTGTAGCTATGTCGTAGGAATGAGTCCAGAAAAAAAGTGTTTAGAGGCTTATTTTCATTGGAATGGAGTGAACCATACTTTGAGTTTTGACTGTGAGTTGAAACGACCCATTCCATGGAATGAAAGTGATTCTCATTCCTTGTGCTACCAAACACAAATACTAGTATGAATCTTTCCGATTCCTGATTCCCAAGGAATCAAACCAAACAGACCCTAAAGGGAATGTGTAGTAAACATGGTTTGGTAACGCTAACCTGCATGTTAATGACAATGAAAAATTCTGATCCACCCTGGGCTGCATATTTCTGAAATACACACCACACAAAAGTTAGAATTGACTATAATACAAAATCATAGAGGTAGTACATATGAAAATTTGAAGTATTGATCACTTGAATTAATCAACCTGTACAATGCCTCCAGGACGCCGAGCAAGGTCATCTTCTCGCTTGTCAGATTTAAGCCAATCCGCGCCTACTAATTGCATCATGGTTTCCTTTGCTTTTACCTGAATAACTATTATGAGGGCAAAGAAACCCATATATGAATAAACAAGGATGTTTTAAGAAAAATTATATTACCTTTTGTTGGTTTCTTAGATAGTTTTGGCCACGTATCATAAACGAAGAAGGATCAGCTTCAGCGCAGCTACAAGACAAGTTGAAAGTTGAGTCCATTGGAAGAGTGGAACCATACTTGCAACTTATATCTCCAACTTGAAATTCTCCTTTCTTCTGAGCTGAATCAAGGAGTGACTATAGCTTAAAACAAGTGGTTCAATGTAACAATACATATAGAAGATTAGATTCCTGTAGATAGACTTAATTAATCTCACCTGAATGATCTTGTAGCGTTTTTGGTATTCTAGGCTGCAAAAATTCCTGCACATAACATAGCAAATGTATATTAAAACATGCAAAAAAACACCATTAGAAAGTTGTACATGATCAGTTACAAGGAAATGTATACAGAGTCTAATTCTGAAGATTTAGAAGTCCACTCTTTCTCAAAATTGTCAAGGGCTGAGGGTTCAGGAATGTCGAAAAATTTATCTGATTCATCCTCCAGATTACTGAAATTTGCACTAGTTGTCAACGTCGATCTCTGAGCCATTGTTTCTACTTCTGGTATCTCAATGTCTCTGAATAACTCTCCATTAGAGTCTGTGCTGTTGGATCCTGATTTTTCCTTGAACAGCTCTCTTAATGCTGCATAACATGCAACCGAAACGTACTCGTTAATAATTCCAAAGAACAAAAGGAATCAGTTGCTGATTAGTACTACACAAGTGTACCTGCCATTCTCTCCAGCATAGTGATTGTTATAGATCTTGATATAGATGATAGAAATTGAGATCTCCATGATTTCCAATCTATAGCAAGCATGTGCCTCACAACTGATTGTTTTCCTTGATTTGTAGGGGTGATTATATATCCACCACCTGAGGAAAATGTTGTTAAAGTATCAAAAGAAAAGACAACAAAAGAAAGGTAAAAGACAGTTTAGTACTCTTAAGCGAAGCTCGAATGTAGTTGCTTTTTGGAGGACACTTGTTGTGGATAACCGAGTTTAGCAGAATCACTGCATTACATTGTAAAAAAGTTATGAACTTGTATCTTTTTTACTGGAACAGAATCTTGATACAGGACAACTAGAAATTACCATACCATATGTGCCATTATCATCTTTTCTCCAAGAGCGACGAACAAGTAAATCTCTTGGCTGCATTCCCCTGTAAAGCTAAGTATATTATAATAAGATACTTCATTTAAACTTACTTAAAGTATGGTAATTAGGCCTTAATTACCAGGGTAACCACTCTTTGTCTAATATTGTGTGGATGATATCAGTATGATCATCAAGGTGCTCAATTACGGTATCCTTGAAGAAACAGAAGTCCCATCTGCAAGTATATTGTATGTCACTATTCTATAAGTCTTAAATAAGAGCATATTTGGAATGATGAAATTTTAGTTAGCTGAAAAAGGTTGGATTTTGAGGTGCAGTTTTACCTATGTTTATGGTTAATTAGGGAAACTAGTATGGACTACAAAAGCTACATAAACAAATCATTTTTTTTTTAAGTTAGCTGAAAAAAGTCTTTACTCAGATCTGGAAGAACCCAGTGACATTAGAGTCTCAAAGATGGCTTCTGGAGTTCCATCAACAACATCAACAGCCATTATTGCAGGATGAACTGAGAACTGATTAAGAAGTCTTAAGTTAGACATTATACTGATACTGTGCAAGACAAATGAAAATTCTGCAGAGTATATATATAACAAACCACCTGTTGATGTATCCCTCTTCTAGCTTCTTTGAATATACGCAATCCTGCACGTCGTTATAAAGATCTAAGAAATAAAAGGAATTACAAATACTTTTAACATAGTAAGGAGTAGAGAAATTTTTTTGTTCATACCATTCACACAATTGATGATTTTCCATGATGAGAGCGAGTTGACATGAGATACAAAAGCATCCATATGTGTAGAAGAATATGGAATACAGTCTATAGAGCCACTAGATTGTGTCCTCCTTGGATGATCCACTCTGTTAAGTGATTGAACTTGTACGTTTATATATAAACAAGAAACCAAAATGAAAATAGATGATCTACAGAGTGGATGTTATAATGCACAACTTACTTGCTTGATTGCCATTTGCTGTCCAAAATGTGGGCTATGTTCTTGCCATTGTGTGGGCATTGCTTCTGAATTTTATTAGAACAATAAAAAAGTTTTAACTACAAGAAACACTTAAACTTAAAGTGATAAACAGAGGATGAGAAAGAAGAAAGAAAACCTTTAAAGTAGTATCTTTTAATGAACGGATCCATCTTCCTACTTCCTCCGGATTTGTTGCACCCAGCTGCAATGACCAAATTGAAGGCTTGTTCACTCACACACAACAAGTTGTATGTGAAAATTGTTATAAAAATGTAGAAACCTTCAATTGTTCCTTGTGATTTGAAGTATGATATACAGTAAAAAAGAAGAAAGCCTGCAATGACAAAAGAATCACAGCTCAATTAAGCTGTAAGATTCATCAATATAGGTTTCATTTAAGGGAAAAAAAAAACTCTAGGAATCCAACTTCAAACCTTATTGTGAATGTCCCTTCTCCCATTATCGATAACTCGAATGCAAGAGTCAATGATTGCATTGCCTATGGGTACCTGTCAAAACACACAAGTATGCCAATTTTGCATTTTTAGTTTTCAGTGACAGTAGCTTTGGTGCACCTAAGTTTAACTGAAGGCCAAATTGAACATCATAATAGATTCAAAATTATAGCTTTTCTACATTCATTAAAATTTAAGAACCGATCATATCAACACACTGCTTTAAGGATTTGACAATGTTATAAGAATCAGTACTTATACAAGTTGGCATCTTCTATTACAACATTGATTGAAGTGGAGGATCAAACAACAAATGGAAGCTCAAACCATAATCTCACTGTGAAAATTGTGCATTAAAAAATGTGTAAACAAGACTAAATCAGAACCATATTATTAAGAAATTCAATTCAATATAAACCAAATATACTAAGCAAGCCTAGGGAATTAGTAAATCAAAAACATATATAACAGAGAAGGAAACGAAAGAGGAACTCAATGCAATTACGTACCTCATTATTGGAGGTGGGAATCGAGTTGAAGCTCTTAAGATAAAAATCTTCAAGAACGAAATACCTTTTGCGAATATTATGCATAGAAAACCGATTAGAATTGATTTGGAAAAGCCATCCATCCAATTTACATTCCTTTTTGTGTGTCACATCCATTTTCTTCTCTCTCTCTCTATATATTATCAACGATAGAGACAGAAATCCTCAATCCTAGGAGTTTTTCTGATCAATCTTAAGCGTTTGGATGTACAATTGACGATAATGTTGGATTCCTCTGATCCCTTATGCGGGGATCAGAGAAATCGTTTTAGAGAAAAGAAACAATAATTAATACTAGTTTTGGATTTCTTCTTTATATTTTAGAGGTTTTCTTGAAATGATGAGTTGAGCCTGTTTATGTTTGTGGGAGAGCAACCGTTGTGGATCGGAAGACAAATTTAGGGAAGGTTTGGAAGAGGCTGCTTGCACGCGTTATTACTAAATTGCCCCTTCTAAATTTTGGCATTTTCTTCCGAACATTTCAAAGACAAATACATGCATGGACATTAATTTGGTGTAAAATTTATAGACATTAATCCCAACTTAGACTCGTATTGATATGAAATACATGATGAGAATATCGATTCTCCTACGTTTTTCATGATGACGGCTTCCAAGATTAAAGCACCGCCTCTGAATGTGACCGATCACATTTTATTTAATTACATTAGTTATTTAGTTGAATAAATATCTTGGTTGGTTCATTGATGATGAAGAAATTGGGCGGGAGATTTTTCAGCGGCAGGAAATTAGAAGTGGCGGGGTCTACCGTCTACCATATTATTGTGGCCTGCGGAGGTTTCTTAGGTCCTTCGGTGGGAGTCAAAATCAGCAAAGTAATACCCACTAAGGACAAACTTCGGAGTCTAGAAACGAATACACGATAACCATGCAGAGAAGTCCAGAAAACAAGCGAAACGCCCGGGAACGCAACTCGGAGATCCAAACCAGGAATCTCAGCCAAAGCAGAGCTGAGAGCAGAGATTTTCGGAAACGGGAACGAGGTCAGAAAGTACAGATCATGATTCACGCGAAACTCACCATTGAGAAGTTGTAGAGGACATTTCCAAATAAACAAATCTCAACAGACATCTAAATCGAGAATGTGTTAACCCTCGGTATAGCCATGCGTGTTGGTCCTGGAATTCAACACATTCCTTTCATTGTTAGTTAGACGTTACTTTTCCGTCGTTCCTCTTCTTAATTTGTTTGCTTACATGTATTAATTTACTTTATATTTTCTTTCGTTTTCGGTTGAAATTTCCTTTCATTTTCGGTTTTTCCAATTTTGACAGATGTAGGCATGTAGCTCATCCCAGGCGCTAGCTAGCTAGGCTCCAACATCTGGCCACGTATTTATTAACTCTTTTTTTGCCGTTTATCCAAGAACCAACAAGAAAAATAATACTTGGTGTATACGTTTCTTTTTCTTCATTGGAGAAAAAATGCAGTAGTTTAGGGGTCTACTTAATTAACTAGGTACGTCCAAATTGTTTTGATTTTTGCAGAGGGTTTACTTATTCATTTTTCTACCCTATCTGCTAATTAGGGCATAGAATAGGGAATTAGATTTGAAAAGATTATGTAATTTTTGGGTTTAAAATATGATTCTTTTTATTGGTTTATCTTTTTTATTTTAAGATTTTAGTTTTTAATTATAGATTCTTATCATGTATTCTTGGGATAAGAAGACTGTTTTTTTTTTGCTCATCCATAAAATAAGATTCAAGTTTTTCAAAAAGTAAGTGTAAATAAAAAATCGATATTATTAAACACATGTGTTAAAACTCGATAAATCGAGATTAATATATAAAACGGTTTTTTCGTCTGGTACCCCTGAGGTATGTCGAAATTCGCGAGGTGTCCCAAAGTTTGATCCATTTTGCATGGTATCCTCGAATTTTGTTTTTTTTCGTCAAATGCCCTTCGGTGAAATCTTTAACAGAAAATGTTAAAAAAATTCTATTTTTTTTTTTTTTTGAAAAAACGTAAAAAAATCACACATCTCGCTCTCGTCTTCTTCGTGCTTGACCGAGGAACTCAACCCGCCGTCATCTCTCAATCACTGTTTCAACTGGCATCCCCTCCAGTAATCTAGCACCACATAAATGAAACAATCTGTTCAAGCTTTCCTGATTACGGTGGAGAATTGTGATGAAAATCCATGGCCTTCCCACCCAAATCAATATGCAATACTATAACCCAATTCCTAAGTACAAATTCAGCGACAAATGAAGACACCAAATGAAAGAATATATGAATAAATCCCCCTAACAAAAATTAAGTGCTGAATCAAGTATTTTTCCTCAGACGCAAATAATGGCACGCAATAAAGTAAGCTAAACACCCCCCAAAAACAAGTTGGCTCAACCAGATTAGAAAGCAACAGATAAACAAAATCAAATAGAGTAGAAAGCCCTAAATCAGGAATTCCAAAATCAAGCAACAAAAAAAAGCAAAATCCGATAACCTTTCAGATAAACAAAAAGATCAGCACAAGAAATTGAAGATTGAATCGTAAAATTGAAGACAGTTACGATTGGAGAGAAAAAAGTTAGGGTGCAAACTGCAAAAACGTGAGGCGATACGTTCATACGAGATTGTGTAGAAGAGAGAGAGGGAGCATAAGAGAGATCAGAGGCGAGCTAGAGGAGAGGTGAGGTGGAGGCGGAGGGGAGGCGAGCGGGTGGAGGGTGAAGGCGAGCTGGCCGCGCAGGTGGAGACGGAGGGAGTCGTGGCTGCGCGAGTTGAGTTCGTCGCAGCGGTCTTCTTCGAAGAAGACGAGGGAGGTACCAACGGGTGGAGACAGAGGGAGTTGTGGCCGGCAGAATGGTCCCGTCGGAGAGATTTTCACAAAGAAGACGAGAGCCTTTTGATCGGCGGGTTGAGTTCCTCGATCGAGCACGAAGACGAGAACGAGAGGTGTGATTTTTGTAGGTTTTTTCAATTTTGTAAACGTTTTCTGTTAAAAAATTGACAGAATGATATTTGGCGAAAAAAATTAAAATTCAGGGTACCACGCGAAATGAGTCAAACTTTGGGGTACCTCGCGAATTTTGTCATAACTCAGGGATACCAGGCGAAAAAACCGTATATAAAATTAGTAAACTACTTATTATTAATTAATTTTAAACTAGAATTTTACTATTGTGAAAGTCCGTGGACCCAACGACTGAGGGTCGTACGGACACGAGCGCATAGATGTAACACCCCCAAATTTTCTCTTGAAAGTATTACTGCCAGTGACCTCGGATATAACATCCCGAAGTCACCCCAGGCTTTTCCAAACGATATAACCATTAACCAACAGTTATAATACCAATTATTACAACTTTTATTAAAACCAAAGTCTCGGAAATACAACAATTTCCAAATCCATCAGAAATACATAATCAGAATTATTACAGCGGAAGTCTTTACACAAAATCATATTTAACACAGCGAAAGTCTTTTAAAATAATTAACAAAGGGTCTTGATCACAATGATCACCCGCCAAGGATCCTCAACCTGGATAAAATCATTAAAACCACCGTTCATCTTCATAGTCGCTTCTAGCCTTACGGAACTGTAATACCTGATGTGCCGAATCGAACGGATGACACCAGCCAACCATGCAAAGAACAATTTCGGTTGGTTAGTCTAATAAAAGACTAAACAAGAATATAAAGCAGAGTGGTTCGAAGTAGTCGTATTAGGTTAGACTCATCGTCTCTCGAATAAAAGTCGATCACGATAGTCAACCACCATACTTCTACTGAATACATGAAAAGACATGATCAAGAGAAGATTCTGCAGACCAAGTCTCACAGCAATCAAACCCAAAAAAAGACTCCAACGAAATGAGCCTTATAGGAAATTATGACAAAGTTGGGGAACATTAATAATTACACAGAATCACACTATCGCATTCGAGCAACTAAAAAGTTAAGACGAGTTTTCCTAGCTGCACTATCGCCTAGCTGCACTACTCGCCCAAGGGAATATTAATTATGTGCGATAACGGCACTTATCTCATTTAATTCCAAAACCACATCGCGTTATAAGCTTTTATTATGATCATCTCGTCCCGAGATGAGAGATCCTTTGGGAGCAACTCTCGAGATTTGTGACACTGGCTAAGTGTACCACCTCTATACCCAAGTATAGAGGTTAGTCATGACCTTCCAAAATGGTGTTAGGTTCTCTAACCCCCATGATTATAAAGAAACGACTGGACCCCAGGGTCCCAGTAACGTTCCTACAAATACTCGTGTTAACTAAACAGTTCAACACATTAATAATCCACATCACAACCATCATGGCCAACATCAAAAACATATATCTATACTAGCGTTGTTCTAACAAATATACAACCTAGTATAATATCATGTTTTAATCATATATATATATATATAATAGCGTTGTTCTATCAGATATACAACCTATTATAATATCTCATTTTAATCATATCAATTAACAAAACTGTTCACAACGCAAACAGTAAATCATCCCAAATTAATTAACAACTAAGCAATTGATAATTAATTGAAATATGGAATGATGAGCAAGAACGAACCGCCACTTGTCTAGAATAGATTCGGCGATGAATCTGGACGAGACGACTACCGAAAATATCATTTCCAAGGATATGGCTTAAGCTTCAGAATATTCCTAGCAGAGTACGAGTCCACACGCGATCCAGCTCATGACAAATTAATTAATCTCAATTAATTTGTCTGGACGAACTCAAGGAATTAAATTCAATAAATTCATATGATTTTAAATCATAAGAATATTGATTGAATTTTCCTAAAGACAATACGGATAAAAGGGAATCAAAATTATACCGCTCGAATAATTTCGGGTTAAATTTCGACGAGTGGTTATTGGGCTTTTTGGCCCAACAAGTAAGCTGGCAAAGGAGGGGGCCCACCACCTTCCTATCTCCTTCTACCTTTCGTAACACCACAGTAGCAACTCCAACACGCAGGAACACACAGCAACACGCAGCTCGGCTTCAACACGCAGAGCAGCGATCGGCGCGCCGTCTTCGCCGGCGGGAAGGAGCAGCAACGCAGCAGCACCAGCGGCGACACGCGAGCAGCCACGGGCAGCTTCAACAACAGTAGCTCGGCGCGGCTCCACGGTGACTCGCCGGAGAAGAAGGGGACGTGGCTCGCCGGCGGAAAGGCTCACAGCAGCAGCGGGACGACGGAGCAGCAGACAACACGCAACAGCTGGCCGCGGCTTGCCGGGGAAGAAGGAGGGGTGGCTCGCCGGCGGTCACTTGAGCAGAGGGAGATGGCTAAAGAAACGGTGAAGCGGGAAACAGGAGAGAGATTGGTTGGGTGCCCATATACCCTACATATCGGCTCCCTTTAAAGTTCAAGGAGGAGAGCAGCAGAGACCAACACGTAGAAAGGTGCCCGACGAGAATCGCATGCGTCCCGACACGAATCACACAGGTGTGATTTACGGAGAGGCGCGCCAAACTTTCCGGGGAAAAGATTTGGTATGGATTTTAAATCCTGAAAATTATACGTTTGTATTCAAATAAATATTTTAAGTCCTGAAAATACATTGAATGTATTTTATACCATTTAAGGAATTATTTCGAAGATCATGCATGTTACGGAAAATCCGAACTCCACTGAAAGCGAAATAATTAATTTGAACGAAGGATGAGAAAACTATCCAAATACCATTACTAAAATTTAAGGGGTATTACAATAGACATAAATAAGCCCAATGGTATTCTATCCTAAAAATATTTGACAATATATTTGATAATAAAAAGAATAGTCTATCAAGTTTATATACTAGATAAGTTATGTCTCAATTTTAGAGTATGAGACATTTATATTCCAATAATTATGTATTGGCTTATTGCACATATACACTTATAATGACATACTCTATTTGTCGGTTCATGGACTTTTCTCCTTTTTTTAGGCTTAGGAAGATAAAATAGATTGATACAAGGGTATATATTATAGCAAAAAAGAAAATAGAATGATGGGTACGTGGTGGATGAATAATGAATATGGAAGAAAAAAAAAAGGATGGAAGGTTCTGTCATGGTGCCCCATCGGCGAGGGCACCTCATATATACTTTCCTAGCGAAGCACTTTCTTGTAAGATGGCGTCAGGAGCGACGTCAGCAAGAAACTACTTGGCAGCACTAAAATTCGTCGCTTTCCCAGTTTGGTTTGGGAGTGGAGTGAGACTCGCTCCCACTTGATCCATCAGGCCCGCCTTAGCCTATAATTTCACAAGCGCGCAGCCTGCCCCTAATCCAATACTTTTTATAAAGATTATTATTATATCTGTTTTCTGCTTTCTATTTTTCATTCCTTTTAGATACTACGTACTAATATTTTGAGTTTTTTTAAAGTAGCTTCTTGCATACAACTTTTGGAAATGATCTAAATAAAATGATACAAAAATATAAGATGACATACCACAAAATAAATTTATATCATAATATTTGTTCAAATCATATTTATCCATGAAATATTAAAATTATTATTTTAAAAATTTACTAATTTTATCAGTTTGAAAGAACTCAACTTGTATACTAAAGAGAACTCAAAACTACTTGAATCGGAAAGTTGGCTTAGAGTATGACTTCTCACCTAAAACCATTTATTAAGTAATAACTTGTGCTCTATTACATTAAGTTTTTTTTTTTTTTTTTGTATATATCAATAAACATTTGAACCGTACCAGTGTGAGAATATCTAGCCAAAAAACATTTCTACCAAAAAAAAAAGAATATCTTATCTTAATATAAGGAGATCTAGCCAAAATCCTAAAAAATACACGACACTAATTAATTGACCCAATTAACACAGTATATAATAAGGTCCTAATCAGGTGGGCTCCAAATATTGAATTGTGATAATCCTCCACGCCACCCACACAAACAACCCTCTTCCACTTGATGCCCAAGTTTCCTCCCCCTTTCCCCCAAATTTCTAGCCATTAATGCACGTGATCGTGAAATTCCTACTCATATATATCCACTGTAACACCGAGCAACTCATCCAAATTCCATTTCACTTTTAATTTTCCTTCCCAACTTCAAATTAAATCATGGCACTCGTGAGAGAACGCCGCCAATTAAACCTCCGTCTCCCCGTCGAGACTCTCCGACACCGCCGCGCCTTCCCTCTTCCCCTCCCTCCATCGTCCGCCGCAGACACCACCACCAACACATCCGCCGCCATGTCCGAGTACAAGAAATTGGGCGTGCTCGGACACGGCAACGGCGGCACCGTATACAAGGTCGAGCACCGCACCACCGGCGCCGTCTACGCGCTCAAGGTGGTCCACTGCAGCTCCGACCCGGCCATCCGCCGACGCACGCTCCGGGAGCGTGACATCCTCCGGCGAACCGACTCCCCCCACGTCGTCCGCTGCCACGAGATCTTCGACCTCCCAGGCGACGCCGACGACCTCGCCATCCTCATGGAGTACATGGACTCCGGCACCCTCGATTCCGAGCTCCGGCGAAACGGCCGGCTCTCCGAACCCCAACTCGCCAGCGTGGCGCGTCAGGTCCTCAACGGCCTCAGCTACCTCCACTCCAAGAAAATCGTCCACCGCGACATCAAACCCTCGAATCTCCTAATCAACCGCAAATTGGAGGTCAAAATCGCCGATTTCGGAGTCAGCCGGATCATAGCCCGGTCGCTTGACCCGTGCAATTCGTACGTCGGCACGTGCGCGTACATGAGCCCGGAGCGGTTCGACCCGGATACATACGGGCCCAATTATGACGGCTACGCGGGGGATATATGGAGCTTGGGCCTCACGCTTCTGGAGCTCTATTTGGGGCATTTCCCCCTTTTGATGCCGGGCCAGAGGCCCGATTGGGCCAGCCTAATGTGCTCGATCTGTTTCGGGGACCCGCCCAGCTTGCCGGAGGATGCGTCGGAGGAGTTCCGGAGCTTCGTGAGGTGTTGCCTTGAGAAGGAGTCCGGGAAGAGGTGGTCGGCCCACCAGCTTCTGACCCACCCTTTTGTTTGTAATAATGAGATGATGGGGTCTAGATATCAGGCCGGGCCGGGTAGTTCGGCCCAATGATGGGCTAATTAGTTAATCCACTTTGTTATTTGGATATGTTAGTTTTTTGTTTGGATAATATCATACATGTGTGGATGCAAGACGACCTACACCCGGGATAAAGAAACCTAGGGTTGTATAAAAGTGTAGACGTTCAGTTCATCTCTTGTACATGGATTATATCAGATTCACGTTTATTACATCGTTATCGGTTACAAAATCAGCTACTCCTAATTAACTGATACTACTCTTAATTGTCGACTCCAACAATTTTACATACGGAGTATCAACCTACTTACTTATTTCATGCATTAAACTCAGATCTTCCATTTTGTGAGAGTTTATACAGAGTCAAAATTTATCTTTTCCGAATTTCTATTCGTTATACAATTTCCATATAGAAACGTGCAGTTACAGTTGGTATATGCCTTACATATATAAACTCTTACTCTGCAACATTTAAGCTTGACCCTTGCGTTACAAAATCTATACATCAGCTTCTGAAACCTCATCTAGATAGCCTTTGGAATGGATAATCTGACAAGCTAATCTCAATCTCGTGAGCACTACTAAGATGCTGCACTGTGTCAACTCTAGTGCCAACCTCCATTTGATGATCATCATCATCAATTTCCAACTCAATGTCGTGTTGATCTTCGTTACTTTCATCTTCCTGCACGTTGTGGCTGTTCCAATACATGCTATCTGATGGATGCAGGTTGTTGCTCGTGCTCGGTGTGCCGTGTTTACTAAGGAGATGCTCTGGGGAGGATGCCCTATTACTACTAATAGGCCTAATTGTTTTCTTACCATCTAAACCATGGTGATTATTATTGTTACTCTTTCCATGCGCTCTAGTTGAATGGTGCCATTTCATGATGGCCTTTGCAACGCGCTCACTAAACACCGTTGGTTTCATCTTTGATCCCATCTGCACGTGATCCGGTCACCCATGTAAAAATCGCCTAAGCTATACATAGATTTGGTACAAGAGAACTCTTAGGGCCTGCTTTAAGTCTGACCTGGGTGACTAGAGCATATAATGGAAGTGTGACATAGCTGCATAGGATATGGATGATGATTCTGTGAAGAATGCAAGATTTATTGTTAGTCTTATGATGTAAAAAGTTAGAAATGGCAGGGCTATGAAACTAACCCCATTGAGATTCTGATCACTGCGTCTTCAAGACGATGATGGAAGCATGAGTTTGAGCCATACTTGGACTGCATAGAACCAGGGAACAGAACAATTGACAATTTCTTTGCTTGATTACTGGATTTGGTTGAACAAGGAAACTCAAGAAGGAATGAAGCTTACCCAGCTGAACGCAAAGAAGGCCAACTGAAATGCATTCTACACAGGAGAAAACAATATGGAAAATTTGATGTTGAGTACAAGATATAGGCACAAGCTATTGTAAGAGGAGCATATGATTTTACCTGAAACAGGACAAAGTGGATAAGGAAGAGCAAGAAACGAGGGCTGCTAAACCAGAAGAGACTGTCATCTGGATGTACAACAGGATTGCCTTTTATCACATCTCCGGATTCTTGGATCTTTAACCCCATGTTTGTTATGATCAACTGAAGCTTAGTTCCAACCAAAAGTATGATCTGCAGTATAATAGTGTCCAACACTTGCAACACGTTCAACATTTATATGATGTTTTTGTTTTAGAAACAGAATAGCTAGTACTTACGATTAAGGGAAGGAACGGCAACCAATAATAAGAGTACCATCCTAATAAAAACATAAGAAAGATCAGAAGAAAGTTCAATATTAAGAGTCACACAAAGAATTGAATACTAATTACCATGTGTAAAGCCGAGCAGGAAAAGGACAGCGAAGAACCACATTATTGGACTGCACAAGAGTAGGGTTCTTGCATTAACAAATCAATTTTGTTACACTGATAAACTTATTCAAATGCTGAATTGTTAGTTGATCAGAACCTGATACCAACGAGGACAGTGAAGTCCTCTTCAAGTGATCTGCTAATATACTTCCTAAAATCAAATCTTCTGTCACTTTCAGGAGCCAAGTGAGCCTGATATCATACATTACATTAATGAAAAACTCCTGATGAGAATCAGCAATGGTGTTTAGTTTAAGATGTTTATCACTCACCATGATGAATCCGCGCCTTAGTGTAAGGTAATCAACCTTAGTCACAGATCCGTAGAATTGTCTGAAGAAACAAACCTGGTGGAATTTCCACAGCACGAAACCAATTTCATTAATAACAAACCTTGGTCATATTCTCATAGATGATGTTGGAAATCTGAGGAATTAGGAGGTTTCTTAGTCATTACAATCCAAAGAAGAATGGTTGTTCGGCTCCAAAAATTCAAATGCCTTCTCCCAAATGATGTGTCCCGCGTAAATTTAAACCTTTCTTGATCTGAAAAAACATAGTTGTTGTAAGAGACATAATCCTACTGAAATGTAGGAAAATGTGACTTCTTTATACACTAACCAGTCATGGATTGATACTCTACTGATTTCGTTTCGTTCTCCCATGGCATCCATCTTCTCATCTGTGTACAATGAGACAATACTTTTTTCATTTTCCTAAAACTTTGGTTAAAAAAGTGTATATCAAATGGGAAGTACCTTTAACCTTCCCAAAGCTAATGTAGTAATGCAGTATAGAACATGAAAGACTGCTAAGATGAATATGAAGATATGAAGTTCATGGATTGCACCAATTGACATCAGTGGAGATTTTCCCTGCAACAAGGAAAAAAACATAACAAACTATTAGCCTTGTTCATTTATACTACTAGAACCGATTTATTGAAAGAATTTTAATTTGTCATGCCTTTTTGGAGCACTCGTCGTCATAGAAATCGGATTTCTTCTTGCATGGATGCCAAGTATCAGCGACAACAGACGAAATGCATATCTTGGAGATGGGTTTTTGGAGGCCAGTTAGGAGCAAAGAGATGAATCCCATGAACATAAGCTCTGCAAATGATCATATATGGGTAATGTTGGCTTTGTACTTAAAAATAAGACTATATTAGCAGAAAGTGTTACCTGACTTGATTTTCTCAAGTGCTTCATACAAGGCAACTTTATGCCTCCTGCTTAGCCACTGCACAATGAGGGTCAAGAGATGTACAAGGAACATAAATGTTAAATGTGAAGAAATGAAAATGAGTACGAGAACATGATGAATGTAATTCCCTGGGGAGGTTTTGAGTGTCAATTTCTGATCACAAGAATTAGTATGAGATTGCACAGATAGAAAGGTTTGGTACCGAGCCAATGTGGTGGATGATTTGTTCAATGAAGATGGAAAGGAAAACCAGAAGAAAGCAAACAAGTGCAATCGCCCAAGTTGATGTTTCCTCCATGGATCTACCAGTTTTTTCACCCCCTGCCATCTTTTAAAATAAGTTAAAACTTAGATAGATTCTTGATGAGCATTCATCACTCAAGTTGAAATTCTAGCATGAAAATGTCAAGATAATCTAAAATTAAAACTTAGATAGATTCTTCGATCTTACCTCAAAATTGTTTAGATATGCTCTAGAACTCAATTGTTCTTCGTCTTAAATCTGCTTTGCATTAGGCCACGTTTCAACTTCTTTTGGCAAAATAATTAACAAATTCACCAAATATTTATCAAGATATAGGATAAAATCTTCATGCATGCATAAACTGATTTTCGTAAATACTAAAAGAAACATCAACGTTTCATATATATTCTTCTGGAATTTAATATTCTTACATCAATATATATATATATATATATATATATACAAAGTGCTTAAGGGGCTTGTGGTTTTGTTTTTGGCTTAGTGGGATGACCCCTCTTTTGCTTAATTTCTTAAGCTTTTGCAATTCAAAGTCCTTTCCCACAGATGTGCTTTCTATTTGAAGGCAAATAACAATTCACTTGGAAACGTTGGCTAATGCAATTAAGCAGTTCAATGTTCCTATTTAGTGTACTACTTCAATATCAAACCGTGGAAACAGCAGTTCCAAGTAACCGAGTGATTGAATCGTGAAATTAGTATAGGAAGACAATAATTTGTTTTCATTTTTTATTTCAGTTACAGCATGACTAACATGATATTACGTTTTTTTAATACATCAGTTTCTATGTAATTGGCATAATATAGGATCACATACTTATTTAGATATGCCAAAATAGCTAGAAATTGAACTCACAGCCTTTATGAAACGTGGAAACGGCACATTTGCTTAAATTCAATGTAAACGTGGAAACGGCAGCTCAGACTCTGAGGAATATTTATGACTATGTTTTATAAACGTTGAGTTCAAATTCAATTGAAACTTTTTATATATATATGACTATGTTTTCTAAACTTTTGACTTTAGATAACTAAAATAATAATAGTATTATATTCTATTGTGATAGATAAAAAAAGATTTGTACATCATAAATTCTTATATAATAAGTTTTTTATAATAAATAATTCTTTTTTAGAAAACTATATGCATGTAGATTCATATAAAAGGTGATAAAGTCGGGTTCATAGACTGTGAAAAATATATAGATAGTGTTTAGATAGATTTTATCCATTGAATAACATATTATTAATTTTATTACCGGAAACCTGTTATAATTTTAAAAGTCTTTGATTCAATAATCCGGATTTCTTTGTACAATAAAAAGACAAGAAAATTGTTATTTTCGTCTGTGTTTTGGGGTCTTTAGGACATCCCACTTAATTAAACAAATAAGGATAGAACAACATGTAAAACACATCATCATTTAATAGAAAGCTTGAAACTGCAATTCTTCTGCAGTGTAACTCTCCCAACATTAATTCTCAGTACGAAAGTTTCCAAGTCAATGTGTTTGTATGAAAGAGAT
The DNA here is from genome assembly GCA_027886185.1 of Rheum nobile. Lineage (NCBI taxonomy): Eukaryota > Viridiplantae > Streptophyta > Magnoliopsida > Caryophyllales > Polygonaceae > Rheum > Rheum nobile. The sequence continues at coordinate 3,432,453 of WOAB01000616.1, read as the reverse complement.
TCAAGAGAAGAGGGCGTAAACCCATTGTCGATCTTGTGGAAAATTGGCAATTGTCTTCGTACAGGAATAGTAGTCCAGAGGGGCAATTTATACCCTTACAAAATGTCTAATATAAGTACAATAAAATAAAAGCAAAATATGTGAATAATCTCATATCCACCCCTCAAGCTTGACTTGGCTAAGATTCGACAAGTCCAAGCTTGCAGGACATAAATTTGTGCTGAACCTCTCCTAGTGGCTTGGTCATGAGATTGGCTAACTGTAGCTGGGACTTAACATGAACAGTCTTGAGGAACCCTTCAATCACCCTGTCTCTAACATAATGACAGTCAATGTTGAGGTGCTTAGTCCTTTCATGGAAGACCGGATTTGCTGCTATGTGTTGGACAGCTTTGTTGTCACAGTACAGTGGTATAGGAAGTGGTAGCTCAACGAATAGATCCTGCAGTAAGCCGTGGATCCATACAACTTCACTGGCGGTATAGGACATACTCCTATATTCTGATCCAGCTGAAGATTTTGATACAGTTTTCTGATTCTTGGTCTTCCAAGATATTAATGAGTTACCTAAGAATATACAATAGCCACTAACAGACCTTGCTGAAAACTTGCAAGCTGCCTAGTCTGCATCTGTGTAACTATGTAACAACAGAGGGTTATCAGCAGAATAAAATAAACCCAAATTGAGTGTGCCCTTCAAATATTTGACCACGTGAAGTGCAGCTCGTAAATGAGGTTCCCTTAGGCAGCATAGGAACTGACTCAAGTGTTGCACAGAGAAAGATATGTATAGCCGAGTGATTTTCAAGTAGAGCAGCCTCCCCACCAACCTTCTGTATACCTCAGGGTCAGGAAGGATTTGCCCCTCATCAAAAGACAGTCCAAGACCCTTAGGTAAAGGAAAAGCAGCGGGCTTGCAATCAAGCATATTGATATCAGTAAGAATGTCCAAGATGAATTTTCTCTGGTTAATCACAGTCCCAGTCTCTGATTTTGCTATTTCCAGTCCTAAGAAAAATCTTGATGGACCAAGATCTTTAATTGTGAAGGCTTCATGAAGACCTTTCTTAGTGCTTGTAATAGTTGTTGCATCATTCCCTGTAAGAAGTAGGTCATCAACATACACCAATGCAATAGCAATCAGTCCATTCACTTGCCTCACAAACAAATTGTAATCCTGTCTAGATTGTTTGTATCCCATTCTGAGTAAAGTGTTGGTTAGTTCAACATTCCATTGTCTTGAAACTTGTTTCAAACCATACAGTGATCTCTGTAATTTGCAAACCTGGCCAGTGGAAGCCTTAGCATATCCTTCAGGAGGCTCCATGTATACTTCTTCTTCTAAGAATCCATGGAGAAACGCATTATTGACATCCAGCTGATATACATTCCAGTGTTGAGTTGTAGATAGGGCTAAAAGAATTCTAACTGTAGCAAGCTTAGCAACAGGAGAAAAAGTGTACTTGTAATCTTTCCCTTCAATTTGATTATACCCCTTTGCCACCAATCGTGCCTTATATCTTTCCACTGTACCATCAGCTTTAAACTTGATCTTAAACACCCATTTAGACCCTATGGCTTTCTTCTCTGTTGGAAGAGTAGTGAGAGACCAAGTTTGGTTAGCTTCCAAAGCCTCAATCTCCTTGGCCATAGCCTATTCCCAGCACTTTTGACCCTTGGCTTGGTTGTAGGTTTTTGGCTCAGTTAAAGTACAAGTGTTGCAAAAAGTTGTCACAAACTCTGATGAATAAGCAGACAAATCAAATATCTTTGTTGTTGTGCAAACAAAATCCTGATATTTTGCAGGAACCGTTCTGTTCCTGGTTGATCTCCTTGGAGGAGGGGAAGGAGACTGAATAACCTCAGGTACTATGTCATCAACAAGAGCTACAGGTGATATAGATGTATCCAAGCCGGGACTCATTCTTGGACCAGGAGATGACTGAGCAACATATGTCCTTGTATCCAAGCTTGGACTTGAAACTTCCCTAGGAACATAAGATCTAAGAGAATCATGAGCAGGGTTAACAAGTGGCATAGGTGAAATGTTCATAAAACCAGAATCTGTAATAGGAACACCAATCTCTTTCTTAAAAGGGAAACAACTTTCTTGGAATACGACATCTCTGCAAGTGAAGAAGTATCTAGCCTCAATATCATACAGCTTATATCCCTTTTGCCCAATAGGATAGCCCATAAAAATACACTTCCTGGATTGAGCTCCAAACTTGTCTTTAGACATAGTGCTTGGTCTTTGTTGGGCCCAACACCTCCTTTGGAAGACAGATCGGGCAGGATAGGCCCAGGCCCAAGACGAGTCGGAAGAACAGAGGAAAAACGCAGACGAGTCGTCGAAGCCTTCCTAGTCGAACGCTATCCGACAAATCACGGAGATCTCGTGGAGCATTAAATGCTGGATCGACGAAATGGTAAAAAGCATTCAAGCACCAGAGTAATGGCATCATTAGAAGCAGAATCCCAGAAATCACTCTCGGCATTGAAGGCAGGATATGGCTGAATCATAAGAAAACGGTCAGAAAAGGCACTTACCATATGGGGATTCGGAGGAGATAAGAGGGGAACACGAGCTGGAAAAGGGGGGATATAGCGCATTCTCGCGCATAATCAACTCTGAATATACGCACATATAAGCTCTGAATCGCCACCACTTACTCTGCCAGGAACGCCGTTTCACGTCCATCGGTCGAACATCATCACCCCCGGTCGAGTCTGCTCCGACCTACTTCTCTCTAAGGATAAGTTGTAACCCGACTTGTTTCAATCATCAACGCGTTAATAAAATTACATTGTTTCCTTGCATTTCTTATCTATTGGTTGATTATCTATTTGAATTGGTTTGATTTATACTATTCGATCGACTAGTTACCCCGTCTAAGGCGATTTAGATCGTCTGGTCTTTTCGCCCCAAAACAATTTGGCGCCCACCGTGGGGCAACTTGCCGATCACTCTCTTGAAACCTTTCAAACATGATTATCGACCCACCTACCAACACTGAAGAGCCAAGCCTCGGGGACAACATCCAAGCTCAAGGAAACATGACCCCTACCGGAAATCCTACTCCAACCCAATTCCAAGAGCTTTCCCAGAAAATGACCGCCATCCAAGAGGAACTAGCCCAGCAACGCCAAAAGACCGAAACCCTAGCCACCTTGTCGGCCCAATCTGAAGCCGAGATCGCACAACTAACCCGTGAAAATGAGTCTCTTAAGTCGCAGGTACAATCAATGGCCTCAGGGTCTAGGAACATGCATATCCACAGCAGCGTCCGAACGCTCCTCGACATGGATAGCATCGAGCCGACACCTCCGAGCATACGTCGATCCAGACACACAGAGGGTACATCTCGAACTCATTTTGCTAATCCGTTTTCGACTAACAATGTCACTTTTTCCACACCGATCGGGTCGGCAGGGACCCGAATCGATGAGCCGCAGGTTACCAATCCGCCAGACATCCTCGCTCTTGTCCAGCAGACACTCGACCGACACATGAAGACGATCGACGATCGCTTCACCAGGCTTCCAGGGGTCCCACAACCAATCGAGAAGGAAGCGTCCGACGGATTCGAAGAATCCCCGTTCACCGAAGAAATCGCTAGGGTCGAGATTCCCAAGAAGTTTCATCTCCCCAACACGACGACATTCGACGACACCAGCGACCCAGATGACCATATCTCTCTCTATAAACAAAAACTAATGGCTGTATCCGTTTCAAGGGAGAGCCGCGAGGCCGTCATGTGTAAAAGCTTTGGCACAACCCTCGCGGGTCCCGCACTAACATGGTTTATGCGTTTGCCTCAGGGAATGATTGCATCGTTCGCAGATATGGTCAACTCTTTCAAGAGTCAGTTCGCCAGCAGTCGGAGGCTCGAGAGACAATCAAGTGACCTCTACCGAGTCACACAAAGGTATAACGAACCTCTCCGAAATTACCTCAATAGGTACAATAGAGAGAAAGTGCCGATCCCCCATTGCGACGTCACCACCTCCATCGAAGCCTTCCGACAAGGTCTGATCAAAGACAACAATCTCTACAACGAGATCACCAAGTACCCGTGTAGAAGTTTCGAAGATGTACAGGCCAAAACCATGGCCGAGGTAAGATTGGAAGAGGACCGTGAGTCACGAAAAGCCTCACACGGATCCGATCCATCCGATCGTAAAAACCCCTCCGACAACTGTCGAGACATACGTCATCATCCATATTCTCGTAATCGAAACGAGCCAAACCAGGTAAACTCTTTCTATGACAGATCACAGGATTGGAGAGACGGTTCGGCGTTGCCTCCCAGGGTCCAATCTTATAACTTCAATGTTTCCGTGTCGAAGCTCGTCAAGAGTTTCGACAAATATGGGAAAGAGGTAAGATGGCCCCGAAAGAGCGACCGACCGGACGTCAAGAAGGACATGAGCCGATGGTGCGAATTCCACGGCGACCACGGTCATTCGACCGACGAGTGCATCGCCCTACAAAAGGAGGTCGCTAGACTACTCGCGCAGGGGCTCTTGTGCGACGTAATCTCGGAGCGAGCAAAAGCCACCATGGAATGGCGAGATCAGGTAAAGCAAAACAAACCCCCATCTCCTGTCCATATGAAAGTTGTCAACACCATTTCAGGTGGTTCGGATATATGTGGAAACACATACTCCGTAGCTAAGCGGCATGCAAAGGAAAGCAAGGGCGATAAGCCCGAAGCGTCGGAATTCAAGCCAAGAAAGGTCTCCGACCTTCCAACGGTCACATTCGATGAGTCCGACTCTGACGGATCAGAAGGTCATCACGACGGTCTGGTAATCTCTTTGTCCATTGGCAATTGCTTAATACGAAGAGTACTAATCGATACAGGGAGTTCAACTAATCTTTTAACCCTCAACGCCCTTAAAGAAATGGGTCTGACTGAAAACGACCTAGTCAAAAAATCAACTTCATTGGTCGGGTTCAGCGGTGAGGTTAAACATACGACTGGCGAAATCATCCTAACCACATACGCTGGGGGAATCAACCAACAGGTGAAATTCTTAGTCCTAGATTGTCCATCTCCCTATAATTGTATTCTTGGCAGGCCATGGATACACGCTATGAAGGCGGTACCCTCGACGTACCATCAAGTCATCAAATTCCCCACTGAATGGGGAGTCCAAGAAATCAAGGGAGATCAAAGGACCGCTAAGGAGTGCTATGTCGCCTCTATGAAAAGCGACGTCGAACACAAGACCGCATAGCAACCACAGAGCGACGAAGGACCTAGTCGGTACGCCGAACCAGAAATGGAAAAGCTCGACGAGATCGTATTAGATCCTTCAAAGCCAAACCAAACGGTAAGGGTCGGGTCGGACCTGGACGACTCGACCAGGCAACAACTCCTCGATTTTCTCAAGACCAATGCCGACTGTTTTGCATGGTCGCATGAGGACATGGTCGGAATATCTCCAAATATTATTACTTATAAATTAAATGTAGATCCATCTCATCCCCCTGTCAAGCAGAAACGCAGGAAGTTCGCCCCCGAGCGGAACAAGATAGTCGACGACGATGTCAAAAGCTTATTAGAAATAGGGAAGATAAGGGAGGTCCACTACCCCGAGTGGCTGGTCAACGTAATCGTAGTCCAGAAGAAGAATGACAAGTGGAGAGTTTGCATCGACTTCACAAATCTCAACAAAGCTTGTCCTAAAGACTCGTTCCCGCTACCCCACATCGACGCCATGGTCGACGCTATGACGGGACACGAAATGCTTACCTTCATGGACGCTTTCAGTGGCTACAACCAAATCCTCATGGAACCAGAAGTCCAAGAAAAGACAGCGTTCATCACTAGCCAAGGTATCTATTGTTACAAAGTAATGCCATTTGGTCTAAAAAATGCAGGGGCTACATATCAACGACTAGTCAACAAAATGTTCAAAGACCAGATTGGAGACACGATGGAAGTCTACATAGACGACATGTTGGTCAAGTCAAAAAGGAAAGAAGATCATATAGACCACCTTCGTGACAGCTTCGGGGTGCTAAAAAGGTACAACATGAAACTAAACCCTACTAAGTGTTCCTTCGGAGTGTCGTCAGGAAAGTTCTTGGGGTACATGGTGACACAAAGAGGAATAGAAGCCAGCCCAGAATAGATCAAGGCTCTCATCAACCTTCGATCCCCCCGATGCATCAAGGGCGTACAGAACACATAATATCCAAACCCACACACAGGTGGGGCAACAAGTCAGACTACATAAGAAAGATAAATCAGGCATCAGGAACGATGGCACCACCTTCGACAGCGGCTGGCTCTAGAGAAATATGAGGATTAACTGGCTCGACATCGCCGGAATGGACCTCATCTTCGCCATCACTCCCATCCGCAGCTTCCTCTCCAACGCCAGCCAACTGGAAAAGCTCCTGAACAGGATTCCTCTTTGGGAACATGGAGTCCAAGGTCTCCTTCTCCGCCTTCAGATCCCAGAGCTCATGCTTACCTTCATCAAACTCCTCTACCATCTCAACACGCGACTTCAAGGCATAAAAAGCGCCGACGTCGCCTGTGATCTGGCCAGCTGTGATCTGAGCCTGCTTCCCCTCCTCCTCGACACCTGATCGACTCTCGTCAAGCTCTTTCCGGCATACGACTAACTCCTCCTGACAACTCTTCAGCTCCCTAGCAAAGTGACGCTCAGCCTCACGGCAACGACTCTCCGCCCCCTCTAGCTTGCTCCTCAAAGACGTGAGGACGGACTCCGACTTAGCAACCCTTTCCTCGGCCTTGACAACCATTGTCTTGACGCCAGAGTATGCCCCCAAGAGATATTGAAAGGTCTACAAAAAAAAATGCATAACAACAATCAGAGAACTCAGTCGACAAAAGGGAAGGAAAAACGAAAACAAAGACGACTTACCCTCCACGCGGAACACCCCGCTTCACCAATACAATCCAGGGGAGAGATGTGGTCGACTTCCGACTTCAAAGTCGGATCCTGGGCATGAAAGAGGTCGACAATCGATTGACCGACCGCACCAATCTTGTCGATCCCTTCAACGGTCGCCTCTCTCTTCCTAGGAACCTCCTCTGCCTTAACATCACCAGAGGGAGCGCCCGCTTTCCTCTTGGAGCCAACTCTGACTTGAGGCGCCGGGTCCGTCGGAACTGACTTGTTCGATGCAACTTTGGCTGCCGCCCTCCTCTGCTCAATCAGACCCTTTCCAGACACTCCTCTCAAACGAGCACTTGTTCGACCACCAGGAGAAGCTGACACGACAGACGACATGAAAAAGTAATGAAGCATGCGACGAAGTAAAAAAGGAACAGAGAGGACTCCAAAGATCGGAAACTTACTCTTGACACGAGACGACGAGACGGTCGACATATCGTCTTGAGCGGCAGGGGAAGACGATAACAGATTAACATTGACAAAACTTCTCTCCGATGCAGAAACGCTAAGGACAATCCTTGACAAACCCTCCGACTGAGTATCCACCTCCAGATCTTCCGCCTCAGGAACTACAAAAAAGAAAAGTTAAAGCAAAAAGTTAAGACACACAAATAAGCAAAAGAGAGGATAAATACATACTCTCTACTCGTCACTCCGTCAACAAGAACGAGCACTCTCCCCCCTTCTCCAGAGATGAACGCTCGACAAAAAAGAACTTCGACCCCCATCCGTGGTCGTTTACGTCAAGATTAAGCACCAAAGGCTTCCGACCCTGTCAAATACGCAACTGAACACGGGAAGAACTCTTCGACCCAAGGAAGTAATTGTACCACAAGGCGTCGAAATCGAAACCAGCCCCAGATCGAGCGTTTACAAGATCCAGAACCCTAAGAACCCTCCATGCCTATGGCATCACCTGACACGGCGCCAGCACCAAAGTAACCAGGAAGTCCCTGACGAGAGGAGAAAAGGGAAACCTGTGACCAATCCGAAACGGGTAAGCATAGAAGCAGACCCAGCCATCGTACCGAGCATCGGTCCTCTCGTCTGGGTGAGGCGGCCTTGCAACCGTCTCCGGAGGAAAACCCCCAACTTGAAGGACCTGCTCTAGCTCCACATGGGACAGAGTACTTGTCAGAGCGTCGGACTCCTTCAGAATGAAAAGGGGAGGAGCCTCGTCCTTGCGCGAGTCCGAGTGAGTCGCCGATGACTTCGAAGATTCGCTAGACACCATGTCTAAGACAGAAAGAGGAGGGAATCGAAAAGCTATAATGGGAGAACGAAAGAAACCTACCAGAGAAAACTTGCAAGAGAAGAAGAGTGAAGTCAAATCGCCAAAGGTCTGCTCCGAATTTATGGAGGGAGATGATGAATTTGCAGAAATGTCGCGTCACTCCCGCCACGTAGCCCTGGGCAGCCGCGCCAAAAAAGGATGGTAGAGATCATGGCTTAGGAAGTTGCCTTGGATTCCGCCCACTAGCCTTGCCGAAGCCCAAAGCAACTTGGGGCTATTGTTGGGCCTAACACCTCCTTTGGAAGACGGATCGGGTAGGATAGGCCCAGGCCCAAGATGAGTCAGAAGAACAGAGGAAAAACGCAGAGGAGTCGTCGAAGCCTTCCTAGTCGAACGCTATCCGACAAATCACAGAGATCTCGTGGAGCATTAAATGCTGGATCGACGAAACGGTAAAAAGCATTCAAGCACTAGAGTAATGGCAGCATTAGAAGCAGAATCCCAGAAATCACTCTCGGCATTGAAGGCAGGATATGGTTGAATCATAAGAAAACGGTCAGAAAAGGCACTTACCATATGGGGATTCGGAGGAGATAAGAGGGGAACACGAGCTGGAAAAGGGGGGATATAGCGCATTCTCGCGCATAATCAACTCTGAATATACACACATATAAGTTCTGAATCGCCATCACTTACTCTGCCTGGAACGCCGTTTCACGTCCATCGGTCGAACATCATCATCCCCGGTCGAGTCTACTCCAACCTACTTCTCTCTAAGGATAAGTTGTAACCCGACTTGTTTCAATCATTAACGCGTTAATAAAATTACATTGTTTCCTTGCATTTCTTATCTATTGGTTGATTATCTATTTGAATTGGTTTGATTTCTACTATTCGATCGACTAGTTACCCCGTCTAAGGCGATTTAGATCGTCTGGTCTTTTCGCCCCAAAACAGTCTTCCATAACACAAACACCCTAAAACCTTGAGATGATCATGCGACATCTCTTTCCTGAGAAAGAGTTCTGCAGGAATTTTCCAATTCAAAACAGAGCTAGGCAGAAGATTAATAATGTGGACTGCAGTCAGAACACATTCTCCCCAAAACTGATAGGAATCCCTGCATGCAATCTCATAGCCCTTGTTGTCTCAATTATATGCCTATGCTTCCTTTCAACTCACCTATTCTGTTGAGGATTCCCTGGGATGCTTCTGTCATGAATTATCCCATTAGCGGAAAACAAATCTTGACAAGAAGCCTGCATGAACTCTGTTCCATTGTCACTCCTAACCTTTTTTACCTTAGCATCAAACTGAGTTTGGACATAAGTAAGAAATGACTGGATAATGTCCTTGACCTGTGATTTGTACCTAAATAAGTAGATCCAAGTATATCTAGTACAATCATCAAGAACTATAAGGAAGTATGAAGCCTTGTCATGAGTTGGGGTTTTGTAAGGCCCCCAAACATCAAAGTGTATAAGATCAAAAGGTAACTGTGCTATAGAATCGCTTCTAGGAAAAGAGTCCTTACATTGTTTAGCCAAAATACAACTTTCACAGTGCAAAACTCCAGAGTTCTTAACAGGCAATTTAACATGTTTCATCTTGCCAAGAGAACAATGTCCCAACCTCTCATGAAAGGTTCTAAACAAAATTTGTGAATCCTTAGAAACAAAATCAGCAACAGCTATTCTTCCTTCAGAAGTCATCAAGTAAAGTCCACCTGCTCTGTCTCCTCTCACCATTTCCTTCTTAGTGATATGGTCCTGGAAAACAATAAAATTAGGATCTAAGTGACCAACTAATCCTCCATCATCTAGCAACTTTGTGACAGATAGAAGGTTATGTTTGAATTCTGGAATGAGCAGCACATCATGGATAGCATAACCAGATTTCAGTACAACAGATCCTGCTTCAGTGACATTTTTAAGACTACCATCTGGTAATATCACTTTGATAGGTTTATCTAAAACCTTTTTAGCACTCAATAAGGATGAATCATAGATCATATGGTCTGTAGCACCAGTGTCAATAATCCAGACAACGTTTCCAGCATAAGAAGATACTTGAAATGCAGAAGAATGCACAAATTTACCTGCAAATTTTGAAGAAGAGTTGTCATGTCCACGCATGAATTTTGCAAGTTCCTGACACATCATACTCATGGTGGCAGAATCAATGGAAGGACCAGGACTGGGACTAACATGGCCACTAGACTGCTCAAGAGGATTATCCATCATCTCAACTGCATTGGCTCCTTTGTTCTTCCCCTTCCAATTGTCAGCAGAGTTCCTGAATTTCCAATTAGCAGGATAACCAATCAACCTGTAGCATTTATCTTTGGAATGACCTTTAAAATGACAATGTTCACAAACATTGTCATACTTGGGTTTACGAGAAGAAGATCCATGCCTAGGTTGGAATGAGTGCTGTAAATATTGTTGCTCTTTACCAGAGAAATTGTTGACCGAAGAGGCAACATCATTAATACCAATAGGGGTGGAAGATTCGGTGATAGATTTCTGACCTTCTACTTGGAGAATCATATAATAAGCTTTGTTTACTGTAGGCAAAGGATCAGTAGATAATATAGAACCCCTAACATGATCAAATTCAGCATTAAGCCCCATTAAGAAATCTAACAACTGATTTCTAGCTTCTTTGTCTAACATCATCTTGATCAAACCACAAGTACATTTTAAGAAGACACCACAATCACACTGTGGAGCTTCCTCCAGAGACGCAATTTCATCCCAAATCCTCTTAATAGCAGAGTAGTAATCACTCACTGATCTATTACCTTGTTGAGCAGACAACAAGGAACGACGCAGCTTGAACAATAGTGGCCCATTAGTTTGGCCAAATCTCTCAACCAACTCAGACCACAAACGAAACGCAGAATCACAAAAGGAAAGAGTGTCAGAAATTTTACCTTCCATTGAGTTAAGAACCCATCAGCGGATCATATAGTCAGCTCTCACCCATCGAAAAAGAGTTCTCGATTTAGGCTCTGGTCTAGGGCATGAGTCATCAATAAACCCTAATTTATTTTTCGCACCGAGCGCCATCTTCACGTTGTGGCTCCATTTGAAGAAATTGGTGCCATCAAGTCGCATCGGAATCAACTGAGCCCCTGGATTGTCCGACTTGGCCACTGTCAGCGGATCAACATCGGCGTCAGAGTCATAACGATGTCGATCTCGACGTCTACGACGGTAATAGGATATGTCCGCCGAATATCGACTGTCCGACGACTTGGAAGAGTGATCCTCACGCGGAACACGGCGAGGAACCGGCGAAGCCCGACGAGAGATCGGGGAAACATAACGACGACGACCTTCTGGGGAGTTATCTGAAGACGACATCTTCTGGGTGAGAGGCTGGTGAGAGAGATCGAACCACAAGATCGAGAAAAAAAATTGAGACTCTCAATTAGTGCTCTGATACCATATGAAAGAGATTCAAGAGAAGAGGGCGTAAACCCATTGTCGATCTTGTGGAAAATTGGCAATTGTCTTCGTACAGGAATAGTAGTCCAGAGGGGCAATTTATACCCTTACAAAATGTCTAATATAAGTACAATAAAATAAAAGCAAAATATGTGAATAATCTCATAGTTTGTTTTGTTAATTAACTAGCTAGGTTCGTTAATTTGTTAAGTACTTATCAAATGCAAATTAAATAACTTCCTATGTATACACCGATTCCGTTACATGTTGTAACTTATAATACAATTGACTACGCTACAACCCACAAAAACTGCATTATATATCTAAATTCAAAGTTGATCGAGCTGATGCAACATAAAAAAACAAAAAGAGAGTGATCGATGCGGACTACTCTGTGAGGTATATATAGAACATAACCCCAATTTCTTTGTACAAAAAAAGACAAGTATACAGAATGTAAATCAAAAGGCGCGTGGCTGATAAAACACGACCACACAATTTGAAGGATCGTAATTTCGCGCGGTGACATGCACTTTAGATGACCATAAATTTGTCCAAAAGAGAGCTGACGAAAGTGACGCCCAGCTAGCTAGCTCGGTCCAGATTTTAATAAAGCTGCTCCCTTCGATCGTGAAGCCATCTCCACCTGCACATTTATTTAGTTTCTGTAATCTACTTAGTGCATTGCAAATTAGAGACATACCTACATTGTAATATAAGCACGGTTCACTAATATTGTTCTTTAGTTGAATAATTAATTTGTCAAATTTATTAGGAGAAGACATAGTCTAAATTTAAAACTGTGAAAAAACGTACCAATAATTAATTTTTATTTTTTTTATGAAAGAGTAGCCCTTATAAATGACCAATATTAACGAACATGTATTTAAATAATACTTACAAAAGATACTCCATTCATCGGGATTTACTAGCCCTTTTAAAGTTGACACATATATTAAAAAAGTCAAATGTTTATTTTCTTACATTGAAAATTAAAATAGTTTAATTTTAACTTATTTCTTCATGCAATATAATAAGTAAAATTAAAAGATTTGTTCAAAATATGTAAAAAATATTTATAAATAAGATTTATGATTTTAAAAGAAAAAGTAAATCCGAATTTACGGAGTATTATTCTGCATAGAGTAAAGGTAGATAATTAATAAGTAATTAGGATTTAGGAGTACGTTGGGACTTACTTACCAGTAGTAGTCCCAACGGGGGCGGACTTTGGTCATGCGGTTGCGGCCGTAGGGGTAGTCGGTCTGGGCGCGGCGGGCGTTGCGGAAGGCGCAGCAGCCGACGGAGTAGATTACGATGAGGAAGACGATCATCACCACCAGCACCACCGACATCTTCTGCCAGCTGTGCCGGATGCTCTCCATCACCCCGGCCTTGCAGGCGTCGCAGCCGTAGCAGAGTATCTCCGGCGAGTTGTTCCACTTGTAGCAGTCGGCGTCCTGCGTCATCCCCACCGTCGCTGCGCTCCCGTAGCTACACGACGTCGGCGGCTTGCAACACCCCGACTATATAATATAATATATTTCCAAAATTAATCACATTAATTCACTAGCAAGCTACCTATTACCTATACAAAATTACTGCAAAAAGAAACTATACAAACAGGATACTCTTATTGATAGTAATAAATTAATGTAGACACATAATTAGAATAATTCTTAGAAAAACAAGAACACTCAAAGGTTGAAATTTTATTGAAGCTTCTCAAGTGTTATATCCATTTTCTCACAACTATTGTTTTTTTTTTTTTAAATACTCAGTTTTTTAAATTCAACATCTAAAACTAAGATATACGGAGTACTATATAACATATGATAGAGCATGACAAGAACAAAATCATTTCTTTTTTTCCTAACAAAAACTTCCTATATGTTTTAGTCGTGTAAAAATCATCGGTGATCGAGTTATTACATAGATTATTTCTTTTTTTTTGAAAACTGTAAAAAAAAAAGTGAAAATTTTGTAACAAGACGAGTATGAAAAATATGGTGATTATCTTTGTGTGATAGAGCTAGACGAGTAAAAAAGTGAGTATGTATCAATCATCAACCAAATAAAACGTGTTATGATTTACAAAACCATAGGAAAATTGATCTTAATTTTTTTTGGTAGAAAGAGAAGGACACTCTAAAAAAATTATAGAAAATATAAAAACGACAGTACAAAGTCATACGAGGAAAATTATACATACCTGAACAGGGCTCAAATTATTTTGGACATAATCCAAGGGAGTCCAATTTACAACTTTAGCACAAGTTTTGGAGCCAACTACACAACTCTTAATCCCCTCCCAATTCTTGGGATCCCCAATTTTCCTCCTCATCCACGCCGAGTAATCCTCAATGTGGTACTCCTTGTATATGTGACCCGGCACCGGCACTCCGCCTCCGGAGTCGGATCCGGGTGACCCGGATCCGCCTGTGCCCGTGACCACGAACCCGAATACGGTGAAACCCATGAGCGCGGCGATGAGGAAGATCATGACGAAGAGGTAGAACCAGAGCGCCCACGCCACGTGGAAGCACGCGCCTATGAAGCCCGCGAGTGAGACCAGCAGGACAATGAAGCCGAGCCAGAGCAGCGGCGTCTGCAGGAAGTTCTGACACGTGGTGGCGCTACGCGCCATCCACAGCCCCGCGAAGATTATCGGGATCGACGCTACCAGCGTCAGGAGGTTCAGGAACCCTAGTACTGTGTTGCTGCATCTGTACATGGTTTGAAACTAACTGAGATTAGTTAGTTTTGAGTGAGTGAGTGGAGATAGCAATTTTGAACTTAATTTGGAAGTAAATGGAATAATGAAATGAATGGTGTGTATATATAAGTGTGTGTGGAAGATGGTTTGTAATGGTAGGGTCTTGATTTGGTTTTTAATTGTTTACATTTGAGTTTGTGAAAGTAGTGGGTGTGGAAAGGAAATTAAGCTGCAGCAAAGTGAATCTTTATCTTTATGGTGTAATTTTTTTGCTTTAGTTTGCATATATGCACAAATGGAATACGGTAGGTATATTATTAAATTATTTGTTGTGATCTCCAGGAGGAACCTTTTTTTGTGGAATGTCGTCCCAAATTACTATGCTGCCATCCTTAGTCCTTAAGGAACTTACTTCCTTAAGACATATCGTTGAATGAATCTGCAACGTACGTGTTGTGTGAGTGGAGACTAGATTGGGGAGAATTGATTTTCAGAAAGATATATATAGTACGTAGAATTGCTTGATTATTGAACGTAAAATGGAAATGAAAAGCTCATAAATAGGTTAGTGCTCCCAATCCCATCATTACAAGCTCATAAATAGGTTATTACTTATGTACTAAGCATGAAATTCAATGCAACTTGGTTGTATATAGATATCGTCTTATACGTACACAGTTTTTCAGATTTACGTTTCCATACGAATTTTTTATTAGTATCAAATTACTTTTTAATACACAAAAAAATTATCTATAGGAATCTGCCTTAATAAAACCTAAAAATGGAACGTAATGGAATGGAAGTAGAATGAGATGGAGAACAATTTGGCTTGCTGATGGAAATGGGGAGGTATCAGGTGCAGATAGCCCACAAGTTGGAGAAGGCAAGCAATTAAGCAAGGTATTGATGGGGCAATTTAGTAATTATCACCTGCTGTTTGTTTGGTTTTCCACCAAAGCTGCTTTTCTGAAACCTATTGGCATCTTTAACTTTTAGAAATTATATTCTTAAAGAGTGATTTCTGATCGAAAAACTCGAATAGTAAACCCATGATGGGTCCAAAATGTTGGAATAAATTATGACCTCAATTAGATGCTCTCTCTAATTCTTTCTTATCCTTCCAAAATCTTCCCAGTTTAGCCTTTGCTTCATTCACGTCTCTTCATCTCCGTAATTGATAAGGAAATCATGACTTCTAATTAATATAATTAGCATTAGATGTATTCCAACTTTTCCCCGCATTATATCATACAAAAAACAATCCAATTCACGACCTCAACCAATAGAAATATTATGTTTGCTCATTAAACCAATAAAGCCTTGATCCATAATTGGCACTACAATTAAAAGAATAATTAGTTTTTTAATGTAAATTGGCGTTACATGTATGATGTACCAAATTCATATAAGAATGTTTCTTTGTGGTCCTGGATGTACTAGTTACAAACAAAAAGCACTCCAACAATTTATCCCCGTTCACAATTTCGAACTAACAAATTAAGAACCTGAAGTTGGAACTCCGCTCCCCTTTCACTACTAAGTCTACTAGTGAGACTACTTGTAGGCATCCACCTTAAAGTTTCCGTGTTACCTACACGTACACACATACGTACGTACCAATGTACATAGTTAACTATGTACGTAGTATGTATAGTACTTGTACGGAAGTATGTAGGTGTAGGTACACGTGTGTGCACACATACAAAATATAAATAATAATAGTATACCCTTGCCTTGGTTTTCAACTAGTTATAACCGATATGAAAACACATGGTAAATGCACTTATGCTCGCCAGTGGATATGTACAGAGACTAGTACACTAGAAGCAGTTCCTGCACATGAACTAAACTTACACTAAACCTAGCTATATTTCCCTTTCCTGATTAAACAAAAAACTAGCCATATCTACACAGGGCGATCTTTAATGGAGGAGGTCAATATAGTTCCAGTTCAAGAGTCCGCAGACACTGCCCTCTGTTTAAATCCTCAAAAGCACCGTAGAATAAGCAAAATCAAGATGTGAGAGAATATTCATGGGGTAGCCTACCTTCACTTCACAGATGGTTGCTCGTTTCACGGGAGCCTTGGCAAAGCACACACGACCGGATATCTGGTGGGGAGCTTGTTATGGATCGCAAGCCACACAATGAAGGAAAGTGCCCCATAGTTTGAAAAATATTGCCGAGGCAGAAGAAGGGTGTTCCATACACATGAGGAAACCACCATTACTGCACCAAAAAGGGCCCCGGATTTCTCCAAGATTCCATGACAAGCCAGCTGTGAAGATGGAACTGATTTGTACTGTTACCAGCTATAAGCTGCTTGCTAGCAAAAATTAGAAACTGCTGATTAGTTTTGTTGTCTCCTTGCAGACCTTTGCCGCCTAGGAAAAGAGAAAGGGTCGCCTGTTCTTTTCCTACCAACACTTGGCTCTAAACAACTTTCCTGATTTGTATTTGGAAGTAGGGACAATCTGAAAAAGAATGTAAAGGGATGTATTTAGAAGTAGGGGGGGAAACTATGATGGAGAATCAAAAGCCAAGGGAACAGAAGTCCAAAAAAAAATGAGCAGCACAACATTATTGAAATATATAACCAGACCAGGATAATGATTTAGCAATCATTTGTTTAAATTTTGAGATAACGGAAGTGTATATGTAACATGCAGAAAGCCTAAACATGACACACAAACACATAGCAAGAGTTATGACAAGAATAGGTGCCATATATGTGGGGGCAGAAGAATTCTGCATCCAAGGTCATATATCATAAGCTAGTAAGTAAAACAAAACGATATTCATGAGAGGGGAGAAGCTAACATCAAATGGGTAAAAATAATCATATTAGAGGGTCACAAAAAGCAATCGAAGCATGAAGAAAAAATTTCACACTGAAACACGCATTTGTCAATCATTAGTATGCAAATTGTGCAAGAGACACCCCGCCCCACTAAAAGCCACCAAGGGTATGATCCTTACAGAAAGCAGAGAAACAGAGTAATTTTAAACTGAAAAAAACACACTACTACACTAGTATATATCAAGCAAAAGGAACATGATAGCTAGATAGCAAACTCTAGAATGACTTTCAAAGACACGACTGCAACAATAATTCCTCCATTTGTTTTGCCCCTATATCTCATCTATGTACGATGGGGGGAATTGCATTTTTGCAGAATTGTCATTTCCATCTGAGACTATATTGGATGGTGTTGAAGAATTAAGTTTGAAATAATTCACCTATAAATTTTATAATCATAAATCACAAACAAGGAATATGAGCACATTTATATAATCCTAGCAGTTACATGGAACTATCAAACTAACTTGATCTTTAGACAGTTGAAAATCAAATGGGAATCCTACCTCCTTTTTGATCTAACATAGACAAGAGACTCCACCAGATTGGTACTTGTGGTCTGTACACGAGCTTCATCACCATTGCAACCTTCATACCTGCAGCTCCCTTCTCTGAAAGAACCTTCCCCTGAAGAGGTGGGATTATCTACAGGGGTCATGTTTCCTGAAACAGATGCCGCTGCGTTGTGATTGTGCGCATGTAGGTTATTTTCAGCAGATGTCACAAAGTCTTGAGCAAAACTACTGCTGGCAATAACATTGTCAGGAACAAGAGAGGAATCCAGAACCTGGTTTCCACTATGAACATTATCCACGGTGACCATCTTACATCCATTCACATGGCCAGAAATAGTGTCAGGAGTTTGATCAAAGCCGGTTACAGCATCCAATCTATGTGTAGCAGTGTTGGAGGCAACAGGAAGTTGAACTGTTCTTAGATCATCATTGGTTTTGTTAGAACTTTCAGACATCCATGTGGAACTCAAAAAAGGATGTGGATCAGCCCTTTCTGGAAGAGCAGTAGGTAAGATTCCACTTCTGTCAACCCCAACCACTGCTGTAGAAGAATCATGCTGGATAGAGACATCATCTTCTTCTGAATCACTGAGAATGATCACATCAGCATTCTTCACTTGCGCACTAGAATTATTCTCCCCATTTCCCTGTGGCATACCACACTTAGGAGGACAAGAACTAACTTCATCTTCTTTGTGGCCTAAATTATCAATCTGATCACCAACATCCTTTTTCAAACTTAGGACTGCATCATCTCTACGGTCCTCTGAGGAACTGCTGCTCATAGTAATGACTTCCACGTCAAATTTTGTAACTTGAGTATCTAGTAGATTTAAGTGGGACATATCCTCAGGCTGACCAACAGACCTAGCAACCGTATTTTTCTGCTTTCCAGATGTATTATTCCCTAATAAATTTTCGTTCATAACAGACTCTGAAAGTCCAGAAGCAATTAACAATGAACCATCAGCGTAGTGCCACAGCGAGAGATCCTTAATAGCAGCTTCGTTCTTAACACGCCATGACCCATCTGGCTTTAGTTCAATTTCACTTATCTCCTCTCTGCAATCTCGCATCTTTTTCGAAAACACAAGGGAGGAAAATAACATAAATAGGACTATTTTCAAAAAATTCAAGTTAAAGCCATATTATAAAACCAGGATAGGGAGGGGTTACCATATTCAAAATAGGATTGAAATATGGATCAATAGTTACGTTCTCCAAGGAATAGTTCTTGAGGCAGACAGGACACTGCCACTGCAAAAACAGGCACATCAAGCAATTTCTTATAAACAAAATCTAAGGATGAAAGAAACACACACAATGAGGAATAGAGAATTCAGTGTAAACAAAATCTTGCCTTTCGTGAGCGTTCATTCATTTGTATGAAAGTTTCAAGATCAAAGCAACCCATGTGGACACAGGGTTTGAATCTGCCAGCAGTCTTCATTCTACAGCCACTCATCTGTAGTTCAGAGCCATTGAGAAGCTAATTGTTAGAACATTACTTTGGCATACAAATTCTATTCATGTCTTCTATTCAGCACCCATCAACGCTTGTACTATTGTAGCTTAATATGATCATCTTAGCAGCGACAGAACCTTTTTCGTTCCTCTATAACAATTTTTCAATAAAAAAAATCACTGTATAACAGATCATAATAGCACGTTTTAGATTGCATATGAAGTTAAAAATTTTAAGAAAGCATATGCCATATGTAAAAAGCTTAAAATCTGTGCTTTACACGGAAAGAATTCAGGACAAGTTAACATCATAAGCCTCAGTCATCAACAATCATTAAACAAACATCACAATAACTGAATAAATTTGAGTTTTTCGTTCTCATTTTTGGTTCCCGGTGTAATGATTTAATTTTCATTTGAACTTTGGTGCCAGGCACTTATTGTGAGCCTAGTGGAGAGATAACAAAACGCCCACATGACCAATTTTATTCTCACAGCATACAGATTTTGTTGCATATTGGGAATGTGTATCAAATACAGAATACAGATTAACTGTTTAAAGAAGACACTGGATTCGAAAATGTAGACATAGCACTGAGTAATGAGTATAAAGAGGACAGCTCACAGGACAGCGTAGGCTAACTGTAATTGAATCCGTAACAACTTCTACATCACTATCACTTTCTTCATTCTCTGCCACAACTCCACCACCAGTGCAGCGTTTAACCCGAGCAAGGGCATCTTCAAATGATTCACCAACAGACTCCTGCGGAATCATACTCAAAACCTGCAATTTAAAATAAGATGACATTATCATAAGCACAATATAACCAAGAGGTGGGAGGTGAAGAAATTACATGAGAAATCAGATATGTTGATTTAGACATCCACCTACTTAGACCCAAATACAAGCAGACAACAAGAAACTGTGGAAGCATATGGTTCATCTCGTGTCTCATTTCCTTTTTACAAAACTCAAAAAGATCAAAAGTGCACCAAATGCTTGTATTTCCACGGTTAGCATTTGGGTCAAGAGGCGACACACGACCAAGATAAGCGTTTCGGTGCGGCTAATTCCAACAGCTCAGAATAATATACTTGCATCTATAATGGTGGCATAATATGATAAAAGCCAATCACAAAGTAATATGAGACAACATTGATTATATTGGTGGCATAATATGATAAAAGCCAAGATAAGCATTTGTTTCATGTTTGCACCACATGAAGCAACCGCTACAGATTAACATTCAATCATCCCAATTTACACTTTTTAGCAAAGAATATTTCTAAATTTGATGCTTGGCTATGGTGTACTGGTGTGCCCCATGGTCATGGTAGGACTTACTACTGATACATGATGTACATCGATATGAATAAATCCGCTTAATTGCAGCCCCCCATTGCATCAAACGAAGAAGAAAAAAGCCGAATCTCTACGTCACATTTCAGAAGATAAAAAAATATAAATAATAAAAGATGGTAGCACAATGCATAAACTTGTGAATAAACAGATACAAGATGTAACACCTGTTGGAGCGTTTGTTTTTTCACAAGCCTGACACCCAAACAGAAATCACGATCATCACATCCTGATAAAGAGATTTTGTTCACCCCATCAACCAAGAACAAGGTGATCTGGAAAACAAGTATTATATCAAAAATCACTCAAAAGAGAGCAAATCAATAAACATCAAACAAGGAGAAGACTTGTTGAAAAACAGATAACAAACTGAAAAGAGAAAGAATAACAAACAACTACAAAATCCAAGAAAGAAGACAAAACTCACCTTGACACCATCATCTCTTCCATTAGCCCCTAGTGGTTGTGAGCCAGGTCTATTATAGGTCCTAAATGGAACACCTACGATAAATCATGCATAAAGATAGTAATCTACAGCAATGGAACGAAAGGAAGTAAAGAGCAGGGATAAGACAATAATGCAACCTCGAGTCACAACTTCAAGGAGCAAATAAAACTGAGCATAATCAGACCTTTTTCTTTAACTGCTTCTCTTGCTATAGTTTGGTGTATTTATTTTGTACTGAATGTTGGAATCTTTTCTAGCAAGGTTTTGCCTCTGATTTTGATGAGGAAGAGTTGTTTATCTCACCTTTTTGTGGATTCATGGTGCAGAAGGTGTTTTCCTTACATTTCGAAATAAGTGCAGAAGGTTTCAGAGGGGTTTCATTCACTAAGATTCAACATACATGTGGTCTTTGTTGATGTACTATACCTTATAAGCTTAAGACAATTTATGTTTATGGTTTAACTACAGTGTTATATAAGGATGGCTTATGCACATGTCAGATAGTGAGAGTTCATCATACTCTGCAACTAAGAGATTATTTGAGCATAAATTAAATTATTGGGGCCTGCAAAAGCATTACTGTTAATCTCCGTTCTAAAGCAGATGACCCTGCATGACCCGAAAAAAAGCATCATAAAAAGAGTGATGGAACTTTTCAGTTCAGCACACTGTAAAACTTGCAGGCTGTGGGCATCAAACAGCCGGACAAGATAGGTATATTCACATGTAAGGGAGCTTATGCAGACATAAAAATAAGACAAAAACCACCAGAGACAACACAATTAAAATTCACAATGAACCCTGATGCTTGAACATAAGATAATGATTATCAAGGCACTTGAAATACCATCACATCTTTGCAATGAAGTAAACCATTGATATTTGTTACTGACGTACCATTAACAAGTAGCTCCGCATATATTGGCCATTGAACCCTAAATGGGACACTGTCAGAAAGAAGCATGCACCACGCCTGAAAAAAATAAGAGATGTATATAATTCATGTAGATAGTTCTCTCGAACCAATCATCACACAGATTATGCATTATCTGACCAAAAGCTGGAAACTAACCTGAACATCATACTCTGCCTTCACCAATAGATCTTTGTTTTCTTTTGACAACTCAAACGTTTTCTCAATACGCCGGAATGGTTTAGAACTGGGGATATGGTCCAACAGATACTAAAATCATTGACCACGACATAATAATCATAAAGTCCAAATGAATGTTTCACATATAACCGTCAGCAAAGAAGGTAATTCCCCAAAGACAAGCAGAACAATAACACATTCCGGGAAATAAATTTCAGACAAAACGATTTATACAGCAACAAATTAAGCAACAAGAAATAAATCCAGTAATGTAAGAAAATGTTAATATAACATCAATCCAATTAAATCTTTTCACATGTGAAGATTATACCCTTACAGAGTACCTTGCATACAAGCCCAAATCAAAGGACTATCAACCACCTTATCTCATAGAAAATTTATAAGAATATAAAAAAGCTAATTAATCAAATCCTCTCAAGACAAAAGTCCTAAGGAGTCCAGTTTGTTCAACACCCCAAGAGAAGGGGTCTCCAGCCACTCACAACCTCTAGAATAAAACTTCAGCAGTTGAGCTTGACAATGGGTGTTTTAGTATGTATAGCCTAAGGTGACCTGGGAATATCGTCTAATGGGAAATCACCTTCCACCTAAGCTTCAACAAGTACTCCATCATAAGGAAAGACACTCTTGTACCTAAGAGCAGCCCAACTACAACACATTGCCAATAGGCCTTTTCATTCTCAACATCTTTCCCAATGCAAGTGACGACCTTATACGCTCCTTCTGAAACCTTTACAGTAAAGAGAACCATTCTTAAAAACCTATCAGACAACAGATAATCTTTTAGATGGGCTTGAATTAGATCTAAGGGCGAAGAAGAATAGGAAGTGAGAATAGAGAAATGAGAAGGATTTGGTCGGCACTAATCTTCTCAAAGATTTTTTGTTGGTTGATTCAACAACAGATTTATCTCGAGGAGTCTTATAAAGGGGAACTTAAACTGAAGAACTACTTGGAGTAAAAGACGGATATGGCACTTCAACCTCATGGGACTTCGTTGAGCTTTAGACTGTCTATCTCACTCTCAATGGCTGAAGTTGACTCAAGCTTTGAGAAGTTGACCTTGTGAGGAATTCTTCATAAGCCAAACCATTCCACACCATAAGAACAGAATCACAACAGAATAGGAGACCCACCCCTAATAATTGTGTCAGTCGTTTTTTTCAGTGTAAAATTCTCGCATTAAAAGTATTGCACAAAACGCATCTTTGTTTAGTCCTCAACTCCTTGTCAGTTGAAATATTTTTCTTATGCACCAAAACAAAAGTGGTAAGCCACTGGAAACTAAGTTTCCATCATGATTACAACCAAGCAATGTACCCCAACTGTAGCAACATACTCCAGACTATCCTTTTCACCTTATATGTATACTAGTATGCTTACATCTTTTGCAACATCCTAGTTCCAACTACGCAATAGCACACTGGCGGACCAGCCACATCAAAGTTGCACAGGTTCATTCTGACGCCAATTATCATAATACAGGATCATACATATGTATGGGTGAAACGTCAAGACTAGATCAAGCAGCAAGAAATAAGAAACAACTCACGCACCCGTCAGTTGGAATGCTTGAGACGAGTAACTTTACGGGATACAACAGGTGATCAATTGTTTCCAAAAACCTGCAGAAATGACACATCAGAGATTAGACACTCTATTCATCGCTAAAGAGGAAAGGGATTAACAATAAAGAACATGGTAAGGCAAACAATAAAAAACATGGTAAGGCAAACAAAATAGATAAAGACAAACATCACGGCAAAGTTGTAAATCTTGTAATTGCTTCTAAAAGAAACCAATTCTTGTAATATCAAAACTGAGATGCAGCTAAAGAACAAAGAAAAAAAGTGTAACTTATTAGTAGCTCCAATATTGTTATAGACAACAGAGTTAAAAATAGCCTACATACGGGTCAGCACGTTCAACTCGGCATGTCTGACAAAAAAACTGCATTTCAAATAATTGCTTCTTTATATCCTGCTCAGAGCTAAGAGCACAGCCAGTATGTTGCCAAACATTGCAATTCTGATCTGCACACTGCAAGGTGAACATTTTCATTAGATATATGTGAGCAATGCACCCTTCACAAACCATAACTGCAAAAATATATTCATCTAACAAAGCATGGCAATTGATTGGACAAATGCACCAAGCAAAAACTGTCGACTCATCACTCCAAAAGGTTACATATATAAAGGCAGTGAACTCAATAAGAACCAAAGTAGCAAGTCTTAATTTCTTGTTTCCCAGAAATAGTATCAACACAAGTGCAAAAAACAACTCTTCTTCTTTTCCTGTTTAGACTTTGGAGGCAATGGACAAATACAGTTAGCAAGCGACCAAGTTATATATTCTCTTCTTTTCTAGAAGCAGTGTGCAATTCAAGCACTACAATACCCAAGTCTTTCTTCTTCTCTTTTTTTCCACAGGAAGTGAACAATGCAAAGGCGTTTGCTAAAGGTAGTGAAGATGTGCATTGAGTATCACCAATTGAATCCCATTACTCTCACTTCTCTTCATGCCCAAGAAAAGAGGTAAAAAGCACAAGTAAAAATTTCGCTACATCAAAATCTAATTTCTCAATATAAGGCATATGTAAACCTCTCTTAACTATGAAATGAAGGGAAACGCCAAAAAATCATGAAGAATAAAGCTCCCAGCAGTGACAAATTAGCTACATCAATGTCAAAGACAAGAACCTGATTTTGTTTGATTGCTATTTTATATTAAATTATCACATGATCTACTATATACAGTATTTTGTGTAATAACTGATATTCTATAATTAGTTTTATGCATCAAAATTTAGAAAGGGAAGGGAGGGTTGGGGTGAAGAACATTGGATACGTATAGCATTACCACCAACCAAGTAAACTCCTTGACAGTAGACAAGAACAAGTAAACTCTAACTTTAAGAACCTATTTTTCAGTAAACCAAAATATATTTCTATTACAGTTAACAAAATCAGGGTTTAATTATCACTAGTATAACATTGCCATCAACTAAGCTGTTAGTGAGTCATATAAACTAAGAGAAAGCGCCCATATCCTTCCAACAAGAATAATTGTAGAACCGCTAGAGATGAGAGAAAGTATCCACATGCTTCCAACAAGAGCAAAATATGTACATACAATCCGGGAATTCAAAGAAACACAAGTTATCTGGTAGTCCAGTAAATTACTAGCAGAAGGTTGCCAACAACGAGTACAAAACATCAAGCACATAAAAAATGGTACATCATAGAGCATTTAGAGGATAGCATACAGCTTCAATCAGAATAACACCAAATATTGTACACAGAAGATAACTACAAGATCAGATATATGACCTGATTTTCATATCTTCACAGTTAGAAACTATGAGTATCAAATTTACATGAGCAAATTCATATCAGACATTGTGTCGTGTCTCCATTAATATGAAAAGATAACTACAATTTCATAACAAAGCAAGATCAGATATATGACCTGGATTGGCAAATCAACAACTCCAGAATGACCACAGACACAGCGAACCTTCACCTGCTCAGCTTCTTCCTGAAGCTGGCTTCCATTGTTGCTTGCACTATTCTGCTTCTTTGCATTTGAATCATTGGCCCCTTCACTTTTCATTTTCCTAATTCCATAAAGCAGATCAATTAAGAAACCGATGAAATAAAACAGTTAATATATGAACACTTATATAAGTTCATCATGATGTTTTTTGAAAGCCCAAAGCTATATAACCTGAGCAGCATAATTAGTTTATTGGATAGGCATGACATATTCCAAATTTTCACCACAAAGTATGATTTTTTCAGATACAAAAGTACACCACAAAACAAATTTACAGAGTATGCAGATGTGCCATGCAGAAATCTTGTCTACTCAATTCAACCTAGAAACTTCAAGCATTAAAGGAAGAGGGAGTCAATATATGAGCTCTGTTATAAACTTTGCAGTATATGAATATATGAGCTCTGTTATAAACTTTGCAGTATCAGATATATGATGCTGATGCATAAGAGCCCAAGGCAGGGTGAAGGAATATTATTTTTCTTGGGTAAGGTACACAGAACATCCCCTGACTTAGGCCACTTTTCACAAAACTACCCCTTGTAAACAAATTTGCATTTAATCATCCTTAATCCTTATTTATATTTACCTGTTCAACCCTGACAATCATTTCATTCTAATTAGAACATTTGGAAAAACGCATAAAATGTCACTATACCCCTCACATAAAATTATATAAACACAAAAAAAATATTAATCATTGGTGTTTTGGACATTTTACACTTCTGCTTAATGATTTAATATGCGTAAAACGAATGTGTGGGTGTTAAGTTCCTGAAAATATGGATATGATGGGTGTTTACAGGTAACTTTGTTTATAAATTGTGTACAGTGGACCAAATACCAGGGTGTAATTTACTCTTTCTGTTATTTTAGTTATGAATTAGTACATATTCAATTTTTATAAATTGTAATGCCACTTATACTCAGCTTCTTGTCCAAGATGGATAGCTACATAAGGAACAATGAGTTTAGAAATATAGAATAAAGTTAAACGCACAAGGAGAAATGTGAATCATGGCGTTAGAAAAATAAAAGTAGAACCTGTAAGCATCGTCAATAATAGCAACTAATTCTTCCTTCCCATTGATGTGTTTATATAAAAATGGGCCTGAAATAAATCAACAAATCCAAATCAGATATTTGTTCATCTAGTGAGACAAAATATAGGAAGAAATGTACAATATGATCAAATCATAATCAATTCAGACATGTTAAAAGTGTTTACTTTTCATAGAATACAGATTAAAGATTGATATCATAGTCAATTCAGACATGTTTAAAGTGTTTACTTTTCATAGAGTACAGATTTACAGAATAAAGATTAAATCATGAAAAAATGAGAACTAATTGAGTAAGAACCTAACCAACTATAAAGTGATTATAAGGCTTTCGTTTATCACAATAAAAATATTCATATACATGGTATAGGTAAAAGCTGCTAATGGCAATATTTTAATTAGTCTCGACACTAGAAATCTACACTTCACAAAAACCTATGTAAACTACAGGGTCACACTTTGCACAGCCATTGTGCAGAAATGCAGGGAGATGGAGACTCACTGCCTTCATCATAAAGCACAGCCAAGACTCTGTCCATAAGATCCTGCAAAACGTAAAATAAATTATCTTTCTTTGACTGGGTTTAGCTCAAAAGTAGCATGCTTATGATACATATATATCACTATGCATATCATAATACAGTAATTGATGCTCAATAGATCAGAGAGGGGGACAGAGAAAAGCCTTTGAAATATGATATTGAAAACTTCTAGGTTTATTGGATTTTGCATTTTGTCATTCCATGACTAACAACATCCTTCTCGAACCAACTCTTCATATCCTTGCTCCATGAAGATTATACACCCAAAAAATATCCAGCCATTAATTCCATATAATCAGGATTGGGTTAGCCAAGACAAATATATTCACATGTTCTGTGAACCAAAATTATACTGGTGTTGATGGTTTCCAGCAGTCAAATTTAATGCCAGAATAAGTGATCGTTGGTAACAAAACCAATTTTAAAGGAGGATTAAGAAATCTATATGAAGGTTAGCCATGAAATCCAAATTTAGTTTCTATTATATGATATGAAATCGACTATAAAGTTCTCACTCATATTATGGAATCTATATATACATTACCTGCTTCCTTCCTTGTTTTGAAATCCCAACACGAGAAAGAATATCCTTAAGCTCCCTGATCCGAAAATTCAATAACTTGTCCTGCAAGGATTGTCCATAGCTCACAATAAGTCATTGCCAGCTAGCAGATTTAACTATCTTTGTTCATCAAGTGAGAAAAGATGCATCAATAGGATTGACAAAAAAGAAAGGAAGTAAGATCACCAATTCAAATACCACAACGCTGCAAGAACAAGCACTCATAATAAAGAATCAATACCTGGATATCTCAAACAAGTTTCGAAAGATAATGGCAAGTATGGAATAAATTTTCAAAGATGAATGAACAGAGAAAAGTTCATTACAAACGAAATTAACACATTTATGATCTAATGAGGGGCCTTACGTTGACAATGAAAAAAGTACATCGCTCAATGCACTTTTGTGCATTGTTTAATTCTATAATGTACATTGTTATTTAATGCACTAAATGTCACAACTTCAACGTCTTATTCGAATTGCTAAAACTTACAAAAACCATTAATGTTTTATCAAAGTCTGATCTACGCTTTATTTTATTGATATCAAAGCTCTATATTATTAACCATTTTTTTAGTGCTCGTGTCATCCTAGATCATATGAATTTCTTCCATTAAGGAACTCCTAAAGACAACTTATGGAAAGCTTTCCCTCTTTCCTTGAGAGACCAACCTTTCTACAAGGAAAAAGCAACACACGTTCGATATAAATTTTTACTTGAAACATTTTATTACATCCCAGATAATTTGTTGCACGAGCAGTGAAGAGTATATTTGCAGGAGTGAAAGCTGCCCCTGTTTGATGACATCCCATGTTAACTGTATTCTACAAAGTTCCTGCAAGAGGATATTCGAAAATGGTATCTACTCAAAAGACTTTTTCAGACATTATAACTTAGGTCTCAGGCTAGCAAAATTGAACTAAGGTAATTTGAAGGCATTAACTTTCTCTATTAAAGTCTTACTCTTGCAACATCCTAAACTTACAAGACAAGCTTCTCAGTTCCCATTAATCCTTAAGCAGCTAAACTTCGAAAACTGTCAATGCAGGAAGAAGTGGCATTCCACTACTCTGGTAAACCCACTGGATTGTACTTAAGCAGCTCTACAGGATGTCAACACATTTATAGGCCTCCATAGAACATTCTTGTAACTATAAAACTTCATTCTTATCACTGAAACCAAGTCCCATAATAGTAATAGATCAGAAGACTAACAAAATGATACCTCTATTTAAGGGGGTGCCAAATAGCTTACGGAAATGTCAAGAGAAGTTCAAGCTCCTATTTATAGTCCAAAATTTTCAACGAATAATAATAATTGAGCCACAATAGAGCTACAAGATCCTTACTGCGTAGGCCCCAACTCTTATGTTGGGGCCTCCAATGGAACAAAAAAAGAAAGGCGACTCTTCAACTTTGGCCTAGGCTTTTTTTTTAGGGACTAGAGTTCATTAGGCAACTAAGGGATTTTGACATTAGGTCGAAGAGATGGCAGGCAAATTTTAACCATTGGTTGGTTCATCCCTCGTATAGCGCTTTCAACAGATTACAATTATGATACAATTGAGACATGAGAATCATGGCCCGTGAACATCATCTATTTATTGCACAATAACAAAGCTTGTTTGCTTAATCTAGGTCATGCTTCAATGGTGAGCTATCTTATTGTTTACCAAAAACAGACACTACGAACGCGGTACACAAGCCCCATCTTTCCTACTTCAATCAACAGAAGAAGGGGAAAAAAAGCAGAAGAAAGTAAGTAACAAAGTCATAAGGTTTTGCCCTAAAGAAGACTGCGACTGATACCTTGCATTTGTCCACAAAATCCATGGTTGTCTGCCGATCGCCAAGCAACAACGGACCAAATTCAACTCAGCGAGAAGACAGCGAAAATTTGCAGCACCAAAGAGACATGCAAGTAACACTGAAATTGAATCAGGAAACGTGCTCGTAAGGTCGGAGACACGTCTAAATCAATCGGCGCAATGTGGAGAAAGGAAAAAATTCGTGAAATTTGGGAATAGTGGAAAGGGGGCGTACAAAGTTGAGAAAGAATAGCGCGAGGGTTGAGTGTGGGAGATAGAAGCGATGAAGAAGAGTCGACTTTGATGGTGCCGACTCTACAGTGGTTTTAGGGGAGGCTGGTTAAGCGTCGTTCATACTAATAATTAGGTTTAGATTTGGGTAACTGTCATTGAGAATATATAATTGAAAATATATATTAGGTTGAGAAATTAAAATAAATTCTACTATTTGAATTATAAATAAATTAAATGTTAGAATTAAATTTTCATTAAAAGATCATATGTATGGTAAATGACCTCAGGTCAACGGCGTTGATTGATCAATTTTTATTTTTAATTTTTTTTAATTTTTTTTTTGGCCAGTTTTTTGTTTTCAGACACAATTTTTTACTTGCGACTGTATGTGTACTGATTTTTACTTGTATGTGCATTGATATTGTATAAAATATGTATAGAATTTTTTACTATATGTGTGACTTTGTGTATGTGAAAACTCATGCACTTCTCAACATGTGCATATGTTTTAGCTTGTGTGTGCATAGATTTTGACATATATTTGCATCTAAATTCTACTTGTGTGTATTATTTTCTTAGGTTGAAATATTATGCATGAGTTTTGGCTTGTTTGTGTACCTAAATTACATAAATTTTGCATAGGATTTTGATTATATATGTGACTTTGTGTATGTGAAAACCCATGCACATACATGCAAAAACTTATGCATGCATTTCAGAGAATGTGCATATGTTTTAGCATGTGTGCATAAATTTTGACATATATGTGCATCTAAATTTTACTTGTGTGCGTTATTTTCTTGGGTTAAAATGTGCATGAGTTTGGCTTGTATGTGCATACCCATTAAAGTGCATGTCTTTTTGCTTGTATGTGCATGTAAATTGAACTAGATGTGCATAGGATTTGACTATATATGTGACTTTTTATAAGTGAAAATTTATCCACACACATGTAAAATCTTAAATACTTTACAGAATGTGTATAGGTTTTGTCTTGTAAGTGCATGAATTTTGAATTGTCTGTGCATCTAAATTTCACTTATATGCATCGTTTTCTTGGCTTGATATGTGCATGAGTTTTGACTTGTATGTGCATACCATTTGAAGCACACGTCTTTTTGCTTGAATGTGCACATGTCAAAACTTATACACATACAGTGTACAACTCATATACATTTTCTCTAGAAAACAATGCATATTTTTTACAATCTTTAGATGTACATACATGTCAATACTGATGCACATACAAGCCAAACTTATGCATATACAAGCCAAAATGTATGCACATGTCATCTCAAACAACAAATTAGTCTTGGAAAAAAGTTGGGCTGCAAAAAGTTCAATGGAAAAAAATGGCCGGACAACACCTTATAAAATTTTAATTCACATACAAGTCAATATTGATGCACACACAAGTAACAAATGGTGCACATGTCAGCGCAAGCAAACAGTGGACCCGGAAAAAAATGGGCTGGAAAAAAAAAATTAGGCCGAACAACGCCTTATAAAATTGTGATGCACATATAGGATAATATAGATGCACACACAAGCCAAAATGTATGCACATGCCATCTTTAGTAAAAAGAAATGCCCCGAAAAAAAACAAAAAATGACCGGTCAACACCGGAGCTCCGGTGTTGACCGGCTGGTAATCGGTTTGACCAGTTACTTATCTACTTAAGTAGTCATATGCATGGAACATGTGACATGACCACTTAAATGATAGTCTAATTCTAGCCTTTGGATTTGAAAAAATCCAAAGACTATGAGCTATTTTCATTTCTCACCATAATGTTCATTCTCATCGAATCCGCATCCTTTAGATTTTATTTTATTATATTTTATTATGGGAACTAATTATGTTTAGATATGCACCAAAAAAATAGGTTTAGATAAATACTTTATAAAATTTTCATATATTTAATCTTAAATTAAAATTTTATTATATAAATTAAGTTCTTTCTTATCATAAACTTGATATTAAAGTCATTTATCCATGAGCTATCACATTCAATTCTTATTCTTCTTAGAAGCAGGAAACGCTCCCTTTTGGGAGCCGGCCCTAACAGGCCCCCCTATCCACTCTCGCCTCACCGGCGACCGCCTCACTGGCACCAGCCTCTTGCCACATCGGCACCAGCCTTCACCGGCATGCCGACTCTCCTCGCCTTCGCCGGGAAGACGCCGGCCCTAGCAAATGCTCCATCGAGCCGCCATGGCCGACCGCCGCTACCGTCCACCGACTGCTCCTCCGAGCCTCCCTTGCCACCGCTCCGACCGAGCCTCCACCTCCCCGTCCAAATCTGATCCTCCACCGAGTCTAGATTTGCGCCTCCCGATGTTAGCCCCGAAAACGCTCCCAACGAGTCTTTGCCGCCGCCACCGCTCAGAAAGCCAGGCCGCCCACCGGAGACGAGCCGGATCTGGAATCAATTGCTCCCAGAAGAGCCCCCGCTCCGACCGAGACTTGCTCCTCTCCGACTGAGCCCCGCTCCGACCGAGCCTCGCCACCACACCGCCGCCTCCCCTCCTCCGCTGACGCCAACCCCACCCGCTCCGCACCAAGCCTTCCGACGAACTGCGAGCTGACCTTGACCCACTTTGGCGTGTCCTGCGTCTTTCGAGCAAACCTCGACCCTTTGTTTTGAAAAATCGGTTCCTTGTTTCTTTTGTGTTTATGTCCTCCTGTTACAGGTTTTCCTTTAGATTGGTCTGGAGATTGTTGTTTCGGTTCGAGAACAAAATAGCGATAGTGTGATCCCTGATAATTTCTACTGACGAAATACCTCCAGAGTGTGTCTTATTTCTGCGTTCCGGCTGCTTCAACGTCTTGTTGGTGTTATCCAACCCATGTTTGAAGTCTTTCTCGTAGATTTTACCTTGTTGGTTTGCTTGATCGGTTGTGTCTGTGCTCTTGTGTTTTTTGTTGTTGTGTCAGTTGTTTTTTAGTTTGTTTTGTATTTGTTTTCTTGTTTGTTGTTGTTTCTGTTTGGTTACTTGCTTTTGTCGAGTGTTCCGACGCCAGTTGTTCGGCCTCTCGAGTTTTCAGGTTATTGTTCTGGATTCTTGAATTCTTACTTTATCAAATTTAAAAAAAGTCATTTATCCTTGGAATATCTCATGATACCACTTTTTCACCCCTTAAAATCACCCAGAATTTTATTCATATTAAAGATTTGTTTAGTAAAAGATGTTTATTGTTTATAATGTATTTTTTTGTGAAAAAACAGTTTTCGAAATTTAACTAGTTTTATATAAACTAGTTAAATAACATGCAAATATGTATCTTTGATCATTATTTAAGTGGTCCCATTTGAATGGGCTTGAGGAGGTAAAAAACATACCGAACCAACAGAAAATAAAAAAAATAATAACTCAAAACAAAATTAAATTGCTGAATTAGTTCGTATATTTGATCGCCGTCGTGTTTGGAAGAGGATGCAGCACCTACAGGCTACAGCTAACAAATACAAAGAAAATAAAATTGCTAAGTAAAAACACAAAAAAACAAAAGAAAGAAGAAGAAAAAAGTAAACAATAATTAATACAATAGCCTTGACAAGTTGCCTCGCAGATCTTACAATGGTTGAATGAGAAGCGCCCGATCCAGATTACTATAAACCTGTTCACAGTTGATGATAAATTATAGCAAACTCTACCAAACTGTGAATCAATCCATATCAGAAGCCTCCTCTTCATCTTCGTCCAGAATGTAGACCAAGGCACGCTTTTTGGCGGCATAAACACAAGCAACACCTCTGGATGCTTTTGCAAGAGAATATTAAGATGAAGCACATTCAGAATAATACAAGTTAAGATATTTATCACCACAATTACACAGAAACTGATTTTTGCATGTTCATAATTGAATATCAAATGCCAAATTGCAAGGGAGATTTTAGGCCACTTACCACTTACAGCCAGTGGAATTACTACTGTATGAGGAATGCTTCGGACTTTTTCGTCCTCCATTCTCAGGGGCAGAACAGAGTCCTAGACATTGGAACATGATCAAGATTATAGCTCTCACAAATTGGCAAGTCATGTTCACGTTAAGAATTAGGAAAAGTATATTACAACATATGCTCAATTATCTAGTTCTACTTGGCATTTAGAGCCATCAATTTCTAACAATCAGCCTCTTAACAAATCCCCAACTCACCATGCAACATATCATAAACTCACAATTCTTGTGAACTGGCCACTAAATAAGTAATAATTTCATACACAGATGATTTTATTAGCACTAGAAAAACGCACCTTTAGCCCATATAATTTCCAAAAGTCTATGCAAGAGTCCAAAGACGCAAAAGGGAGATCACTTGCTTGAACAATCATCATACTAGCATTTCCGCTACTATCTGAATCAGTTGTTATTTCATTCAGTATCATAACAATCTGACATTCCTGTAAATAAGAAAGTAAAACTTAGCAACAAAGTGATTCTAGTATCAAGAAAAAAAATATGCTGATCCCTAACCACAGCTTGTGGAGAGGTAACCATCTCAATTTCCTTCAGATGCCAATTTTAAAACATAGTTTTTCAATGTTTTCTGAATAAAGACCCTCATTGATTAGTATTGCAGATGCTGCTTAGAAACAGGAACCGAAAACCCTCTCCTGGTGTACAGCATGAGCAGTATTTGCATTCACATTCTTGCAAAAGCATGCTCTTGGCTACCAGTGGAGGTTTAGAATGTTCCTTTCCCTCCTACATGTATGGAAGGTCATGTTCTGTATCACGCTTTGGGTAACACCCCAAGAAATGAGTTCATACCCCAAACCCAAAGTGATGTGAGAAGTTACTATAACATCTCCATGATTCCCCATGGCCAAGACATAGTGGAGGAGATGAGAGATCTGGATCTTACCTTATATAGAGACAAATCCACACATTCAAAGCCATCAGGGACAGACAAGATCAAGGCTTCAAGTGAGGTGTATCCCTTCTTAACATTGCAAATGTGATCGACAGCTCCTCTGACTATGCCTATACAATTTCTAACATCATTGAAGGAGCCATCAGGTATTCTGAAAGAGATATAATCCGTAAGCTTTTGATTGCATGTCTGATATGTTGAATCATCCTCAAGTGAGTCCTGCAGCAGGACAGAAGACATCAGACAGCAAGAAACAACTAAGGACGACAATAGTTCTATACTGAATTACTGGCCTAAATTTTACTATGCATAGCTTCAGTTCACTTCTAAAGCAACTCAACTTGATAGAAATTTCATACAAATAAGCTTATCAGATACATTTCCGGGAAATTCTAAAAAATGATGCAACAGCTACAACTAACTAGGACTGTTTTTGATGGAAAATAATTAAAGCCCATTTCAGGCTCTCAAAAGACCTGAAGTACTATCCTAAACATCACTATGCATAGCTTCAACTCATAGCTTATTAAGCAACTCTTTACAAGGTATCAAAAGAAATAGGTCAAGATTCCTAGTTTGAATGTACTACACTAAGTCACTTACTACCTTAAATAGCAATCAACAGGGGTTAGCTATACAAAATTTCACAAATACAAGTTAGCATTTCCCTATTAAATGTAGGAATGAACTCCATATTTCTTTTTTGAAGAAATTTAATCAAAAGTGGTTGTCCATAAAGATATGAAGAGTTATTTTACAAAAGAGTCCTGTAGTTAATTGCCACTAGGAAATATCTTACCGAATTGAAAGCATAATGGAAGTACCAAGCTGGCAATCAAGCACATAAGGCGGGTCGTTCTGACGTCAGATTGTTATTTGGTCAAGTCGTTTCAGACGGCACAAACATTTGAATCGGGTTGAGCAGAAATTGCATGTGAATGATGTGAATTTAAGTCGACTCTATCTAGGTTTCACTTATTTCAAGTTCTAGAGAATTTGGGTTCCCATACTTCAAATTTAAGTTATTAAACTTTTAGTACATAAATGATATTTTCAGTTGTTTCAGATAGGATCTTTTGGGTTTGGGTTGTTTCAAATAGGATCTTTTGAGTTTGTGTCAATAGAGTTACTGAAAAATAAAGAGGCTTGGATCAATAAGGGTGTGGCTAGTTTTCAATTTACATATTTAGAAGAAAAATATTGGGTTTTGAACTGGTCATGTTTTTCATATTTGAGTTGAATGGGTTTCAAGTCTAGTCAGGTGATGCCAGGCCTAGAAATGCACCCTAGGTGGATATAAGGATTCAATACTAAATATAACAATTGTGAAAATTATCAATGATAAAGTCACAAAAGCCTGTCTTGCATGAATCACAATCCCAAACTCCTACCCAAAAATTTCCCAAAGTCTTAACCCTTTTCATTAATAGAAGTTTTAGTTTCATAAATTACAAGAGTGATGCAACATTTCCTGACTATTTAGACATGGCATATCACCATGATCAGAAATAGAGTCTCTATATCATAAATGAGAAAGTTCAAGCAAATGAATGGCAAGCTCAAGATGAAACCCCAACCAAAAAGCCCACAGGCAAAATGTCTACATAAATAAAATAACTCCATACGACATTAACCATTATGAGAATCCCAATTTGGACGAGTGACCACAAGGAACATTATCCATTCTTTAGCATACATGACCCCCATAAATTGATCTATAAATAAATTCAATAGAAAGGCACATACCTTGTAGAATGATATAGAAGAGGGTAAACTTTGGGCTGATTGAAAGGGACATAAAGGTAGTACATGTTGGCAAAGAATCTTCTTAGAAATTGTAGTATATGGCATACAAAAAGTTTCCTTCAAGCTGAATATGACAAGATAGTGGTTAGTAGTCAAAGCAAAAATTCCCATATGAAACTTGGTTTGCTGTGTGAAACACATCATTCTACTTTTGGTTGCTCTGCTTCATTAATCATTTTGCTTTGTTTCCTTGGCCTGCATCTCGAGCTATATGTAGAAGTCTTATATGTTCCATATAGTCGTTACTGAGCTAACTTTACTTGCTTTGTGTCTGAGTTTCTTTAAGATTTTATAAATGACAAGTTTTCCAAAATATGGTGAAACTGATGAATTAGTGATACTAAATATAATATTTCCTTTTCAAGTATTTATTTCATATTTTTATACACCCAACATACCTCGATGTATCATATAATTTAAGCACATATGTCACCTCATAAATTAACCAAACTATAGATTCTAGTTATACTGGTTGTAGTCATAAGAGCCTGCATTTACTTTTTCCAACCAAGCTTCAAAGAATATTAGCTGCATTAAGAATAAAAAAAGATCGAAACTCTCATAAGATTACCTCAACTCCATATTCTGGAATTCCTTGGCTAAAGTCCTTTGCATACTCTTAATATCTGAAAATCCGCCTAACTTAACTAAATCTTCAACTCTCTGAACTGTAGCCCTGAAAAATTTTAAATACAAAATTAAGAGTAAATATAGAAGGAAATGCAATAATGTTTTACAAGTTATATCAATAACTTTAAGATTATCCTGAAAAATTTTAAATACAAAATTAGGAGTAAATATAGAAGGAAATGCAATAATGTTTTACAAGCTATATCAATAACTTTAAGATTATCCTGAAAAATTTTAAATACAAAATTAAGAGTAACTATAGAAGGAAATGCAATAATTTTGTATAAGCTATATCACTAACTCAAAGATTATCAAGGTCATAAACACATTCCTGAGGAAAACAATATACAGAGCATAGTTTAATAATTGAAATTATTTAGTCCTACAAGATTTACTTCCCGTTCAACTGTCACAAGAAAATGGTCTGATTGAACATTACAATTACAAGAGATTCAGAATAGGAAATAAGCTTTATCAAGCTTCAGAACCAGTCGGTACCAACTACCAACACTGAAAGCAAATTTTTTATCTAGAATCCCGAGCAGGCCAACTAGGTTCCTCTGTCATGCAAGATCATTTTTGTTTCTACAATAGATGAAACACAAAATTAACATCCTAGATGCTTCCAGTCCATCATGTAACTAAAACAACCAAGCAGGATTGCAGTTTTAAATCAGATGTGTTTACCTTGCAGAAATGATAAGTTTCAAGATAAGTTGCCTTTATGTAACTCTCTGGTGTATGAAAGCATATATGTATCGAACAGGTGGGGGCTTGTTTGATGTTTAATGATTGAATAGTGTAAGAAGTTTGAGGTATACGATTTTAACCAAGTAAAAGTAAACAAATGGGGGCTTCTTAATGTATCAAAAATTATATATCGTCTGCAGCTAAACTTTTGAGAAGTGAGTCCTAATTGTTGTATATAGCACATCAATCAACAAGTTCACTAGATTTAATAATATCTTAGTGGTACAAAGCAACTTATAGATCAAGCTCTGCATAGTGGTCCTAGTTTTTGTATATAACACATCAATCAACATGTTCACTAGATTGAAAGTTATCTTAGTGGTAGAAAGCAACTTACAAATCAAGCTCTACATAGTGGTCAGCTGTAGATTGTTCCAGCAGCAGCCCAACTGGATCTTGGTCATAAAGAAACTTTAAGAATATAACTACAAGTTCGCTGCACAATTGGGGTGTCAAGCTACTACAAAGGATTGAAACAATAGAAACTTGATAACAAACAAGAAGCAGGGGAAACATGTACCTGTTATATGATGGGAGTTGATCAGTTGGTTCTGACATTAGTATCTTAATCGACTTCTGTAGCCAGCTGAAGAAATTGGAAAACTGGATGGAAGCAGAGACAACAAAAATATGAATAATGGATATAAAAGGAAACAATTGAACATGTCTCACCTTCCTTTGAATCCTTTCAGCCCATAGATGATCAGTCAAAGACCACAAGATCATTATTGCATGGAAAAAATGAACACCAGCAAGCTAGAAGAAAATGCTAACAAGCAGGAACTCCTATATATAAAAATACTGTAAATGTGCTAACCTACGCATCATGTATGTACTAAATTTTACATTAGTGTGTAAATGTCACAGATTTTTTATAATAGAGTGAACAAAACAATGATTGGAGAAAGAGAGCTATGGAGATGAAAGAATATGAGAGCAAAGCAAAGGATGATTCAGGTTAGGTTGTTGTTTCATAGAACTGAATGTATCGAAACTATGAACTCTAAATAATTCCCACACCAAAAAATTCAAATTACCTAAGATAACTATAAGAATAAAGATAACCACCCCAGAATTTAGCCCACTTTGCACAAAGCCACTCTTTATAAGAAAAATTGCATCCAAAAGTCATCCATACTGTGCTAGCAATTCAAAAACCCTACCTAACTTAACAAAACGATGAGCAGTTTGGTAGAAGTTGCAGCCATCATTATTAGGAATATGTTTAAAGGATGGATTATTTAATAAAACAAACTGACTTTGTACAATCTCTTAATTCATTATAATTAAATCATTTCCTGCAGCCTGCAGACAGACTCCTGATTCTGCCCCCACAGCACATTGGTATGTGTAGGAAAAACTGAAAAAGAGGGAACTTACAGATATACAGTCATCAGAATTACCTGCAGGATTACAGATGAAAGAATCTTCAAGAAACGTTCAATTTGAACAAGTAACATCCCCACTCTTTCAGTTGCAGTGTGAATAAGTTTCTCATCGAGACCAATGCATCCATAGCGTGAACGCCATCTCGAAAGACCCCTTAGTTCTCCAATTCTGAAACCGATCATTTCTGCTGCAGGCTGATTAATTGGCAAGAAACAAATCAACAATTATACCTTGCTGAACTAAATCTAACCATATCAAATAAACAAGTAGCTCAATCGTCATTCGTCATACACATTTAAGTAAATTCATCATCCCAGCATGTGTTTGTCTTCCCTTCCACAAAATAATTCAAAAGTTTATAGCCAGCATTGCTTCATTGTAAAGAAATCAAGAAACACAGCCTATATATACCAAAAGAAGTTCCTATTTGATCTTTTCACCTTAACATGAAATCATGCAGATGCATGCCTCTGCTTTAAGCACTATTGCCATTCAAAACTTAAGAATTGTGTGCGGACGTGCGGTTTTCTAAAAGTCTATGAACACTGCATAGACTCATACAGCCCATGAATGAAAATCAGAATTTAATCCTTTTCATGCTCAAGACACTAAACCAGGAATCTAACATATGCACATTAAAGGGTAATACTTTAGAAATATTATTCACTCCAGAATTTCCTCTGTAGAATGTATAACTTTGCCAAAGCATTCAGATATATAACGCTTCAGAATGAAGCTCATATACTTCTAGCTGTGCAAGGCCTAAAGTTATCTCTAGCTTGAATGCACGATAACAGCAGATTGATAAAGATATATTTCAGCAAAATGTTAGAGAAAGATATTAACTAGGATTTGACACTATTATTGTTCATTGGTTTATTCTATTAGATTGCACATTAGACTTTCCAATAGTGGACAGATAAGGACATTTTGTAGGGAACGTTTTAGAGATAGAAATTAGATAGATGGTTTTTGGTTTGTAGGTTTCATAGGTTTATTTCATCAGACATCTACTTAGATTAGGATTCGTTTTCAAGCACTGCTAGGAGACATATATTTCGGTTTCATAGGTTTATTTTATCAGACATCTTCTTAGATTAGGATTAGTTTTCAAGCACTGCTAGGGGACATACCTGAAGGTGATCCAGTACAATAAGCTGAAGCTCTTTTCCTGTACTACAGACAGTCTTTGATACACGTTTGAGTCCCTGATAGGAACAGTCTATAACCAGATCAGAACTAAACAAGTCCATATATTTATGTAACAGCACAGAGCACCATACCGATTCACCCAGGGAATTGACTAAAAACTGATGAACAGATGGACTAGTCCGAGCACCCCCTAGAAGGCTGAGAAACTCTTCTTGAGGTGATGAGTCCATACCTACAAAAGTTAATATGGCATCAGTTAATGAAGTTAAGAATATGGGCAAGCAAGTATAAATGTTAAATTAGAATTACCATGGTTTACAATGAGTGTAGAAAGGGAATTGAACTTCTCATGAAATGTGTGTATTGCATCACACCATTGTTTGTACATGACTGAAATTGATGTTTTGACAACCTCAGTTAGATTTTCAATGTTGGAGGCTTGCTGGGCCACTTGATGAAGTTCATTTCTCCTGCAAACTCAACAATCAAGCATTGAGCAGAAATAAGTGAATTTCAGATCATCATATGTTGAAATCATTCTTGCACTAAAAAGAGGAAATGAAAAACGTAAAACAGCACTAAATAATGTAACAAAATTATGCCAGAGAGTCAATCAGCAACTAAGAAAAAAGTGAAAAGACTAGTTCTTCATGTCAACACTGCAAATGTCTTAGAGCTATCCTGCACTAGGATTGGTATATAAAACATCCACTGCCCTTTTCTTTTACCACATTCATTTCAAAGTATATGTTTAGTACCAGCAAATTTTCAACATATTTAGATAAAGGACAATTGAATAGCAAAAAAGCACAGCAAACCGGACCACAAAGCTCCACTGTTCAATTGCAACAGTGTAAGACCAAGGCCTCTAAAGGAATAGAGTATGCCTCAAAGAAGCTAAACAGAGCATGTACTCTAGGAAATCTGTTGGAAAAAATGATACATTCCTGTCATACCAGGTAAAGCGGTAAATCTATAAGCTGATTTTGTCAATTATCAAGAAACGATATTACACTTCGAGTCATTTTTTTATTATATACTGGTCATACCAGGTAAACCAGTTGAATAGGCATTACGCAATAAATTAATCATGACATCTAGGAAAGTGATCCAAGTCACAATCAAACTAGAAAGATAATTCAATATTCTGAAGCATTTATAGTTCACCTCTTCTGAAAGATAGAAGTATCTAGCACCATGCAGTGAAAGCCCAATAGTCTGTCTGCAGATAAATGTTGATGTCCAGATTCAACCTTTTCAACTGAACATTCCCCCGCAAATGTAATGATCAAACGGCAAAGATCTTTTGATAAAGCAACCTAATGCAATAAAGAAACCATGTAACTTCAAAACTAAAGCAGTAGGAATCAATTTTTTATCCTCACTCATAATAATGCAAGAAGTAATAAGTTTCACAACTAGTATGACATGGAATCCAGGTGGACACTTAAATTTATATACAGCACGCATCACATCAAACATCCGGGATGATAAGTACTAGTCTAGATGAATGCAAATAACATTTAGGGATGACAATTCCTCACTCATAATAATGTAAGAGGTAATAAGCTTCACAATCTAGTATGACATGGAACCCAGGCGGACACTTAAATGTATATACAACACGCATCACATCAAACACCCGAGATGAAAACTACTAGTCTAGATGAATGCAGAATAACAACATTTATAAATGACAACTGGAATTTCTTCTTTAACAAATATAAGACCTGCTTCAATTTAACAGCTTTTAGTTATACAGCAACTGTTGCTCATGGCTTATGATCTTCTTCAGATATGTTGGAAAAATAAAAGGCCATTGAAAACAGAATTTCTATACCTTACAGATAGATGCATTTACAATTTGGCATGATGCTTGCTCATCCTCAAGTTGAACTGCAGCAGCAATTTGGTGTATATTCTGCCCAATCAAACCAGAGGCATGAAATACAACCTAAACGAATCGCTGAAGCTGTAAAACAAACTACAAGCAAATCTCTGCTTGTGAAGTCATGATTACTAGAAGGCAACTCTTATGACGCCAATAAGTGCAGTGCAACTTAACATTATCATCAAAATTTAATAACACCTGTTTTTATGTTTTTGGTCATTTTTTGTCATTGTTGATGTAAATTAAAATTTAATCATGATTTCCAATCTCACATACAAATGGAAACATCAGTGTGTTTATTGGAGGGAAAGAGGAACACAATGAAGGCAACTCAATTTCTTGGATAACATCATAAGAAAGGAAAAGACAAGGACATCTTGAGAGAATTTAAACCTTTCTAGACTTTATAACCTACATATATACTTCTTTTTCTATCCTTATCTTCGTAGGATATCCATACTTCCGCTTTTCTTCCCTTCTCCCTTTCCTTCCTATTCCTCCCCAAGAGATGCTCAGATACAAACATTTAATGTGCATCTATTCAATCAGGGAATGAAGTTAAGAATTCTCGTTCATTTAATCAATCATGCAATTTTTGGTACTTCGCTTTTTGGGGTTTACACTTTGTCCTTTAAAAGAAGTGTGTTATATATTGCAAAACTAATTTATCATATTGGGTATTATCTAGAAGGACAAAAAACATCATCAGAGATGAATAAGAAAATGACATGTAAAATTGGTACACCCATGTTCTCAAGGGATAGTTAATAATTCTAGCAATATAAAACTGATTGAACTAAACTTAAAACACAACTAGATCCGTTTTAAAATTTTAGATTAATCTATATTTTAAAAAACAAAAAGTTAGAATTGCATGAAACTTACTTACAATTTTTCCAATAGGAAATATACCAAATATGCTAAAGCAAATGTTTCCATCTCTGTCTGCACTGCATAAGATATTGAAGCGTTGATGGGAAGAGCTGAGTAGTTCCTGAAATGAATCTTCATTGTCATCCATAAAACTGGTATCTCCAGACACCACACCAGGAACCCTTGGAGCTCTTGGAGCAGGAGGAAAGAAACGAAATGTGCGATCCTCACAAGGCAAAATGTGCTCATTGTTGGCCTGCACAAAAAGGGTGGCATCATGATCCAAGATCCATGATCCATTCGAAAAAGAAATCAGATAATACTAAGCAGAAAAACAAAACAAGACTTGCAGTTAATATTTGAAAAGCTAAAGATCTTTTTAAAACAACACAACATTTTCTGATGTTCATGTCATTTGAGGGTTATTTGTCTAAAGCATCTAAAAAATCATTCATAGAATTTGACCCCAAAAAAAAACATCCATAGAACATGCAGATCAGAAAT
Source organism: Rheum nobile (assembly GCA_027886185.1). NCBI lineage: Eukaryota > Viridiplantae > Streptophyta > Magnoliopsida > Caryophyllales > Polygonaceae > Rheum > Rheum nobile. The sequence goes on along the minus strand of WOAB01000616.1, from coordinate 3,388,707 downwards.
TTATCCATATAAGAGCATTTTTTTTTGTAGTTCAGCTATGCACAACAAATTACAACAATATAATCAAATAGTCAAATCACCAATACAGAATTGACAGAAAAATGTGAAACATCGCACTTGCAGGGCACAAAGTTTCATTAAAAAAAATGTACACAGACAAGACTTAAAGCGGATAACATAGTGGTGATCTTAGAAGCTCGTATCACTTCAGACTCGCATAATTATAAGCACAACAAGAGCAAAAAAAGACAAGTAACAAAAGAAGCATACATCAGTCTGATTCTCATCCTCTTCCTCCCAGTTCAAACACACCACAGCCGCATTATGTGACTTTATGCTTCTCAGCAACTTGCCATTCTGAAAACACAAGTAGAACATGATACTTAGGAGAATATTAAAACAGGTACATGAGAAAAAGAAATTAACTTAAAGTTTACATTAATAGGACACTTACATGTCTCCATCATAGAGAAAATGATTTGACACCAGTATCCATATTCTATAATGGAATAACATATATGTATCCTGACTGAGAAATAATCTCAATATGCACAAAAGATCAGACCCTCGATAAAAAAACAGATATGTCAAGGTTGATCAACTTCTGTGATGTTAGATGAATAATTACATAAATATTTCAACATCTGAATCTAGGTATCTAGCTGGATGACACTTTATGTTTGATAATGCCAACTCCATTGATCTGTTTGTTATTAAAGAACGCCAAAGCCAAAAAACAAACTCACTAACTAGTAATCATAAATGGATCTTGCTATCCACTAGACCCCACAAATAAAATTGGTACACCAACAGTAGAAATAAGTTTTTATTTTCCTAAGCAAGCAATAAAATGAGTTGCTCATGTAACAAAACAAGAGGAACCAATGTACATGATCAAATATCTAAAGCTTTATGATACTAACTTCAACATTGTGCATTGAAATGGACCCATCTTCAAGTCCCACTGCTATTGCTTTACCATCAGGACGCCAACATAATGATGTAATGCACTTCCCTAAACACGAGTAAATATATTAGAAACTTGCATAGCTTCTGATCACAGCAATACCACTCATCTAGAGATGCGGAAAAGTGAATGCCAAACTCCAAACTAGGGAAATCATGTTAACAAAATTACACATGTTGTGTTCTCTTATTTTTGTTCTACGGTAACAAATAATATATGCTCAGAATTTATGAAGTTCTTGCTTGTGCCTAGATGGAGCTGTACACTCCTTGGAAGCTTATCAGGCTATTTCCAGGAAGAAGAGCTCAAGAATGGTTAAATGGTTTTGTGAGTAATGACCTAAACATTGTGTGCAAGGTGACCTAAGTTCCGAGTTCTTTGTGTAATTTACCCCATGAAGTAAAATTATAACGTTTTGATTTTATCTTTGCGCTGTTCAACTTTATGAAGTAAGATGCAGTACAATAAGAAGAATATAGGAGAATGAAATATGAAAGCAATGCAGGGATGGTCTTAGAGGAAGACAGCACCAGGCGAAATTGTCCATAACCGCTGCCAATTGAACCGATGCAATAGAATCTTAGAATCCTCTGTCACCATAGCCAGCAAGTCCTTCTCCGGATTCCATTCCGCAATTCTTATCTGCATAATTCAACATGCAGAAGTCAAGTTCAAAAATCCGAAACCCTACAGCATCAAAGAAAGAGAATGTGACAAATTCGGGAAGGGAGAACAAGAAACCTGGGAGGGGACTGGCTTGTCGAATTGTAGCTGAAACGGAACAACTCGCTCGGCATCATCAGTTTCCATTGCCACGAAATTACTAAAATCGAGCTCCGACGTCAATTATATGCTCGACAAATTACGCACACCGAAAGTTACATTCGAATTAGTTGCGCAAAACAAAAATAAATTTAAACCCTAGCAGCGTAGAATAAGTTAACAACATGAAAACTGAAGAATGAAAGCTGAAGTTTAGCACTACTTAAAAGTTGGCAGGCGCTTAAGAGGCGAGACCGACACTAATAGCCGCCAAAGAGCTAAGAAAATGAAATACGGAGTATGACCCTCTTTTCACTTTTAGTTGTTTTTAAAACACATTCACTTAAAAGATAGATGTAAAAAAATCTAAAATAATAAATACAAGTGAATGAGAAAATATTATTAAAGGTATATATTTATTTTTTAAATTACATTTGTGCTAGCCTCGCCAAGAAATAAATGCAATAAAAAACTATTATTTGAGTATGAGGATGGAGTAATTTGTGTTGATATTTTTTGAGGATTCTTATATGATTTGTTCATTTAAACGTTTACCTAATCACTTATTGGGCTAAGTGGACTTTGGACCCAAATTATAAGCTAATCAAATGCGAGGATACAAAATAAATCTTTTATATAATTCATGAAATTCCAATCTTTTATATGGGTTAATTAAAATGTCATTTTTTTAACAGTTTTATGTATATATAATTACTTAAGCAATATAAAATAAATAAAATACTTCATATAATGTTTAATTGAAAAGTATGTGAGGGGAATTATACAATAATTCAATTAATATCCTCGATCCTATATATATATACACACATTGTGATGTTTATATTATGAGCACGTTATATGCAAGTTGCTCGTTATAATATTTTACAATCATTTTTTATTTAATTGATAATGCATATTTTTTTTTTACCAATATACAATTATATGAGACATGTTATATATGATATATTATAATAATAACAGGATAAAGAAGTACAACATATACATTTAAAGTGCACTTGAATATTTTAAAGTTCATGGTATTTTTATAATTTTTAATATAAGTTTTATAAAAAAAAATCATTAAATCTAATCACGTACTTGATACAAGTACTCAACTGATTTTTGGGTCTAAAGTTGTGTTACCAGCAAAGACTAATTGACGATTTTGATTTATGATAAAAATAATTATACATCAAATACCACAACAATGTTCTATATAAAGAGGTTTTCTGTAATGTGATGTATAAGTACTCTTTAATAAGTTTAGTATTCATTTAGTTTATTTGTTGTCAACATTTATATTTTTCTCATTTAATCACCGACAATTAAAAAAAAAAAAATAATAATTATTATGCACTATTTGTTTTAAACAATCGTGCATGTCACGGGTATTACATTAGTATGTATATCAAATCTCACTCTTTTTGAGCTCTAAGAGTGTTTTTAGGTCATTTTGTTGAGTTATTTTCTTTTATTTTTCATTTTTAGTTTGTTATTATATTACTAATTTAACAAAATATACATCATAGTTCTTAACCAAATCTCAGCATATAGATGTCCTGGATTTGAATTATTATTTGTAATTCAAAATTCAAACTTATGAGGTGTTATTTTGTGATTAATCTTCTTTTATAAATTTATTTTACTTTTAAAATTAACCCAATTTAAATTCTAAAATTCTATCAAATATTAATTAAATTCTCATCAAATTAAATTTATTCATTTAAGAAAATTAATTAGTTTAAAACTACATTTGAACTAATTCAAACCTATAATTTATTTATATTAATTTTCACATTCATTTTTCTACCATAGAAATTGTTATATAAATATTTTAGACTTGATATAATATAAGAGTCTAATTTATTATTCATGATCAATAAAAAATAAAAGTCCATCTTATATAAATATTTTAACTTTATTTTATTTTATTTTTTAAAAAATTTTGATTAGGTAAAAATTAGACTGGAAACCACAGAAGAGCCGGTTTCTCAGCTTATAGCATCCTTTCGGATGAGAATTACAAATTGTATATTAGTTCGAATATCTTCCAAGGAACTAAGTTGGACCTCCTTTGCGATGAAGTCGGCCACCACGTTTGTTTTCCGAAAGACATGAAAAATCTGCACTGAAGAGAAAAGTTGTAAAACACACAGGATATCAGAAATTAACATTTCAATATCCCATGGACAGTGCCAGATTTGATTCAGGACATTCACAACGGTCAGGTTATCGCATTCTAGATGAATGTCGGTAATGCCTAATTCATAGGCCTTTACCAGGACATTTCTTACTGTAAGCGTTTCTGTTTTTAAGGGGGTTGATGTACCACATTTATCCCTGAAGAGAAAAATTGTTTCACCTTTGTTGTTCCTGAAAATGTACCCAAAGCTAGATTCACCATTCGTTTTTATTGATCCATCAGTATTGATTTTAATAATTTTATCCGGAGGTTTTTTTCCATTTCTTTATTGATCTTCTGAAGTTATTTATTCTACGAGTTTTGGGTCTGTCATCTGCTAGACAGTCAGGATTTCAGCTTTTCGTCTTCTTCTAGTTCTCAATTTGTTGTTTAATATAACTCGGTACATCCTTGATGTAATCGGCACCATCGTTTGTGTAATATCCCTCATTTTATAAGGATAGTTTGGAATTTTTCCAACTCCCGTATTACAAGTCGGATTAATTTCAGAGAAGTTCGGACATTCGGTAATATGTTTGATCTCTGTAATATTTTTTCCGAGTAATATAAAATACAGTTAACATGTGTTCAAGGTTAAATAGTCGTTCGTGTACGAATATATTTAACCCGGGGTTAAGAAGATTAACCCAAAGTCAAAACGGACAAAAGGGTGAAAAATGGCATTGACCGCACCCCGCGGTCAAGTGGCCGCACCCGCGGCGAAGGCCGATCTGTGAGGCGGTCTGTGGAGGCCACCGCACCCTGTCGCACCCCGCGATGGGATATTTTTCTTCTGCAGCGTGATCGTCTTCCACTACAAGTGGCGCCGGTTGTCAGCAAGTGGTTGCCTCTCTTGGTCGAGGGCTTGTCCCCTGCTTGTTCCCCTCTTAGCTGGGCCTATAAAAGGGAGAGAAAGCTGAAGAGGAGAGTGTTGAACGTCTTCTTCCTCCTCCTCTGTCTTCTTCCTCCTCTGTTTTCTCCATTGCCGCCTGAGCTTCCAAGCTTTCGCCGGAGCTTCGCCGGAGTTTCCCTTGAGTGGAGAAAGTACTCCCAAGTGGTGTTGGAAGGTTTAAGGTGTTTGGAGAGTGAACCATAATCGAATCGAAAGCCCCTCTGCCTCTGTTAGCTCGCCGCACCCGCGGCAAGGACCCCACCGCACCCGCGGTGAGTTGGGTTCGTGTTGTGGCTCGTGGGTGTGTGGTCTTGGGCGAGGCTTGACTCCTCGATTCTTTTCGTATTCTTTTAGATTCATATACGTGGATATTGAATCTAACTTAGGGTTTCATTTTGGGTCGATCCGAAGGAATCTGTGGTCTCAGATTTGTCCCTGTTTCGGACCCAGGAACTCATCGTCTCTAAGCTTTGCTTAAGCTTCTGCGGATCTAAGGCAAGTGGCGGTTCGCTCTTGCTCATCATTCCATATTTCAATTAATTATCAATTGTTTAGTTATTAATTAATTTGGGATGATTTACTGATTTATTGTTCGTTGGGAACAGCTTTGTTAATAATTGATTAAAAGATGATATTATAATAGGTTGTATATCTGTTAGAACAACGCTATTATATATATTTATATGATTAAAAACAGATATTATAATAGGTTGTATATCTGTTAGAACAACGCTATTATATCTGTTATTGGCCGCGATGACTTTGATGTGGATTATTACTGTGTTGAACTGTTTAGTTAGCACGAGTATTCGTAGGAACGCTATGTACCTTGTGGGGGTTTATCTGTTTCTTTATAACTAGTACTTGGTGGATTCTTCCACAGTACTCTCTCAGGTCATGACCATGCCCTTACTCAGGGTGGTGCACTTCGCTAGTGCCAAATCTTTCGGGATTTATTCCCTCTGAGATCTCTTGTGAGGAGATCTGATATCTCTTGTGAGGAGATTTGATATCTCTTGTGAGGAGATCCGATATCTCTTGTGGGGAGATTTAAAAGCTTATAACGTGATGTGGGTTTTGGAATTAAATAAGATAAGTGCCGTTGTCGCACATAATTAATATACCCTTGGGCGAGTAGTGCAGCTAGGCGATAGTGCAGCTAGGAAAACTCGTCTTAACTTTTAAATCGCTCGTATGCGATACTGTGATTCTGTGATTATTAATGTTTCCCAACATTTGTCATATTTCCAATAAGACTCATTTCGTTGGAGTCTCCTTTTGGGATTGATTGCGGGAAGACTTGGTCTTCCAGAATCTTCTCTTGATCATGTCTTTTTATATTATAGTAGGAGTATGGTGGTTGACTATCGTCATTGGTTTTGATTCGAGAAGCGATGAGTCTAACCTAATACGACTACTTCGAACCATTCTGCTTTGTACCCTTGCTTAGTCTTTCATTAGACTAACCAACCGTAATTGTTCTTTGCATGGTTGGCTGGTGTCATCCGTTCGATTCGGCACATCAGATAAGTTTCCATCCTGTGAAGGCTAGAACGACTATAGAAGCGAACGGTGTTTTGACAAGTGATCCAGGTTAAGATCTTTGGCGGGTGATCATTGCGATCAAGACCCTTTTGTTGGTTATTTAAAGACTTCCGTTGTGTTAAGAAAATGTTTTATGTAAAGACTTCCGATGTATTTCTGATGTATTTTGTCGTACTTGGAATTGTGTTGTAATTCCGCGACTATGGTTTAAATGAAAGTTATGATATTTTGTATCATAATTGTTGTGTGATGATCTATATCAACTGGTAAAGCCTTGGGTGACATCGGACAGTACGTCTGAGGTCACTGGCGGTAATACTTTCAAGAGGTTATTTGGGGGGTGTTACAGTTTGGGTTACCAAAGCTTTGTTGGTTTCTATAGAACTAGATTCCCCACCAAGAAACCAATAATTCTATAAATTGCGAGCGATCGGTTTTTTGTCGAATTTCATCGATGATTTCATTGATTTTTTTGTTTGCTATGTTTAGGGAAGTAATAATACCATACGTGTGATAGTTCATTTTCTCTATTGTTTTCATGGTGTGGTTACAATGAAATAAGAGATGATTCAAATCCTCCAGTTGCGCATTACATCGGATGCAACCCTGGGGGATTACTACACCTTTTTATGTTAGTCTTGCTTTTGTCGGTAATCCGTTTTTCATTATTTTCCAAATAAAGTTTTTAACTTTGGGGTAAGTGTCCATTTTCCAGATCCAAGAGGAATCATAAGCAGTGTATCTTTTGTTTTTGTTAATTAGTTCCATGACAGAGTTTGTAGAAAACCAACCATTTTTGCTGGTTTCCAGTACATTCTATCATGAATATCATTCAACGGAATTGGGATAGATGTTATTTTTTCTACTAAGTCATGGGATAAGTATTGTTCTATTAATTCCTTATTCCAAGTTTTATTTGATAGCATAAAATCAGCTATCAGGGCATCTTTATCAAGGGTTGCTTGTGTGTTTATGGAGTCACTCAACGGAAATCTTGAGACCCAATTATCTAGCCATAATTTGATTGTTCTGCCATTACCAACTTGCCAGATTAGTCCAGACTTGAATTCATCAATGAGTTCAATCATTTTGGATCATTGCCAAGAGCAATTTCTTTTTTTCTCATAGTGAAGAATATGGATAGTTTTCAAATATTTTCCAGTGACAACTCTAACCCAGTAGTTATTTGGTTCTGCTAAGATTTTCCATAGTAATTTGAATTGTAGGACTTTATTCATGTCCTTTGATTTCCTCAAACCAAGGCCTCCTTGTTGTGTTGGTTTACAATTTTTTTCTCCGTCTATCAAAGGCTTATAGGAGCTATCTTTGTTCCAGAAGAAAGATCTGTTTAGCTTGTCAAGTTCATTGTGTGTGTGTGCAGGTAGCATAAATCTTTGCATAAGATAGTTTGGTCTAGAAGCCAGATTGGTTTTGATTAGAGTTGTTCTTCCTGCTTGAGAAAGAGAATTTGCTTTCCATTTTGAGAGTTGTTGTTGTGTACTGATTAAAAGATCAGAAAACGTATTCGAGTTGACTCTACCATTAATGATAGGTCACCCAAGGTATTTTTCAAGGGATATCATGTTTGTGATAGTGAGGATACCTTGTATGACTATTTTCTTTTGATTGGTGACTTTATTAGTGACTTGAAAAGCCAATTTATGAAAATTCACTTTTTGTCCTGAGATTTTACAGTAGTCATCAATAATGTCCTTTATTTCTTTGCAGTGTTCTTGTTTAGCTTTTGAGAAGATCAAAATGTCATCAGCAAAAGCCAGGAAAGGGATTCTTGATCCTTAATGAGTAATTTGAAATCCTAACGGATTATGAGGTCTTTCAGAGGCTTTTTGGAGTTTTCTAGCAAGGATTTCAGATCCCAAAATAAACAAGAAAGGGGATAGGGGGTCACCCTGCCGAAGTCCTCTTGTGGGTTTGAATATTTCTGTTGGTCTGTTGTTAACAAGCACCGAAAAAGAGACCGTCATTATGCATTCTCTTATCCAGTTAATAAATTTTCCATGGAATCCAAATTTTTCCATAGTTTTGAGGATGAAATCCCATTCAATTCTATCATAAGCTTTTTCCATATCCAACTTAAGCGCAATGAAGCCTTCAGTTCCTTTTTTCGATTTGAAAGAGTGAAAGATCTCATGGGCAATCAAAATATTATCTTGAATTGCCCTGTTAGCAACAAATGCACCGTGTAGGGGGTGAATTAATTTTTCCATGGTTCTTTTAAGTCTTGTTGTTATGATCTTTGAGATTATTTTATAAATTGTTGAGCATAGACTAATAGGTCTATAGTGATTAGTGGAGTTCGGGTTATCACATTTTGGGATCAAAGAGATAAACGTATGGTTCACCTGTTTGAGCAGTTTCCCGGAGAGGAAAAAGCTTTTAACAGCTTGGATAACAGTGTAATACCCCTCATTTTTAGTAAGGGTATTTTGGTAAATTTCCAACTCTCGTTGGGAAAAGCAAGACGCGTTTGGTAAAATTCGGAATTTCTGTAACGTGTATGATCTCTGTAAAAATTCCCTGAGCCTTGGAAAATACATTCGACGTATTTTCGGGGCTTAGAATATTTGTTCGGGTACAAATATATATAATCCGGGGTTTAAACTCATGCCAAACCTTTTCCCGGGCAAACAGACGCGAAAATGCCTCTGCCGCGACCACGGAAGAATTTCCGCGACCGCGGAAAAATAGCTCCTAGAGGAGCTGGGCATTGGAATTTTCCGCGACCGCGGAAGCATTTCCGCGACCGCGGAATTGTGCAGAGTGTGCAGACCGGCATGCGTGCCGCGTGTTCTTCGTCGTCGTCGATCTTCTGAGCCACCGTCGATCTGGGCAGGGGCTGCTCTCCTCCTTTGGCTATAAATAGAGGCCGAGATGGGAGGTTTTTTGGCACCCAAATCTAATATCTCTATCTCTCTCTCGTTTTCTTGCTCGTCGGAATTTTCGAAGTGTCACCGGAGGCCTCGCCGGGAGTTGTAGCAGCCTTGGAGTGGTGCATTGGAGGCACAAGGAAGGTTGGAGTCGAAGCCCCCTCGAATCGAGCCCTCTCGCGACGTCGCCGGTGAGTTTCCTCCATTTTGGGTCGCCGGAGTTCATGGCCGCGACCGCGGACATGAACTGCCGCAACCGCGGCAGTGACAAGGCCGGCCGTGGCCACGGCCGCTGTCTTTGACACTCGTGGACGCTATCCTCGATGCCCGCTACCGCGGAATCCCTGCCGCGACCGCGGATTGCTTTGGCAATCGCGATCGTGGCCTTGGACGATCCGGTCTCGGGCGGAACTTTCGTTCTTTCGATTTCGTTCGTTCTTCCTTAGATTCATATCATTTTATTGCCGAGTCTAACCTAGGGTCTCGTTGTGGGTCATCATCATAGGAATCTGTAATCCGATTTCCGTTCCCATTCCGGACCCAAAAACCCATCGTCGCTCAATCGTTCGTCTAGACTAAGGCAAGTGATGGTTTGCTCTTGCTTAATCATTCCATGTTCCATTAATTATCAATTGTTTTTAATTGTTAATTAAATCGGAGTGAACTGTTATTTTCGTTTGGGAACAAATTTTATAAATAACGTGATTAAAATATGATATTATAGTAGGTTGTATATATTGCTAGAAACAACGCTATTATACTTGTTAATGACCGTAATGGTTTTGTTGTGGATTTAAATGTGAACTTTAATGCTAGATTAGCACGAGTATTCGTAGGAACGATAATTCCTTATGAGGATTAGTCGTTTTTTTATAACTCAGTATTAGTGGAACCAGTCTCTAAATGCTTTCCAGATCGTAAACTTCCGTAGTCACTCGAGATCATAAACTTTCGTAGTCATTCGAGACCATAAACTTTTGTAGTCATTCGAGATCGTAAACTTTCATAGTCACTCGAGATTGTAAACTTTCGTAGTCACTCGAGATCGTAAACCTTCGTAGTCACTCGATATCGTAAACTTTCGTAGTTACTCGAGATCATATTAAAAAGCTTAAACATGAATATCCGTTTTGAAATTAAGATACGATAAGTGCGGGTATGCACATAATTAATGAACCCTCGGACGAGAAGTACAACTTGGAAACTCGCCTGGACTTCGGTTAGAGTAAGTTCTCTTTCCAATCTGAATCCGCATTATGCGGTGAGGTTGGTCGTGCACCCAAATGATCAAGTCATTTTTAAACGCTTGTATGAAACTGTAACGTTCTCAAACAATTGTCATACTTTCCATAAGACTCAATTCCTTTGGAATCTTCCTTTCAGAGCATATCTAAATACTAATCATTCCGTGGAAATTCTGGGTTATATATCGTTCCTTCGGTTATTATTCGAGGGACAATGATAGTAAACGGTTGCGATCACTAGAACCATTTTGTTTTCACCCTTGCATAGTCTTTCATTAAACTAACCAACCGGGTTTTATTCCTTGCATGGTTGGCTGGTGTCATCCGTCCTATACGACACATCAGTGGTTGGTTCCCGAAGTCAAAGTAACCAGTCGAAGAAGAAGAGGCTTGCAGACGAAGATTTGAGTGTCAGTGTTTTAAGTTGTTAAATATTACTTTAATATATCTTTATAACCTAGCGATGTTATAGGTTGATTCTTAAAAGTCTTTCGCTATGTAATTTATAAGTCTTCCGCTGAAATTTTTACTCTGTTGTAAAGAGTAGTTACTCGAGATCATATTAAAAAGCTTTAACATGAATATCCGTTTTGAAATTAAGATAAGATAAGTGCGGGTAGGCACATAATTAATGAACCCTCGGGCGAGAAGTACAACTTGGAAACTCGTTTGGACTTCGGTTAGAGTAAGTTCTCTTTCCAATCTGAATCCGCATTATGCGATGAGGTTGGTCGTGGACCCAAATGATCAAGTCGTTTTTAAACGCTTGTATGAAACTGTAACGTTCTCAAACAATTGTCATACTTTCCATAAGACTCAATTCCTTTGGAATCTTCCTTTCAGAGCATATCTAAATACTAATCATTCCGTGGAAATTCCGGGTTATCGTTCCTTCGGTTATTATTCAAGGGACAATGATAGTAAACAGTTGCAATCACTAGAATCATTTTGTTTTCACCCTTGCATAGTCTTTCATTAGACTAACCAACCGGGTTTTATTCCTTGCATGGTTGGATGGTGTCATCCGTCCTATACGGCACATCAGTGGTTGGTTCCCGAAGTCAAAGTAACCAGTCGAAGAAGAAGAGGCTTGCAGACGAAGATTTAAGTGTCAGTGTTTTAAGTTGTTAAATATTACTTTAATATATCTTTATAACCTAGCGATGTTATAAGTTGATTCTTAAAAGTCTTCCGCTATGTAATTTATAAGTCTTCCGCTGAAATTTTTACTCTGTTGTAAAGACGCTACTCTCGTTTGATGAGAGATCTTTTAATAAAATAGTTGAGTTTCACATACAAATGTCTTCCGTTGTTTAATCTTTCATTTAATATATATACGCATTTAAGTTTAATTGTTCCGATTAAAGCCTAGGGTGGCTTTGAACGGTAACGTCCGAGGTCACTGGCGTGTGGAACTACCGATATAAATCGGGGGTGTTACAAACAGAGGGACCTACAATATCCCAATATTTTTGGTAGAATTCTGTTGTCACACCATCAGGACCCGGAGATTTGTTCGAGCCAATGTTAAAGACAGCCTTCTTAATTTCTTCATTTGTTACATTTCTAATTAATTCTAAATTATCCTCTGTAGAGATTTCATATTGGATTAGTTTTAGATTTTCTTGAAAAAGTTTGTGGTTCATATTTTCACTTCTGAATCTTTTAATGAAATCATTTCTGATTTCAGATCTAATGTTTTCTTCTCTAGTAATACCAGTTCCTTCTTGTGTTTTGATTTCTTTTATGATTTTTCTGTTTCTTCTTCCACTTGCTATTTTATGAAAATAACTAGTGTTTGTGTCGTTGAATTTAATGTGTTTAACTTTAGCTCTTTGGTTCCAGTAGATTTTTTGAAAACAAAGGAGTTTTTCCTTTTTTTCCATGATTCTAATTTGTCTTTTAATGAGTTCACTTGTAGGAAAAGTACAGATCTCGGTTTGGATTTCAGAGAATTATTTTTCTATGTTTTGTAATTGAGTAAAAACATTACCAAATGTGCTTTTGTTCCAGATCTTGGCATGTTTCTTTAGTAATTTTGTTTTGGATACTAGATTATATAATCTTGATCCGTGATAGTTAGTTCTCCAGGCTTGTTTTACAACATTGTTAAAATCATTTTTGGTCATCCATATATTTTCAAATTTGAATGGCTGATTTTTAAATGGGATTGCTGAGTCCAACTCAATAGAGATGGGACAATGGTCTGAGCTTGTAAAAGCAAAATGTTTGGTGCAGATATCAGGATACCACTGAAGGATCTGGTGATGAATGAGTACCCTATCCAATTTTTCATATATGTTATCAATTTCTGTAATGTTCTTTCGTCAGGTATAGATGTTTTCTTAAATATGAGTATTTATTAGTTCACATGCATTCTTAAAGTGTCGTAACCTTGTAAATTTGGTCAAGGGTGGTAATAAACCACCTAATTTCTCAGAAGGGTCTTGGATTTCGTTCAGATCTCCCATAATAATGCACGGAAGAGAGCAGTTTTTAATAAAGGATGTGAGATTATTCCAGAACACAATTTTAGCAGAATCATTCGGAGGAGCATAAGTAAGGACTAGCATGAGTTTTTTGTTCGTGAATTGATTAGTGTATTTGATCGAGATAAACCTAGTATCAATTTGATCAATTTCAAGTATTTCATTTGTAAGTTGATATGTCTTCCACATAACGCAAATACCACCAGAGAATCCCGTAGCCGGGATACAGTAGAATTGATCAAAGCCTGCTTTTTTCCATACTTTTTCACTTGGTTCTTTGTTTGTTCTTGTTTCAAAAAGTGTGAATAATTGAATACGTTCAATTTTGCAGAACGATTCAACATCCGTCCAGAAGGTTTTCTTCCCAATACCACGACAATTCCAGGTTGTAATCTTCATAAAAAACCAGTTTTGATTTTGCCCCATATCAAAAGACATTTAGGGGACTTTAGAAGGGTTTTGATAATAAATGTATAGTGCTTACTAATATGTGTATTCCGATTTGCTATGCAATCAAGTGATTTCTCACCATGGTTTGGATAAACTACCCTGATAATAAGGAGTTTGGGTTCATAATAGATTATCACAGATCTTGTAAATTTGCATTTGTTTCCTGTATTTTGTTCAGTAGTGCTAATATTCAGTTTGACATGCGTGTGACAACACTTAGACCAGCGAAAGGATGTGAAGGAAATGAGGTTTATACTCGTATGTGGCAGGTCATGCCAAGCTCCCATTTTCACATAAACTAGTTTCCAAAGAGGGTTGTTCAAAGGATGGTAGTTAATATAGCTGGATACGTATTTGTTCATAATGATCTTATGGGAAAAATAATTGGAAATGTTACTAAGATGATGAAATCTTAGTAACATGTCATTTATTTGTTCATATTTCCAGCTAGCAAGTGCTTCAATTGTACAAAGATTTGAGATAAAATTGCTCGTATATAATCTTCCATATGTCAGAGAAACCAAGGAAAGTAGACAAAGTTGTTCAAGCAAATTTTGTATATTCCAAAGATTCAGCTTCAGGTAGGCTGAACTCGGTACATTGGTCAGTCCGGTGGTATTCCAGAGATATTTCAATTGTTTTTCTTGATCATTGGTAACTAGATTGTTCATGGAGTCAAAACTCCCTTGAGGTTTCATTGTTTTTTTGTTTTTTCTCTCTGCCTCCTTGGTTCATTGGTATGGTTTGTTTCACCTTTGTTGATTATGAAATAGAGCAACAAACTCCATTCCAGAGATTCCTGTAAGATCAGATCACAAACAAACCAGAGGTAAGAAAGGGCGTAAGTTAAAGCTTTGTTCAGGAGAGGATGGCTAGCCTGGTACTCATGGTTATTCAAATACTCATCACAGTGAATTCTGAGATGATCAAGCACACAGATTATACAAATCCAGCACTTGCAGCCATAACCATCATTAGAAAAGTTGTTGTAGTAGTGAGAGTTCATATGGTCACAGATAAAAGCCTTATAAACAAAGCTTTTCACTGGATAAGAAGAGTCAGTATTGGTAATAGAATCACCAAAGAGGAGTCTGGATTGACAAAGAAAGTAATCAACACAACCCCAAACCCAGTAGTTGCAAATGATTTCAAAAAAGATTAACAAAAAGTGGCTACACTTTTTATAAATCCGATTAAGGATAAGCAAGGAGCAAATCGACTGCATCAACCATCTGAGACACAGAGGTCTCCAAGGAGAGAAAGTGCAAGGTTCATTGATAATGAGAATAAGAGGGTTCCAAACAGAGTTTCTACCAGACTTGGTCCATTCACCATTCAAGGTATCCTCTACCATAGTAAAACGAAGCAAATGTTCAGAGTCATGTTCTTTTGAGTTCAGGAAAAGATTGTTCTCCTTGTGCCAATATCCTTTATAGATAGAAGCATGAGGTTCAGAAAAGAACATGTTCAGAGAAGGACAAGCCAAAACAGAAACAACAGACAACACCAAATGAACAAAATAGCAAGGATCATACACAAAAAGGTCAGCAAAGAAAGAAACAGAGGAGATAAGATAAGAAAGACATCACCTGGAGTCGCGAGAAAGAGGATGACCGAAGGTGAAGAACAATCTGTTGAGCACTACATCAGTGCTCCGACGACCGTCGACTTGGATGGCTAGGCAATAGCAAATTCTGACAGCACACCACCTCCAAGGAAAAGTCATAACCCAGCCAAAGAGAGGAACAATCGACGCCGGGAAGTAGACTTGAAGAGTCCAGCACCCACCCCCTTTCCATCTCCAAGAGAGGAGGGATAGACAAGAAGCAAACGCCCCATAGCTCGTGGCGACATGGATGGCAAAAAAGCCCTTGGATCTCTGGTGCAAGAGTTGATCTGGTTCAAGGATTTGAGGTCTCTTGGAGGCCGAATCTCTAGAGTGGAGCCCATCCACAACCCAAACTCCAAGCATACCAGTACTTCGACTGGACTTCCGAAGAGGAGAGGTAGCCACCAAGAGCCACCACTCTCCGTCGAGCGACCTCCCGAGATCCGGGAAAGCAGGGGGTTGGGTGAGAGTTGTAGATCTGAACGGTTGAAGGGGAGATTCGAAGAGTTGGAGGGTAGTCTTGTGAGCCAAGTTGGATTCATGGGAAGGGGTCAAGAGATTAGGGAAATCCCGGTTGAGGGAGAGGAGGTTGAGCAGCGGTGGTCGTTGGGTAACAAGGGTTCGGGGGTTCTCGCTGAGAAGGAGCAGCGACGGGTTCAAGGGGTGAGGGGTTGCGGCAACGGCCGAGTTGAAGCTAGGGTTTCTCTGGTTTCTTGAGAGCGTTTTCTCTTTCTTCATTTTTTGTTTTTTATGGAGACAAATGATAGTGTGGTGCACTTTTTAACTTTATTTTAAATTTGAAGACAAGAACGATGACATTCAAGCCAAATTTAACAATTTGTATTTACTATGTTTGTATCTAAGCCATAAGTTATTAATATGATTTATCTCGTTACTCTTAACAAACTTTTACAATTTAACTAAATTTATCATAAGGCCCATAAAGGATACTTTTATTTTTTAGAACAAATCTTACGTATAGTGTTTTGTTAAACTAATGAAATGCTATATAAAAAAAATCGGCCTGGTTTCAATTAATTAAGAAAAGTTAATATCTTAATTATTTAACCTTATCGAATCCTATAAGATGTTCTTATCTTTCTAAGAACATCTTATTAATGTTACTTTTTTGGATTCTTTTGCTAACAAGTCTATCAAGTTGTTATGATACACAACTAAAATGTCATATATATCAGTTAATTATTACATTATTAACTTATATCTCAATAAAAAAACAATTGTTAACTTATATATCAATCTTTTAAATGGATGAGAAAATAAGTGTTAATATAGAAACAAAGTCAAACACTACGCGAAAACATTAAAAATATAATTAAATTATTTTAAGCCAAATGTATACGAACAAGTCAATTTTAAAGATAGAAAGATAAGGAAGTGAAACAACTGTAAAATCATTTTAAAACTAAGGTGAATTTTTAGAAAAATATAAATAGTTTATTAAATTGATTTATAAATTTAAAAGTATTTTTTATTATAACAACAATTCTACAACATGCGCGACGTTGTGCGACACTGCATTCAAGACTTCAGACCCTTCGAACATGGCAATGATGAGGAGGACGCCCCCGCCACATTATAGTTCTTCCATGTAGACGTGACTCCTATTATTTCGAGGAAAGGCAAGTCATACCTGCACAAGAAGATGTGTCATGCATAATGAATAAACATATCAACAAATAGATGTAGCAAGTAGATGTGTTACACTAACATGTTAGTGTTGTATGTAGAGTCTAGCAAAAGGACGTACGGAAATGCCTTTAGGAGTTTCATGGAATATGGAATGGCAAAGAAAATGTCGGTGATCTTATTCGTCGTTGGATCCGACCTATGCTCCACAAAGTAGTTGTTCTCCTTGCACTTATGGAAGAACTCTTGGACCACGGTTCTTCCTTTCATCCCACTATGTCGGACATTGTACACTTCATTGTACACTTGCTTCATTTTAGTGCAATTGTTCGGGTCCTGGTTAAGTGTTGTTGTAATTTTTGATGGTTTACTATGATTTTCTGTCATGACCTTAACCAACTTCTTATGCTCAGGTGTCATCCTGCCAGCAACTGCATGCCCGTACAAGTCATCACCAATGACATGGTTGTGGGTTCCAACAACTACCTTGATTGTATATGAGTCCCTCAGATTTTCTTGACACAACAATCTGAATAGACAATTAAATTTTTTGCTCCTTGTTCTTTGCCTTACTCTGTTGTCATCTTTAGGAATGTAAATTCCTGCTTTTTCACACAACAACCATGACTTCCGAAGGCTTCCCCACCAAAGTTTTATCCCGACCAATAGTGATGCAGAAGTGATTATCAAAGGCAATCTGTCTAGCCCTTTTAATTGTATCATCCCTGGAGCCGAATACTTCACCCGTGGTAAACTTCTTTGAATAATCTTCCGAAACAATCACTTCTTCAGGTGTAGTGTAACACCCCCAAATTTCAATCCGTTTGGAAATGTATTACCGCCAGTGACCTCGGTTTCCACACCGAAGCCACCCCAGGCTTTACCGGTTTAAATACAAATCATAAACAACAATCATGATGTAAACACCAAAATCTTTGGTTAAAACATATGTCTGGGGATTACATCCCAATCCCCATAGGACAAAACAGAGTAATCAGCGGAAGTCTTTATAAAACATAAATACAAGGGTCTTGATCGTAATGATCACCCGCCAAGGATCGCAACCTGATAAATTCATTAAAACACCGTTTGCTTTTATAGTCGTTCTAGCCTTTGTTTCTCGGATTCCTATCTGATGTGCCGAATCGAACAGATGACACCAGCCAACCATGCAGAGAACAATTACGGTTGGTTAGTCTAATGAAAGACTATGCAAGGGTACAAAGCAGAGTGGTTCGAAGTAGTCGTATTAGGTTAGACTCATCGTTTCTCGAATTAAAACCGATGACGATAGTCAACCACCATACTCCTACTGGAATATATCAAGCACCATGATCAAGAGAAGATTCTGAAAGACCGAGTCTTACAACAATCAACCCAAAAGAAGACTCCAACGAAATGAGCCTTATCGGAAACATGACAAATGTTGGGGAACATTAATTAATCATACAAGCGTTCAATAACGACTTGATGTTTCGGTTCACGACCAACCTCACCGCTTAATGCGAATCCAGATTGGAAAGAGAACAGTACTCTGATCAAAGTCAAGACGAGCTTTCCTAGCTGCACTACTCGTCTGAGGTATATTAATCATGTGCTACAACGGCACTTATCTTATTTAATTCCAAAACGCGCATCACGTTGTAGGCTTTTAAATATATGTTTCGCCATGAGGGACATATATTGAGTATATGTTTCGCCATGAGGGACATATATTGAGTATATGTTTCGCCATGAGGGACATATATTGAGTATATGTTTCGCCATGAGAGACATATAGGACATATGTTTCTCCATGAGGGACATACTCCTAAACGGACGTATCCCAAGATTTATAGCACCAGCTAAGTGTCACCATCTCTATACCCGAGTATAGAGATCGGTCATGACCCACCAAATGGTTTTTGGGTTTATCACCCTTTGCACCATTAATCATTATTAAGAAACGACTGGACCTCGAATAGTCCATCGCTCCTACGAATACTCGTGCTAACTAAACAGTTCAACACAGTAATAATCATATCAAAACCCTCAAGGCCATCATCATAGATATATCTCAACCTATCAATATATATATAATAGCGTTGATTCTAACAGAATATACAACCTATTATAATGTCATCTTTTAATCTTCCAAAACAGTTTATCAAAACTGATCTCAGACAGAAACAATATTCATTCCAAATTAATTAACAATTAAACAATTGATAATCAATGTAAATATGGAATGATGAGCAAGAGCGAACCGCCACTTGCCTTAAATCAGACGAAAGTTTGAACAAGCTTTAGAGACGAAGGTTTCCTGGGTCCGAAACTGGGACAGATCCTGGATAACAAATCCCTAAGGAACGACCCATAACGAGACCCTAAGTTAGATTCAATATCTATATATATGAATCTAAAAGAATAAGAATCGAAGGGTCCAAGCTTCGCCCAAGAACCAACACCCAAGACACACACACACACACACCACAGACCCATGCTTGCCGCGGGGTGCGGTAGGTCAGTCACCGCGGGGTGCGGTGCTTGGCCGCTGGGCGCGGTGGCGTCTGACCGCGGGGTGCGGCGCCATGACAGAAGCAGAAAACGATGGAGTTTTCAGGGAGAAACTTACCCAAATCGATCTGATCGGCTTCGATTTGTTCTTGGTTGGGCCTCCCACCTTCTTAAGCTTAACAACACCTCTAAGAACCACCCTTTATCGCTCTCAAAAGGGGTCGGATTAGCTCTCAAACGAAGCTTCAAAGCTTGCCTCAACAATGGTGTTTTCTGAAGGAAGGAGATGGTGCATCATCTGACTTGTGGCTCGATTTTGATCCTCCTTGCCTCATTAAATAGTCCAAACGAGCTGGAGGGAGCAATGAGGAGCTGTCCAAGCCTCAGAAACGTAGCCAAAGCGAGTCACAAGCCTACGGAGTAGCCCCGCCAAGTTGCACTGCAACTGTCGAGTGACGCAGGCCACCGCGGGGTGCGGCACACCCTTCACCGCGGGGTGCGGTCAAGGCCAGATTCGTTCCCCTCCGTCCTTTGTCGTTTTTACCTTAAGTGGTAACGTATTTTTAACCCCGAGTTAAATATATTTGTACGCGGACGACCTTTTAGCCCGAAAATACGTTAACTGTATTTTATATTGCTCAGAAAAATATTACAGAGATTAAACATTACACAGAATGTTCATCTTTCCCTGAAATAAATCTGACTCGCAATATGGGCTTAAGAAAATTCAAAATTTACCCGTACAAAATACGGGATATTACATGTAGGATAAGAAAACTGTGGTTGTGTGTGTAATGCCGGAAACCCAAACTTAGGTGGAGCTTGCCACCTTGCGGACGGAATTCCACTATGAGCAAAATAATATAATCCCGACAAATGAGGTTGTTGAGGCGGCATAGGTTCGCCGAACAACCCAAGTGAGAAGGACGGTGGTGCCATTTCCCAGGCATCATTCAGGGACAAATTGTTAATAATGTTGTTCACGATATTGTTCTCCTATTGAAGCGAAGCATTCAGTTTCTGTCAAACACATCCATACGTGACGAACACATACATTCCATCTGTCACAGACCATGTGTATCCGTCCGTGACGGACCAAATGAATCCATACGTGACGGACGAATCCATTTGGTCCGTCACGGACGGATGCACATGGTCCGTGACGGACGAACCAGTATGTGAAATAACAATTTTACCGGTGCGTGAAATAGAAATCGTGTATATATTAAAATAATATAGTTTTATATATCATTTCAACATAGCACTTTTAAAGCTATAATTTTGTTACAAGTACACATATTTATGTTTAACTAATATTGTGACTTATAATATTAATATTAAAATTTTGACATAAGTTGAATATCAATTTTATGTTAATATAATATAATTTATTGAAAATACACACGATAAATTGTAGTGGAATACATGACTTCAACAAATATATGTCGTGAAGGATAACTGTACGAGAATACGTATGAATAAAATATAATATATTTATACAAGTTATATAATTAACAATAAAATGTTGAACATATTGGTTTTAAATAACAAATTTATGTTATTTCAAATTTTTATATATATAATTCTTAAACAATATCAATAAAATATACATTTTCTTAAAACTATTTTAAAATATCATAATTTAATTCAATCATAAATAATTATTAATAATTTTATAAATTTACGTTCATTAGTACATGGTGCAGGTAATACTAAAAGCTTTAGAATATTTTTAGGTGTTTGATTAAGAACATCACTATCTCCAACACTTCTTCATTCGGAAAGCAAAGAAATGGTACCATGATGGATTTCATAAATCGTAATTGCACAATTAAAACCCATTTAATGAAAGCAAGGAAAGAGGTTTTTATAAACTTGTTCCTAGTTACGGCTAGCTACTGCTCCAATTTGAAATTTCACAGCTTCACTGAGCCTTTGTTTATCAATAGTATTTTACTGATAATAATGTTTTTTTTTTCAAAAAAAAAAATGTATCCCTAAAAAATCATTTATCAATATTACATCAAACAAACCCTAACAAAACAAATTAATGGTAAAAAATCACGTGTTACAGTAGGTTATGGTATCACAATTAAGAGTTCGTTTGGATTTCCATTAAAATGTATTAAAATACATTATCTTATATTAAATTGACAATTTAATATAAAATAATGTATTTTATGAGAAAATCCAAACAGAACCTAACCTATTTAATAAAAAATCACAGTCAAGTGGTCATCTGTGTTTTTTGGTTAGACCTGACCAAACATGGGTCCGGGCCAGACCCATTTTTACGGCCCACTTACCCGTTTAAGCGGGCCGGATCCGACCCGTTATTCGGACCAGAATCCTTAATCGGACCCGTCCGCGGACGGCCCGGTTAGTCATTCTCAAGTATATTTTTTATTCTCCAAACTAATTATTTAATACTATTAATAATTAATTTTATGTTAGGATTTTTTATTATATATATATATTTGTCTATTTTTGGTTCAGTAGATCACTAGCCGTACTTCCCCTTCACCGCTGATTCAGTCATTATTAAACTAACCCCAGATGATTTCTACTACTGTACTATTTTTGCAAATAACCAAGTTAAAACAACACTATCTCATTATTAGACGGGCTAACTGAAAGTATATATTATTACTCAAGATGCAGATGAAGCAAAAACATAAGCGGGAAACGACATTTCATCTCATATCAGATCATTCTTTGATCTCCACTCCATTCTCTTTGGTTTCAGCTTCTCCATTTGAAGCTTCTGTGGCATTCAGCAGTTGATGGAGTCTGGCAGCCAAGCTCTCCTTGGCTGCTGGAGAAACGCCATTCTTACCGATTATTGATTCCAGAACAGACTGGGACAAGGGCCCGTTCTCTATCACCGCCACATCAGCTTCTGGTATCGCATCATGCTTCCCAAATGCTATCTGTAATGTCCCAAAAGTAAACAAAACTTCTTATTGAATATATACAAGAATTGTCACACTTCAAATCCTTACAAATTACTTGCAGAGAAATATAGAGGGGGATTTTGGAGTACCAACCCTTAGTGATTTCGGGGGACATTGCTTGAACATGATAGAGCATCCAGGGGGGAATTTCTCATCTTTGAAGATCTCCATGAACTTCTCAATAGCCTTCTCTTCAGCCTCTGTGTAGATTCCGATTGCTTTCCAGATAGCAACACAATTCTCGGCTACCTTTTCCGAGTACTGTGCCCCTGTCAAGGGCTTGAGCATGGTAATCTGAATGAATTTTTCAAATGGACCTAGAAACGGAAACAAAGGAGTCACAAATCAACTTCAATTATTCATACACAGCATGTAAAACACTCAAAGCTTCATGATCAATCAACAAATACTCTGTATAATAGAAGCTCAAAACCCTGTTATAATTTCACAATTGTCCAAACATTAGTATAGGAAAACATATGTATTGGCTTCTTCAACAAATCAAAGTCAATGCGGATGTTGCTGGGAATAACCAATCTTAGATGGGCCTCACAGAGAACGCATGAATAATCAGATGTCTTTTATACAAAAAAGGTTTAATTTTTTGGGCTAAACAAAAGCTAAAATCTTCTCACAAATCAAAATATCAAATGAAAGGATATTTATTATCAATTAAAAAGGGTTATCGGTGCACACACACATACCATCTTTACATTGAAAATTCAAAAGCAAAAATTCCACTATACCAAACTCAAATTTAATCAGTAATCACCTATGTTGAATTCGGCAAAGATCCAACGTGACATGCAGATACAGTAACAGGTGATGTTTTGACTTCTTTACAGAACACTCAAAAAGTGATTCACTTTATATTCACGAGTAAAGAAAGAGGGCAAAGCGGATGAAGCTACGAGTTTACCGGTAACAATATCTCTGAAGAACTCAACAGATTCAGCCAGCTCGGTGGCGGATTTTCCCTTCCACTTGTCAGCGAGCGACGCCACCGCGCCTTCCTCCAAGTAAACTCCGATCGCCGTGAAAGTTATAAACTTTCCTTCAATCATCAGCCCTCTAACCCCTGCACGCCACAAAAAAAAAACACAAAGAATTACGATTACGCCACTCGTTCGGTTTTATATCCGAAAAATAAGACCGGAATAGAGAGAGCGGAGATCTAGGGTTTGCGCCGACCTGCACCGCCGAGGAAGAAAGAGTTATCGGTGGCCGGAGGGCGGACGGAGGGAGGGAAGATGAAGTCCTCTATGGCGACGGAGGTTACAGTGAGCGATGACGCCATTGTCGGCGGCGATTGTAGTGTCTAGGGTGGTTGGGAAGAGCACGGGAGTAAAGAGAGCGAGATTGACAGGTTGCCATGGAACCCTATGCAATGAGAGATTTATATAGATAGAGAACTGGAAGAGAGAGAAATTGGGATAGAGAGAGAAAGGGGTAGTTGGTGACGGTGAGGATTCAGAACGGAAGTTGAGAGAGTTGAATTGAAGGTGGGAACTTGGAAAGTGAAGGGAGGGAGGGAGAGGGGTGTATTGGTTATTTTGAGTAAGCGGAGGGGTAAAAGTGGAAGAATACGAGGGGCAGATGCGCGCGACAGGCACGTGCGGGACTGGAGAGGAGTTATGCTAGATTTGGAGGGAGACTTTGGTGAGGCATTAAATCATTTCGTACTCGCGCGGATCATGTTCTCCAGTTTTATCACTACCATGCCCTTTGCATGTAGACTGGGTTGTTTGATAAAAGCCTTTTCATTTATAAAGATGTTATTTTAAAAATAATTATTTTTGAAATTTTAGAATTTATAAAATTAATTATGTACTATGAAAAAGTATTTATAACTATTATTTACCAAATACTATTATAATACAAAAAAAATTATTTAGAAAAAATATCATTAGTATAACAAACAAAACCTCATAAAGGCCTAAATGCGGCAGAACCTATTTGCACCACTGTAGGTAGAGATGGCACGGTTTTGGAACCGAAAAAATAAAAACCGGAATCAGAACCAAATTAATCTGAAACCGGAGGTTTCGGTTCCATCCGGTTTCGGTCCAGAACCGAAAAAAATACATTTTTTTATATATAAGAAAAAAACAAACATAAAATAAATACATTTTTTTTTAAATAATGATAAAGTGAACGTTTCTTTAAACTTAAAAAATTTATATTTTAAGACTTAAACTTAAAATTTAACTTAATTTGACTTATAAAATAAATTGACAGAAAATAAAAATAGAAAATATATATATATAACTTGAAAACCGGAGGTTTACCCTGTTCGGAAC
Source organism: Rheum nobile (assembly GCA_027886185.1). NCBI lineage: Eukaryota > Viridiplantae > Streptophyta > Magnoliopsida > Caryophyllales > Polygonaceae > Rheum > Rheum nobile. The sequence goes on along the minus strand of WOAB01000616.1, from coordinate 3,364,282 downwards.
TGGAGGTTTATCCGGTTCCGGTTCCATTTTTTTTTTCGGTTCCGCCGAACCGCGAGCCATCTCTAACTGCAGGGTGCTATTTGGGCCCTGCAGTGGCGCGCGACAGTGGGTGTCGCACATCGGTGGGCCCCGCGCGCGGTCCGATCAGTGGAAAAATGAGTTCGATGCCCGTTAAATTATACGTAAACTGAGTCCGGCGGATCGGGTTTGGATCGATCGAGTCGTACAAATTTTTGGATTGAGTTCGGGTCGGGTTTAGGTCGAGTCGGGTTCTTCTTCAATATTTAAAAAATATTGAATTTTAAAATTATATCAATTCTTAAAAAAAAACGAGTCAGGTTCGGGTCGAGTTCTTTAAATTCACCGAAAAAATTGTGATTGAAATCCACCGAAAGTAATTCGTTCACAGACGCATCAATAATTCTGATTGAAATCCACCGAATATTCTACCATAAACCCTAAATCCTAAACCCATCACCGACGTCCATTAACGGTGAGATCGTCCATCACCGGTGAGATCGAACTTCCGGTACTACCACTGCACGACGGCGCCAGATCAAACTCCCTCCGCGCGGCGCCCAGAGCACCCGTCGTCTCCTTTTTCTCCCAATCCACGCCACTTAATTGGTCTTTAACTCCTTTGTCTTTCTCAATCAACTACCATATCGTATTGGATGGATTAAAGAATAAATCGAACGGTGTCTTTCTCAGTTTTGGTTAACAATGGTTCAACGGATATTTTCTATCTAAAAAGAGGTCTAAGACAAGGAGATTTTCTTTCTCATTTTCTATTCATTTTCAATGCAGAAATTTTAGCCAGAAAACTACAACAAAGCAATATCTCAAATAACCAATTAAGATTTAGAATTACAAGAGAGGGGTCAAATGTCTCTTTTCTTGCCTTTGCAGATGACATTATTATCTTTGCAAAAGCAAACCAATCATCCTGCAACCAAGTTAAAACAATTATTGATGACTATTGTGCGATTTCTGGCCAATGTGTTAACTTCTACAAATCGGTCTTCCAAACAACTAATAATACCCCAAGTAATACTAAAAATATTATTCAATCTGTACTTAATATTCCCAGTACGATTTCTTTGGAAAAATATTTGAGATGTCCTATTATAAATGAGAAAGTTAATCAGAATACATTTAAAGATACTATTACCTCTGTTTCTATTGCCACTTGCCCTTGTCTCATCCGCTTTGATCATCCAGTTTCACTCTAGTTAAAATTTAAGTATTTTGTAATTCGGTTTTTCTAGTGTGTGCCCATGGGCACATGCTAACAAGTTTAAATAGGAAATTTATCTTTAAAATATTCCCTAATAGAGAATTGATAAACCCTTAGCAAACAAGATTAAACTAGTGGCTAACCAAATAATTGCCAAAAAGGAGTTCTTAGAGTGTGTCCATGGACACACACTAGAAAAAACCTTTGTAATTATGTTTTCTGGTAGACCTTTCTAATATCAATTTGTTTATATATGTGTCTGAAGAATTCAAACTCAAGTGCTTGTTTGGTTGAACGTGGAAAGTGTAATTTCTAGGAAGTTAATTCATGTAAAATCAAAATATGAGAATTTAAATTCATGGGAATTGGTAAATTATGTTTTGTTAAAGTCCGTGGGCCAGTTAGGGGAGAGGCGTGTACGTCCGTGCACAAGCCCACCATACAAGCCCATGGGATTTCATCCTAAACCAATTGACAATAGGAGGAGTAGTCCATGGTATTATATAGTGGTCTTGATTTCTTTATATTTCTGATGTGTGATTCTTCCATCTTATCTTCCACACGCCCCCTCAAGTGGCAACTGGCCCAGTTGGCACTTGACATCATGCCTTAAGGTCGGCAAGCCCATTAGTGTTTTAAGACCGACAAGCCCAATCAACCAGGAGTCTAAACCCAGACTGAACCGCTCTGATACCATGTTAAAGTCTGTGGGCCGGTTAGGGGAGAGGCGTGTACGTCCGTGCACAAGCCCACCATACAAGCCCATGGGGTTCCATCCTAAAACCAATTGGCAATAGGAGGAGTAGTCCATGGTATTATATAGTGGTCTTGATTTCTTTATATTTCCGATGTGAGATTCTCTCATCTTATCTTCCACATGTTTGGTTAAAATCTAAATCATGGGAAATATGGGGGAATAAAATCTTACCCACCCCTCCCTAGGTGATTGCACTTTCTATATTTTATAAGAATTGAAAATCTCATGAATTAAATATCTGTATTTTTCAAAAACAAAAAGGTCAATCAAACACATATATTTGATATCACTTCCCAAGTAATTTAAAATCATGAAAATTTACTTTCCAACCAAACGAGCACTGAGGTTGTGTCTGGCGTATATTTTAGGAGGTTTTTGAAGATTTTTAGATTTAAAACCCACCTAAAATAATAGTTCGGTAAAACAAGTATCTTCAGAAGATAGAGGTTTAGTATATTTTTAGGAGGTTTGAAGTTGCAAAATAAAAACCTTAGCTATAAATTCGACCCATAATATTTATGTAAAACTGTTTTAGAATTTAATATAATAATTTTAAAAATAAAACTTGCTGAAAAATCTTATATATCAAATACCCAACTAAAAAATTAAAGGTCTTAAATACTTATTTAAAGAATATCCAAAAACTCACACCTACTCAAAGACTCTTTTAGAGAACTTTACTTATTCATTTTTTTTACATAGCCCAAGAATAGGATTAAGGTGGTTAAAGGTGAAAAAAGTAATTTTTTTGTGAAAATGTCTTTATAAATAAAATACCAAACAAATCCTTACATGTGGCATGTGATATAGTTTAATTTTCTTTAAGGGTAAGTGTCACGTGAGAATATATATATTAGGGTGAGAAATGAGAATAAATCATAGTCTTTGGATTACAAATAAATCAAAGGTTAAGATTTAACTTTCATTAAAAGGTCATGTGTGATACGATCGATCCCCGTGGAGCAAGACCGATCTAGATTCAGATCGTTTATTCTTCTCAAGCAAGCACTCGTTCTTCGCGTTCTTCGTGTTCTTGGCTTTCTTCAAGAACTCCTTCAAGGGAAACAACATTAAGTTCCCCTTCCTTGAGTTTGGCGGATCAAACCCCGGCGGTGGATGGGAGGAGGGGTTCAACGTGATGAACACCCGAGGTGGTGGAAGGAGGCCAACGTTATGGCTCCTTAGAGAACTTTGAGAAAAAGGCTAGAAAGCCTTCAAAGAGAGAGAGAGGGAGAGAGATTGAAGCCAAATGACAACTAGGAGTGACTCTCAACTATGTTGTCTTAAACTTAACTTGAGAAATACAATGAGAGTTCTAGCCTATTTATAAAAAAACACGGGGAAAACTAGGGTCGAGAGCTAGGACTGATCAAGGCTGCCAAACTGGTGTTTCCGAAGGTTCGTCATCACTTGTGTCAGGTCCATGTAGACCGTAATGTGAAGGCATATGCTAAGACGATGAAGATTGACGAGAAGAAATTCTCGGGAAGTGTTCGTCGGGTGATGAGGTCTCACACAAAGGAGGAGTACAGAGAGCGGCTTGCTCACTTTAAGGGGATATGGAGTGAAGGCTTGGTGCGATATGTGGAGCAAACTTGGTTTAATGAGCATAAGAAGAAGCCGGTTGCGGCATGGTGTGATGATGTTCTCCATTTTGCCACAAGAACATCAAACAGGTAACTTTCATACAAACATTTGCAATCAAATTGGGTTATAAAATTTATTTAGTTAATTGTATACGAATATATTATTTTCAGGGTTGAGGGTCAGCACTCTATGCTTAAGGACATGATTGAGACATCCGTCGGAGGGTTCGACACACTTGTGCAGCACATCGACAACATGTTTGTTGATCAGCATCGGAAGATCCGATATGAGATGACCAAGAACTGCACTACCTTTCCCATGGAGATAGTGAAAGGCCCTGAGTGGGTTAAGGTGTTCTTCAAGCGCATCCTTGAAAAGTGCTCTGAAAAATGCCTGAGGATGTTGTATGCCCAAGCTGTGTTAGCAAAGGAGGGGAAAATTGGGAACAAATGTGCTGATTTTTGGTGGAGGTCCACACTAGGGCTGCCTTGCCCACACACAATTAAGGTCTACGTGGAGACGGGTTATCCATTAGTGCCTGAAGAGGTTGATATTTTCTGGAAGCAGATCCGATGGGAAGGGGTGGATGCTAAGGATCTTGATGTCGATGATGGTGTTTCACTGACAGCAGACAATGTCACGGTGGATGACTTCGTTGAAGAGTACTTATGTGGGACAGTTGAGGGATTTGATTTGAAGAAGATGGCGGAAAAGTGGCGTGAGTCAAAGGACCCTACATCGTGCGATATTCAAGACCCGCCACGTGGTGAGACCAAGAAGGGGAGGCCTAGGATGAATGCGAGAAAGACCGGTACGAAGAGGAAAATGTGTTGGGACGAGCATGTGGATGCAAACATGAAGAAGGAGAAGCAGAAGATGAAGATGGAGGATGAGGAGCTGGGAGTGGATGAGGAGGATGAGCCTGCAGAGAAAGAGACGACCAATGTGAAATCGTCTGTTGGATCCCCGGGATCGAAAGGATGCCCTTCTAGTGGACGACCTCACAGTGGAGTTTCAACAGCAAAGGGGAGTGCCACTAAACCTGCAAAGCCGAAATCTGCTTCAACCAAGTCCAAGTCGGGTTCAAACAAGCCGGTCAAGTATCTCGGCTTCAACTGGGGGCACGAGAATATTGATCATTTCATGATCGCCTACATTTCTGGAGTTTAAAATGTCAAAGGTGATGGTCCTTGTGGGTTCCGTTCTCTTGCCGTTTTGCTGTGTCGCCAAGAAGACGAGTACATTGATGTCCGGTTAGGGCTTTCGAAGCACGTCCAGGCACATGGAGCGAACTACGTAGCGATGCTTGCGGAGGAAGCGTTGACGTTGGAAGAATTTGTTAGGAAATTGAATTATATTCCTTCACCATGCACGGCAAACTTCTGGTGTATAATGCCTATTACTGGGTTGGCGTTTGCAACGGAACACCAAGTGGCTGTTGTTGTCTTATCATGGTTCGGACCGCACACATGTCTTCCATTGTGGGCCCCCCCGGGTGCCGAGCCTCCGACAAAGGTTTATGCGATAACACATGTAGGCAGGAGAGACCATTACGTACCGGTACGTGGAGTCCTACTCTCTCGTATTTACTTATTCTTTCATAATTTTTTTAGTAACTGTATTGTTTACGTGTACAGATTTGGCTTGTTAATGACCATTGTCCCATTCCACCGCCTCCAAGACAGTGGCGCATTTACAAGGATCCAAGTGTTGATGGATGGGATAGTCATGAGCGCTTCAAGGATAGGTTCAAGAATTATGTAGAGGAGCGAGCATATCATGGGCGACCTGACATACTTACCTAGGTTTTTTGGATTGTAATCGACTTTATATATGATATTGTATTTCCTTTTGTGTGAAAGTTTGATTGAGATTGATCGTATATTGTGTTTTTAATCATTTGTTTTTGAGAATTGAAAAAAATCGGGAAAATGCTATACGAGACAACAATATTACTAATCATTAACAAAAACACGTTCACGAAAACATTAAAGCGTACACTAGTTTAACATGAAACATAAAAAAGCTATCTAATCCTCGTCCGAACGGCCTCCCCGCCATCATCATAGCTGACGTTGTCCACCACAGATTCCGGATCTTCTAAAAGACCGGGGATATGGTGTCTCGGGTGTGCAGACTCTGTGTAAATGGGAACTGGAATACCAGGTCTGTAAAGAGCCATAATTTTAGCTATCTAATCCTCGTGTACCACCTCACAGAGTCGTGGAGGATCCACGCCTGCTGGAAAGTAAAAAATCCGACCAGGGGGAACCCCGTCTCTAGGCACGAGATGGTAAAATAATGCCAAGTACAAGAAACCTAATGACAATCCCCCCTCTCCAGGCTCGAGATCCCCCATCCGCAACGTGCGGACCTCGTCACCTTCGTAGCAATGGAAAAACATGTCCATCCCACTTCGTTGGCGTATCATTCGATTGTAGGTGATTCGCCCATTTTCGTAAACTTCGAGAACCAAAGGCGCCATTACCTTAAATAGAACCGAAGAAAAGTTTGTGAGGAGTGGAAATTGTGTGTATTTCGAGGGGTTTTAGGGCCGTATTTATAGGCTAAAATAGGACCGTTGTGGGCGGCCCACAGAGCAGCCCATGAGGGTTCACTGGGCGGCACACAGAGCAGCCCATGAGGGTACTGGGCGGCACACAGTGCCGCCCAGTAGGGTACTTGTGAAATTCTGGACCCTTTGGGCGGCACTATGAGCCGCCTAGACAGCTTTTTTACTATATAAGGAGAACTTTTGTTGATAGATTCATTACATTCGTAGGAAACCAAACACTACAACAAATAATGGCATCTTCTTCTGAATCATCAACAAACCCCCCACATCAACTATACGAGTGTAATTTGAAACCCGTTGTCTGTACTTGAGATTTGCAGTGGAACTACGGAAGGAGGTATTGGGGATGCCCGAGGAAGCATTGTTTATACAGGAAGTATATTGATCCTATGTACGAGGATAGGGCACATGCGGTTATTCGACAACAGTGGCGGGAAAAACAAGATCTTGTTAAGGAGAAACAAGATCTTGTTAAGCAAAATCAAAAACTTTTACAAGATCTGGGTAAGATGCGTAGGTATAACCGCAAACTATATAATGATGTACATCGTATACTGCCTTGATGTCGTATCTTTTGTATAATGTTGTTTACGTATTATCAAACTTTGTAGGGAGCAAGCCATTTTATCAAAGCAGAGATACAATATGCCGCGAACTTTTACCAGAGACTATCCTAATTTCTTCAAACGCAACTAGCCGATAAAATGGCTAGTTGCAAAAGCAAGAACTCTGATGGTATTCATCCAGCGAAGAATATGAATGTACGGTTATATAACGTTCTGTATTGTTTTGGGTCATTAATTAATACTAAAAACAACCAATAATTTCGTCATATGTTGAATATCACTATTATAACACCAAAAAATATTGTATTAGCATGGGCGGCGTGACACGCCGCCCATATCATTTCATCACCACAACTCTGGGCGGCACGTTGTACAGCCCATGGGCGGCACAGTGTGCAGCCCATGGGCTGTACAGCGTGCCACCCAAGATGCCTATAAATAGGCCATACGGGGTCCCCTTTCTACCAAGCTTGTCTCACCCAAAGAGGCAAGCTTCCACATCCAAGAGGAAGGGATGTGTTTGATCGCGGTAAGAAAAATAAATATATGTATTTTATTGATTATTTACGCTATTAGGTTGTAGTATTCGTTGGAATCTAATTAAATAATGTTTTATTTCAGATACAAGAATTCAATATCGTGGGTTTCGTCGTCTAGCATTTTCAGAACTTCAGTCCCGGAGGAACACAGTCAACCGCCTTTTCCACCTTCACTAGTGAGCTTAAACCAAACTGTCTTGTATTCATTGTAGACTCACGTCATGTTGTGGTCATTTCCAACAGTGCGTTAAGATGGATGCGATTGCCTTGTGGTCATTATCCTCTTGACCGAGTCAAGAGTACTAGGACGAACCTCCTTCGGCCATGTCATGCATGCTAATCTGCTCTTTTTCCTCGCAGCAGCACAGAAAAACATGGGATCTTCAAATTTCGGTATTTGTAGGATTTCAAGTTTTTCTGTGATGCAGCAAGAAAAAAAGAGCAGATCAGCATGAACGACATGGCCCAAGGAGGTTCGTCCTAGGACTCTTGACTCGGTCAAGAGGATAATGTCCACAAGGCAATCGCATCCATCTTAACGCACTGTTGGAAATGACCACAACATGACGTGAGTCTACAATGAATACAAGACAGTTCGGTTTAAGCTCACTAGTGAAGGTGGAAAAGGCGGTTGTTTGTGTTCCTCTTGACCAAGTCAAGAGTCCTAGGACGAACCTCCTTGGGCCATGGCATACATGCTGATCTGCTCTTTTTTCCTGGCTGCAGCACAGAAAAACATGGGATCTCCATATTTCAGTATTTGTAGGATTTCAAGTTTTTCTGTGATGCAGCTAGGAGAAGGAGCATATCAGCATGAACGCCATGGTCCTAGGAGGTTCATCCTGGGCTCTTGAGTGAATGTATATGTATAGTGCAAGAGTTGTGTATGTCATTTGTTCCAGTGTGTATGTATTTTTTTTTAAGTGTGTAAGCCATCAGTGAATGTATATGTGTTTTTAGAATTTGTACGTGTTTTTAGTATGTGTATGTAATTTAAGCCATCGGTGAATGTATATGTGTTTTTAGAATTTGTACGTGTTTTTAGTATGTGTATGTAATTTAAGAATATACATGTGTTTTTTAGAAATAACGCACGAAAATCCAACAAACCAATAAGCAAAGAACTAAAACTAGAAACGACGGAACAAATTAGAAACGACGGAACAAATATCTAAATACGAAACCAATAAAGCCAAACATCATACTTAATTTACTGGAATTTCAATCCCCAAAAACGTACAAACACAAAAGTCAAAAGTCATACTACGAACTCTCCGTCTCACTATCAGATGAGTCATCTAGATGTGGAGTGGAAGCACTAGCTAAGGACACACCTATACCCGAACCCACGCCCGGTGCCCATACTGGAGGAACAGAAGAGGTCGGCTGAGACGATGCCTGCTGAGCTGCTGCACGCTCTTCTGCCATCCTAGATGATTCGGCTCTCTCAAATATAGTAGCGTCTGCACTATATGCATGGGAAGGCATCTGTGAAGCCCGTACAAGCGGTGGAGCTACAGGAATGACGTCACTGAAAAGGATGTCATGCAAATGCTGAAAGTGCTCCCTACACCCTAAACAACCTCCTCCAGACATAAGCTCCTGAAGATAGGCCTGGCTCATCGCATGACGCTGCAAATGAAAACAAACATTTTAAAAACATAGACTTTCATAAAATAATTTAAAAGAATAAAATGGGAAAAAAACATACCCTTTGCAAGTTGATAGTCGGAGGTGGTCCTCTACTGATACGAGGCTGGACTGGCGCATGCGGACTCACGTAAGGATGCGACACCTGTAGATACCAATCCAGGTACGCGTCGTGGACATCCCAAGCCATCGTCACAGGAGGACTCGCCAAGATGTGGGGGCAAAGATGATGCTCATGCTGGTCCCACCTGTGCCAACGCGGGTCAAAGTGCAACCGGTATCGCCTCGTTCCCCTGAAATTAAGAGGACGCACTGCAACCAGAGGCTCTATGATATCCATCGGCCTGCTCTGTCGATAACCGAACTGACGTGTAAGCCGATCTGGCATGTAGGCCTCCTCTACACCGAGAAAACGAATAGTCCCTCGATAAGTGAAGGACCTGTGACGACCTCGAAAATCAAGACCCTCGTACGACATCCACCGTATCTGCAATTAACAAAACACGATGGACCATAAATTAATTCATTACGCTTTCTTACTGTAAATTAAAATTGAAAAAGAATACGTACATCCTCTGGCCTATACTCGTCCAGAATTCGTCTGTAGCGTGACTGGTCACGGAGCGACCGGAGAGGTGTCCGGCCAATGCAGTATCGTCCAGCGCGTCGTATGTCGTCGTCCGCACCTTCCTTGAGGTTAGGGTTGCCCGGGAAGTATACAAAGTACGTCCAAATCCAAACCTGCGTACAGAGAAAGACAATCACTAGTTATAAACAATTCAATAATGTATATTAATAATCTAAATTATAAGTTAACTATATTAAAGGCCTACCTCCAAAAGACGTGCGCAGCCGGCGAACTGTGCAGCTCCGACCCGAGAACCCTCTCCGAGGTTCCTATAAAGGAGAGCCAGAACCCCGGTACCCCAAGCAGTATGAACGACACGCTCCCAGTCCACAAAAAGAGGTAGCAGTGTGGTCTTCAGCTCGTTCGTTGACTTGTCAACGAAGATGCTAGCCGATATGGCGTGCCATAAGAAACCAGCTGCTATATCCTCTGGGTGGGCACCCTCCTCAATCATCCTCATCACATGCCTCCCAAGCTGGAATTGCTTGACCCAACCCTTCCTAAGGTCGCAGACCACGTCAGCATCATCCTCATCAAAGCTGTAGTCCAAATCTATCCCAAACAAATAGCCGAACAAAGCCTCACACTCCGCCAGCTCGATATCCTGACCGGTCCATGGCGACGTCACCTCAAATCCCTCGATCGGCAGCCCTAGAATCACCATCACGTCATGTAGCGTATGACCTATCTCGCCCCAGGGAAAGTGGAAGGTGTTCGTCTCTGGATGCCATCTCTCAACGAACGCTGAAATGAGGTTGTGATCAACATGGCCGAACTGAAAATCAAGTAAACCGGTCAACCCCGTCTGCTGCGCAATCCAAAACCAGGACCCCTCCGCAGGGACCCCTCTGAGAATACGATCCCTCCAAAATGCAAACTGTGAAGGGCGTGTCTGGACCCTCAAATTCCTAACAACGTCCTCGGGTGGGTCCAACGACGCCTTCGTCCATATCAGCTCTGCAATGTGCGTGTCAAAGTTCCTCAACAAAGAAGGAAACTGCTCAGCTGGCTCAGGAGGAGGTGGGTCCTGCGTGGCTGGCTCAGGCTGAGACGGGGCCTGCTAAGATGGAGTCTCCTGATGTGGCTCAGTGGGAGATGGGGCCTGTGTGGCTGACTCAGGCTGAGACGGGGCCTGCTGAGATGGCTCAGGTGACTCCTCCATGTGTAGCTGCTGCTGAGGCGAGTCCTCAAGAGGTGGGTCCTCCTGATGTGACTGCTGAGGTGGGTCCTCCATAACCACGTCATCATCTGAGCGGACGAGACCAACATCGTCCTCACTAGCACCCTCACTATCGGCCTCACTATGGCCCTGCGATACACCGTCAACCCTCCTCTTGCAAGCAGATGCAGTAGTAGGGCGACTATCTCGATCGGACCGTGCGATCTTACACAACACTTCCTATTTTTGCATTAAAAATATAGAAAATTGTTTTCTTACAAACAAAATCAATATATTAAAATTTTCATTACAATAACATATTTAATATTACAGTATAATTGTCGCAATTTACCTATACTATTTTTTATAATGATTAAATACAATAAAAACCAAATTTACAAATATAACTATATTCATTTTACCCACTATAACCTATTTACATATGTCCAAATATTATTTTCATACAAACAAAATAATATATTACAATTTTCATTACAATGATATATTAAATATTATTTAACAGTATAATTGAGCATATTACCTATACTATTTTTAACAGTATAATTGAGTATATTACCTATAATATTTTTTATAAGATAATGATTTAATAATCTAAAATCCAAGTATATAAATCTACAAGTGCAGAAACAATTTAATTAAATAAATTAGATTTAACGATTACAAATTTAAAAAACACCATACCTTTTCAGTTGCCCTCCGTTCATATTTTCGCTTTTCGCGATCTGGAATTTCACCCAAGTCTGAAATGGCCTCCTGACCAACCGCGCACGCGACGTCGAAGGCATTCTCCGCCGCGATATCGCCCTCCTCGCCCTCGGTCCTAGGCGGCTCCTCAGGCGGCCCAGATTCCACTGTAGTAGGCGGCTCCGCAGGCAGCCCAGATTCCCCCATAGTGGGCGGCTCCGCAAGCGGCCCAGAATCGTTGCTGCTTCCCCCCGTCACACAGAGATTGGCCGCCGCCGCCGCCAACGTCGAATCGGCCGTCGAATTGCCGCCGTCTCCGCCTAGCACTCCCGCCACCGCCGCCAACGTCGAATCGGCCGTCGAATCGTCGCCGTCTCCGCCTAGCACTCCCGCCGCCGCCTCCAACGCCTCTTGCTCGTCCAATATCGCAAATAGGTCGTCCAATGAATATTCGTCGCCCGGCTCCATTTTTGTTCGAACGCTGGAAATCGCATCGGAGAAGACGACCCTGGGCGGCCTTATATAACGGGGACGTTTCGAATTTTTTGGCGGTTTAGGGTCTGGGCGGCCTACTAAGCCGCCCACATTTTAATTTCAAATTCCACTTTCGGCGGCCTGTTGAGCCGCCCACACTTTAGGGTTTACACTCGGCGGCTTACAGTCCCGCCGAGATTTAACCCGGTTTCCAGAAAATCATATTTTTTTTATATTAATAAATAAATAAAATTATAAAACCGGGTTCTACAAAAACCAATAAAACTGAGCGGCATTATGGGCCGCCCAGGTCCAAATCGGGTTCATAAAAAACCGGTTTGCATGGGCGGCATTAGGTGCCGCCTATGTGTAAACCGGGTTTTTGGAAGGGTATTCTGGGCGGCATGTAGAGCCGTCCAAGAGGAAGTACGCGGCTAAAAAAAATCGACTGTGCGGTTTATCGGCCTTTCTTTTTATTCATTGGAGAAAAAATGCAGTAGTTTAGGGGTGTACTTAATTAACTAGGTATGTCCAAATTGTTTTGATTTTTGCAGAGGGTTTACTTATTCATTTTTCTACCCTATCTGCTAATTAGGGCATAGAATAGGGAATTAGATTTGAAAAGATTATGTAATTTTTGGGTTTAAAATATGATTCTTTTTATTGGTTTATCTTTTTGTCGTTACCGTAAACTGAACGAGATTAAATTTGATTGAATGGAAAATGAATCGATAATCCGAAAAACGTCGTGTATTATTCTCCCAAGAACGTGGAGGCAAAAAATCGTATATCAGAGGTGTCCTAGGGCTAAGGGAGAGGATACAATATATACTTCAGCGCATAATTACCCTTCTGCCCTTATTAATTAGATTAAACCTAAATTATCATTAATTATACCCTTAATTGTGGATTTAATACTAAAATCCCCTATCACTTTTTTTTTAAGATTTTAGTTTTTAATTATAGATTCTTATCATGTATTCTTGGGATAAGAAGACTGTTTTTTTTTGCTCATCCATAAAATAAGATTCAAGTTTTTCAAAAAGTAAGTGTAAATAAAAAATCGATATTATTAAACACATGTGTTAAAACTCGATAAATCGAGATTAATATATAAAACGGTTTTTTCGTCTGGTATCCCTGAGGTATGGCGAAATTCGCGAGGTGTCCCAAAGTTTGATCCATTTTGCATGGTACCCTCGAATTTTGTTTTTTTTTTCCGCCAAATGCCCTTCGGTGAAATCTTTTTAAAAAAATTCTGTTTTTTTTTTTGAAAAAATGTAAAAAAATCACACCTCTCGCTCTCGTCTTCTTCGTGCTTGACCGAGGAACTCAACCCTCCGTCATCTCTCAATCACTGTTTCAACTGGCATCCCCTCCAGTAATCTAGCACCACATAAATAAAACAATCTGTTCAAGCTTTCCTGATTCTGGTGGAGAATTGTGATGAAAATCCATGGCCTTCCCACCCAAATCAAGATGCAATACTATAACCCAATTCCCAAGTACAAATTCAGCGACAAATGAAGACACCAAATTAAAGAATATATGAATAAATCCCCCTAACAAAAATTAAGTGCTGAATCAAGTATTTTTCCTCAGATGCAAATAATGGCACGCAATAAAGTAAGCTAAACACCCCCCAAAAACAAGTTGGCTCAACCAGAGTAGAAAGCAACAGATAAACAAAATCAACTAGAGTAGAAAGCCCTAAATCAGGAATTCCAAAATCAAGCAACAAAACAAAGCAAAATCCGATAACCTTTCAGATAAACAAAAAGATCAGCACAAGAAATTGAAGATTGAATCGTAAAATTGAAGACAGTTACGATTGGAGAGAAAAAAGTTAGGGTGCAAACTGCAAAGACGTGAGGCGATACGTTCATACGAGATTGCGTAGAAGAGAGAGAGGGAGCGTAAGAGAGATCAGAGGCGAGCCGGAGGAGAGGTGAGGTGGAGGCGGAGGGGAGGCGAGCGGGTGGAGGGTGAAGGCGGAGGCGAGCTGGCCGCGCAGGTGGAGACGGAGGGAGTCGTGGCTACGCGAGTTGAGTTCGTCGCAGTAGTCTTCTTCGAAGAAGACGAGGGAGGTACCAGCGGGTGGAGACAGAGGGAGTCGTGGCCGGCAGAATGGTCCCGTCGGAGAGATTTCCACGAAGAAGACGAGAGCCTTTTGATCGGCGGGTTGAGTTCCTCGATCGAGCACGAAGACGAGAACGAGAGGTGTGATTTTTTTAGGTTTTTTCAATTTTTTTAACGTTTTCTGTTAAAAATTTGACAGAAGGGTATTTGGCAAAAAAAAATTAAAATTCAGGGATACCACACAAAATGAGTCAAACTTTGGGATATCTCGCGAATTTTGTCATAACTCAGGGATATCAGGCGAAAAAACCGTATATAAAATTAGTAAACTACTTATTATTAATTAATTTTAAACTAGAATTTTACTATTGTGAAAGTCCGTGGACCCAATGACTGAGGGTCGTGCGGACACGAGCGTATAAACATAAATAAGCTCAGTGATATTCCATCCTAAAAATACTTAACAATAGAAGGAATAGTCCATCAAACTTATATATTAGACAAGTTATGTCTCAACTTTAGATATGAGATATTTATATTCCAACAATTATGTATTGGCTTATTGCACATATACACTTATAATGACATCCTCTATTTATCGGTTCATGGACTTTTCTCCTTTTTTTAGGCTTAGGAAGATAAAATAGATTGATACAAGGTATATATTATAGCAAAAAAGAAAATAGAATGATGGGTACGTGGTGGATGAATAATGAATATGGAAAAAAAAAAAGGATGGAAGGTTCTGTCATGGTGCCCCATCGGCGAGGGCACCTCATATATCCTTTCCTAGCGAAGCACTTTCTTGTAAGATGGCGTCAGGAGCGACGTCAGCAAGAAACTACTTGGCAGCACTAAAATTCGTCGCTTTCCCAGTTTGGTTTGGGAGTGGAGTGAGACTCGCTCCCACTTGATCCATCAGGCCCGCCTTAGCCTATAATTTCACAAGCGCGCAGCCTGCCCCTAATCCAATACTTTTTATAAAGATTATTATTATATCTGTTTTCTGCTTTCTATTTTTCATTCCTTTTAGATAGGGGTGAGCACGGGTCGAGAAAACCGAATCCCAAACTGAACCTGACCCGACCCAAAAAATCCGAACCGAACCCGAACCGACATGCTTTTGATTCGGGTTTCGGTCCGACCAAATCAGAGTTTTGGGTTTCGGTTCGGGTCGAGTTCGGGTTTTTAGTATAATTTAGCCTGTTTTTTAACGAAAAGTGTTGTTTAATCCGAACCCGATCCGAATCCGACCCGAACCGAACCCGAACCGATGTCTTCGGTTCGGTCTTCGATCCCGGATTTTTTTCCGTTCGGGCTTTTCGGGTTCGGTTCGGGTCGAGTTTCGGCCCGTGCTCAGCCCTACTTTTAGATACTACGTACTAATATTTTGAGTTTTTTTAAAGTAGCTTCTTGCATTTTTATGTTTTATTTTTGGTCTTTCAACACTAAAAAAATATAAAGTTATACAAAATCATCTATAAATTTAATACTAGTACTTTTCACAAGATCACCCATTATTAAGCTTTCTTCAAAAAATCACTTACAATATTGATAATCTTGTATAATTTAACCATATAAAAATGAAATAGAGGTTAAAAGTTAAGGACTAAATTTAACACATAAAATATATTAGGGACTTAAACAAAGGTTACGTACAACTTTTGGAAATGATCTAAATAAAATGATACAAAAATATAAGATGACATACCTGTAACACCCCCAATTTATATCGGAGATATTATATGTCAGTAACCTCAGACTTTACCGTTCAAAGTCATTCCAGGCTTTTCCAGAACAATTAAACTCAAATACACAACGTAATTACATATTAATTGAAAGATTAAACAACGAAAGACTTTAAATTACACAACGGAAGACTTTAAAAAGAGCCAACTTAACATGGCTAAATTATGAAGATACATCAAGGTAACACTTAACAATCTTAAAACGCTTAACAACTTAAAACACTGACTTTTAAATCTTCGTCTGCAAGCTTCTTATCCTTCAATAGGTTGCTTAAACTCCGGAAATCAACTCCTGATGTGCCGAATTGAACGGATGACACCAGCCCACATGCAGAGAACAAAGTTTGTGGGTTAGTCTACTGAATAGACTAGCAAGGGTACAAGGCAGAGTGGTTCGAGTGATCGTGACTGTTTACTATCATTGTCCCTTGAATAAAAACCGAAGGAACGATATATAACCCGACACTTTCACGGAATGATTTAACAAATAGATATGCACTGAAGAGAAGACTCCAACTGAAATGAGCCTTATAGGAAATTATGACAACTGCTAGGGAACATTAAAGTTACACACACAAATGATTTAAAAGTTGACTGAGATGCTTCAGTTCACAACCAACCTCATCGCATACGGCGAATCCAGATTGAAAAGAGAACGTACTATGATCAAAGTCGAGACGAGTTTTCCTAGCTGCACTATAACTTAGCTGCACTACTCGCCGAAGGTTTATTAATCATGTGCACTCGGGCACATATCTTATTTAATTATAAAACACACGTTACTGAAAACCATTAATCTTATTAAGAGCGGCACACAACTTAATCACAGGGTGACCATTATGTCGACCCAAATTAACACAACACACAAACACACACACCAGACTTAAAATTATTCCGAGTAACAACGGAAGTTATTATTACACAGGATGAACTTATGTTCACCCAGATTGCAGTGCCACAGTGCTTACACTTTAAATTACAGGATGACAGTTACGTCCACCCCAATTGCACTAGCTAAGTGCTTAATACACAGGACTGCAATTATGCTCATCCAATGGCGCTTGCAAGGCGCTTAAAACACTTCAGATCCTTAACGGTGGATAAGAAGCATATGTCATGACCCTTAAATTATTATCCGGAAATTTACCCGAGGAGTATTACGATTTAAAGAAGCGACAAATCCTTACTTGGATTAGCGTTCCTACGAACATTAAGTTATAAAGAAACGACTAATCCTTACTTGAATTAGCGTTCCTACGAATACTCGTTTTAACTAAACAGTCTAACACATCAATTATTCACATTAAAGCCATCCAGACAATCAACTTAAACATAGAGATAATAGAAATGGCTAATCCTTACTTGGATTAATTTTCCTATTAACCCACATGCTATTCTAGCATTAAGATTAAATTCACAATAATACCATCACGGTAATTATCACATATAATAGCGTTGTTCTAACAGATATACAACCTATCATAACCTTACTTTAATCACGTTTATTTATGAAATCAGTTCCCAAACAAAACAACAGTTCACTCCAATTTAATTAACAATTAAATAATTGATAATTAATGAAACATGGAATGATTAAGCAAGAGCGAACCGCCACTTGCCTTAGTCCGCAGATCTGGAACAAAGCAGAGACAATGGGATTCCGGGCTCGACACAGGTATAGCTCCGACAGCACAACGACCTTCGAGTCGACCCATAAGGAAACCCTAAGTTAGATTCGACATAAACTAGTACAAATCTAAGGAAAGACGAAAGAAACCGAAAGAAACGACGCCCGAACAACGACCACCAAGGCTGAGGCCAAAATAGGCATTCTGCCCTCTGGCGGCGGGTGCCGGGTTCATCACGGCGGTCACCGCCATGAACACAGCGGGCGCCGTGAAGAGCCCAGAAATAGAACGGCGAGAAAAAACTCACCAAACACGAGCGAGTAGCCTCCCTTTGGCCTTGCTTGGGTTCTGAACTTCAAAGGCAACCAAAAAGGCTTCACAAGGGTTACTGGAAACACACCAACGACACCGACGATCACCTTCAAGAAATCCGGCGAGGCACAACAAATCCGACGAGAGGGAAATTTGAGGGATTTTGGCTTGAATCTGTGCCAAATCCGACTCTCAAATGCCCCCTATTTATAGCCAAATGCAAGGGAACAACATCATGGCTACAACACGACGTGGCGAGCCTAAAACGGCGCTCGTCAGACGTCGACGACGACTTCGCAGGGCTACGCCCCTGCTAGTTCGCGACGGGCGCCGCGATCAGCCTGGTCGCCGCCTCACAATTACACTGCGGCGGGTAGAAAACAGTGGGCGTCGCACTGTACGGCGGTCGCCGTTTTCCAGTCTTCGTGCCCAGCTAGAAGACGAGGGTACTGTTTGCCTCGAGCCCTTAACGGCGGGCGCCGCCTTAACTACGGCGGTCGCCGCCACCGTGGCTTCGCCCTCCTCAACTTTTGGAGGACGGCGTCTTAAACCGGGATAAAAATAATCGTACACGAACGAGTATTAAAATCCAAAGTACGTCGTCTGTATTTTATTTCACTGAGAAAAATATTACAGATATAGAGCACATTACAGAATGCCTCCCACTTTCTGAATTAAATCCGACGTACTAAACGGGTGCTCGGGAAAATTCCAAAAATAACCCTACAAAAATACGGGATATCACATCACCTCCCTCTTAAAAGAAGTTTCGACCCCGAAACTTGCATTAAGCCAATGAGGATCTTGCCTTAACACAAACCTTACTACTTGGATCCAATATCCTTAATCACTTCATCCTTGAAATGGATCACAAGAGATATTACTCTTAATTCTTTAGGATATCATTCTATAAATGATTCATCCGCCTCAATGCTTATGGCACAAACTCACGCATGAGAGATATCTCCTGATCTCTCCAAATTAAACTCTACAAGATCATTCCCTTTCCTTAAGAAATCTCGGAAGAACTCAGCGTATGAGATAACGCTTACCACAGTACTCCTTAGATGTATATAGACAATTCTCCTTACTGAATCTTTAATACATCGGGATCATCAACATATCTCATCCTTAACTGCAACCTTTCCTCTCAACATGACTGCTCCACAACCTAATCTTCCTCAAAGAGCTGCATCCGTTCTTATAGATGACATACTCTATGTATGAAGAAGAATCTTAGGAGTGGATTTAGATTTAAACAACAGAGTCGACCCTGGGATTAACCACATAGGGGACGAACATCTACGTTGCCCACAATACTCCACCTCCATAAGTCCGACAGTCTTTATCCTTACTTGGCATAAGCTGTTCTCGACACTTACGGGGTTTCGTATGAACAACTAATTCGTACTGATAACGCATTCAGAAATTTTCCAAAACAAGGAAACACTTCATTAACATTAAACATTACATTACTGACAAAAGTTGCACAACCAGATCACGATGCTACGGAGATTACTGACACACGTCGTTACTCCTTAATCTTACAGAAAGACTTAACACAAATACAACTTAATGGATCATGGTTCTTCTCCGTTGGCTTGAATCATTAAGAAGAGTCGTTGCCCTTGGCCTGAAGACCTCATAGGCGCTTTGCATTTATTACGAGTCATAGACTGCTCAGGAGTAGATACCACTGGCCTTGGGTTCTGCCCACCTCCAACATTTGATGCCTGATAAGACTGCATTGGACCCTGACCCTTCAGTCTGCAGTATGTTTTTATGTGGCCTTCTCTTCCACGATTATGACATACTCTCTTGTCCTTCTGGCAATTAAAACTTTTATGCCCAACTTCACCACAGTTATGGCACTGAATTACTCCGCTGCTCCAACCTGAGCCTCTGGCAGAGTCAGACTGAGTTGTCTCGGTCTTAGCACGACCAGACTTCTCAAACTTGGTAGGCGATGCCGGTCGTTTGAATGAACCAACCTGGCGATCCTGTTGCCCACCCTTTCCCTTAACTTGCTTTTCCCGCTTAAGGGTAGACTCCTCCAGTGTGACTTCTGTCTTGAAGGCTGCATTCACATACTGTTCTAACGTAGAACAACCATGACGCAACATTAGAGGCTTGATCTCTGGATTCATCCATCCATGGAAGTACCAGATCTTTTGCTCCTCGGTTGACACCTCAGGTCCAGTATACTGCATCAAGTGATTGAACTTAGCTGCGAGCTCAGTCACCTTTAACCCATCAGTCTACGGGTACATAAATTCCTTATGCTTCTCCTCCCTCATAGCACGGGAAAAGAAACGGTCAGTCATCTTTGTTTTAAACATGCTCCAATTCAGCTCGGGATGATCTGCCAGACCGGTGCTCTCCCACCATTCGCTAGCCACATCCTTGAGTTGAAGAGATGCGATGTGCACTTTCCCAGCCTCAGTGCAATTAATGTTCCGGAGCAACCGTTCCATATGTGAGAACCAATATGTCACCCTGACTGGTTCTCCAGTACCGTCATAGCTGTCAGGCCTCATTGAACTCACGGCTTTTAACGCTTGCCCGTAAGTTCCTCTGTCCCTAACCACATTGATCCGAGGTACTTGCTCCACTGACTCCTCAACTTCAGGAATAGCCTGAGGAACTGGACCACCTTGTGCTTGTGGTGCAACTGGTCGCATAACATCTGTGATTGCCTGCATGACAATTCCTCGAATTGCCTCCACTGCTGCAGCATCAAACAACATCGAAGCGTTGGCATGAGCTTGGTCATTGCCTCCCTGGTTATTGTTAGAAGCAGTCTCACGCTCTTCCCCTTGATTAGCGGCGCTCCTCAGAATCAACCTTGGTTCAGCACCAGCATGGGCTGTGTTCCTTGTGTTCACCATCTGTTGGCGAATCATAACGTTATTTTAGAACTTATCCAACTTAATTATGACACTTTAGTCAAATACGTTATGATACAAACTATAGGGATCCAAACTAATAACTTTATATTAGTCTGACTATCCTTCACTGTTAACTGTAAGGACGACCTTCTTCTGCTCACTAAAGACTGAGAACCTGGGAAAAATGTCAACCTTTAAATGACATTAATCCCTAGAATAGACAATATTCCTAAGAATGGATCTAAGGAATAAGTAACACTTGAAGCTTGCAGAAGTTTGAAACCACTTATTAACAACCTCACTTTCAAACTTCACACCCTTAAACTTTAATTTACTTGCTTATAACACAATACTTTTATAAACCAATTATAAGTAGCATTTGAAATTCAAAAGCTAAATCATTTAAATTAAATCACCGAGTTACTTATAACTCTTAACATTGAAATTCTCAAAATTTCTTTTTAATATGAAATAGGTTTGAAAACAGTTTCAAAATTAATTTTCAAAAATTCTCAAACTTAACAATAGGCCAAGAATTTTAAAACCATTGCTCTGATACCAAATCTGTAACACCCCCAATTTATACCGGAGATATTACATGCTAGTGACCTCAGACTTTACCGTCCAAAGTCACCCCAGGCTTTTCCAGAACAATTAAGCTCAAATACACAACATAATTACATATTTATTGAAAGATTAAACAGCGGAAGACTTTAAATTACACAGCGGAAGACTTTTAAAAGAGCCAACTTAACATGGCTAAATTATGAAGATACATCAAGGTAACACTTAACAAACTTAAAACACTTAACAACTTAAATACTGACTTTAAATCTTCGTCTGCAAGCTTCTTATCCTTCAATAGGTTACTTAAACTCCGGGAATCAACTCCTGATGTGCCGAATCGAACGGATGACACCAGCCCACATGCAGAGAACAAAGTTTGTGGGTTAGTCTACTTGAATAGACTAGCAAGGGTACAAAGCAGAGTGGTTTGAGTGATCGTGACCGTTTACTATCATTGTTCCTTGAATAAAAACCGAAGGAACGATATATAACCCGGCACTTTCACGAAATGATTTAACAAATAGATATGCACTGAAGAGAAGACTCCAACTGAAATGAGCCTTATAGGAAAATATGACAACTGCTAGGGAACATTAAAGTTACACACACAAATGATTTAAAAGTTGACTGAGATGCTTCAGTTCACAACCAACCTCATCGCATACAGCGAATCCAGATTGAAAAGAGAACGTACTATGATCAAAGTCGAGACGAGTTTTCCTATCTGCACTATAACTTAGTTGCACTACTCGCCGAAGGTTTATTAATCATGTGCACTCGGGTACATATGTTATTTAATTATAAAACACACGTTACTGAAAACCATTAATGTTATTAAGAGCGGCACACAGCTTAATCACAGGGTGATCATTATGTCGACCCAAATTAACACAACACACAAACACACACACCAGACTTAAAATTATTCCGAGTAACAACGGAAGTTATTATTACACAAGGTGATCTTATGTTCACCCAGATTGCACTGCCACAGTGCTTACACTTTAAATTACAGGATGACAGTTACGTCCACCCCAATTGCACTAGCTAAGTGCTTAATACACAGGACTGCAATTATGCTCATCCAATGACGCTTGCAAGGCGCTTAAAACACTTCAGATCCTTAACGGTGGATAAGAAGCATAAGTCATGACCCTTAAATTATTATCCGGAAATTAACCCGAGGAGTATTACGATTTAAAGAAGCGACAAATCCTTACTTGGATTAGCGTTCCTACGAACATTAAGTTATAAAGAAACGACTAATCCTTACTTGGATTAGCGTTCCTACGAACATTAAGTTATAAGTAAACGACTAATCCTTACTTGGATTAGCATTCCTACGAACACTCGTGTTAACTAAACAGTCTAACACAACAATTAATCACATTAAAGCCATCCAGGCAATCAACTTAAACATAGAGATACTAGAAACGACTAATTCTTACTTGGATTAGTTTTCCTATTAACCCACATGCTATTCTAGCATTAAGATTAAATTCACAACAATACCATCACAGTAATTATCACATATAATAGCGTTGTTCTAACAGATATACAATCTATCATAACATTACTTTAATCACGTTTATTTATGAAATTAGTTCCCAAACAAAACAACAGTTTACTCCAATTTAATTAACTAATTGATAATTAATGAAACATGGAATGATTAAGCAAGAGTGAACCGTCACTTGCCTTAATCCGCAGAGTAGGAACAAGCCTAACGACAACGACGGGATTCCGGGCTCGACACGGGTATAGCTCCGACAGCACAACGACCTTCGAGTCGACCCATAAAAGTAACCCTAAGTTAGATCCGACATAACAACAGTACAAATCTAAAAATGGCAAAAGAAATCGAAAGGAAAGACGCCACGACGACAACCAACCAAGCCAAAGCCACAAAGGCATTCTGGGCACTGGCGGCGGTCGCCATTCTTGGCGGCGGTCGCCGCATTCATCATGGCGGGCGCCGTAAAGAACACGGCGGTCGCCGTGAAGAACTCCGATGACAGAACGAGAGAAAAACTCACCCAAATGATGCGCGTTTCGACCCCTTTTTGCCTTGCCTGGGTTCCAACCTCCAAAGGCAACCAAAAGGCTTCACAAGGGCTTCTAGAAACACCACCAACCGACACCAACGAAGCTTCCGAAATCCGGCGAAACTAACACTCCGACGAGGCGAAATTTTGACAGAGATTCGGTGTTGGGATGGCTCAAAACCCTTCCCCTAACACCTCCTTTTATAGCCAAAGCAATGGGAACATCATCATCACCCTAGACGAGGCCGAGCAGGGCTAGATCGGCGCGGCCAGAGCTCGTCGGCGACCAACGGGTAATGACTGTTGGGTAATCACGGCGGGCGCCGCAACTTTGCCTACGGCGGGCCGCGGCGGGCGCCGTAATTACGGCGGTCGCCGTTCCTAGCCCTGGCGAGCCCAGAGTAGGAGACGACGGCCTGACACCTCGGGCCCAGCGACGGCGGGCGCCGTTACTGTACAGCGATCGCCGTTTTTGCCTTTTCCCGCCCATTCATCTTTTGAACGAGCAAGACATTAACCTGAGATAAAAATTATTGTACGCGAACGCGTATAAACATCCGAAGCACGTCGTCTGTATTTTATTTCACTGAGAAAAATATTACAGATACAAAGCACATTACAGAATGTCTCAAGCTACCTGAATTAAACCCGATGTACTAAACGGGTGTTCGGGAAAATTCCAAAAATTCCCAAAATAATCCTTACGGAATTATGGGGTATCACATCACCTCCCCCTTAAAAGAAGTTTCGACCCCGAAACTTGCATTAAGCCAATGAGGACACTGCCTCGAAACCAATCTTACCACCTGGATCCAACATCCTCAATCACTTCATCCTTGAAATGGATTACATGAGATATTACTCTTAATTCCTTAGGACATCATACTAAAAATGATTCATCCGCCTCAATTCTTATGGCACAAACTCACGCATGAGAGATAGCTCCTAATCTCTCCGAACAAAACTCCACAAGTTCCTCCTTATCCTTAAGAAATCTTGGGAGAACTCAATGTACGAGATAACGCTTACCACTGTACTCCTTTGATGTATATAGACAATCCTTCATACATAATCTTTAATATATCGGGATCATCAACATATCCCATCCTTAACTGTAACCTTTCCTCTTACACAACAACTCCACAACTTAATCTTCCTCAAAGAGTTTCACCTAGCCTTGTAGATGACATACTCTATGTATGAAGAAGAATCTTAGGAATGGATTTAGATTTAAACAACAGAGTCGACCTTGTGATTAACCACATAGGGGACGAACATCTACGTTGCCCACAATACTCCACCTCAATAAGTCCGACAGTCTTTATCCTTACTTGGCATAAGCTATTCTCGACACTTACGGGGTTTTGTATGAACAACTAATCCGTACTGATAACGCGTTCAAAAATTTTCCAAAACAAGGAAACACTTCATTAACATTAAACATTACATTACTGACAAAAGTTGCACAACCAGATCACGATGCTACGGAGATTACCGACACACGTCGTTACTCCTTAATCTTACATAAAGACTTAACACAAATACAACTTAATGGATCATGGTTCTTCTCCGTTGGCTTGACTCATTAAGAAGAGTCGTTGCCCTTGGCCTGAAGACCTCATAGGCGCTTTGCATTTATTACGAGTCATAGACTGCTCAGGAGTAGATACCACTGGCCTTGGGTTCTGCCCACCTCCAACATTTGACGCCTGATAAGACTGCATTGGACCCTGACCCTTCAGTCTGCAGTATGTTTTTATGTGGCCTTCTCTTCCATAATTATGACATACTCTCTTGTCCTTCTGGCAATTAAAACTTTTATGCCCAACTTCACCACAGTTGTGGCACTGAATTACTCCGCTGCTCCAACCTGAGCCTCTGGCAGAGTCATACTGAGTTGTCTCGGTCTTAGCACGACCAGACTTCTCAAACTTGGTAGGCGATGCCGGTCGTTTGAATGAACCAACCTGGCGATCCTGTTGCCCACCCTTTCCCTTAACTTGCTTTTCCCGCTTAAGGGCAGACTCCTCCAATGTGACTTCTGTCTTGAAGGTTGCATCCACATATTGTTCTAACGTAGAACAACCATGACGCAACATTAGAGGCTTGATCGCTGGATTCATCCATCCATGGAAGTACCAGATCTTTTGCTCCTCGGTTGACACCTCAGGTCCAGCGTACTACATCAAGTGATTGAACTTAGCTGCAAGCTCGGTCACCTTTAACCCATCAGTCTGCGGGTACAAAAATTCCTTATGCTTCTCCTCCCTCATAGCACGGGAAAAGAAACGGTCAGTCATCTTTGTTTTAAACATGCTCCAATTCAGCTCGGGATGATTTGTCAGACCGGTGCTCTCCCACCATTCGCTAGCCACATCCTTGAGTTGAAGAGAGACGATGTGCACTTTCCCAGCCTCAGTGCAATTAATGTTCCGGAGCAACCGTTCCATATGCGAGAACCAATATGTCACCTTGACTGGTTCTCCAGTACCGTCATAGCTGTCAGGCCTCATTGAACTCACGGCTTTTAACGCTTGCCCGTAAGTTCCTCTGTCCCTAACAACATTGATCCGTGGTACTTGCTCCACTGACTCCTCAACTTCAGGAATAGCTTGAGGAACTGGACCACCTTGTGCTTGTGGTGCAACTGGTCGCATAACATCTGTGATTGCCTGCATGACAATTCCTCGAATTGCCTCCACTGCTGCAGCATCAAACAACATCGGAGCGTTGGCCTGAGCTTGGCCATTGCCTCCCTGGTTATTGTTAGAAGCAGCCTCACGCTCTTCCCCTTGATTAGCGGCGCTCCTCAGAATCAACCTTGGTTCAGCACCAGCATGGGCTGTGTTCCTTGTGTTCACCATCTGTTGGCGAATCATAACGTTACTTTAGAACTTATCTAACTTAATTATGACACTTTAGTCAAATACGTTATGATACAGACTATAGGGATCCAAACTAATAACTTTATATTAGTCTGACTATCCTTCACTGTTAACTGCAAGGATGACCTTCTTCTGCTCACTAAAGACTGAGAACCTGGGAGAAATGTCAACCTTTAAATGACATCAATCCCTAGAATAGACAATATTCCTAAGAATGGATCTAAGGAATAAGTAACACTTGAAGCTTGCAGAAGTTTGAAACCACTTATTAACAACCTCACTTTCAAACTTCAGACCCTTAAACTTTTATTTACTTGCTTATAACACAACACTTTTATAAACCAATTATAAGTAGCATTTGAAATTCAAAAGCTAAATCATTTAAATTAAATCACCGAGTTACTTATAACTTTTAACATTAAAATTCTCAAAATTTCTTTTTAATATGAAATAGGTTTGAAAACAGTTTCAAAATTAATTTTCAAAAATTCTCAAACTTAACAATAGGCCAAGAATTTTAAAACCATTGCTCTGATACCAAATCTGTAACACCCCCAATTTATACCAGAGATATTACATGCCAGTGACCTCAGACTTTACCGTCCAAAGTCACCTCAGGCTTTTCCAGAACAATTAAGCTCAAATACACAACATAATTACATATTAATTGAAAGATTAAACAGCGGAAGATTTTAAATTATACAGCGGAAGACTTTTAAAAGATCCAACTTAACATGGCTAAATTATGAAGATACATCAAGGTAACACTTAACAAACTTAAAACACTTAACAACTTAAATATTGACTTTAAATCTTCGTCTGCAAGCTTCTTATCCTTCAATAGGTTACTTAAACTCCGGGAATCAACTCCTGATGTGCCGAATCGAACGGATGACACCAGCCCACATGCAGAGAACAAAGTTCGTGGGTTGGTCTACTTGAATAGACTAGCAAGGGTACAAAGCAGAGTGGTTCGAGTGATCGTGACAGTTTACTATCATTGTCCCTTGAATAAAAACCGAAGGAACGATATATAACCCGACACTTTCACGAAATGATTTGACAAATAGATATGCACTGAAGAGAAGACTCCAACTGAAATGAGCCTTATAGGAAAATATGACAACTGCTAGGGAACATTCAAGTTACACACACAAATGATTTAAAAGTTGACTGAGATGCTTCAGTTCACAACCAACCTCATCGCATAAAGCGAATCCAGATTGAAAAGAGAACGTACTATGATCAAAGTCGATACGAGTTTTCCTAGCTGTACTATAACTTAGTTGCACTACTCGCCGAAGGTTTATTAATCATGTGCACTCGGGCATATATGTTATTTAATTATAAAACACACGTTACTGAAAACCATTAATGTTATTAAGAGCGGCACACAGCTTAATCACAGGGTGACCATTATGTCGACCCAAATTAACACAACACACAAACACACACACCAGACTTAAAATTATTCCGAGTAACAACGAAAGTTATTATTATACAGGGTGATCTTATGTTCACCCAGATTGCACTGCCACAGTGCTTACACTTTAAATTACAGGATGACAGTTACGTCCACCCCAATTGCACTAGCTAAGTGCTTAATATACAGGACTGCAATTATGCTCATCCAATGGCGCTTGCAAGGCGCTTAAAACACTTCAGATCCTTAACGGTGGATAAGAAGCATAAGTCATGACCCTTAAATTATTATCCGGAAATTAACCCGAGGAGTATTACGATTTAAAGAAGCGACAAATCCTTACTTGGATTAGCGTTCTTACGAACATTAAGTTATAAAGAAACGACTAATCCTTACTTGGATTAGCGTTCCTACGAACATTAAGTTATAAAGAAACGACTAATCCTTACTTGGATTAGCGTTCCTACGAACATTAAGTTATAAAGAAACGACTAATCCTTACTTGGATTAGCGTTCCTACGAACACTCGTGTTAACTAAACAGTCTAACACAACAATTAATCACATTAAAGCCATCCAGGCAATCAACTTAAACATAGAGATAATAGAAACGGCTAATCCTTACTTGTATTAGTTTTCCTATTAACCCACATGCTATTCTAGCATTAAGATTAAATTCACAACAATACCATCACGGTAATTGTCACATATAATAGCTTTGTTCTAACAGATATACAACCTATCATAACATTACTTTAATCACGTTTATTTATGAAATTAGTTCCCAAACAAAACAACAGTTCACTCCAATTTAATTAACAATTAACTAATTGATAATTAATGAAACATGGAATGATTAAGCAAGAGCGAACCGCCACTTGCCTTAATCCACAGAGTAGGAACAAGCCTAACGACAACGACGGGATTCCGGGCTCGACACGGGTATAGCTCCGACAGCACAACGACCTTCGAGTCGACCCATAAAAGGAACCCTAAGTTAGATCCGACATAACAACAGTACGAATCTAAAAACGACAAAAGAAATCGAAAGGAAAGACGCCACGACGACAACCAACTAAGCCAAAGCCACAAAGGCATTCTGGGCACTGGCGGCGGTCGCCGCATTCATCACGGCGGGCGCCGTAAAGAACACGGCGGTCGCCGTGAAGAACTCTGACGACAGAACGAGAGAAAAACTCACCCAAATGATGCGCGTTTCGACCCCTTTTTGCCTTGCCTGGGTTCCAACCTCCAAAGGCAACCAAAAGGCTTCACAAGGGCTTCTAGAAACACCACCAACCGACACCAGAGCTCGCCGGCGACCAACGGGTAATGACTGCTGGGTAATCACGGCGGGCGCCGCAACTTTGCCTACGACGGGCCGCGGCGGTCGCCGTTCCTAGCCTTGGCGAGCCCAGAGTAGGAGACGACAGCCTGACACCTCGGGCCCAGCGACGGCGGTCTCCGTTTTTGCCTTTTCCCGCCCATTCAGCTTTTGAACGAGCAAGACATTAACCCGAGATAAAAATTATCGTACGCGAACGCGTATAAACATCCAAAGCACATCGTCTGTATTTTATTTCACTGAGAAAAATATTACAGATACAGAGCACATTACAGAATGTCTCAAGCTACCTGAATTAAATCTGACGTACTAAACGGGTGTTCGGGAAAATTCCAAAAATTCCCAAAATAATCCTTACAGAATTACGGGGTATCACAATAACCATAGTATATAACTATAGGATATAACCATAAGATATAACCAAATTGGATATAAATATAAGATATAACCAAATTGGATATAACTATAAGATATAACCAAATTGGATATAACTATAAGATATAACGATATGATATAATCAAATTGGATATAACTATACGATATAATCATAATATATAACTATAGGATATAACGATATGATATAATCAAATTGGATATAACTATAAGATATAACCATAGTATATAACTATATGATATAACCATAAGATATAACCAAATTGGGTATAACTATAAGATATAACCATAATATATAACTATAGGATATAACCATAGTATATAACTCATATATTTTGTAATACGTAACTATAATACGTAACTATAGTATATAAGAAATAAGTTCATAATACTTAACCATAATGTGTAACTATAGTTTATAACTAATATATTTTGTAATACTTAACTATAATACGTAACTATAGTATATAAGTAATAAGTTCATAATACTTAACTATAGTATATAAGTAATAAGTTCGTAATACTTAACCATAATGTGTAACTATGGTATATAAGTAATAAGTACGTAATACTTAATTATAATGCATAACTATACTTTATAACTAATATATTTTTGCAATACTTAACTATAATACGTAACTATAGTATATAAATAATAAGTTCATAACACTTAACTATAGTATATAAGTAATAAGTTTGTAATACTTAACCATAATGTGTAACTATAGTATTTAAGTAATAAGTACGTAATACTTAATTATAATACATAACTATACTTTATAACTAATATATTTTGTAATACTTAACTATAATATGTAACTATAGTATTCAAGTAATAAGTTCATAATACTTAACTATAGTATATAAGTAATAAGTTCGTAATACTTAAGTAATAAGTAATAAGTTCGTACTTATTACTTAATACTTAACTATAGTATATAAGTAATAAGTTCATAATACTTAACTATAATACATAAGTTCATAATACACATTATAGTTAAGTATTACAAAATATTTTACTTAAATACTATAGTTGCTAAAGTTTCTATTCTCTTTTTTTGGCTTTTTTGGAGGGGGAAACGATATCCGTTTTGGATGTATTTTATATGTATGGACTCGTATTAAAATTTTATACAAAATTATAGTAGAAAAATGCAGAAAATACCAAAAAATTTCACTACAATGCGCTATATGTCGGGCACCAAATTGTTAAAAAAATGGGTAGGAAGGCTTCATTTTTTGGGCTTTAGGAGGGGCAAACGATATCCGTTTTGGATGAATTTTATATGTACGGACTCGTATTGAAATTCTCTACATGATTATGGGAAAAAAATGCAATGTTGAAAAAAAAAAATTAGTATGGTACGCCTAAGTTAAGCGTGTGATTTTAAACTTGCAAAAAAAAAAAAACTACACGCTTAAATTAAGCGTGTAAGAACCGTGAGCTGTATTTTCAAAATAACCACAATACCCCTGTACGCTTACCTTAAGCGTGTAAAACCACACGCTTAAGATAAGCGTGTAAAATAGCATCGATATAGACAATATTTAGCGTACATTTAGCTTTTCCGTACAAAAATCCAATATTTAACTGTAAAAAGTCTTTATTATCCAACCTTTTCCAAACAAACCCAAACCTATCTGTACTTCGAGGCTTTAATCGAAGATAACCAGTTTGCAAAAGAAATCATATGTTCATTAATTATCTTATTAGAATAAAATAATATTATTGACTGGGACTTGTTTAAGCAAACCATTCTGACATATTATTATATATAACTTGTTCCGTTTAGATTAATAACGTACGTGTAATGGAATTCGAGTATCGATCATATTCATAGTCAATGTGATAGTTATTTTTATCGTAAATAACTGTAGTTTTAATCAAATATCGATATATCATATCAATATACCAAACTTATTGATAAAAAACATATTCTAAAGACGAATAGATCGATAGATTGGTATAATGATGCAATTTTAAGGTCTATGTACATAGGATTCGACACAGTATCAAATACAAACAAACATGTTAGTTGTTTTTACCGAAAAAAAAACACGTTAGTTGTGTTCTAGATGACTTAAAATTTAAAAAGTATTGCAAGGATCCCTACTTGAACGACCATGAACTAAGCCTCGATCGGGCCGAAAGCCCGAGGTTCATGTTCGAAATTATCAGGTTAAAAACAAGTTTTTGGGTGGTTAAAAACAATGTATTTCATGCAGTTTAATTACTAAAATAGAGCTTCTAGGATACGTGGGCGCTCGCCTCTCCTTGGTCAGATTTGCCTTGCATCTCAACGATCCTGGGGCTGGCCTTGGCTGATCTCTCGTCAAGCCAACAAATGATGTCTTTGAAAACGAGGTCTATGTTCTCCGGCAACTCCCCATAGGAAAGCGCATGCCACATTCCCTCGTACAACTTGAAAGTCTTGTCGGAGCTAGCTGACGTGTCGTACAAGAGTTTGCTTACGGCTGGGTCTGTCACCTTGTCATCTCCTCCGTGTACCACTAGGAACGGCAATGTCACCTGCAATCAATTAATACTAACTAACTTTAATGAGAAGATCGATATTCCATGAACCTAACTTAGTTATATGGTAGAATAATTAGCTTGTGCGTACATATGTGCATATACCTCGTGAAGTCTAGTCTCGAGATCTTGTGTGATATTGTAAAGAAGTTGGGCAGTCCTCAAACGAGGTGGATCCTTGTAGAAGTATGGATTAGACCTAACCTACATATGTCAACAACACCTAGCTTAATTATATGACGTCTTTGTGAAAAATGTAACAGTATCATACTACTTTCATTTGCAAACGGTGCACATTAATTTGTGTTGTACATATGTTTGTATTGTAATGCATATCATTACAGTGTACATTATTATAATATCCGGTTATAGTCAATATTGAAAGTCACTATAGTGCATCCCAACACATATGAATATATGTGTATCACAATATTTAATGTTCACCACCGTACCGTTCAAGAGTAATTCACATTTGATTATTAATTATAACATATAAGCATGTATTTAAGGATAACAGTTTTTAACCTGTTTCTTAGCTTCGGGATCTCGAACCGCGGCTTCTATGATATCTTGACCGGCGGGTAGTCTCCACGTCGGAACTAGTTTCGCAAGGCCGGTAAAAACCGTTACTGCTATTGGACCTGGCTTCATGTTATCTGCCAGCTGTCAACCATATATATATATATATATATATATATACCTTAGTAGCTAGCTAGGTGATCAATTTGTTACAAGAATGCAGAGGAATATAAAACAATTTAAGTAAGACCTTGCACATTGGGGCAATCAAAACGGCGCCGTCCCAGAAATCGGGCTTCTTTCTATGCAAAAGGAGAACCATTGCTCCCCCCATTGATTCTCCCATTAGGTATCTCCGTTTATTCTTGTTTTCCTCCCTCTCTGTTTTTACTCCATCAAAATTATATACAATTGAGAATTTGAAGAAATTAATGAACATACGGATTGATGATAATATATGCTGCTGTAATTAAAAATTACCACAAACATTGGAATAATGAGAGGAGAGATCATCGATGAGTTGGTCGATTTCGGGAACGTAGCCAGGAAGGCCGTCCGATCTTCCATGTCCTATGTAGTCCATTCCGTATACTCCATACCCCGCATTGGCTAACCTAGTCGCAGTGCCTGCACTCAAAATCATTTAATTGCATACATAAAATCTTATAATTAATTAAAGTAATAATGATCATGTAATATTATAATTACCTTTCATGGAGATGGTAGTATCCATCGCATATCCATGGAGTAACAAGATCAAGGCCTTTGGCTCTTGATCTTGTGGCAACCAACTGCATGTGAAAAGTTTGGATCCCGTTTTGTTTGTTATGAACTCCTGCAACGCAGCGAACGTGACGTTGCTTAAATTTTATATATACATGATATCCACAATTCAAAATTCATGTTTTTTATGTGAATTTGGATGAGTAAACATAGTTACGTGTAAATACCTCATCGTATTTGATGTTGATAGAAGCCATTTAGGCGAGAGCTAATTATTTTGAAGGAATGAGAATTGAACCTGTCGATCACGGAATAGATGTGAAAGAAGAAAAGGGGACGAAGGAGGGAGATAATTCGCATATGCGAGAATGAAAGAGAGAGAGAAAAAAAAGGAACATATATGGAAGAGAATAAATAATGAAAGGGAGAACGAAAATGTAGGGATGAGGATTTTTATTTGACATAATGAGACCAAGGAATGGCTTTTTAAGATAACTAGATTTCTAAGCCCGTGTTTCCCACGGACATGCTTTTTTTTTGTGGATACTGATTGTATTCTTAATAAGCGTTAGTGGAAAATATAGATATTATAACAATGTAAGAATATTTCAAGTAATGAAAAAGTTCTACTGCAAATATTCATTTAAAGAGCCCTTCCAAAGAGCTCAAAGAGTCCCTCCAAAGAGCTCATTTAAAGAGTCCGTTCATAGAGCTAAAAGAGCCCGTCCAAAGAGCTCAAAGCGCCCGTCGAATGAGCTGAAAGAGCCCGTCCAAAGAGCTCATTGAAAGAGCCCGTCCAAAGAGCCCGTTCATAGAGCTGAAAGAGCCCGTCCAAAGAGCTCAAAAAGCTCCTTCAAAGAGCCCGTTCATAGAGCTCTAAGAGCTTATTCAAAGAGCTCGTTCAAAGAGCTCTAAGAGCTCATTCAAAGAGCCCGTTCATAGAGCTCAAAGAGCCCGTCCAAAGAGCTCATTCAATGAGCCCGTAATATATGGATCGTTGTTATGTAAATTTGGTAGGTATGAAATGGTGTGATTGTACTTATGAATCGGTTTTTGTTGAAGTTTTTGTTTAGATGTATACTTTTAATTTTGAATTAAAGTGGTTTTTTTTTTTTCCGGTAGGGATGTGTTGATATTTGTATGAAAAGTGTTGTTTGTATTTTAGAAATATATATGTATGTAATCATAAAGTTGCAATGTTGTACATTAAAAGTGTTCTTTCAACACCATTGAAATGTAATTTATCCAAAAAATTATTTTGAAAGTATTAAGTATGTTAAATATCAAGCAATTAAATGAAGATGTAGAAGTGAAACAAATGTAAATGTAAAAAATAGTCATTTTGTATATTAAAATATACCCTATTTTATAAGTTGTGTTTCCAAAAGGTTTGTATAAGTTGTACAAACTTGAGTTTAAAGGATTTGGTTTGCTTATTTAAAGTTAGTTATTTTTAATACTTGTGTAGATTTAATAGGGAACATGTTATTTTCGTAAATGCTTAAAATTATTGTATATTATTTTGTATTCTATTTTAGTTATGGGCATAAAATAAACTATAGTCTCTTGTATATATCTGTGTATTGTAATTTGATATTGGTAAAATTTCAATTTTTGTTTGAAAGATGTAAGGATGTTTTTTTGGGTGCACTAAATGCGTTGATTAAAGACCCTAAGTATTTCATTTATTGTATAAAACCAATTGTACAATATTAATCATGTTTAATATGAAGTAGTACATTACTGGTTAATAATTAAAGCAACAGTAACTTTTAAGAACTTTAATCTTTAGGCTACCGGTGTGGCATATGTGAAAAATGGAGATGCTGCTAAATTTCTTTGTGACAAATTAAAAGACCAAAGTGAATTTTCTAATTTTTCTCATATGAAGTATAATGAACAAAACGGGTAGTCTACACATGGTGAAGAAATAGAAACATCATTTACGCAGAGAGAAAAGAGTGGCAACCGGGAGCAGATAGACCTCCATGTTGCTCCTAGCAGGCATCCCATCCAGAATGTAGTAAGTAGTTAACTTCATCTTCCAGCCCTAGCTCTTCCATCCTTACAAAAATTGTAGTTGCAAAGTTGCTAACTAAGCCGGCACCAGTGTGTAGTTCTGATCAGCACAAAATGCTGTTTCATGCAGCCTCGTAAGGCTTTGAAGTTAGACTTGTTAGTTGCCTATTGAGGAGCATTGTGGATTGAAAATTGCGCTCTAATACGTTTTTTTAAGGCAAGTGACCCATACCTCTTTTTGTGCTTCTTCGTTGTTTCTTGCTTTATCCTCGAGTGGCGGAGGCGGTGTTGTGTACCTGATGTGAGTTGTGTATTGTAATAGCAACCCAAGAAAAGTATTAGGGTGTTGTATTCCAAAAAGAAGTATAGGGGATAATAGTTGGTACAAATTAAATAACAATACATGTAATGTAATTAGTGTTGGGGTAGTGTTATTATGATAAACTTGCCTGTGATGCTAAGTTGTTGAAAGCCTCCTTGAACACAATGTTTTTTGTGCGGTTGTTGGGTTGGTTTCCTTCATTCACAATCAGCACCTTCAGTCCTTGTGGGTCTGTGACACGTGAAATACCAACATACAGTTGCTCATGGCAGAAAACTGGTTTTGGAAGATATAAACCCACATGCTTTAAAGACTGCCCTTGACTTTTGTTGATAGTCATTGCGAAGCATGGTTTAATGGGGAACTGCCTTCTCTTCATAACAAATGGCCATTTTGTCTTTGTTGAACTTAGTGTAATTCTCGGAATAAGCCCCTTTCTTCACATGTTTGTGCCTGTTATGATTTCAGCCTCGATGACCCATTCACCTAGATGTGTAATTATGAGGCGTGTGCCATTGCAAAGTCCTTGGGTAGGGTTAACATTGCGCATTAGCATGACCGACAACCCTTCTTTTAGGTTGAGGATGTGAGGAGGCATACCTGTTATAAAATTGTACATAATTCCACATTGTGTAAGGGTAGGTTTCATTTTTGTAGTATGGAGTGGATATGCTTAAATGTAGTTGTACCTGAGAAATTAAGTTTGTTCAGGAATTCGATGGGGTACATGTGCTCCTGATGTGCGATGTCTGTCGAAGCCATGCAGATCTCGTCAGAGCTCTTGTATGTGTGCATTGTTCCTTTCAAGGTGTTGAACATATGTTCGTTTATCTTGTCTGCATCTTCATTCAGTGGTGTGAGAATAGCTCTTTCCTAGAGGTAGTCTGCATTTTTCTGGTTTGGGGCAAAATCAGTGAACACTTCATCAATTATCTGCGCAACCGGGTTATTTCCTAGAGCAATGACGAATTGTTGGGGAATGTCAATCCACGTTGCCTCATCTTCAAGAGCTATTGCTTCTGCATTCTCATCGCCCACCTGTAGGATCCACTCATTGAACTTTTGTTTGTAGGTGTCGATCGTTCCATTGCTTTGACGTTCATTCACTCTCATGCTTTGTGATAATGTCAATACCTGGCAACTTTGCCACAAAGGAGAGTTATTTATACATGCTTGAACAATTTCTTGTCTTTTTCCCTTTGTTATCACCGACAGGATTTGTCTGAAATCTCCTCCTAGTAGTACTGTAATTCCTCCGAACAATTTCTGCTTGTTTTCCTCTTTTTTGATGCCTTGAATATCTTGCAATGTTCTGTTGAGTGCTTCAAATGCAAACCTTTGCGTCATTGGGGCCTCATCCCAAATTATCAGTTGAACCTCATGCATTAGTTGGGCTAAATGTGAGTTTTGTGTGATACCGCAGGTGCTATTCTCAAGCAGATCGATTGGGATGACGAACCTGCTGTGAGCTGTCCGGCCTCCTGGAAGAAGTAGCAATGCTATTCCTGTACAATTTAAGGTAACAATGTGGCGTTAAGTAATTTTGTTATAGAAGTTAGTTTGGAAATAAGGCAATACCTTGTAGTAGTTTGTGTTATGCTTTGTAAAATGTGTGTATTACATACCTGAGGATGCAACGGCGAGCACAATCTTCCGCTCAGATCTTAATTTTGCCATGATGGTTTTGTACAAATAAGTCTTTCCTGTGCCTCCTGGCCCATAAACAAAGAAGAATTCCCCGGCCTGATTTTGAACTGATTATATAACCTTGTGATAAATAATGAGTTGATCTGAGTTTAGTGCTCCGAAAAGGGTACGGTGTAGGTCAACCATTTCTGAAGTGCTATACGCCATCTCTTCTTGAATAAGTTTATTATCCATATTTGTGAGCAAACTTTTGTCTGGCTTTGGTAGATCCGAAAAATCTGATAGTCCTTTCCCATTCCTTGTAAGTATGTCTTGAATATGCAATAAACAGTAGTTCTTGTTTTGATTCTCACTGAGCTCTAAGGTTGGGAATATGAACTGCTTTCTCTTTTGGTAGAGTATGTCCTCTGAAAGTGCTTCCCAATTGTGGTCCCAGAGTTTTGCGGGGCTGTTGACATCACAGAAAAGTAGTATCGTGACGAACAATTCTCGTAGCTGGGGTCCAGTTGCCCATACCGTTGCTTCTTGAATCGCATCTGTCCATTCAGTGTCCTCATTTAGCATGCCCCGTGCATAGCAAGCTTGCCTGAAGCTGTCATATGTTGATCCATCCACCGTCCTGATCTCTTCAAAATTCTTTGGCCCTTTGACAACATTTAATAGCATTCTAAGATAGTATCTCTCCCCTGCAGCTGGATGACAGTACACAATCCGCCCAATTGGCTTTTGCTGGGCCCTTCTAGTCCATACCTTGTCTGTTGCATTCCACACATATGATGTAGGTATTTCTACATATGTGTATTGTCTTGCTTCAACATCTATGGTATTTAGGGTAAGCCATTCTGTGAACATAGTTTTCTTGACTTCTTCCCTATGTAGTAATGCTGACAAGTCTTGACTATCCGAAACTGTCATCGGGTTTTGATCAGGCAAGTGAAAAGTCAAGCGAATCACAGCTGGCCTGGAATATTGAATATCAAAAGCAAAGATCCGCCACGCAGCTTCACAAGCAGATAAGTAACGACACTCCAGAAACTGTTGAATCTCATCTACTTCCACTTTTTTTCCTGGCTCACTATTATCGGCATTGTTAGTGCTTTGCATAAAGACTACAGTTGCTCTGTCGGGGCCTTTGCTGATGTACTTGAAGGGGTACTTTATTGCTCTGGAACGATTGCACCATTCCACATTAATATGGGCTTGATATTTTAGCAACAAATACCTGTTGTATGGCACCACATATCGGTTATCAAGCTTTATCTTGCCTTTTTGCACAAATATCCCATTCTGTCTTCGACGGTAGACGGGATAACCATCTTCATCAAGTGTAGTGGATGCATAAAATGGCTTTGGAAAATGTTTCTTGCATACACCATTACTCATGCATGGTGCATTTTTGTTTCCCTCACCACACGGGCCATGCAACATATGTTCAATCACAACTTTATGTGCTTCTGGGTCTCTTTCCTTGCAAGGGATTTCAGCTGAAATGACTTCATGAATGTCCCTTGCTGTCTTTGCCTGCATCCCTTCTTGTAGCCAAATTAAAATATGTGCATGTGGAAGTCCCCTTTTTTGGAATTCGATTGTGTAGACAGTTGTGATTCATTTTAAAATGAACGGATTAGTAATATGAAATGGGATCAGCAATCTTAAATATTGTGCTATGGACCAAGCAAAATAAATATATTTGTAATATGTGCATGTTATCATGACGAGATTGGGAATATAGAATCACGAAAAGTAGTTATAAATATTCATGCATTGTGTATTTGGAATATTTATGTGAAGAAGATGATACCAGCATTTGTTGGTCCAAAAATGCCTTTTTGGTTGATGTCTTGCATTAGCCGCGCTAACTTTCGCTTGAAAAGACGCGTGATGATTTCTGGTCTATCAGCCCCTTGTTGCCCTTCTAATTCCTTTAGCATTTCTTCTATCTCTGGCCATTTTGGATTAGCTGTGAATGTGATAAACAGGCTAGGGTTTCCAAATGTCCTGCATAATGCCATTGCGTCTTGATAGTTCTGGATCATGTACCTCGGGCTGCCAGTGAAGGTTGCTGGGAGAACTATTCGTTTGCCAATGGTCCTTGCTTCAGTGTCGCCTTTCAGCACTGCATCGTAGATATTATTATACAGATCAACCCGTAGATGTTTTTGGTTGAATTTGATCCAGCGTAGGCGTTGTTCCTCCATTGCGGTATATGCGTCCACCAGAAATTGGTGGTACAACCTCCCTCCGCGTAAGAGGGTCGTCCCTTCATCAATTCGTTGTTGAAGTCTATAACAATAGAACTCTCTCAATGTCACACCTCCCCTTTGAGTTTTCCGCTTTCCATTATTTGAAAAATATGAAATGTTCTCATGATAGCCATCTCCACCATGGGGAAAGAGTAGTGGATACTGTAGAGCCATGTAAAGAGGATGCAATTCAGATATCCTTTGGGGTCCTCTTGTTTTGCTTTGTATGTAAACATCTCTTGGGGCGGTACTCTGGCCAAAGTCTCCCACAATTAGGGAAGCCACTTCAGAAACGGTAGGGAGGTTATATTGCCTTTCATTTGACTTCCTTTCACCAAGGAGTTTGAGTGTAAACTCCATAGAGTCATTCGATGTTGCCCAATCTCTCGCCATTGTAAATGTTTTTGCTACACTGCTAGTCGAATGCAACATTTGCATCAAATCCAACACGACTGATTGGTCTATGTCCTTACCGGTCAGATCCATGCACCCTATCCTATTGCGTAGTTCATTTCCGGGGTCGGAGAAGTACAACTGAGCATACCTTGGTGGGTCTCCTTCTTCAGGCATAAGGGAGCCTATTCTATGGTAGTTTTGGCCCGAGATCCTGAAAGTGTACGGTCCGCGCGACTGGTTTATCTTCTCATCAATTCGGGCGCCAAATGATGTGAATGCAAATAGGCTGTTGTAGATCCGGATTTTCTGTCGAAAATCCACACATTCAGGGTTGCTTCCTTGCAGTAGATGTTTTAGGGGTTCTGGGGTGTCTGGTAAGGCTGGGAGCTTGACCTTTCCTTCTTGACAACATATGGAGAAGCTGAGATTTTCGTCTGTTGAACCGGTTTTTTTTCCTCCTTCCACATGCTGGCATTGCAGAAACGACATTTAAATTTAGGATACTCCAACTTCTCATATGATACCTGTGTCCCTGGTATGACAATCGATGGTTAGTAAACTTTTTTCCCCCGATATGAATTGGTAAATGTAAGTATTGATTAATCTTACCACATGATTTATGGGCTGCATACACTTTTACTGATTGCGCAGGGACTACACCTGCACTGTTGCCTGTAGACATGTGATATTGAGATTATAATGCCATCTTTGGTGCACATCATTTATTTATATGTGTATGTTGACAATATGTTGATATAAGGATGTATGTGACTATGTATTTCCATATGGAAAATGCGTGTTGGCATACCTTGGTGTGATTGATACGTATTTGATGTGTGTTCTTCCGAGGCGACATCTGGTAAGTGCCCTGCTGCCATTAAGGAGTATGATTTATAAGTATGTGTGTTGTTCATGATGGGCGCAACTGACGCTTAAGATGTTTGGTCACCATTACTTAGGTAGATATACCTGAGTTTGGTATCTGCAAGCCACAAAAGGTCTGAACCAGTCCATCTTTCCTACGTACTGTGGTTGTGCATAATTGTATTGGAAAGTCTGAATTAGTCAAATTGGGTAACTCGCCTGCATATGCAATTGTCATTGCATTATGGTGTTCAATTCCATATGTGTAGGTCTAGTATTGGTGTAGACGGTACCTCTGGAGTTTGGCGTGCCGGTCTTCTTCATCCGGTTAGTCTTCTTCATTCCGCCAACGCGAATTTGAACTTATAGTGACTTCACTGAGGCTGAATACAAAGGTTATACAAATTGGGTATTGGAAGCTGCACGTAGGGTTGAAAGATTAGCATGACTTTGCTATGTTCAATTAGATGTATAAGTATATTATTAGTCGAATAATATCATTTGTTTTTTTAATAAATCTTAATTCACATTTGTATTAAAAAATCTATGCAAAAGAATGAAAGTAACTTTTATGTAAATTTAAAATGGATATAGTGTATTTCTTATTTCTTTGTTCAGATGCTCGATAGTTGGAATTGTTGATTTCTGACTCAAAATAGCTAATTTGCCCATAACCCTAGTAAGGGGAAAAAACCCAAATTCACATTTCATCTTCAACCAATTTCCGTTTCACACAAATCAAACTTCAAATTCAATTTTCAACCAATGATCAATAAAATTCAAGATATAGTATACAAATCTACATAACTAAACAAAATCAATTCAATGCAAATCAAGCAAAAAATTATTCAATTTTACCCCAATCTATTCAAACCTCAAAAAAATAATTACATCTATTAAAACATATAAGAGAGAGGGGAACAACTCACAGTTTTTTTTGAGAAAGAACAACTCACAGTTAATCAGCCGGCAAGAGGGAGGGGCTGCCAGTGGGTGGTGGTGAATCGTCGCCGTCGGAGGAAGACTGCATGTTCCGGTCGGGCGGTGTTGAATGTAACAGTTTCAAACAGTTCAAAATGGGTCAAAAATGGGAAAACGAAGGAGGAGAGCAAGGTTTTGTTTTTTTCGTTTTTCTTAAATCAAATAGAGGGGTATTTTTTTTTAGCCAAACGATGTCGTCTGGGATGGGACCAAGGCAGCGTCGTGTTTCACAATTTTAATTTTTTTGTACAAAAAAGAACCAAGCTCATGTTCAACCAAGATGTTCTCCAACCCCGACTATGAAACCCTATAAGCTCGAGCTGCCAACTAAGAAGGTGCCGGTGATTACCAGAAGGCGGCGGCGAGACGAAGCTCGATTTGAAGAAGGATGTCGCGATTTTGAGCAGGCATCGGCGATTGCGAGCATCCAGTTTTCCGATTTGGGTCGAAACGGGACCGCGTTTTTGCTTTCCACCAG
Source organism: Rheum nobile (assembly GCA_027886185.1). Taxonomy (NCBI): domain Eukaryota; kingdom Viridiplantae; phylum Streptophyta; class Magnoliopsida; order Caryophyllales; family Polygonaceae; genus Rheum; species Rheum nobile. The sequence continues at coordinate 3,322,368 of WOAB01000616.1, read as the reverse complement.
GCAAGGGCGAGTGGAGGCCGATGATTTTGAGCAGGAAGCGGCGAGGAGATGCCAGTGATTTTTAGCAGGAGGCGGCGAGACAAAGTTCGATTTGGAGAAGCATGTGGCGATATTGAGCAGACAGCGGCGATCTCGAGCATCCAATTTGCCGGTTGATTCTCTGGTGTGCAGACGAGGCCACCTAAGTGCCAAAAGGAGGTATTTATGGTTGATCGATCTATCTATTTAGTACTCTCTTAGCTTTATTCTTTGATTTTCAATTTCTAGGGTTCATATATCTTTCTCTTTGTCCCTGGCTAGGGTCTTTACAAACCTGATTGTACAATCTTAAGTTATCTTCTCAGCTTCGTGATGTTCATGCCTAGTCCGATTCCCTCCGAACGCATAGCTGCTGAGCAAAGTCTTAACCAGAGGTTCTCGTTCCAGCCTCTCATGGAGAATCCGCTCTTTGGCCCTTCTTCCTCCACGTAATTTCTCTTTTCTCTCGGTTTTGTGAAAATTAGGGTTGAATTCAGTGTTTGAATTGATTGATGGGGAGATTTTAGGGTTTGGTTTAATGTTTAGCTGATTATACCCGAATCATTGCATTAGCACTTGGTTGAATAATTTGGGTAGGAATTCAATCATTGAATTTGGCTTTTCTTCTTTTCATTGCTGACTTTAGACCTAGATCTTACTAAGAACGTTGTGCGGAGACATGGATAAGGAGAGGAAGGAGCAGATGAAGACGTTCTTGCAATCCGAAGAGGTTAAGACGCTGGCGAGGTTCGCCAGGGAGGTCGGCATCCAATGCTGGGTTGTATTATAAGGTAAGAACTTGGAAGATTGATTAGCTTATTGTTTGATTGGAATCTTCATTTTGTTTTCTATGATATGGTTTATTATGTTATTAAGTTGTAGTTTTGGCATTGTGGTAGAGCTGGAACATTGGCAGTCATATGTTATAGTGTAGGATGTGTGTGCTGTTAAATGGAGTCACCAAGTTCATCTATTTGGAGTTTGGAGACTAATACTGTGGATTGCATAGAAGTGTTGCTTTGGGCATATGTCGTATTATGCATGCTGTAAATGTCTATATTTGTATTAGATCACTGCTTAGGACATATTTGGTACATCCATACTGTTTCTTGTAATGGAACTATAGCTTACAGAATTGTGTTTTTGGCTTTGTTAGGTTGCAGAGCATGTTTTGGATGAACCTAGGTTTGAAACAAACATTTTTGATTTCTCAAAGCTTAAGAAAAAGATTTTGTTAATGATATTTGTTTTTTTATTTGCAGCTACTGCTAGGGTCTGATGCTGTAGCACGACGGCAAATATTTCTTCAGATGGGGTATGCATTCAGCATTAAGGTAATATGTGGTCCAAGTTCATGGTGCTTGTAATTGAGTATAGTGACCAGGTTCTGACTCCCATTGTTATTTTAGACTGCAGATATTGATGAACAGCGCAGCTGGAAAGAAAAGCCTTAAGAGTTGGTTGTGGCTCTTGCTGAGTCAAAGGTGCAACTTCTTCACCATCACTTACTTCTTGCAATTTGACTTACAGTAAATTGTTTAGTAGGCTGATAAATGTATATGGAAATGGGAGTAAATCCATGATGAAACGGTGCAAATCCAAATGCAGTACACCCTTTTTTGACTCACTGTTGGGATCAGTAGTACATTAGGAAGACAAACCACTCTTCACCTTGACCGTAGTGAAGATGAGATTCAAATTACTGTTTATTATGTTTCTAAGTTTATAATTTGAAAAGAGAGTTCTAATTACAACAAAATTTAAATTGGGAATCGTAATCTATCATGCATAAAACCAAGAAGCTTGTAAATAATTTTTTAATGCAGACATAAATTGGAAGATGTTTGTTCCCTCTTGGTCCCCCACACAATGCTCCTGCACAAATCGAAATTGAAAGATCATTACTGATATATATTGGGTAAAAATGGTGCATTTAATATCTCTTTGTTGTGTATTATATATGTTCAAACAATGTTTTATTCCAATTTTTCATGTATAGAGTAGTATATTATATGTAAAAGTAATTTTCCCTTTAAAATTAAGTGTAACACATTCATCTTTGTTTAATCTTTTGTAAATGGCTCTGTTTACTATATAATTTTCCTATTGCATTCCTTCTAACTACAGTGTTTTTAAACTATAGGAAGGAGGAAAAGAGTTTGTATACGATCAGTTAGCCAATTAAGCACTAATGATTCAACATATTTGTACGAATTATGTGTCTTTGATTTTACACGCCATGTTCTCTGTCTTATTAGTAAATTTATATGATGTTATATTAGAGCATTTAAGGATGCCACCTTTTACATTGAAATGATAAGTATATTGGTGATTTAAATTTATACTCTGGAATCATTATAATAGAAGGCTTTAGCAGATGGATATAATAGATGTAGTCAAAAGTTTTTCGTTTAATATGTTTTTTGAGATGAGTGAATGTTTTAATTATTCTTTCTTATTCTGTATCATTTTGCAGGCCGGATAGGAAACCTACGGTTGGAAGTCCCTGGGTGGATGAGAGGTGAAAAGTTCTAGTGGATTCTGTCATCCCCTCGCTGGCTTTGCATCTCTTACATTGTGTTTTTGAATTTATTTTAGAGTATGTATTTCTGTTCTTTGTCTTCTGTTGTGTTGGTTGTAGTTTTTTTTTTATATTTGGCTATAACTTTATTTACGTCTTTGCTGAATAGTTGATTTTTCTTTATACTCGTTGGTTTTATGTCTTCATGCGTTGGGTTTTCTGGTTCCTTGTCTATTTAATGCGAAGTTTCATATGTGTTTTGGTGGAGTTTTTTTATTTTTATTTTTTTGGCTTAATTTTCTGAAGTGCTAGTTACTGGTAAATTTCTCATGTTTTTTCCTGTTGTTTTGACAAATCGTATGTGTTTTTGCAAACCTAGGCCCCGGTTTTTTTTGCGGTGCTCTGTTGTTTTTTGGGGTTTTGTTAAACGTCATGGCTCTTTGTGTCTTTGCCATTGAATTATTGGTTGTTCATCATGTTTCTGTTCCATTTTTTTGGCGTTTCAAAGTGCGTGTTTGAGTTATTTAGTTCTGTGTTCATCTAAATTGGTCTTGAATGTCATTTTCTTGTATTAAAAAATGGTCTGGTTGTTTTTTAGGTTTCTGTTGCGGTGCTCTGTTGTTTTTACAGAACCGTTTTTTTTTTTTTTTGTTATGGTTATTTCAAGTCATGGATGCTTATGATGTACAATTTATAATTATTTGAGGTTGTCTATGAAGATTTATATATGAAATATAACATTACAAAATTGGATTATGTAAGATGACATTTAAAATTTCGTAATCTCCTTGCATTTATGGATGAGAGATATGAGTTTAATTAAAAGTTTGGAATAGTTACCAAATGCTTTAGTATATGGATATAATAAATATAGTTTGTAATTTTGCTCATGAGATCAGATTTTTTTTAAATTTTATTTGATTCGAGATGAGAAAATATTTTAAATCCCATTGTTTTGTATCGGTTTGCAGGTCCAATACGTGAATCTTGGGTTTGAAAGGCATGTAGGGATGTGAATACAAAATTTGGAGTGGATTATGTCATCCTTTGGCTCGGTTGGTTTCTCTTCCATTGTTGTTTTCGTTTCTCGTCTTAAGAGTATGTATTATCTGTTTTTATTTCTGTTTGGTTGATTGTAGGTTTTTGTGCGTTGGTATAACTTTAGGTTTGTATTTGGTGGAAGTTTTTCCTTGTTTGTGTCTGCTAGTTTATGTGTTCATGCGTTGGTTTTTTTGGTTTTTTGTGTATTTTTTGCGACGTTTCTGATTGGGTTTCACAAAGTGTTGTATGTATTTCTGGTGAATTCTCATAAGTTTATTTATGCGTGAGTTATTGGTAAACTTTCTAATTTTTTCCCCAGTGGTTTGACAAAGTGTATATGCTTTGTTGTTTTCCAACTATGTTACCTGGATTTATTTTACGGTTCTCCGGTGATTTTGGTGTTATGTTAGACTTCATGGCTCTTTGTTTATTTTTGTTTTCCAACTATGTTTCCTGAATTTATTTTACGGTTCTCCGGTGATTTTGGTGTTATGTTAGACTTCATGGGTCTTTGTTTATGTGCCATGGACTTTTGGATTGTTCATCTCATTTCTAGGTTTATTCTATGCATTTCAATGTTTCTTTTAAGTGATTAAGTTAGCTGTGTGCCTAACTTGGTCCTCATTGTCGTTTTGTTTCTTTTAATATTACTTGTTTGTTGTCCTTGTAGGTTGAGGATCTTGATCTGTTAGTTGAGCATGTTGACAGTACAAATTACAAAAGGACCTCCCTGTATTTGACTGCTGCTGCTAGGTAACTTCTTTCATAGCTGTAAATCTATCATGTCATTTTGTTTATTGTTGATAGTGTTATAAGCCTTTCATAATATTTTCTCAAGAGATATGTGAACTTATAATTAACACAAATGATTACTTCTAATGGCGGATCCAAGAATGATTTTAAAGACGAGTCACAAAATCAGTTATGAAAAATTATATAAGGTTGACTAAAAATGCTCTTTAACCACATATTCTCTCTGTATTTTTTCTTGACAAACCTTATATATGAGGTGGAATATTTTACAATTTAAAAACATTTTGGACAAATACTAAGAAGAATCACCCAAAAAAAGTTAGTTTCAAAACATTATGATGTGAATAGCTTGTAAGTTTATGTTGCTGTAGAAGCGGCTTTTTTTTTGTGACCAAAAGAAGCATATATGAATTATGAAGAGTGAGAGAATAACTACGGGGGGTGTTTCCACTCTACGAACCCTTTGTTTTTAACCTTGTGGCTTATGTGACTGCACCTTTGTCTTCAGGCTGATGGTATGCAAGACATGACTGATGTGGGTGGAGTTACCTTAGCCATGGAGCAGAAGGATGAAATTTTCGATCCACTGGCACCACCTGATGTTGACAGGTATATCTGTAAAGGTGATTATAACAGTTGCAACTTCCATTTGTTTTTTAAATAATAAGTTCATTATGTATTTACAGGTTGAATGGCACATATCTTGCTGTCCATGGAAGCGCCATTTTGTTGCGACCCATGTGGTTGACAACCTCATCCCTTGGTAGACAAATGTCTTCATATCAATTTCGTCCGACATCGCTCTTGCACTTTCTCTGATGCAGTATTTACTTTGAAAATTTTCACATCACAGTTTGATGTTGTGAGACAACCATGCCCTAACCTCTTGTCCCGTGTCTCAAAAAGTTCTACTTTAAACCCTCTGTAAATTCTGACATAGCTAATGATTTGCTTGGTTACAAAATTTGCAGGTTCAAGGTATGATTACAGATTTTGGGGATGATATGCATTGTCAGTTTCTTGAAATTCTTCACAGCCTGTTGGTTTCATATACATTTTCTGGGCCACAGGTGCAAGGAACACTGATTTGTGGTTTCTATTTCACGATCTTCTACTTCCTACATTTTGGGTTCTTTGTAGGAACACTGATTTTGTGTTCTAGTTTAGATTTTATGAATCTAAACTAAATTGGGCTAGATTTAATGAACAAAATAATTTTTCTTGAAAATATTTAATTTAGTGATTATTTCCATTTTACCCTTTAATATTTCAGCCTTCACTAAACAAAAATATTTTCCTGCAGGTGAAACAGCTGTAATGATCTGCTCAATGTACAAAAGAGAAGACTGTTTATTACTACTCTCAACTTCAGGAGCAGATTTTGGGCTTTTGAGTAACAATGGAAACTCTGTTTCTTCAATTGCAAAGAACAATTGTTGGCTATTTGGACTGCAGAGAGCTCTGTTGAGCACAGTTTAAAACTCCGGGAAGATTCCTCACAGCAGCGATTCTTCGGTGTTGTTGCCAATTCTTTTTGCGGCTCAGATGGGCGATACTGATGCGTCAAAGATCCTAATTGCAAGATCCCCATCGGAGATTAAAAAGGGCTACGCGTATGCAATGGCAATGGCCAACGCACTTGACCTGCTGGAGAGTGTAATGCTCGAGTACGCAGCACTGTAGGAATCACGCGACGGTGTCATACACCCTGCACTGGAAAAGGGTACGACGTCAACGTGACTGACAACGAAGGTAACACGCCGCTCATGCTCGCGGCGAAGGGTGGCCACGTCGGCGTCTGCCGGCTGCTTATCTCGCGCAGTGCGACGCTACGATCTGGAAGGGAGAGACTGCGGTTGTGCTCGCGATGAACGGCGCAGAGAAGGTGATGCTTGATTTTTTGGCCCGTGATTTGGTGCTTGGTGGGGCCCGCGTGATGAAGCACACGAAAGGAGGGAAGGGCGAGGCGTACGAGAAGGCGGTGAAGATGGTGGCGGTTTTTTGGGTGTTGGAGTGGGGGAAGTCGAGACGGAGGCGGGTGGCTTGTTGGGCGGCGGTGGCGGGGCACAACGGCGTGTTTAGGAAGAATAGGAGGAAGAAGGGTGACGTGAACGTACCAGGGTTGTTCCACGTGGTGACTACTAAGATCAAGGAGGTGTATTTTGTGTGTGTAGGTGGGAATGAGGAAGCGGAGTTGTGGGTTAGAGGGATTAAGCTGGTGACTATGGATGCTATCTTTGGAGTTAATTAATTATCGACAGAAGATACATTATATAGGTACAATAAAGTTGTGTTAAATTTTTTTATTTTGAAATCTATATATCCGAAGTAGTGTTGTACAATAATTGCAAATGGAAACTTTTTACTATGGAGGAGTTTGATTGGTATATGTACTGAAGGCAACTCTTGTGGTTGTTTTGTGTTATGTGAGTTGTGGTTGTTTTTATTGTATCAAATTATGCACCCAGAATGTATGACAACTGATTATAACTTAGTATGTTCCTGATTTGTAGATTTGTTATCCTTATTTTAACAGGTTTTTGGCTGATGTGAGCAAAACATTGTTTGTCAATCTGGAATGTGATTCCCTAAAGGATGAAGGATGTGATAATTTGGTCTGTGAGAAACCTCAACTTGAATCTTTTTCTGACAATTTGAGGTGTGGCTCATTTGCTAAAGTGATTTTAGGTTGTGGTTTGAGTGTAATATTTATTTTACATTGCTAGAGTCTTCTTTTCATCTTTGCAGTGTGAATGACCCCACTGTGCATCCTGACTCCCGTGGTGGTTATCTAGCATTCACACAGGTAATTTTGTTATTGTGACTTTTTTATGGATTGAATTTTTTGTTGAGATTATTGAACCATAATAGAAGTTCCTATCTATGTGAAGGATTACGCGGGAGTTGATCATCTTAAGAAATTATCAGATGTTGTCCTCACCCATGTGCATCTTCTTCCAAGTTTCCAGTCTGCTGGTGTTGATGATGTCAAAGAGAACTGGAAATATGTTGGTGAGATATCCCATCCCTTCTACTGCTATATGTGACCTACATAAAATTGTTAGACAGAGGGGGTGCTCAAGAATGATGTCAGCAGACCATGATGTTAGGTTCTAGAGGCGCTTTTCCCATGCATCCCTATTTCTTGCTGTGTTGATGATCCTTCAAACAACTTTGCTTCCTTTCTCGCTTTGCATTTGATGCTAAATATGCAATGTGTCCAATATGACTGTATGGTTTTTTTTAAGCTAGTGCTTTTGATTGTACAATTCTGATTTATGCAAACTCAACAGATCCCGAGTTGCTCAAATCATCAGAACCAGATTCATAAGAGCAGCAAGCTCAAATTAGTGCCATGAAGGATGAGGATCCTTATAACTGGGGGTGAGACTTAAAATTTTGTTGCATTATTACATCCTTCACTTATGCTTGCACATTGGTTTTTCATTTACTTCACTTTCAAGGTACAATCCTGTCCTTTGGGGTGTTCCCGAGGGAAGCTATGCAACTAACCCAAATGGTCCATGGCAAACATTGGAGGTTAGAAAGATGGTGTGGGTACATATTTGCAGCTCTTAGCACTTGTGTAGTTGTATTTTATGTTTCTTTTTCTCTCTACGATAAGCTGATTTTATTTAATTCGTAGTAGCTTTTTGTTATAATGTTTTAGGCACTAAATTGCAACGGCCTTCGTTTTGTTCTAGACAAGACTGTGCCTGGCTATTACTTAAGAAGGAACCATGATGGCTTTATTGAAAATAGTACAGCTGCTAACAACACAACTAATGAGCATTATATGGTTGAACGACTAATCACTGATGACCTCAGATCCTGGGCTGTCAATTATAAGGTGCTTATTGCTACCATTTCAGTCGCTAAATGATCTCTTTGTTCTTTGCTTTGGTAGACATAGTTGTAAGCAAGGTGATGATCATGTAGGCAGGTAATAGTTCTATGGGCTTTATTTCAGTAGGATAGAAGCATTAAAAACATAATTCGTGGAAAAAGTAAAAAAAGCAAAGTTACAAACTAAAGGCATTTAAAAAGAGGTATCTAATTTTGCTTCCCACATTCCCAAACTGACTCATAATAACCACTTAGCTTTGGTTTCAGTCCTCGTCTTCGATGGCAAATGGTCTCCTCTTCTTGGCGCTTGGGCTCCCACAACCTGTTGTAATGGCATCCTCAATTCTGCAAAGCAGGATGCAACGGAATAGGTTAGGCATCATCAAAAGTTAAACTATAGTGCACAATGCAGATATGTCAACTAACATGTCCTTGCTTTGGGATGTTCCCTGTGCAGTCATACTGGCGCCTGGATACAGAGCGCCCATTTCCTCCTGCCCATTTGAGGCACCATTCAACTTTCTTTTCTTGGGCCCAGCTACTGTTTTGTCGCGTAGGTTCACACCTAACCTGCACGCCATTCCAATGAAGCATAGCTGTCAGCCGAGCTTATATTTAGCCATACAAGGTACTGCCAACATGTTCCCTTACATGTCATTGACCTGGGGCGGTGCTTGCTCAGTCTCATTTTCACCTGTATGCTGCACAGCAACCTCACTGTGTGATGCAATGGCACCAGCAGGAGCATGTGCGACCTTCTGTACATGACATGATGCCCCAATGGGCTGCTTAGGTGATGGCAATTACAGACGCGCTGCATTGCAAGGAGGTAAGTAAGGTGTGGATTTCTGATTCAATTATACCTTTCCAATTGCTAAGGTATTGACTATTTTGCTCGCAGTAAAACTCTCGTAATCTCCATGATTGAAGTACGTATGGGTCTTCAGCTCCAAAACGTGTTGCGTATTTGTGAGGGACTGGATATCCTTGGGGAGGACGCTTTCGTCTGCATCATCCTATACAGCAAAAGAAACAAAGGGAGTAAATAGCTAATTGTAGGTATATGTTAAAAAATCTGTTTTTTTCATGCTACTACAAAGCGTACCGCAACTTCTTCTAACAGTGTGCTTGCCCTTTTTTTGATTAGGGTCTCAGCTATCTCGTCAAAAACAGTGATAGCCATTGAGGATGTATCATCGGAAATATCCACATGCAGCCGATACCTGTCCATAATGGGCTAATGTAAGGTAGTCTTGCTTTGTATATTTACGTAGCGTAGTGTTAAAGGAGTTGGGAACATATTACCTTGTTTGGGGAAATTCACAAATCTTGGAGCATGATTCACACCAGAACTGGTCACCCATCTTGCTAACTCCTTTTTTGCAATTAGCCATGCCACATGAGAAATAATACCAGCTATGTTTGGTCCTAACGTTCTCGATATTCACTTTGCAGTGCAGGGCTACAGATTCCTATCAACAAAGGAACGGGAAGCGGTAATTTGGGAAAGGGCAAAGTAAATTAGTGGTCTGCCGAATTGCTTAACACTCGCCTTCTGCATGTCGGCTTTTTGCTCCCTCCCCAGCTGCAACAATTGTTGAAGTGTTCCCTCTACTGGGATTTGGGGGCCGAGTGGGGCCGCAACCGTAGGAAGGCCCGCACTGCTGGATTAAGAAGAGAAGTTAGTGTTTTGCAACAATACTATGGTAAGTTTAAGAAAGTACATGGATGCTCATAACAAGGATAAGGGCCCCGCTCATGAAGAGAGACTAGCCGAAGCCCCCATCACTTTGGATACTCTACTACAAGCCATCCGGACCAACAAAGAGGACACAGATGCAAAAGTTAACCAACAAATCCAAGCCATGCGAGAAGAACAAATGGCGTTTATGAGGAGCATGGAGGCTAAGTTGGAGCAAGTCCACGAGAGTGCCCCAATGAGTGGAGGCCATGATGTAGGCACTCCCCACCACTCCTACGCAGCCGCCGGTGGCCAACATGGAGTTGCTCAAGGAGGTGTCTCACAAGAGTTCTCTCGGCTATCCTTGCCCGAGCCTCATATTTCTCATGAGCCCATCACCTCCACACTTAGAGAAGGCCATGGATTGCCACGAGAGGGCCAATGTATGAACTCCGAATTTCATGTTTCTTCAAGTGTGCATTCCATTCCTCCTTTGTGAGCTAACAATGCAGATTATGGAGGAAGAGATTACCATCCACCTCAGGCCGACCACTATAACCCAAGGAGCCCGACGCCACCTATGATGCCAAGGAGACCTCAACCCGACCGAGGCTTTGACCGTGGTCCACTACCGACTCCAAGGCCAGCCTTTCAAGCTCAAAGGGTGTCGTATGATGAGGAATATGGAGATCAATATGGCCGGCCACACCATCATGGAATCAAACTTGAAGTTCAGCCATTCAGAGGTACATGTGAGGTAGAGGCCTATTTAGATTGGGAGCAAAAGACCGAACAAATCTTTGAGTTCTATAACTACTCGGATGCTCAACGAGTAGCTATAGCCTCAATTAAGTTTGTGGATTTTGCTTACCATTGGTGGTTGGAGGATAAGGAAGATATGACCTATAGAGGCTATCCCCAAATTAGGAATTGGGACGAGCTCAAGGCTGCCCTAAGAAGCCGGTTTGTACCGGATGATTACAATGAGAGGGTCCATGCTCGGCTTGAGCAATTGAGACAAGGAAGTAAGACCCCGGATGCATTTTATAAGGAGTTAAGGACCTTGGTCTTTAGATTTGGACTTAAATTCCCCGAGGGTTATATTATCTCCAAGTTTATCAATTGCTTAAACCCGGACCTTAGGGTTATGGTGAACATGCAACACTTCATCCGAGGGACGCCCATTGAAGAGGTCCTTCATTACACTAACCACATGTATAAGAACCTTCCTCAAAGGCGCCCCCAAGTTGCAAACACACTGTAACACCCCCAAAACTTAACCCTTTTGAAAATGTATTACCGACAGTGACCCCAGTGTTCCTTATCGAGATCACCCAAGGCTTTACCGTTTAAATACAATTTATGAAATACAAATGATACATAATGATCAAAGCATTCAATTCCAAAACATAACATTGTCAAGGAAACAAGAGTTACGAGATTACAACCCAATCCTGAATAGGCTAACACAGAGTTTAAACCAAATACAGCGAAAGTCGTATAAAGTAGGGTACAACGGAAGTCTTATAAAATACATTACAAACAAAAGTCATTGTCCAAAAGATCTCAACCTGATTAAAGAAATAATTAAAACGTTCAAAAACCACCGTCGACTCCATAGTCCTTCTATTCTTCTGAGCTACTTTCGATCTGATGTGCCGAATCGAACGGATGACACCAGCCCACATGCAGAGAACAAAGTTCGTGGGTTAGTCTACTTGAATAGACTAACAAGGGTACAAAGAAGAATGGTTCGAAGCAGTCGTATTAGGTTAGACTCATCGCTTCTCGAATAATAATCGATGACGATAGTCAACCATCATACTCCTACTGGAATAGACAAGAGGTATGCACAAGAGAAGATTCTGGAAGACTGAATCTTCACAGAAATTGACTCGAAAAGAGACTCCAAGAGATTGAGTCCTTAAGGAAAATATGACAAATCTGGAATGTTTACAGCATCATACAACAATGATTTAAAAGTTGACTGGGATGCTTCGGTTCACGACCAACCTCATCGCATACAGCGAATCCAGATTGGAAAGAGAACGTACTATGATCAAAGTCGAGACGAGTTTTCCTAGCTTCACTATAACTTAGCTGCACTACTCGCCGAGGGTTTATTAGTTATGTGCGTCGAGTAGTACTTATCTGATTTATATTACAAACCACACATCACATTATTAGACTTTTACATGTGTACCCCATCATTAGGATGACACATCTTAGTATACATTTCGTCGAGAGTGACGTACACCATAAGGTTTGTGACACCAGCTAAGTGTCTTGTCTCTACACACTTGTGAAAGAGACCGATCATGATCTTAGAATAGTACCAGATGGAGACGAGCCACCCCGATACCAGATTATAAAGAAATGATTGGACAGAGTCCGAGTAACGTTCCTATCTAACAGTGCTAACTAACAGTTACAGCACAATAACAGTTACAGGATAAATCCACATAAAGGCCCGAAAGGCGATCACAGATAATAGCATTGTTCTAACAGATATACAACCTATTATATGATTTTCAAAACAGTTTATCAAAACCTTTTCCAGACAAACAGAGTATTCATTCCAAATTAATTACTCAGATAAACTACTGATAATTAATATAAATATGGAACGAATGAGCAAGAGCGAACTGCCACTTGCCTTAATCCGCAGAATAGAAACAAGCCTTACGACAACGACGGGATTCCGGGCTCGACACGGGTATAGCTCCGCTAGCACAAACACCTTCGAGTCGACCCATAAAAGGAACCCTAAGTTAGATCCGACATAACCACAGTACGAATCTAAAAACGACGAAAGAGAACGAAAGGAAAGACGCCACGACCACAACCAACCAAGCCAAAGCCACAAAGGCATTCTGGGCACTGGTGGCGGTCGCTGTTCTTGGCGGCGGTCGCCGTGAAGAACGCAGCGGTCGCCGTGAAGAACGCGGCGGTCGCCGTGAAGAACGCAGACGACAGAAGCGGCGAGAAAACTCACCCAAATGATGCGCGTTTCGACCCCTTTATGCCTTGCCTGGGTTCTGACCTCCAAAGGCAACCAAAAGGCTTCTAAAGGGCTTCTGGAAACACCACCAAACGACACCGATGAGAGCTTCCAAACTTCGGCGAAACACAACTCCGATGACACGAAAATTTGGCAGAGGTTCGGTGTTTGGGATGGCTCAAATCCCTTCCCCAACACCTCCTTTTATAGCCAAAGCATCGGGAGCACGAAGATGGGCCTACGAACTAGTTCGGCGCTTGCCAGAACCACGCCGGCGACCATCGGTTAAAGACCTCTGGGTAATCATGGCGGGCGCCGCAACTTTGCCTACGGCGGGCATCGTAATTACGGCGGTCGCCGTTCCTAGCTCTTGTGAGCCCAGCGTAGGAGACGACGGCCTGACACATCGGGCCCAGTGACGGCGGGCGCCGTGACTGTACGGCGGTCGCCGTTTTGCCTTTTCCCGCCCATTCAGCTTTTGGATGAGCAAGACATTAACCCGGGATAAAAATTATCGTACGCGAACACGTATAAACATTCGAAGCACGTCGTCTATATTTTATTTCACTGAGAAAAATATTACAGATACAGAGCACATTACAGAATGTCTCAAGCTACCCGAATTAAATCTGACGTATTAAACGGGTACTCAGGAAAATTCCAAAATTCCCAAAATAACCTTACAAAAATACGGGGTATCACACACACGGCCTTGGACCTCTAACAATGGCAGCCCGTCCCAAGCCACTCCGAGACGCTTAGAACCAAGGCATGACTCTCAAAGTCAGCCTAGGAAGGATGCTCCAGTTCGACCCCCACCACAGCCCCAAGGGGGGGGGGGGGGGGGACGAACTAGAGACCTTAAGTGTTTTAAGTGTCTTGGGAGAGGTCATATGGCTCGAGATTGCCCTACCAAGAAGCAAGTTCTACTTAACACTCTAGGGGACTACGAGTCCGAGGATGAGTGCCAAGGAGAAGTTGTTGAGGATAGGGAAGAAGAGGCTGAGGAGCTTCATGTCGTTACAGCCGAGGGCGAGTGCTTTGTGGTAAAGAAAGCATTGATCGCCTCGGAGAGTCCTAATGTGCCTAACCAGCGTGAAACGATCTTTCACACTAGGTGCACTATTAGGGGGAAAGTATGTAGTGTCATCATAGATGGTGGTTCATGTTGCAACATAATTGATCAAGAAGTGGTGAGTAGATTCAATCTATTGACCACTCCTCACCCGCAACCCTACACACTTTGTTGGCTGAATTCCAACACTCCCCTTAAGGTCAAGGACCAAGCCACCATTCAGTTTTCCATAGGAGGATATGTGGATGAGGTTGTATGTGACGTTTTACCCATGACCGCATGCCATCTCCTCTTAGAAAGACCTTGGCAATTTGATCGGGGTGTCGTTCATCAAGGAGTGTCCAATGAGTACACCTTCTTGATGAATGGCAAGAGGATCACCCTACATCCTTTAGCTCCACATGAGATTATGGCTGACCATATGGCTAGGGAGCAAAGGAAGGCAAGTGAGCAAGCTAAGGTCAAAAAGCTAGCCATTGATAGCAACCAAGGGGCTTCTAATCATTTGCTCTTAGCTAAGTCTAAGGAAGTTATTCGAGTTGTCAATGAGGGCGAGGTGTGTTTTCTACTCATGTGTAAAGACACCTTGTTTGCCTCGTCTGATACGCCCCAAGCAAGGATCCGGACTGGTTCAAGGTAGAATAGTCACCCAAGCATCGATTGAACTCCACAAGAGTTTAGCGAGTTCGGGAGAAGGAAAAGGGATAGATCTAGACGTGAGATTTTGAGGGGAATTTGAAGGGATAAGCAACTGAATTTCTTGTATATACACACCAAGAAAATCAGAAGAAAGTTTGTAGATTAATCCTTGGATGGACACACCAAAAACAATCCACAAGTGTTTGGATGAACACACCAAACAATGACGCCAAACCTAAAGGTTTCTCAATGTTTTCTCTCAGGGAAAAACTCAAGAATTTTATCAGATTAAACGTGTCTAACAATGGAAACAAAACAACTACTTATAGTAAAGCAAAGAAAGTTCAAAGGTTGCTCCAAAACACAATCTGGATTGTCTTCAGTTAACCGGTAGTAAATGATCTCCAAACGAGCTGAATTTTGGATATGTGATGATGGGCCTCGTGAACTTGAAGCCCACAAACAATAGGCCCAAACGCACGAGGCATCTGAGAGAACGCCCTGGAGTATTGTCATGGCATTGCCAGCGTCAACGATGGCTTGTCTTTGGTTGTCTTCACCGGGCACTCTTCAACTTTGGTCGGCCAACTTGAGGTCCTTTGCTCTCTTTGGGTCCCAGTAGGTTGTGGAAGAAGTTGGGAGCCAAGTGGATGAGTTGCGCCGACGAAGTTGTGATGACCTTCCCTTGTCGCCGCGGCCGCATGTGCTTCTTCGTGCCTTAGGGCATTCACAAGGCACTTTTCCACTTGCATCGACACTCCTTGAGCATATAGGCATGCTTGAAGGTCCTTGAGCACCTTCTTGGCTTGGGAACATGTGAGCATGCCCGGTGCCTGGTGAGTGTCGGTCTTAGCTTGTTCCATGCGCGCCAATGCTCGGGCGCCCGCTCGAGTGAGAGGTTTGGTGGGCGTTGTTGAGGCAGTTGGGACATCCACACTTGAACTAGCCTTGTGTGCAATAGGCGCCTCATTTGTAGGAACGTCGCCGCTTCCTTCTTCATGCTCTAGAGGCGACGTCGGTGCCGATGGTGGTGACGCCACATGCTCTTGATGCAAATGTTGATTTTGAAAAAGAAACTATGGTCTATATGCATCCTATATGACTTGTATGCAAAGAAAATCTTATGATGCATACTGAAATATCCACATCTAAAGCCACATTTTTCCTTATGCTCATGCAAATGATTAACCATGTCACAAGTGAAATGACAAGCATCCTTACTCATGCAATTAGCAAAGTGACCTAGATGCATGCTACTTGAAATACTTTGAGGATGATTGCAATAAGAAATGCAAGAACTTTTATCGAAACAAGTCAATGCATCATGTTTTGCAAAATAATCGTTAACACTAGATGCATGCACAAAAGGGTCCACATATGAAGAGACAAAATATGAACAAGTGAAAGACACTTTCCCGAATTTTGAACTTCTTGCATCTTTTCCATGTGCTATGTCCTCATCATCCGTGAAGATGTATTTTCCCTCCTTGATGACCAATTTATCTTCCCTTCCTATAAGGCCGAATGAAAGACATGCTGGAAGCATAGGCATTGCATCCAACCAAGGTGTAGCCATGTGGTTGAGGAAGCTAGGTGTGTAGGAAGGAGCACCAAGAGGCTTTAGCATAAGCCACTTCGGATTAAGAACATATGACTTGAAACTTTCAACCTTCCTCTCTTGAGGCTCGTCATCATAGATAGGAGGTCCATCCCATTGACTTGCAAGTTCCATTTGATTGGATGGCCATTATCTTGGAAGCTCTCTTGTAAATCATCACCATGGGGTGACCTAAGTGGCTCTTCATCAAATATTGGGGACAGGTCCCATCGGATGACTACATCCTTGGTCACATCCTCGGTGAAAGGGTAACTCACGATGTCATGAGGTTGGCTAGGGGTTTGTGCATCCATGAGGTTCTTCCCTTTGTCTCCCTCGGCGTGACCACTTCCTTGTCTCAAGTGATTAGTTACCCGCCGATGTCAAACCCTAGCTGGTGCACAATCACAAGGAAAAGAAACCCTCCCAAGTATAGTTACAAGTTCCAAGCCAATAAACCACAAGTAAAGTTGTAATGAGCACCAAATGTAGGGTTAGGCTAGGATAAGTGTTTGGTCAAGTAAGCTTTGTTCCTCATGTGTTCTTAGCACTTAAACAGTTTATAAAGTCCAACTCAAGTGCACAAGAAGCTACTAGACACCAACCCTTCACAAATTCGTTTTTGCAACACTTTAGGGGGGAAAAATTCAGAATGCACTCGACTCTTTCTGGTTGAGAATGATCTTTCTATGGCCTCCTCTTTTGTCTTAGGCCGGGTGTTTCTTTGCTCAACCCCTTTTTCTCGAGTTCAAATTCTTAACTTAACAATTCTTGTTATTCTTGCTTGAACACAACTCAACTTTAGCCTTAAAATAACAACACAAAAAAAAATCGACTTTATTGTCCTAACTTGTCACACGTTGCTCAGAATTTTGCTTACGGGATGAGTACGGTTCCCGTATCTTGTTTCCTTGAATTAGGAACTTTAGAAAGTGTATATCATGCAACAACACGTGATTAACTAGGCCCAAAGAAGTTACAAATTTCAGCAATGGTCAAGGCTATTAAAGATAGAGCATTAAAACACATAATTAATGGCTGAATTAATGGTGCGGAATTAATGGCTGGATAAGGAGGAGTTACATTTTCAAAATAACTCAAAAGACTCCCTCAATACTCATCTTTTCAGATCTACAATCAGATTTCTCACAGTTCATACGCAAAACTCAAGAACACAAGATCAAAACAACAATAACATTCGGCTAGAAGCACTTGGTGTTCATTGCATGCCTTTCTTGCGTTTAACTGACTTGGAATTCGATACTAACCTTGAAAAGGCTCTGATACCAAATGATACGCCCCAAGCAAGGATCCGGACTGGTTCAAGGTAGAATCGTCACCCAAGCACCGATTGAACTCCACAAGAGTTTAGCGAGTTCGGGAGAAGGAAAAGGGATAGATCTAGACGTGAGATTTTGAGGGGAATTTGAAGGGATAAGCAACTGAATTTCTTGGATAAACACACCAAGAAAATCAGAAGAAAGTTTGTAGATTAATCCTTGGATGGACACACCAAAAACAATCCACAAGTGTTTGGATGAACACACCAAACAATGACGCCAAACCTAAAGGTTTCTCAATGTTTTCTCGCAGGGAAAAACTCAAAAAATTTATCAGATTAAATGTGTCTAACAATGGAAACAAAATAGCTACTTATAGTAAAGCAAAGAAAGTTCAAAGGTTGCTCCAAAACACAACCCGGATTGTCTTCCGTTAACCGGTAGCAAATGATCTCCAAACGAGCTGAATTTTTGATATGTGATGATGAGCCTCGTGAACGTGAAGCCCACAAAATATAGGCCCAAACGCACGAGGCATCTGAGAGAACGCCCTGGAGTATTGTCATGGCATTGCCAACGTCGACGATGGCTTGTCTTTGGTTGTCTTCACCGGGCACTCTTCAACTTTGGTCGGCCAACTTGAGGTCCTTTGCTCTCTTTGGGTCCCAGTAGGTTGTGGAAGAAGTTGGGAGCCAAGTGGATGAGTTGCGCCGACGAAGTTGTGATGACCTTCCCTTGTCGTCGCGGTCGCATGTGCTTCTTCGTGCCTTAGGGCATTCACAAGGCACTTTTCCACTTGCATCGACACTCCTTGAGCATATAGGCATGCTTGAAGGTCCTTGAGCACCTTCTTGGCTTGGGAACATGTGAGCATGCCCGATGCCTGGTGAGTGTCGGCCTTAGCTTGTTCCATGCGCGCCAATGCTCGGGCGCCCGCGCGAGTGAGAGGTTTGGTGGGCTCTGTTGAGGGAGTTGGGACATCCACACTTGAACTAGCCTTGTGTGCAATAGGCGCCTCATTTGTAGGAACGTCACCGCTTCCTTGTTTATGCTCTAGAGGTGACGCCGGTGCCGATGGTGGTGACGCTGCATGCTCTTGATGCAAATGCTGATTCGCATCATCGTCGGACCTTGAACAACTTCCTAAGGTTGTGGCTCACCTCTTGGAAGAGTTCGATGATCTCTTTCAAGATGACATCCCTAGTAGGTTGCTGCCGGTGAGAGGTATTGAGCATCAAATTGACTTCATACCGGGGGGCAACACTACCTAACTGGGCTGCCTATAGGGCCAACCCCGAGAAGACTAAGGAGTTGCAACGTCAAGTGCAAGACTTACTAGACAAGGGCTATGTGCGGGAAAGTCTTAGCCCTTGCGCATTTCCGGTCATTCTAGTACCTAAGAAGGATGGCACTTGGAGAATGTGTGTTGATTGTCGAGCAATCAACAACATTACTATCAAGTACCGTCACCCTATTCCTAGGCTAGATGACATGCTTGACGAGTTGCATGGTGCAAGTGTCTTTTCTAAGATAGACTTGAAGAGTGGTTACCATCAAATTCGTATGCATGAAGGAGATGAGTGGAAAATAGCCTTCAAAACAAAATATGGCTTATACGAATGGATGGTAATGCCCTTTGGTCTAACCAACGCTCCTAGTACATTCATGAGGCTTATGAACCATGTTCTAAGGCCATTTCTAGGTAAGTTTGTGGTCGTATACTTTGATGACATCTTAGTATACAACCATGATCTTAATGAACATGTTGGTCATCTTAGAAAAGTCCTTGAGGTCCTAAGGAAAGAGAAGTTGTATGCTAACTTCAAGAAGTGCCACTTTTGCTCGGATCATGTGGTATTTCTTGGATATGTAGTATGCAAAGATGGCTTGAGATTGGATGAGGAGAAGGTGAAGGCTATTCATGAATGGCCTACACCTACTACTATGACTCAAGTCCGAAGCTTCCTTGGTTTGGCTGGCTTCTATCGTAGGTTCGTGAGGGATTTTAGCACCTTAGCTACTCCTCTCACTGAACTCACGAAGAAGGGTGTATCTTTCGTGTGGGGAGACACCCAAGAGGCCGCTTTTGCCACTCTTAAATCTAAGCTCACTAATGCACCACTACTCTCTTTGCCTAACTTTGACAAAACTTTTGAGATTGAGTGTGATGCATCGGGCATAGGTTTAGGTGGCATGCTTATGCAAGAGGGCAAGCCAATAGCTTATTTTAGTGAGAAGCTAGGTGGGGCTGAGCTGAATTACCCCACCTATGATAAAGAATTGTTGGCTCTTGTCTGTGTGCTCAAAGTGTGGCAACACTACTTGTTGCCAAAAGAGTTTGTGATCCACTCCGACCATGAGGCATTGAAGTACCTAAAGGGGCAAAGCAAGCTCAACAAGAGGCATGCCAAATGGGTCAAGTTTATTGAGTCCTTCCCTTATGTGATCAAGTATAAGAAGGGAAATGATAATGTGGTAGCTAATGCACTCTCCCGGAGGTATTCCCTTCTAACCCTTTTGGATGCTAGATTACTTGGCTTTTCTTTCATGAAAGAACTCTATGCATGTGATGCTGATTTTTGTGAATTATTTGTTGAATGTTTGACTAAGGGTAGCAAAGATCAATATTATGTGCATGAGGGGTTCTTATTTAAGGGTCATAAGCTTTGCATACCAAGGAGTTCTACTAGGAGATTGCTAGTGCATGAAGCTCCTTGGGGAGGGTTAATGGGACATTTTGGGGTTCTCAAGCCATTGCATACTTTGAAAGAACATGTTTATTGGCCTTACATGCATAGGGACGTAGAGAAGTTTTGTGCTTCATGTGTTACTTGTTTGCGAGCCAAGTCTAGGAGCCAACCCCACGGTTTGTATACACCTTTACCCATACCTCGGTTGCCTTGGGAGGATATATCTATGGACTTTGTTTTAGGCTTACCTAGGTCTAAGAGAGGGAGGGACTCCATCTTTGTTGTGGTAGATAGGTTCTCCAAGATGGCATATTTCATTGCATGTCATAAGATTGATGATGCATCTCATGTTGCTAACCTTTTTTTTTATCAAGTTGTGAGATTGCATGGAGTTCCTAGATCTATTATTTCAGATAGGGATGTGAAGTTCCTTGGCTACTTTTGGAAGACGTTATGGGCCAAGCTTGGAACCAAGCTTTTTTTCTCCACCACTTGTCATCCTCAAACGGATGGACAAACCGAGGTAGTGAACCGAACTCTTGGTGCTTTACTTAGATCTATGTTGGCAACTAACTTGCACAGGTGGGAGGAGAGCCTAGCTTTCATTGAATTTGCCTACAACCGATCGGTCCATTCAGCCACCAAACGGACTCCCTTTGAGGTGATTTATGGCCTCAATCCCAAAACACCACTCGAGCTTATGCCATATGCCATCAAAGACCAAGAGAGCAAGGAAGGAGATGAACAAGCAAAGAGGATCCAGGTGTTGCATGAAGATACTAGGTTGCAACTTGAGAATAGGATAATGCAATACAAGAGGCAAGCCGACAAGGGCCGCAAGGAAGTGCTCTTTGAGCCCAGCGACTTGGTCTGGGTGCACCTAAGGAAGGACCGGTTTCCCACACTCTGAAACTCCAAGCTGAAACCGAGAGGGGATGGTCCTTTCCAAGTGCTCGAGAAGATCAATGGCAATGCCTACAAGTTGGAGCTACCGCCATCCTATGGAATCCATGACGTGTTCAACGTGGCTGACTTTATGCCATTCTTGGTGGATGATGATGATGACCTTGACGAGCTGGATTCGAGGTCGAATCCCTTTCAAGAGAGGGAGGATGATGTGACTTCATCTCATCAAGAGCCTCAAGAGAGCCCGGACACTCAAGATGACTCTAGCCATGAGGGTGAGACAAGTGAAGACGAGCCTAGTGAAGATCAAGAGCAACAAGACATACCTATCGGAGTCATCACTAGAGCTCGAGCTAAACATCTTCAAGAGGAGCTCAAGAAAGGACTTCTTGGCATGGAGGCCCTCACAACCTGGATCCTGATCTAGAGGCCCTAAGCCAAGTGGTTCCCCAAGCTGACACAAGAGTATGTGTGAGACACTTATACAACAAGGAAGTTATACCATGTTCGCCCACCAAAGAGGAGTGGGATTACCACAAGATCCCAACTATCATCTGTCACTAGGAGGTCAAGCAATCGGTTGAAGGATAATGGAACTTCACTCTAAACAACTGTGTTTGTGAAAATATTGCAACTAGGTGCTTTTGTGTGAAGGTGTTGTGTTGTTTATGAAACAATTATGTAACTAAGGCAGGATGCCTAACTTATATGCATGATTCCTTTCAGTTTATTTATGTGAAAGTGTTGTGTTGCTTATGAAACAATTATGTAATGCTGGGAGCAATGTAGGATTCCTTTCATTTTGCTGTCAATGCTTTGGTTATGTGTGTAGTCCATAGCAAAATGCCACTCAATTAATCATACAATTGTTTTTCATTTCATGTCACTGAACCTACAAAAGAGCCATAGCAAATGCCACTCAATTAATCATACTTTTGCTCAAGGCCTTCTACAAAGCATTACATTATGCTCAAATGCCACTCATAACATTACATATAGCAAACTGATGGATTACATTCTTCCCTACAGTACACACTACACTTATACAAAACATTACCCTAAACCTGAAAACCAACTGAACCTCAAGGCCTTACATCAATTATTCATTATAAGAACCATTTAGAATGATAGCAAAAACAACAAAACCAAGAAATACCACTCTATTTTGGATTGATGATGCTTTTCTTCTATCAATCTCAGCATCCTTGACTATCACATCCTTTTGTAGAGCACTACATTTACTTTCCAGTTCCTTCTTTTGGGTTACAAGCTTCTTGATTATGTTTGTTGCCTTATCCTCAAATGGTCCATCAATCCACCTGAAGAAACCACATTCTTTCTCAACATTTGCTTCAAACCTTGCACAAGAATAAAACCTTCTGCCATAATTATTTGGAGTATGGGCACAACATATCCTTGCCTGAATATTGCAACTGCAAGAGACTTCATTGTTGGATGACACATAACTAAAGCTTGACATATTCACCTGTAGTAACCATTACAGTAAACAAGTTGTATAAATTCAGTAAACAAATGTAATTCCCTAAACCCTCAATTAACATACAACCAATCCATTAAACAATTCGATAACCTAAATTAAATCAAAAACCAATTTAAAACAATTCAGTAAACCCTCAATTTAAAACAATTCAGTAAACCAATTTAAAACCCTAAATCCCCAATCGAAACCAATTCAGTAAACCCTAAATCCCCAAATCAAAACCGATCACCAAATTTGAAACATCCAAATCAAAACCAAACCCTAAATCCCCAATTGAAACCAATCCCCAATGTTTAATGGATGCAAATCGAAACCAATTCCCCGACCCTAAACCATAGCCTAAATCCCCAATTCGAAACCAACCCCAAACCTTGAAACAATCCAAAACGAGTAATACGAATTACTTACCTTCCACGAACAGGAACCCTAATCGCGTCCAGTTCCACCTTTCGAAAATGCCTTAATCGACCCACTGTCAACCTTCGATGTCGTCGATGGTGAGAGTGATTTTGAGCGAAAGTGAAACTGAGCTGTCTGCTTTTTATGGATTTTGTTTAACTATAATCCGAACCTGGTTTGGTTCATTTTTTAAAGAAAAAACCGGGTTATTTGGAGCGGTTTAGGCTAGGGTGCCAAAAGACAATATTGCCCATGGTTTTTTAAAAACAAATAGGGGCAATATAGTTTTTTTACAGAGTTTGACGGCAAATCTGACGGAGGGGTACTTTGGGTGGATATTTGTTAACGTTTTCCATTTAATGGGTGTGTTTAAATAAATAGCTGAGATACGGGTGGTTTTGAGCAGAATGGCCCATTTAACGGATGGTTTTAAGCAAAAGAGCCTAGATTATATCAATATGTGCAACTTTCAATAACATACCTGATAACTCACCAATAAATCATTACTTAAAACTCTAAAATGACAAATATTTCTTAACAAAAATTAAAGTCTAAAATGACACTTATTTTTTAATGGAGAAAATATAAAGAAAAGAGATCCCTTACTCAATTACAAATCATGATCCGCTACTCGGACTGATATTCTTTAGCACTGCTTCCTAAGAGCCTACCGATTTCACCATAACAGCTTGTTTGAAATCATAATAGTCTATTGGGTCAATTACCGAAAACCACCCGTCCAATAGGAAAATCTTTATAAATTGATATTATCGAAAACCATCCGAATTACGTATGTCGTTACAAAATCACCACTCGTCCTCAAAAACCGTTTGAAAATCATTACCTTGTGGCCACCCGCTAACTCTCCAACTTTTTAAAATGCAAAATAAAGTAAAATAATAGAAAAAGATTTTAAAAAACCTTAAAGTCATTTTTATACCCTAAATGGAAAAAAATGCCCTTCTTTACTACTCAAATTTCCAAAAGTTGTCATTGAAACATCCAAAATCTATATCCACAAACACACCTCCCAAATTCATCTTTCCCTGAACAAAAAATCACATGAATTCCCCCTTTATCTTCCATCTTTCCCTGAACAAAATATCCCACAAATCCTGCGTATCAAAATTGACCCAAATCCATCATCACCCAAATCTGAAATCCTTAAGGATTTTATGAATTCGGATCCAATTAACCCAAAGGGGGATTAAGGTATCCCTCTCTCGCCCCCGGTCGACGACAGCGGAGCAACGACGGTATGGAGTGGCAATGGAGGAGAAGCTTCCTTCTCGCACTCAATCTCCCTCTCTCTCCAGATCAAAGAAGCTCGTACTCACATACTCGTGGACGATGGAGTAGCAACAATGATGCAAAAGAACCGACGGGGAAGAAGCATCTACAACGGAGAGGAATCGGCAGCAAAAAAGTAGCAACGACAGATAAGAATCAGCGTCGGAGGACGAAGGAGCGGTGGCCCCATATTTGGTTGGTGTGGATTGGATATGGGCATGATTTGGTCTTGGTAAATACAAATACGGTCCTGATTTGGGGCTTCCAACCTAAATCAACCCGCATGCGAACGACAGAGTGCTCGACATAGTGAGCTCGAACTACGTGGCGGTGGAGTGTCAAATAGAGGTCGTCGGACGGCGTGGCGGAGTGCGACGGAGGGGAAAAGACGACGAGGACGCACCATGCTGGAGGAGGAAGACGACCCAAATTTGGGTTTTTTTTATTAATTCTCTTCTTTTTTCTTTTTACTTCTTTTTTCTTGTTTTAAATTTTCTGTTATTTCAATTTAAAAAATTAGAAAAATACATGTGGGTCCGAGCTTAACGGATTTTAGACGGGAGACAACGTTGGGTGGTGATTTTGTAACGGCGTACGTAATTCAGATGGTTTCCTATAATATCGATTTATAGAGGTGATTTTGAATAATATGGCTTATTACCGGTAATTGACCCTGGCCTATTTATTGTAATCTTAACTCCAATGTTTTCCTATACTACTAATGAAATTAATTTTTGCACACCAACATAGACACAAAATCTAAACAATTAAGACTTTTGAAAATTTGCCTTAAAAATAAAGAACTATTAAACTTCGACGGGTCCGAAAACTAGTACCAAAAAAAAAAGAGGCTAAACTAAAATCACTCATATAAGTTATAACAATAGTATGAAAAACAGAGGAAAATGGAGTTTAACTTGAATTAAGCTGAATTAACAATAAAAGATTAACAAAAATCACAATCCATTAATGTCAACAAATTTCAAACTTCAAACTGAAACACAATTGGAAAAAAAAAAAAACAATGCAAACATCATAACTTGAGGGCCTTGGGAATTCAGAACTGAACAACCACATGAGCAACTCCGGTAGCCTCTTCAACCCAAGGCACATTAAACATCAGCTTGCTCTGCTCCGACCACTCGAAATCCACCTCTTCTCCGTTCACCACACACTTCTCAGGCGACTGGTTCGAGTAAGCCAAGAAGCCGCCTTCACCCTTGATCTTCATCCCAACACTTGCTCCACCCACCACAGGATTCTTGTACTCCACATCCTGCACCGTACCACCGCTGTTGAGCATGCTCGTTAGCCCCATTGGCGCGAAACTCGCACCTCCATTCAGTTTCTTGATTGGCACGAACGTGAACAGCTCGTAGGAAGACGGGTTCACCACCACTTTGATGGGGTATGACTTCATACCCGTCACAAGGAGCGAGCCAGCCTCGCTTAGATAAACCGCGTACTCTTCAGCAGAGCCCATCTCCGGTACTTCCAAGTTTTGGTCCCATTCAATGTCATTGACATGGATTGTAACTTCCATTGGCTTGTAGCATTGCTTGTATCCCTTGATCCTCCTTTCCTTCGGGTCCCACCCGGCTCCTTGGCAGTTAAAGGCTCCGATCACGCCTCCATACTACAACACAAAAGAAAAGAGTTGATAGTGTTAAGTTCTGACCCAAAAGATAGTTACTTGTTTGATTCCTAGGAAAGGTATATACTATATCGGTTTTTCTAACCTGGTTAAGCATACTCTTATAGGAAACTGTTCCAATTGATACTATAGGAGTTAGTGATATGAAATTACCTTGTTGAAGTTCCATATCTTAAGGATGGTCTTTTGATCAAAGAGGGGATTCTTGAAGAGGCAATCCCTTGTTGGGAGGGCATAGTTTTGGCATCTAGGGATGGTGCCATCAGGGTAGACAAGTTTCTTCAAGAGATCAAAGTTGTGTCTGCCTAAGGAGTCGCTGACATAGACGGGTCCACCACAGATGGCGCGGGATCCAGCGTGGAACTTGGCACAAACATGGTCACTTTGGAACATGTCCCAATCAGGGTAGATGATCTGCCCCATCCACAAGCTGTTGTATGAGCAATGAATCATGTGAACCCCTTGCAACCAGAACACACCATCTGGGTCACCATTGGGGTCTTGAAACCAAAAATCATCACCTGAAAATTTACAGATTTTCATATTGAATTCAACTATTGTTAACCCAAATGAAGAAAAGATTGCAACACTCTTACCTACTCTTCCCATGGATATCTGTTTAGTTCCAAGAAAGAAGAAGTCATTGCACTGTTGCATGCTAGAGATAAGATTAGTGCCTTTGAAATTCTTCTTCAAGGATTTGGATAGCCCTTCATAGTACCTCTTTCCCAACTCAACTCTGCCACCATAGTCTTCTGACACATACTCAAGCGTCTGAATCAATGAAAAATGACAAAGAAACCAACAACTTAAGCATGAATTAACCCAATCAATTAACTCAACAAAAGGAAGGAGACTCACATGAATCACATCAACTTTAACTCCAGTGATCCCTGCACTGGCAAGATACGAATGCATCGAGTCATAGAAGTCGTCAGCTTGATCAGGATGAACAAGCCCAATCCCGCCTTCAACAATCTTGACTACGGCGAGATCATCCATGGTTCCACCAAGCCCCGGAGAAGGAAAACATGGCACTACCTTTGCATTGAGATGGGTAGCACCAGGTCTAACTCCACCCCATGCCCCACAAAGAGCATGCCACACAAATATGTCATCCAATCCCTTGAACTTGCTCCTGAGATCCTTTGTAAAGGCCTTCATACCAAACTCTTGACCCCCATTGCAAGCAGAGGAATCACAGGATTGAACTGATGAAGATGATGATGATCCTCCATTGACCAACTCGTCAAGCTCCCTCTTCAGCCTCTCAATCTTCTCATCAATCGTTGACAAGTCATCCACACCGGATTCAGAAGCCGCCTTGCGCTCCTTCTCAGCATGCTCGATCTCGACCGCCTTGGAGATGAGCAATTTGGGCCTCTGACTGTTGTATGATGGAGCATCTGGAGCCAACATGGATCCTCCTTTGTAGCTTCTGAACTTCTCTCCTTCATCTAGCCTGTGAAGCCTAGCAGTCATCTGCTCACCACCAAGAACAAGATTCTTGGAATCATGATCTGGGTCATCCTCATCTCTGTTGATACTCTGCCACCCATCATCAATGATGAGGAACCTAAGTGAAAGCCCACCCTTGGCAAACTCATCAACCCCATGCCACACACCAATGGGGTCCACAGTCAAGTAAAATGCATCCCAAGTGCACCAACCAAACCTATCCATAAGTTGTGGGCTTGATTTCTCTTCCAACAGCTTGAACGTGTCAAGGTGGACTCTTATAGCACTAAACGCCTCTTTCATGATGTTGTAAGGGTTGTCAGACACATGAACATAGGCTATGGCCTTGAAAGATGATTCCTTGACACGGGTCGATCCGCTCTCGACATTGATCATGACATTGCCATCCTCTCCAGGTTGAAGGGCGGATCGAAACCCGCCTTCGATCACGGGCACAATGAGCACATAGGCCTCAGTTTCGGGTACGTTAAGGAGAACCCATTGGGTCTCCATTTGGAGATCAGACCCTGAGGTTCCCACCCACTGTGTTGACCACCAGGTTTTGAACCTGAATACACTGAGGAAGTCTCTTTCCTTGAGCTTCCCAAGTGAGTTGATAAGCCTATTGGAGGGCTCTTGTGCTTGGATGCCCAAGAAACCGCCTCGGTACGCCATGGATTCGACACGTTGGAACAGAGCTGGTGGGGCACTAGAGGAGCTACATATGGATGAGAATGTTGTGAAGGATACATTTTGAGGGACTTCAGAGAGCAAGGACACACCTCTCACACTTAGCTTCCCATCAGAGAGTTCAAGCAACTGGTCTAAAGACTTGAAGATACTGAGGGGAATGATGGGTTCATTTGGAGGTGACATGGCTAAGAAGCTTGGAAAACAGAGAAATTAAATGGGTAAAGAGGAAGGTTGATTGCTTGATTAACCTAGTATAGATGTGGGCTTAAATAAATGTGTATGTGGTTGAAGCTGACACCAGAAAAAGAACCCAAATCCTAGAAGATCAACTATGGGTTACTGTGTTTTGATATTTTGGATCAAGATCTTTCTTTGTTTCCTTGTGTAGAGCTTTGAAATGGATTTGCTATGCACAATAAAAATGGGAAAGAATATTCTAAGTATAGGTCTAGCCGTCTAGGACAATAGTACAAAAGAGCGATTATATACAAATGCAAGGAAATCTGCACTATCTTACAAAGAGTTGAATCCAGAAAGAGAGTAATCACAGTTTTATTGGTATAGGAATTTAAACAAACACTTGGTGGGCAAGAAGAAAACAGATAAAAACAAGAAATGGAGAAGAAAGCAAATTTAGATAAGAATTGCGGGCGCAGAAGCTGAATTGGTTTGAGTGCTTCTGTGACGAATGTAACATATTTAGGCTCTCTAAAACATGGTTTTTGAAGAGGCTGGGTTTTCTGAAAGGTTTTTCACAAGGTTAGAATTTTTTAGAAAAAAATTCGTAACATTTTAAAAGCTTGTAGAAATTTATTTGAGTATTTGATGAGATAAAAATTTTTAATATATTTCAAATAAAAATTATCATAAGGGTTGTTGTTTTTTTTAAAATAAAAATAACACTAGTATGAGATTTTGGATATTTTGAAAATAAAATTATGATAACCTTGTAAAACCTTCAATAATTTTTCTCTTAGGAGGTTCTTATTTAACCTCCTCAAAAATCTCTTAAAACCTTAACCTTCTAAAAAACCTTGTACTACCAAATACATAAAAAAAATTAGGTTTTGAATAACACAAACATCTAATAATCTTCTATAACCTGCGTCGAACATAGCCTTATAGACTAACAATGGTGTGAACAACACCTCTGAATTAGCAAATCCATCCAAAAAGAGATAAAGAAGAAGTAGGTTCAGGGACTCATTCATATTAGGGGTGTTCATCCGGTCCAGACCGGATTGGATTTTTCAAGAATTGTGGACCGGAGACTGGACCGGATCGGATCTATTCGGTCCGGTTCTGGTCCGGTCCAAGACCGGTTTAGACCGGATATTATTTAAAAAAAAATTAAATTCTTATTTAATATCTAAAAAAATATTTAAAAAACATTTATATTCCTAACTTATTAACTTAGAAAAAAAATCTATAAAAAAATAACATTTAAACTCCTAATTTATTTATTTTTATTTAAAAAAAAACCTATTCAATGTAATATCCCTCATTTTATAAGGATATTTTGGAATTTTTTCAACTCCCGTATTACAAGTCGGATTAATTTCAGAGAAGTTCAGACATTCGGTAATATGTTTGATCTCTGTAATATTTTTCTGAGTAATATAAAATACAGTTGACGTATTTTGGGGGTTAAATAGTCGTTCGTGTACGAATATATTTAACCCGGGGTTAAGAAGATTAACCCAAAGTCAAAAAGGGTGAAGAACGACCTTGACCGCACCCCGCGGTCAAGTGGCTGCACCCGCGGCGAAGGCCAAATTTGGAGGCGGCAACAGAGTCGCCACCGCACCCAGCGGCCACGCCACCGCACCCCGCGGTGCAAGCCATCTTCGTCGCGATAAGATTTCTGAAAATCTTATCCTTGGCCGAGCAAGTTGCTCCACTTGTTGTTCCCTTGTTCCCAGCTGGTCTCCTTGCGTGTCCCCTCTGTGGAAGCTCACTGATGGGCTATAAAAGGGGGTTGAATTCAGAAGTCAAAGGGCACTTCACCTTCCTCCTCTGAATTTCTCCATTGTTGTTCAAGCTTTTGAGCTTGGTGTGAGAAGGTGATCGAGATACCTTTGAGTGATAAAAAGGTATTTCTAAGTGGTATTCAAAGGCCTAAGGTGTTGGAAGATCAAACCAAGAACGAATCAAAGTCAAACGAATTGATTTGGGTGAGTTCTCCATCGAAAATTTGTCACGACCTTCGCCACTGTAACCTGGCCGCACCCGCGACAGAGGCTCCACCGCTTGAGCTCCTCTTGAAGATGAACCCATCTACGTCATTCAGGGGTTATTCTAGGGGGCTAATAAGAGTTTAAATGATCTAGCTAAGTCATGTCCAGTTTATGAATCAAGGGGATAAGGGGAGGGTAGAGGACCCCTCTTTGGGTCAAACTCTTATTAGGACTCTCCACCATGTGTGAAACTAAAACCCAATAAATCATTAACACTTGGCATTAGTAGAACAATCTTAAGTAACTGTGACAGATATGTTGCCCCACTAATTTTGTTCATGCCTTGCGTCTCATTTATACAAATTACAGGAAGATGCTTTCTTTGGTTCAAGGTGGCTCGGATTGAGCAGCACGGGATGGAAAGAGAAACACAATTACAGGTAATTGGATTGATATCTTGCTGATTTTAATGCGCAATAAGAGTCCAGAGTGATATAATTCATACCTTTTCACTCCTTGACATGCATGCCAGGCAGGATGAGGACATAGTTGGACTGCGAGGAAGCATTCCTCTCGAGAAACTCGTTGCATAGCCGGCCCCAGAGCGTAACGCGGAGCTGCCTGCCCCTGGACAGGCAAGGGTTATATTTTCTGAGTTCAGTATTTTATGGTTGACAATAAAAAAATAGTAATTTGTTCCATTATGCACCTCAAATAGGCCATCCAATAGGGAAAACATAAGGATTATATACCTTTCATTTTGGAGACGAATGTCGAGCAGTTGGGAATTGTTCCTTGTGGCATTGATCTCGCCAATACGGGTAACAATTCCTATCACATCTGCAGGGTCAAACAGAAGAGTAAGTTTGTAGTCCTCACTTTGTATTGTTCCAGCATTTCAGGGCTATAAAGGCTGACGTACCGAGGAGGAACGTTGAACCATTCAGAGCTATATCTTCAAAAGGTGTCAGCTG
Source organism: Rheum nobile (assembly GCA_027886185.1). Taxonomy (NCBI): domain Eukaryota; kingdom Viridiplantae; phylum Streptophyta; class Magnoliopsida; order Caryophyllales; family Polygonaceae; genus Rheum; species Rheum nobile. The sequence goes on along the minus strand of WOAB01000616.1, from coordinate 3,291,174 downwards.
GAAGGGATGTCGTTGGAAGAGCGAAGAATGACATTCGAGGGGCTTCACGACGGTGTTACCTTCCAGTTGGATACAATATTTGTCGGCATTGCGAACGCGGAATCTATCTTTGTTTGGCTTGACGGTAAACCCTTTAATAATATAGCAATTACCCTCCTCTAGTGTTGTGGTGAAACGGTGAGCCATCCCACTCCATACAGTACAGTGTACAGCCCCTCCCTATTATGCAGTTTTTTTTTGTTAAAGAAGACATAGGTAAAAACTAAAACCGTACTAATACAACATGGTAAAGCTGATGAAAAGGAGAATACATGCTCATCTGAGATGATATAGTCGGTGGTGATAGGTCTGCCCTTCAAGTCAGTGGACTCCCACTTACGGCATACCATGATTCTTATTGTGCGGGCGGTTCCAAAGCTCAGATCCTGAAGAGCTACGCAGGAGTCAGTCGAGCGCACCACCACTGCAGCCGATCCTTTTGGGTTGGGCGGAGTTGAGGGACCGGTGATGCTGGCAGGCCCTTTCCCCTTCGTCGATGCATCAGAAACAACCACATACGAGGCATGGCTCTGGGTTTCCTTTGAAGAATACATGGCGCATGAAATAAGAGGTCGTTCTACTGCATTAGGTAAATGTTGGAACCGATATTTATAGTCATATTTTTTTAAGAAACTGTCCATGGGCAAATGAAAAGGGCAGCTTATTAAGAGGTCGTTTTACTGAAGGAGGTTAAGGCTGGAAAAACCATATTTACAGCCCTAATTTTTTAGCAACTGTCCATGTGTAAATGAAAGGGCAACTTATTAAGAGCTATAATAATTGTTCTTGCAGAAAGTTTCAATCGAATTGAGGAGTAATAGCAAATTGAGGAAGTTTCAATGAGGAGGTAAAGATTGGAAACCATATTTAATGTCCTAATTTTTTAGAAACTATCCATTTGTAAATGAAAGGACAACTTATTAAGGCCTATAATAACCCTTTTAGCTTATTAAGACCTATAATAATTGTTTTTGCAGGAAGTTTCAATATTAAGCCCATACATGGAGTGGATTTGAGGTAGAAATCCATTTCGGCCCAATGGGGCTTGTGGACCAAGCCCTCCTATTTTTTACTACCTAAGAAGCCAATATTAAATATTTACTGGCTGAGCCACTTCGAAGCCAACATTTACTGGATGGGCCATTTTTATTTGTAGGAAACCAACATTTCGGGCCTTAAGGGTTTACTGGCTGGGTAACCAAGCTAACATTTTTGGCCTAGCATATTTCACTCCATGCATTAAATGAGTAATATTTATTGACTTGAAAGCCAACTTTTAAATATATATTGATGATTGATGTTGATCTCTTTTGAATTTTGAGTGATACATAAATCTCTCCTTATAAATCTCAAATTAGTCTCCTGACAAAGAACTCAATCTTATCATGCATGAACATATAAACATATTAACAAACATTTACGTTATCATAAAATTTGTACTTTGTTTAATGTATTAATAAAACTTATACGATATGTTTTTCAATTCATTGAAAATACTTGTTCATAAATTTCTGTTTGTGTCTTTATTTATTATCACTTATGTATTCTTTGGTTTATAACGTGTGTGCATAAATATTTGTTTGTATGTGCATTTATTGTTACTTGTGTGTGTTTATGTTTTATACTATGTATTCACTTATTATTTAAGAAAATGAATAATATTTGTGCATTTTTTATCACTTGTATGTTCATAAAGCTTGTATTTTGTGTTCATAAAACTTATATCATGTATGATGTATTCTTCAACTTATTAAAAAAGCGTATTATATGTATTCATAAAACTTGTACTTTGTGATCATAAAATGTGTTATGTGTGTTCATATAGTGTAGATGTGGTCAGTTGGATGAGAATAAAATATATGCTCATATATGCGTATTTGACGTGTTCATAAAACTTTACACTGTGTGTTCATAAAACATAATGAACAAGTAGTACAAAATATATGAACACACAATACAATATATATGAACTCAAATTATATAAATTTTGATTACGAGAAACACAAGTTGGCAAAAAAAAAAAGACTGATCAACGCCGTCGTTGACCGATTATAATAACTTATTTGACCGGTCATATATCCTTGTCAAATTATTTAAACGAATAGTAGTTTAATCATAGCATTTAAATTTATTTCATCCAAAAGTTAGAAAATATTCTTATTTTTCATTCCAACATTCATTCTGATGTGAATCTAATCCATTATTTTTCCTCATATCGAAATACATTCTTACCTTAATTCTCTCTATCTTCAAGTTTTTTTCTTCTGATTGCTCTAACTTCAAGTTAGGGACATTAAATAAACGATATATCGGTGGATAAAAACAAATTAACTTCTTCATATTAAACAAGTCTATAAATATATAATATATTTGTAAGGACATTTCAGTCAAAATAATATAAAATTGATCTAAATTAGGTGGTTTAAATTAACAAATTATAATTTTATGTTCTTTATAACAAAGTACATGTTCAAGTGTCAAATGCAATTATGCAACCAATCCTACTTTGACAATTATCTAGTATAGTCGTGTAGAGGCTATTTTGTCCCTGCTTTTGGGCCGATAGGCCCGATACTATGTACGACTGGACCGGCCCGCATTTTTCCATTTTACGTATTACTGTCCGGACCGAATTAGACCGTTTTTCTTCTTCTGAAAAATATCCCTAAACCGGTTAATCAAACACGCTTCACCTTCCCTCTTCCTCTGCCTTCACCGTCGAGGACTCGAGAAGGTAAAACTCCTTCATCCGAGCATCTCCCTCCCCCGCTCCCTCTCAGTCTCACATCCAATTTCAGATTAAGAATATGCTATTTCCCTGTATATTTTGAATTCATATATAGAAATTGGAATTTTGAAGTTAATAAGAGGATTAAATGGAGAGGAGGAGCTTAATGGACGAAGTGTTAGGGTTTAACGATCAATCAAAGCCTTCTTCACTCCCTGGTGATCGTGTTGTGCTGATTGAAGACTGTGTGCAAACAAGCGGGGCCTTTGTGATTCATCACATCGTCAAGCGCACGCTGTGTTCCCCTAACTCCGCTGGGTTTGTCATCTTTGTTGCTCTTGCGCATCCTTTCTCTCACTATGACCGCATCCTCCGCAAACTTGTAATTACACTATCTCCCTGTCTTGCTTCTTTTCTGATACTTCTATCATTTGACATGTTGGTGCTGTATTGAAGTTCAGAGTCACCAAAATTGTGGTATTCAACTGCATTAGGGTATTCAGTCTCTTTAGTTTAAGTTGTTTGATAACTGATGCTGTGAAAGGATTTTGCTTTGCTAATGAAAGGCAATTTTCACCAGTATAGAGAAATCATTGGATTAACATCATGCTTCTGAGATTGTTGTGTAACATTCTACAATCAAAATCACTTATGTAGTTATGTGCAAGCAGGATTTCTATTTCAATCAATATTTGAGATGTAAAAAAAATGTCTTGACTGTTGGTTTTCTTGTGTAATTTGCCTCCCAAAATTTTGATTATTTCAAATCAACCGATGAAGTGTTGAGGGATGTACTTTTGTGACCATAGGTGAAAGTATGATGTGTAATTCACACATTCTTTTTAGTAAAGGATTAACTACCTTGTCACAGTATCTTACAAGGATAGTCTCTGATCCACAGGGTTGCAACTTGGCTGTACACAGGGATAGTAAAAGATTCGTCTTCTTTGACATGCTTTTGCTCAAATGTTCAGGTGAGATACCAGGACTTTTATGGCTTGACTTGCTTTCTCTCCACCTTCAATGTATAAACTGTTCGGATATGCTCTTCCAGTGTTATATATGACATCATAATCTTCTGTTAATATCATTATTTAAAGATTTAGAAGAAAATGCACTTTCATGATTTATGCATATGATGATCATTAGGACAGTATTGGGCTGTCCATGACGATTTACCAACATAGCTACTATGATGATTTTTTATAGATAAAACATTGTTGTTTTCATGGGATCAAAGTGGATATGAAAGTCACTCTCTTCAATTTGAAACAGGACTAGATGGGGATGGAGGCCAATTCTGTAAAGATGGACTACTTGAGTTGTTTGGGAGGATCCAACAAGCCTTAGAAGTTCTGTCTTCAGATCAAGACAGTCAAAGACATATTACCGTTATAATAGATGATTTCTCTCTCATTGAGGTAGCTGCAAATGGTTCCTCAAATCACTGCACAGACTTTCTGCATTACTTCCAGACCCTGACTTCAGAATTTGTAAGTTGGCCATAAACTCATCACTGCTATTTGTTTAGATAAATAAATCACATTGACCACCTTTGATTTCACCTATTCAACTTTCTTGAAATTTTATTTTCAAAATGTTGTTATTTGAAGTCTATCTTATTTTGGTTGGTTGGTACTTGGCATAGCACTTTGTATGGACTCTTGTGTCAGTGGCTTGCCTGGATGGATTGACTGGTTTCCGTTTATCATGGGCCTAGACTTTGCTTTTCAGTGTGCTTGTCAAAATTCTTGTACATGATCCTGGTGTAATGTTTCTTTGATTGTCTTCTAGAATTGCTCCCTAGTTATCCTTAACCATGAGGATATCTATGACGGGTTAGAGAAATCTACCATTCTTCTACAAATGGAGTACATTGCTGATATGGTGTTAAAAGTGGAACCTTTGGCAACTGGCCTGGCAGAAGATGTTCATGGACAGGTATACTTTGATCCTTGACAAATCACTTTGAGGGGCAAACACAAAACCCTCATCTAAGCAAGAGATAAACTTCATCTTTTGCAGTTGACGGTTGTAAACAAGGGCACCGGTAATAGACAAAGAAGCTCAAAGAGCAAGGTGCACAACTTCCACTTCAGACTGAAAGAGAATGGTGTTGAATGCTTTTATCCAGGAACACAGATTTGAAGATCAGGGAGCCGCAATTCGACGTTTTACCTCGGCCTCGTCTGATGAATTTGCATTGTTGTAGAATGTAGTAAAGGAGACCAAATATATTAATCTGAGATACCAGTTTTAGGAACTTTAGTTAGCATTGCATAATATTATTGACAATTATGCAGCATAATGTATGCACATTCCTTCCTAAGGTTTTTGTCTTGAGAAAGATATGGGTGTTATTCTGGGTCGTATATGTGATAGATTAGATGTTCATTGTAGATGAACTGTAGTTATGCTTAAAAGGGTCTTCAATTCATTGGGTCTTCTAGCTTGTGGTACAGTGCGGCATTTCAAATATACGACATGATTTAATAAACCATGATTAATTTTCATAAAATATGTCAAACTAAAGATGCACGTACCATTCATGCATATATCTAATTTTATATTTTTAGGCTTCAAACGGGACAGTTAAATTAGTGATAGTTGTTCAAGATGAAATTGAACAATATAAATAAATTTGTCTTTGAGGCTTCGGAACATTATACACTCGGGTGGTATATATAAATATATAATAGTCTTCCCCATAACCTATATGGATCAAAGACTATAGTTTTTTCCTCCTCCTTGAACTCCTATAGATAAGAGATTAATCCAGACTCACGATGTGTTGCTGTTGGCTCAATAGAATTTTGTTTCAGAAGAAGATCAAATACGGGTTTCTTACAAAATAATTCATTTCCTATATAAACGTAGTGAAGTCTTTGCCCTCTTCATTCTCCTTGTGAAAATTAAAATTTTAAGACTTTTGAAACAATTTTGAAAAAAATAGAACATGAACAAGAGAGTAGACATCAAATGAAATATATCACGTTCCCTTGGTGGCATGAAACCGCTTATAAGTTGGAAGTTCTACCCTTTAATGCGTCACACATTATCTAGATAAAATGTAAAACGACTTTGATCAATCGAAAAAATAAAAAATCCGAAAATCTGATAATTTTTGCGCGTGAACATCTCAAATACTCAGATTACTAATTTTCTTTATTTGATTATGTAACGTGGGAATACATTACTAATTTTCTTTATTTGATTATTTCACTATCTTTAGTTTCTCCCTTTAGAGAATAGACCATTTATTGTTTTGTCTTAAAATCACATCAAGAGAATAAAAAATAATTAATGTCTTTGAAAAAAGTCAAAGTTCACATTTCCTTAATTTTCAAAAAAAACAAACTATATTTACAAAAATTTAATAAAACACCCCCTAAAATTAGTTTAGTTTAAAATGAGAAGTTACTTCATACATAAACGTAATCAAATTAATTCTCAATCTGCATTAAACTTGTGTACTAGATGAATCAAAAGTTCACATGTTAACAATTTGGAATCTTAATTCATCTAGTACATGCTTCATTATTTTTAAGGACATTTATGAGATTTTGTAACAAATTTATCAACGATTTGATTTTTTTATTTTTGCGACAATTTACGTAACAAAATTATCAACCAAACACACGGTCCATTGTATTTTATGAGATTTTTTTTCACTTTTTTTTAAATAGACGGAGTAATTTTTTGCTGACAACACCGTCCGTACCCATAGTTTTCTAGAAACCCAGCTTCTAGTATTTAAGCACAACTTCCAAACGTTGTCGAGAGTGAGGGAGGGATACCATTTTTTCCTTTCAAAACTTGTAAGCTTGAGTTATGTGACAATGTCGATTTAAGCCTCTCGACAATTGAAGCTCCGCTCAGATTCGAAGAGACTGATCTTCAATTTTAGTCAAACTTAGAAAGAGGGTAAAATTGATCAATTAAGGAGATCGATGGAGCAACGTTCAAACACACCGATGGTATGTAAAATGATTTAGCAACTTACCCATGTTCAATCTTCTTCTTCTTCTTCTTCTTGTTTATGACTTCTTGTTTTTCCCGCAGTGGAGTAGACCCGATTAGGTAAAAAAAGATTTGTTCTTTAATCTAAGATTGTACTCTGGTTCTCGATCTACTTTAAAATAAATAATTTTTGATGTTAATTTCATGCATGTGCTCTATCCCTTTATCATCTAGTTTAGGGTTATTGTGGTGGATCTTACTTGTTGTTTTACCGAATTTTAGAATTCCTCGGTTTCTACCCATAGATGCACTTGTTTTGTATCTGCTTAATCGTTCTATCTTTCCGCACCAAATTAGCAAATGAAAAGCATCTGTGAGAGTTATAGCTTTGTCTAGTTAGAGATGTTGAACATTAAGTTATAGATGCACTAATGAGCCTTGTAATCTCTCAATTGAAAGTCAAACTAAGTCAAAGATGTTGAACATTTGCTTAAACAACTTAGTTAGAACAAGTGCAGGGTAGGTGGGGGTGCTCTTGTTTATTCGAACTTAATTAGGACAAACATAGATATCAAAGGGTTGATTTTTGTGATACCATTTCTCTCCTTAACTTTCATGACAAAACAAATAATTAGAATGAGAGGAAGACTCATGAGTATATATGAGCTTGATCATTTGTGAAATGGGAGGATGAGCTCCTTTGTTGTGGCATGGTTGGGACTTTGGGAGTAGGAGAGGAGCTTTGTTGTCTAAGTTTGTTCATATAATTTCTACTTGTCCTGATTTGCAAGCATAGTTAGCATTATTAATCTTAGAACAATGTTTTGTTTTGATATGATACGCTTTTCTCTCCGTAAAAAGAAAACCTATGTCATATTTAATATAGATATTCAATGCTGTTATATAAAATACTAAAGTAGAAGCGTGGATGACGTCATATGTCGCAATTACATTGCTATGTTATCGATTTATGTCACGTGTTATGCCATGTAATTGCTAGTTTTGTATTAAGTACATCTAAGTTCCAATAATTGATGTATACCGTACTTTTGTTCTTACCGTTCCTTCTTTGGATTGCCTTCTTCTTTTGAGTGATGTCATGTGCATTAACCAGTTTAAAACCCTATTTTTGGTAGAACTCAGGCTACATCTACACACCCTGCTATGGCAATCCTCCAACTGAAGCCAATTCATCCTCTAGCCGACGTTCGTGCTATTTGTTTGGTGTTGAACTTATTCCTACACAACCACTTGAGGATAATGGTACGCTGATTTTTTGTTGCTATGAGAAGGATAACTCATTTCAAGGTGTTGAAAGATCAATTGGTTTATTTGTAACAAATCATTTGACAACATAACAAACATCTTCAGGAAATGGGAAAATGTTGGTGAACAATGCTGGAAACAATGGCAATGCTGCACCTAATGCCGCCCTTGATACTGCGAAAGCAGTCCAATTCTCGGAAGCATTTGGAATTGAAAGTCATCCTTCTGTTATCGGTGATTGCTCAAAGTTTCCATCAAAGGGTCAACAAGTTATGACTGTGGCATCAGGAAGCAACAATGCTAGGGCGATGAAGATTAAAGCTGATCTATTTCCTGAAGATGCTAAAGATTTACTATCAACAGGAATCTTTGATGGCATTTTTGTTATGTATGGTGGATCTCTAAGGGAAGAGCATGTTAGTATTTTGCTTGTCCAGTACATTCTTTTGTACTCTTTTCTTCAGATTTTTTTTCTATCTCTTCTTCTATCACATTGCTAATCTGTGTCTACTCAATTGACAGAAAAGACAATTTGCTATGATCCAAGGGTATAGTTTTCTGTGCGCTTGCCTGAGCTGCAATGGGAAAGAGGTAATTGAATGATCCTATGTGGCATATCGAATTTCATTTGAAGTTGTTGATGAAATCATTCTTGATTCTGGAACCTAAGTAGGTAGTTATGTAATGTACACAGTATGTGAGTGCGCGTAAGTTGGAACATCATGCTGGTTATGAAACAAAGCATCCAAACAGCGGAATCTATTTTGGAAATGGGATAAGCATATTCAAGGCTGTTGAAATTCTGCGAAAAACACCACGAGACAGACTAGTAGAGGCGATTCGAACCATATCTGGGTCTCGTATAAATGAGGAAAACTTCGAGAAATGGAAAGGTAATCTTTTTATACATAGTAGTATAGTACTTTGCTTAAGAACCGCAAATTATAAAATTGTCACCCTTCTTCTATTTACCATCCTAAATCGACAATTTCTCACACTTATCTTATGTTATATTGACCCAGCATCATATCTAGCCAGTTGCAGCGGCTATGGAGTTCAGGAAACATCCACAAGCTAAGCTAGTAGGCCATCTGTGCTCACATGAAGGTAATAATTTGATGCATGATCAAAACTAAGCAATAAGAGACATCCTTCTATATATTGATACTTTTCAAATGCTGAAATGCAGCTTGTTTGACCAAAATCAAGATGTTTGCTTGTCTTGAGATTTCTTTGGGATATTTGTAGTTTCAAACTTCCTTTGCTTATGCTATCTCCATATAATGGTGTTTTCTGGATTGCATTATAAGGATTGTGGTTTATGTGCCTAATTATTGGATAAAAGGCTTATCCTTGGCTGAATGGTTTTGAGTACTGATGATGTGGTGAATGAGCCAATTCAAGGTGGTGTTACACCATTGAGCGAAGTGTAACTAAAACAGCAACCTCATGTATCTATGCTTTATAGTAGGAATGAGGTCATTCTGGATTAAGATAGGATCTTGATTAGACCCCTAGAACTTGTTGCTGTAGTTAGGGGGCCATTTAGTGAATTAAAGAATCAATTGACACTCTGCTTTTCCTATGCTTCTAGAATTCTAATTCTTGATATAGGTAGAGTATTATCTTTGCCTATGATGGTGAAGTTGGTTGACAACTTCCAGACTTTTCTTCATGCTTCTGTTCATAGCACTTCCAGATATGTTATATACAGATTACTTCTAGCCCTATGGACATGTTCGTATATAGTAGGGTATAGCGCGTTTAGCAATGGCGACGATTGTGATAGGGAGACCATGTTGAAATTGTTGAGCCATTAGCTTTAATTAGTGCATACTTGGCTACATAGGCTAAACATTAGGTTTGATTTGGAATGTTCTTTTGATCTGCAAACATATTGGCTTAGCTCTTACTTCTGTGACGTGAAAATGCTACCTATATATATGTCCTCAAGCATACTAAGGAAATTAAAAATATTCATATTACATCATTTAGTTAATGGTGTGATGTATGCTGCTATTAATTTCCCCTCAAGTTAATGTCTTTCAATAATTGTATCAAGAGGAATATTTAATGACACTCCAAGGGAGTATCATGGTATTTAATTATTTATTCACTATTAAATGGAGATGCTACTTTGTTTATTTGCCAAGAACGTTTTCAGAAGTTGATTTTAAAACTGCTACTTTACCTACATCAACCCATGTGCCACATTAATTCACACCAAATATAAATTAATTCAAGTTCCTGCACTCTCTGAATCATACACTTGATTGACATATATATGGGCTCGTTTAGTTTTGAAGCATTTTTATATTCTATGCATGATTATTAGTTTAATTTGTTTCAAAACATGTCATTTCATTATAGTCAGTCACCGTAATTTTCAAAACTGTCAACTAAAATTTCAAACCAGTAAATGGAGTTTCCAAAAATCTGTTTTTAGTTTTGAAAAAAAAAACGAAAACTGAAAACTCACATAGTTACCAAACAATTCCTTAGTGAGTAGTATTTTCTCAACATAGTATTAATACTCTATGCATGCATATGGCTCAGACATTCTTATGGTTATAGAGGGATAGTACTCTAGTACAAAACTCAACTCAGGAATATCAAAATTATTACAAGTCATGGCACTTCAAACAGATGTTGTTCCGTCGTTGGTTATATGTTTAGCGTCGGTTGTTCGTCCGTCCGTCGCTCTCTTGATCTGCAGCAGTCGCTCGTGTTGACTCGTTGGACACGGGAAGGCTGCTTGAGCTGGCCCTTCGGTCTTTGCTCTTTCCCCATACCACTAGGTAGAGACCAACAACTATTACAATTGCTCCAAATACACTGCACACACACACACACATTATAAGAAAACAAAGTATGATTAGGCAAATAGTTAGCTTGTTGGTGGAACTCTTTTACCTGCCTAGGAAGAGCTTCTCGGAGAAGATAAAGGAGCTAGAAACAGCAACTATGACCATGCTTAGGGGACTAAACGCGGTTATGAAAACCGGTCCTCTTTCCTTCATCATCACTCCTTGAATGTAATATGCGATCCCCGAACAAATCGTCCCCTGCAAATATGCATTCGCGTGTAATTAAACATATATATGTATGATGATGAAAATCTAGGGCTCAAATATATGTATATCTTACACTGTAGACACAAGCAAGAAGTTTGCTGTCAAAGTGTAAAGCCCAGATGGAGGTGTTGCCTCGCTCCATAGCAAGTGCTACTGCGAGGCCTTGTATGGTACCGGCCCCACATATCAAAGCCGTCAAGGAGAGCCCAGCTGGGTACGATTGAAGGGTTATCGCCTACAAAACGTACGGCACAATATATAGAATGTTGATCGAGTTAACTCACTAGGTAACGTACGGATACATATGATAATATGTGTACATATGCATATTTACTTGAAGGGTGACGAAGCAAGCCCAGCAAACGCAACCGGCAGAGATCATGAGAGCACCTTTGATTTGGTCATGTGGGGTGGGACCGGAAGAAGCAGCAGCAGCAGCGTGATCAGTGGCGTGGGCGTGGGTCCAGGGCAGCCCAAGTGTGGGGCCTTTGACGAGCGTCATGAGCATGGCTCCTCCAACCGTCACCACCGTACCCAACACCTTTGCCTGGCTTCGGATCTTCTTCAGATTCACCTTCTCCAGTCTTACCAATCAAGAGTATTGATCGATTTTATGTTAGTACTAATATGCATATGCTGCATCAGAGAAATATATATGTCGTACGTACGTGTTGAATTAATTACCTGAAAATCCAAGCCATGATAAAGGTGAATGCAGGAAGGATGTTGCACAAAGCTGTGACAAATGAGGCAGTCGTATACTTCATTCCCATGTAGTACAAGTTCTGGTCTGTTACCGGCCTATACATACGTACATACATAAATAACGTAATTCGTTCCATAGGCCTAATTAAATATATAGTGAGTACGTACTGTAGGATCAATATATTCTTACGTACGTACTCTAGTAAAGCGAGAAGTAAAATCTTGAAAAAGATACCACGGGTCATCTTCGGCCTCACCTTCCTGCGCGCATATATAAGACATATAAAATTAAACCTTAAACTATTCTTATACTTAATTAATCAAGTCTTTGAAAGAGGTAGCGCGCGAGGAAGAAATTGATGAAACTTATATATATAGGGTGATCGATGGATTCACGTACCTTTCAAAAATGAATGCAATGGGAGCTATGAGAAGAGTGGCAACGGCGTGTCTGTAGACGACAAAGGAATAATGGTTAAGTCCGCGGTCAAGAGCGAACTTGGCTATGATCGCCATCCCCGCTAGCCCTAATTGCAACCATATCACCGCAATGTAAGCCTTTGCTCGTCCCCAAAGCGACCCCATCCTAGCCTAGCCTAGCCTAGCCTAGCTAGCTAGCGCCCTATATATATATATATATATATATATATATATATATATATATATATATATATATATATATATATATGGACTTGTATCTAGCTAGCTCGATCTCTCGCTTGCTCTCTTTTCTGTATAAGTGGTTAATTGAAATAGCTAGAGAGAGTAGCTAGTATGAGACATGCACTAGCTAGTACCACATTAATTAACGTATTTATACTACACTAGCTGGAAGGCTTATGGGAGGAGCTAGGCAAAATGAGATTGATTGTGCCACTTTGGGATAGAAGAAAACAACGTCGGTTTTAATTCTAAGTCTAGGGATTCCACCAATTATGCAAATTGTTCAGACATTTACTTCACTGCATGCATGAAGGCTAGCTAGGGAGGCAGCTGTATTAAGAGAAAAGATTTTAAAAAATCTACGAATTATAGATAGCTAGTAGTTAATTTATAGTGGAGGATCGATGTTGATTTTGCATCCGCTATGATGCATGTTTCCCATTGAGTATGATAAGCTCCCTCTGTTTTGAAAAGCTTATAATTTTTGTACATTTTTTAAGTAATAATTTATTAGTGAGTTATGAGGTTTGATATCGAAAATTGTATTTTTTTTGTTTTTTTATATAAATTTTTTATGTTTATTGGTTACAATTGAGATGAGTATTAAATATTTATAATTTTTTTTTAATTTTTTTTTACGAAAATATAGGATATTTATTGTATTTCTTAATAAGTGTGTCAAATTTTAGAATAACAATATTTTTCAGGCGGAGGGAGTATATGTATACATCCATGCAAGTGCAGATTAAAAATCATAAAAATAACACATGCAAACTTCAAAATGTTTTTCTATTGAATTAAGCAGGCTGAATAAGCAGGGTAGTACTATCTGTTGGCTAGTGTAATTAGTGGGCTAATTAAGCAAAGCATTTGAGCAACAAAATCATAGCTAATTTGATGTCGAATGTTTCGGTAACAATTAAATTTTTTGTTTCAGCGTATCATGATCTTCATTTGAGATCATGACGTTGGTCATCTTGTACAACTTGCCACTAATAAAATATGGTTTCTGTTGTCCATATCACAAGTATGGTAAGATGAGTAATCTATCTATTTATATACTAGGTTTATTTTAAATTATAAGCTGAATCATATATCATTTGTTGAATGAAATGTTTCTCTGAGTTCAATTGTCAAGTCCAACACATAATTCCTCGTTTGGTTCGTACTACGCTTTTCAAGAAGTTGATTTTTTTCAGGAAATATATTTATTTTATGTGTTTGGTTCAAAAATAAAACGTGAGAATTTATTTTTTAGGAAGTTGCAATTCCTTAAAATCAAAGGAATTGCACTTACCTTGAAGAGGTAGGTAAAATCTACTTTCTGCGTTTTTAAGTGAAAATATTATTATTTTCCATGTTAATATAAAAACAACAATTTTAAATCAAATATGATTTTATAAATTCCAACAATTTACAATTTTTAAGAAGTAGTTAAATTTTCGGAAACTTTCAAACGATGGCTAAATTTAGGTTTTGAGAAAAGTGCTATTTTGGTTGTTTTTTCTTTAATTACGAGGGCACAATTTCTTTTTTTTTTTCTTTTTTTTGAAAACCTACAATTATGTAGAATCGTAGATTATGGGTTTTGTTTTGGATGAAGTGCTTGCGTGGATTGATGAATTATGTACTCCAAATGTTAATTGTTTGCTGGACGCGGCGACTAGAAGAGCATTTCTTACAAACAACTACAAAAATAACATATATAAATGGCAAAAAAGAGTTGTAAAGATTAAACATTAACACAAATACAAACTTTTGAGAGCATGCTGACAGAGGATCAGCATAACGTGGATTGGGCCATTAAATTAGTAAAAAAGCTTCCACCCACTTAAGAAAATGGGGTCGATAGCAATCTTTCTAAAAATAAATATAATTCATTGCACATTTTTTTAATCTAAATTGCCCCCTTTCTTTTAATCTGTTAAAATTAAGCCATGAATCCAACTCACAAATCACTAGGTAGGTTACACTTACACGGTATTCTATCAATCCGTGTGTTGTTTGTGCTTGTACTTGTCAAAAGTAGAACCCGTTTCTTTGAATGATAGAATTAGGAAAGAATAAATTGTAATCGAGTATTGCAACTAACTAGTTTTGAGTGTCATAATACGTCCTTCACCAATTTCATACACACAAGCGTACGTAGTCGGTTTTTCTGCTACATATGTATATCAATTTTGAGTGGGTCTCCAAATTGAAACGCATAAACTATAAATGTAGCATCAGTTTTCAGGTCGCCACGTCACACTTGCTTCAATTACTGGTTGTCAATTAATATATTTGGTTGACAACATTAATTTGGAGAAAAAAGAAGACGTGTTAAACATTTTATGAGAGTCTTCCACAATCGAATCCACCAATTGAACATTCACCAATTGAACGCGGATACAATTCTGCGGATTGTTATATCTTTTTCTGCTAATTTAGTTCTTGTTGGTAGTCCGTTTTTCATTATTTTACAATTTTTTTCTTTGGGGATAAATGTGGTATCTCAACCCCTTTAAAAACAGAAATACTTGCAGTAAGAAATGCCTTGTTAAAGGCCTATGAATTAGGCATTACCGACATTCAACTTGAATGCGATAACCTTACCATTGTGAATGTTCTGAATCAAATATGGCACTGTCCATGGGATATTGAAATGTTAATATCTGATATCCTGTGTGTTTTATAACCGTTTTCTTCGGTATAGATTTTTCATGTGTTCCGAGAAACAAACGTGGTGGCCGACTTCATCGCAAAGACGGTCCAGCAGAGTTTCTTGGAAGGTATTCGAGCTAGTCTAAAATTTGTAATTCCCATGCGAAATGATGCTATAGACTGAGAAATCGTATCTTCTGTCGTTTTCAGTCTAATTTTTACCTAATAATAATTAAAAAAAAGTCTTCCACAATCAGTATTGGCGCGGTATCATATTTGAGTTTGTTTCAGCAACCAAATGGGCTTTATAAATGGGCCGATTTAGTTGCTGAAATTAAACGGGCCTGTAGAAATGGATCATGAGGCCAAAGCCCAAATACGAAAAGGCCGATGGATTAGAAGAGTAACGCCAACACTATGTGAAGTCTCCGAAACTATTGTGACCAAAAATACCTTCGTTTGCACTGCGAATCGGCTGTCGCTTTTGCTTCTTTGTGTTCCCGACTTCGCCATCTCGCAATCGATTGGCGCGGACTTCTCAATCGTAAGTCTATTTCGTATCTCCTGATCTGATTGATGTCTTTTGAAACGCTAGCGAAACGCCATATATCTTCCTGTAATCGCGCGGGGTGGGGGTTCTGGTGTCTATTCATTTCAATCTTCTTCAGATTTGTTTGTTCGGTATTGTTTGTTATGAAGTTTTAAACTTTTGATTTATATTAATGGAAATTTTGATGATTTTTTTTATTAGAATTTACTAGTCTGCATTTCTGTGACCGCATAGTATTGAGAAATGCAATTTTGTTAGTTCCGATTCGATCTAAAATTTGATTCTCCTATTGACATTACTCTGCATCTCTTATATCTCCGTGCTTCCTTCGGTCTTGATAGTTGATTCAAGAGGAAACTGGTTGACAGACAAGTGATTTTTGATGGCTGGAGGTAGAATTATTGAGCAACTCTTGAGGAGGAGTCTCCGGTCTCAGTCCAGTGTAAGTCATTTAGATCTTTTATGTGATCTGGTTTGATGGGCATGGGCTCTTTATTTTCTAGAATGCCATTCTGTAGATGATGATTTCCTCTGGGCACATAAAAGTCTTAAGCTTTAGTCTGTTTCATTGACTATTGGGCTTGGAAGTTTATGTTGCGTATGTTTGGTTCAGTCTCGGTATCTGTGGGTCACATTGGATCAACTTCCATTTATCTTTAATTCAGGTCTTTCCTGTATTGTGCTCCTGGTTCACTGATAATCGTTGAAACGTCTGTTTTAATTAGGTCTTGTGGGTTAAGTCTTGACCACTAGCAAATTATAATGATGGTTATATTCCCTGAGGATGGATGGAAGCTGTGAGATTGTTGCATTAGTATCATAGATATGGATAGTGGAAGTGTCGTGGGTAGGGAAAGTATTATTCATGAGTTGCTTCATACTACATTGGGATATATAATGAACGTTTTTATCTAATATTGTGTTTCTTTCCAAAATTTGCGTTGTCCTGGTGTCTGAGTGTCATTATAAGATACATTTATATATTAATTTTCTAACTGATGATGCTACATTCTCTTTAATCATCTATTAGATGATGCTACCTTTTCTTACCAATCATGGATGAAGAATCTGTTTTCATGTGCTTCATAGCCAAAATTCGTCTGAATTTGTCTCGGTAGTCGGTATCATTGCTTAATGCTGGCTTAGTGGACCATAGGTTGAATTACTTTTTTTTCTTCCTAATCTTATATGTTTCATATTGCTTCGTTTGCTTACATCTATCCAGGTGAATCCAGCACTGTCATCTAGCTGGTCAAAAGATCAAGATGGTTTTGTATTTTCTGGAATGAAATCCTGGAAAACCTTAGCTCTTCTTGGATCTGGAGCTGCAGGGCTGCTGGGATTTGCAACCGTAGCATCTGCTGATGAGGCTGAACATGGTTTGGAGGTCGCGAATTATCCTTGGCCACACAGTGGCATTCTAAGCTCTTATGACCATGCCTCGTTAGTTCCTCCCGCTTCCCCCTTCCTTCCCTCTCTTTCTCAAAAGGTCAAGATTTTTATTTTTTATTTGATGTTGTATGGGTTTTCGTTTGAGCAGGATTCGGCGTGGACACCAGGTATACACTCAAGTTTGTGCTTCATGCCATTCTATGTCTTTGATCTCCTACCGCGATTTGGTGGGTGTAGCATACACAGAAGAGGAGGTGAAAGCAATGGCAGCTGAGATTGAGGTGGAAGATGGGCCTAATGATGAGGGTGAGATGTTTACCCGTCCTGGAAAACTCAGTGACCGTTTTCCTCAGCCATATGGCAATGAGCAAGCTGCTAGGTTTGCTAATGGTGGTGCTTATCCTCCTGACTTAAGTCTAATCACCAAAGTAATTCTCTCATTTGTGGGTTTTGTTATGGCTTGCATCTTTCTTTGACTGGATAACCTTAATGAGAAATTATCCACCTCTTTTCAGGCTCGTCACAGTGGTCAAAACTATGTTTTTGCTCTCCTGACCGGTTATCGTGATCCACCTGCTGGTGTTCAGGTATTGTCTTTTGCCTTGTGAATAAATAGGCAAAATCCACTTAGTTACTATGAGGTTCTTGTGTAATTAATAAAATAAGTGGTGTGTTGTTTTAAGAAATGCCATTTAGATGCCATGAGGATTAGGTTACGTGAATGGCATAACAACTGCCTTGAGAATAAAAACTGCGCTTTAAATCAAAATATATCGACACCTGGAATGTCACTACAATAAGCCAATAATACTCTTTCCAAGTTCAAAGCTGTTTTCGTTTACTTTACATGCTAGTTTTCATAATGAATAGAATCGCGACCCTTAACCCAAGTCACTAAAATGAAAAGAGGTTCAAAAGTCATGTTATCTGAATTGATACTTCCCAAATCACATATAAGCTGTTAAGAATTTGCATATCTGCTGTAAATTTAAACTTCTCCTTCTCTCTTATATACAACTGCTCTCATGTCTCCTGCTTGTTATTGTAGATTCGTGAAGGGCTTTACTATAATCCTTATTTCCCTGGAGGAGCTATTGCTATGCCTAAAATGCTCATCGATGGTGCTGTGGAGTACGAAGATGGTACCCCTGCAACTGAAGCTCAGGTGTGATAAGTGATAACTGATAACTTTTCCTGCTTTCCGTTGTATGCCCAGGTTTTTACAAGTCCTCGAAAAAATATTATGTAGTTGCTGTGAAAAAACCGAAGGCCTTATTGGGCAATTTTCCTTACTAATAGTGCCAAAATGCATGCTGATAAGTAAAACCTTGATGCAGATGGGCAAAGACATTGTGTCATTCTTGTCTTGGGCTGCTGAACCGGAAATGGAAGAGAGGAAACTGGTATGATGGTTTTTTACCCTCACATGTGTTTGCTTTTAGTAGTACAGTATCAAGTATCAACAATTGTTGAGCCTATAATTATGATTGCAGATGGGATTCAAGTGGATTTTTGTACTATCGTTGGCACTGCTTCAAGCTGGTTATTACCGACGTTTGAGGTGGTCAACCCTCAAGTCCCGTAAACTGGTCCTCGATGTTGTCAACTAAGTTTACCCTTATTTCTGTCCAAAGAGCATGATAAGATGATCCATTCGTGGAACAACCGCAAACTGTGGTAATAATTTACATATTACATGGCTTTTTACTTAGCTACCGCCAACCAGATGGCCCGGAAGAGTTGCATCATTTGTTTTTGGAACAAAATAAGCTTCTTTAAACAGTTTTGGTTAGTTTGATTTTGCTATTGATCAAATTGTGATCGATAAATCATTTTGCTTCTAACCGTCTTTGTTACAAGGAGACATATTATTGAATTTGTGAATCTATTTGGGCTCTGAAGTCTGACAACTTCCTTGGTTACCCAAGTAATGTAAAGACCACGATTCGACAATACATTTTTTGCTAAATGATCCGAGTTGTAGTACAAATAGTCTGTATGTGGTAGGAACATAATAAGATAGTACTAGTTTGGATACGTGGTTGCTTGTTGCATTTCTAATTAGTTTTGTCTGTTCGATCTTGCTGTGATAATTAGTTGAATCATGTAACATAACTAGGCGAGTTTTAGATTTGTGATTGCTTTGCTAATCTACTCATATGGTGGTTTGTGAGTCTTATGACTAAACATTATCACATGCGACTGTTTTGATTTATTAATTCCACACGATCTGTTCAAGGGTTTGTTTGGTGAATATATTTAAAAAGAATTTTTTGCTTAAAAAGTTATGTTTTATAAAAATAGTTTTTAAAATTTGTATGATATGAAAAAATGTATAAAGAGAGAAAAAAATTACTTTTTGTAAATAAAGCCTTTATAAATCGATGGCTAAACAAGGCCGAAGCTTTGAACTTTGTGGTTATGACATTCAAGATTTTGAGGGAATTGGTTTCTTTATGGGGTTCAAAACATTGCAATTGCTTTGGCAATTAAGTTATGCCAGCCTAGTAGGGTCAAACTTGGTGTGTCATCTATTCATCTCTCATTATGGAAATTAAAATAGTTTTTTTGTGTGTAAAGAAATTTTAAAATAGTCTAATTATTGTTAGTGGTAAGTTTATTGGTAGGTTGGACTTGGGTTTTGTCAAAGTGGGTAAAACAAGGGTCTTCTTGAAAGACCGTTTTCAAGACCCCTTGTTAGTTTGGACCAGCTAAAACGTAACATGGGAGTTAGGTCTATATATTGAATAACCATTTTGAAGGTTAGGTGGATTCCTCCAGTAACTTATATCTGATTTCTCTTAATTTCAGCAGTACTTTTGCTCTCTACATTACTTACTAAATGCGTTTCCTGATCTTAAGTATATTCAACCCATGAATATCTAGCAAGTACTTGAGCAATGACTAATACCTTGATTTGTTGTTCTACTAAATCGGTTAGAGAAATGATCGAAAATCAAAATGCCTCGATGAGGTAAAATAGTAGCTCGATTTTTAGTATGAATTGGTGGCGGTCTGCATGTTTTGTATCGGGTAGATCTAAGGGATAAAAGATTTTATCGTCAGTTTAGTACGCATGTAGTATAAAATGATTGTGTTGTGCTTGATACCAATGTTGTTAAATTGAGATTTTTGGATTGGTCATAAGTTGTTTTTTGGATCGAATCGTTATATCGTAAGATTCTACAACATAACTAAATATAATAGAATTTAATCTAATAAATGCTAATCGTTTTATATTTGACTTAAAAATAAAAAAATATAATATAATAGTGATCTTATAATATGAAAAAATTATGTTTTTCTTTAGTGATGATTTATCATAATGAAATAGTATATAATAAACATATTGTAGGATCGTAGGAATCGTTCATAGAATCGTCAAAATCGTATGCATGACCAAGATCGTACACAAGTCCATATGATTTTATATCGAAATATTAAGATACTAATTTCAATAAGATTCTATCTATAATGGGGATTTTTATATCACTTTTGGATCGTAGGATCGTTAGAATGCTTGATATTGTTGGATAGTAGGAAACCATGAGTGGGTATTCTCATTTCCAGAGATATGTTTGACGATTGAGATTAAACATGGGTAATTTAGTTATAATCATTCAAACTATATACGTTGTTGATTCTGCATATCCTACTCATGATTAATTTATTCAATTGAGTGATGTTCATTGCAAAACGACTTGGTCTTCTTTTGATTGGAGTGTTGAAACTTTTATGTCACATGTTTGATGTTTTCATTTGACTATTAGTTGTGGTTGAGAATGATTGCAGTCTTTAAGTTTTGAGAAACAACTTCTTTAATCAAAACTATTTTGATTTGTTTGCTTTATTAGGATTAATTTATTCTTGTTGGATAACTACAGATGGTTTCTCTTCAAAGATCATCGATCTTGACTAATTAATATGGCGTGAACAGCACGTTGTTTTGAATGGGATTACCAAAACTTGTATCTAGTATCTTTGGTGAGGTTTTTCTTTCAAGTCTTTCGACTAAATTATTTGACGTGAACAAATTACAACCCTAGCTAGCTAGTTGATAATATTTCAGCGAATAGTTTAAATGTAGAGATCGAAATCCTTACAGATTGTAATAACTCACAACGTGCTTCAAATTTTTGTTGTTGTTGGTCAATGCAATGAATTTGCGTCAACATATATATACAGTGACTTCAACATGGTAATTAAGCTTCAGTTCAGATTCCTTGGAGTTCCAATATTATTCATCCCTAAAGTTCGACTGCACAACCCTCACACGAAACAATAAATTAAACGGAGATTTTGCTTAATTTTCTCAAGCTTATCTTGATTGTTCATATTTCATTCTTAAGATTTAATTGCTGAAATATCCAATTTCCTCAGCCATTAGTATTAATTAATGCGCACAACTAGCTAGTTGCTCGATCCTAGCTATAACATCTTGTTGCATTGATCGCTCAATCAATCAACCACGAACCTATGCAATTGGACGAATAATTACTCCCTCAGTGCTGATTTACTTGTCTTTTTAAGTCATAAATCTTGTTCATGAATAATGATCTTTTTACATGTTTTGGACAAAGTCTTACAATTTTATCTATTATATTAAATAAATAAAAAAGCTAAAACTATATTATTTTGATAAAGTCCGATGGGCATGGGGACGTGATCCGTGCGCATATATGCATTAAAGCCTATTTTTGACTTCAAGCTAAAAACTAATTGATTATAGAAGAAGTAATCCACTAAATTTATATATCATGTCTTTTATTATTAAGTTTTCAACGTGAGATGTTATTTCTCATATATTTCAAATTTTAATGTAAGAAAATAAACACTCAATTAGGAGTATTCTAATATAACTTTAATATTATAGTATAATTTTAAATTTTCTTAATACGTGTATTAAGTCTAAAAGGACAGAAATAAATCTGAAAAGATGGATATAATAGTGTACGTCTTGTTAATTAATATGGAGATAGCTCGCCATAGCTAGACGTAGACCGCCTAGACGAGTATTGTTGGACTCCCTCTACCAAACAAAGGCGCGCATGTTTACCTAAATTGACTTGCCGATCGATCGATTATCCATGCGTACACCGCGTACCGTGCCAGATCGAACTCGATCATATTTCTATACATAAATTTCAAATAACATACTTTTATAATTGAACAACGTAACCCTAGCTATAGCTAACTAGCTACAATTACCCTTATGCAACCACATATATATACAGGCGGCTGCGCCCTGCGCGTGCGCAAGAAATAAAAATGACAAAACTCCTTCAAATCAATTACTCGTTGAAAAGTATGACAATATCAACTAGCTTGCAAGCAACATCCGATGCTTCCTAGCTCCCATAACGCACGCTTATATATACCCTAATTTTTCATCAAACAATTGTATCATACTTTCTTCAATTCTCGTGCAAATCGAATCAAATTACGTACTCATGATGGGTTTCTTGGGAATGGGGAAGCGGACGGAGCATCACGAAGAAGCCGCTGCAGGCAGCCATGATGAGCAGCCCAAGCATGAATCACACCCTCCGCAGAACTTCTTCTCTAAGATCTTGGGGAAGCAAACCGATCAGCATCAGCATCATGATCAAGAAGCCGGAGGCAGCCATGACCAGCAACATCCTCCACAGAAGAACTTGTTCGCAAGGATTTTGGGGAAGCGAACGGAACAACATCATGGAGAAGTTGATCATGAGCTACATCCACCTAAGCGGCACTTTTTTGCAAGGATCTTGCACAGGCTGGAGCTTTTCTTGAGAATCTCCACCCTCGCCTTCCTCGTTGCTGGGATTGTTGTGCTCGCCGTCAACCAGGCTAGTACTATAACACGTTCCAGCGCCGCAAGTGGTGTCGTCTCCATCTTGCGGCTTGCCTCTTACAAGTATGCCTCCATATAATCCTTCTTTATATCTTTTCATTTGTGTATATGTTAGGAATAGTCTTGTGTCCAGTCTCCGCCTTCGTACAATCTAGAGCCATAACCTTATACTCCCTAGCTCCTCCGATCCGATTTTTATTACATGTCGTTTGAGGCTCTCATTCTTTGTTATAATTAAGTGACGTCGTTCTAGAGTTTCATTATTACTACTTCTATTTCCAATGTTGCCAGCAAATGCAAACATGGATTTTGCCTTTGAAAGTTTAATCTAAATTTGAGAGGTATTAATGTTTATGCTACTGAGAAAGTTACTATGCATTGAAATCCCATAGAAGATTGTGAAATAAACTACTCATTAATTAATGTAAAAGGGGGAAACAGCCAATCACTACATGCACTGATGCACGTCTATTGCTTCTTCCAAATTTCAATTAACATTTTCTTAATCTGTGTGCAATTCTCTTAAACGACATTTAATAAAAATCGGAGGGAGTATATAGTTATGACTTATCGATCAATATATATACATATAATAGTAAATATAAGTATTGAATTGAGCATATATATATATATACTTCTAGTATAAATTTTTATTTGATAATAAGATAGTAGTATGCAATAGATATTTATACAATAATAAAACTCGTTAATTTTTATGATTGTTAGGAGTATAAGTAAGATCTTATTACATTTTATAAGTTTTATACAGAAAGGTTGTTCTGTTGACCGGTTCATATAAATTTGGGGAGTTCAATTCAAAGCAAGGCGAAAGTCCTTCAATTAAATTGATTGACGGGAATTATCTACTCAATGTAAAACCTACCAGTCATAACTAATTAACCGGCCGCATGCATACGTCATGGAGATCGAGATCGACTTAATTCATTAATTCTTATAGATATATAATCCATGCCTAGCTCGATCAATATAATTGACTAACTAATCGGTATTTAATTAAAGAAGCTAATTGGGTATCATAAATTTGCATGGAAACAGATACATACTTGCAGCGATCATAATTGGGCAGACGTATATCATAGTACAAATTGTAGTTTCGTTGTGTCGCATGGTGACCGGAATACAAAGGGGATTTATCATGCTCTACTTCGATTTCATTGGTGACAAGGTGAGTGCTATTGATCATGCATTAAATAAAATCATGATATATATATATATATTAATTGGTTAATTAATTAAGGAAAGTATATATATATATATATATATATATATATATATATAATATGTACACGCGTACGTGGTTGCAGATATTGTCGTACCTACTAGCGACGGGGGCGGCGGCGGCGTACGGAGCATCGATTAATATGGAAATTAACGGAAGCAGCTCATCGTATAGCGAAGGAAAAATAGCAGCAAGTCTGGTGTTAATTGCATTCTTCTTCAGTGCACTTTCTTCCGTCATCTCCTCTCATTCTCTCCCTAAGCACCCTTGCTTCTTATAATTATTTGTTACATATGTATAAAGCATCCATCTAATATTACTGCGAATTTAAAAATTGTGTGTATTGATCCCCATATTCTTGTATAATTAATTAGTTTCATGTAAGTTTATATTTATCAAGTGTAAGTTATTAATTTGCTAGTTCCTAGCTCCTGACAAGTATTGTATCGTTGTATGTGATCGATCGACTTAAGTATGTCCATACATGTAATAATATACAAATAGTCGCGGTATACTTAAATTGATCGTACATATATCTTGCTCTTAGTTTCATGTACGTTTATTTATGTCAAGTTTACGTATCTATCTCCTAAATTCTTAGGCATATAAATCATATCGGTTATTCTATTCTATGCTTTGGGACGATTGATGACATCAATTTTATACATATTTAGGACATGCATTTAAGCTTTAGTTTTGACATTTTCACGTTTATTATCTTGCATTTTTAACTAGTTGTATACTTTTTTTAGTTTAGATGTCTACACGAGTTTATACGTGATTACAGGTACAATATTGGTGGACTTCTGGGATGCATTACCTATAAGAACTTATTATCATTCTTTCCACAAGATTTACAAAGACTTGATTTTCCTCCATTGAAAGCCTAAAATAATTCTTCTTCTTGAAAGCAAACTTTCTTCCCGCAAGGTGTAAAAGTTCAAAAGCTTTCACAATGAAATAGAAATTCCATGGTTTAATATGAATATCCCTTGTCTTGCATGTCCACTTTACGTGGCAAATAAATTTCAAAAGCAATTTGACAAAACCAATCCTATAAGCAAAATCATGCATTTTTGCTTCTTCTTTATTATCATGTCTAATCACTATCCATCTACTATTCATAAAAATAAAAATGACAAGATATATATATGCCATCATGACTTTACATATATTAAAGGGTTACTTTTCTTATCATCCAAATTGTACACTTCATCCAAGCATATGTACGTTACTTTACTTATATACATACATATAAGCATGAACACATGATATTTCATGCATGTGACATCCAATTTAAATTCAATATAGAAAAGTTACATATAGTGTTAGCATATAATTATGTACATATTTAAATATTTAAGTTTTTGTTAACTTAAATAATAATTAACATAAGTGTTAAATTTTATAGTTAATCCAATGGCAAATATTGCAAAGCGAGAGTTTGATATTCTCGACTTATCCGACCAAAGATATCTGGAATGGAGGGTTGATGCACTGACACACCTCCAAGAGACGATCAAAGAAACTGAAAGTACTTCCCCGTAAGATAAGGCTAGGGCGAATATCTTTCTTCGCCATCGTATTCATAAAAGCCTGAAATCTGAATATCTGCTGGTGGAAGATCCTAAAGAATTATGGGAAAGCTTGGAGCAAAGGTATGGCCATCAACAGAAGGTCTTGCTCCCAAAAGCCACATATGACTGGGTGAATTTAAGGTTTCAAGACTTTAAATCAGTCAGTGACTATAATTCTACTTTGTTCCGTATAACATCTCAGCTACGCATGACTGGGCAAATAGTCACTGAAGAGAACACGCTGGATAAAACTTATTCGACCATGCATGCTTCCAACGTATTGTTACAACAACAATACAGAAAATTTAAAAAGATTTCTAATCTGATATCAGTATTACTTGTGGCTGAGCAGAACAATGAACTCCTCATGAAAAACCACAACATGAGGCCAACAGGTGCTGCACCGTACCATGAAACAAATGCAACACATGGAGTGTTTCCAAGTCCTTATGCCGCCCATAAAGATGGTATGACATCAAGCTAATCACGGACACGATGGTGGTCGTGGCCGTGGTCGAGGCCGTGGCAGAGGTCGTGGACGTGGTAGAGGTATGGGTAATTACCAAAGACAACATGCTCCTGAAGCATCCTCTTCTAGGGGGAATGAGAACCAAATGGTCCAGAATGGTCCTACAAGGCCTTCCCAAAAATCCAAATCTGTGTGCTACAGATGTGGCATGGTAGGTCACTGGGCAAAGGTTTGTCGAACAACCAAACACTTGGTTGATTTGTACCAGGATTCTCAAAAGAATAAGGGGAAGAACGTGTAGATTCATTTTGTCGACGATACCTCCCCTATACCCAACCTGGATGTCTCTGACTTCATCATAGATGATGAATTTGGGATCAATGAGAATATCAACTAAATACTAGTAGTTATCTTTTAATGTAATATATTATAAGATATTGTGGTGTGTTGTTTTTCCTTATCACCAGACATGTATCATCTAGCTACCCTGTTGTGTCATAAATAAATTTGTCGTTAAGTTTGTAATTATATATTTTTTTTTTGAAGATATGGATATAACTAAAGATGTATCAAGTGTCAATGATCAATGTCTAGTGGACAGCGCCACTACACACACCATCTTAAGAAATAAAGAATACTTTATGCCGTTGACATTACTTGAAGCAAATGTCAATACAATTTCAGGTGTGACAAAACTTATTGAAGGCTTTGGAAGAGCTTGTGTTTTGCTCCCCAAAGGAACAAAATTATTAATAAATGACGGATTATATTCGAGTAAGTCCCGAAGAAACTTATTGAGTTTCAAAGATCTGCGTCAAAATGGGTTTCATATAGAAACTGTGAATGAAAATGATAAAGAGTATTTGTGCATCACAAAAGAAATATATGGCAAGAAACATGTCCTAGAAAAATTGTCAGCCCATTTTACTTGACTTTATCATACATATGTAAGTCCGATAGAAACAAATGTAACATCTGATAAGAAATCAAATGACAAAAAAGATGTTTACATTATGGCATGACCGATTGGGTCATCCAAGAAATGGAATGATGCATAAAATAATTGAGAGCTTAATTGGACATTCACTAAAGAATGTGAAAGTCCTCAAAACAAATGATTTCAAGTGTAGTGGTTGTTCACTTGGTAAATTAATCACCAGACCTTCTAAGAATAAGATTGGAACTGAGAACCCAACGTTCTTAGAACACATATAAGGTGATATTTGTGGACCGATAGTTCCACCATGTGGACTATTTTGATACTTTATGGTGTTGATTGATGCATCAACATGGTGGTCACATGTAAGCCTCTTATCAACAAGAAATACAACTTTTGCTAAACTCTTGGCCCAAATAATTAGACTACGAGCTCAATTTCTGGATTGTACAATTAAAAGCATACGACTTGATAATGCAGGAGAATTTACATCTCAAGCATTCAATGATTATTGTATGTCGATCAATTGGGATTATAATTGAACATCCATTGGCTCATGTTCACACACAAAATGGTCTTGTTGAATCTCTAATTAAGCGATTACAGCTAATAGCCAGACCATTGTTAATGAAGTCCAAACTGCCATCATCTGCTTGGGGACATGCGATATTACATGCAACTACTTTAGTTCGACTAAGGCCAACTACATATCATAAATATTCCGCATTACAATTAGTGACTGGTAAAGAACCAGATATATCTCACTTAAGAGTATTTGGATGTACAGTTTATGTTCCTATTGCTCCACCACAACGCACAAAAATGAGTCCACAATGGAGATTAGGAATTTATGTTGGTTTTGAATCCCGATCAATTATTAAGTACCTTGAACCAACAACAGGTGACTTATATACGACAAGATTTGATGATTGTCATTTTAATAAAAATGAATTTCCAAATCTTAGTGGAGAAAGAAATAAGGAAATTACGTGGAATGCTCCATTACTATCTCATCTTGATCCACGAACAAAAACGTGTGAACAAGAAATACAGAAAATTATACACTTACGGAGTATAGTAAATCAATTGCTTGATTCATTTACAGACACGAAGAAAGTGACAAAATCACACGTGCCTGCTGTAAATGCCCCTGAAAGAATGGAAATTCCCACAGAGCAATTAGGCAAGTCTCCTATAGATGAGCTTACAGTACACCGCAAATGTGGTAGACCACTTGGTTCTAAAGACCTAAAACCAAGAAAAAAACTAGGCGGCATAACAACACAATAGATTCTGCACCAATTGCTCATTCAGGGGGAGAACGAGACAAAAATGAACATGACAAAGAACCCCAGAGAATATGGAGGGTCCAGTGAAAACCATTCTAGGGAGGGTTTCAGCTCGAAGTTACGGGCTGCCACCGGAGGTCGAACCACACCAGAAAGAGGACCAAGGTGGTTGGGCATCACATAATCACCCAGAGTCATACGTGGCTGATCATCACCGCCCAACAAGCCACCGTTTCCTCTACCAGCCATCTCTTGCACTCTAATTTCACGTTGTTGCCTTCTTCTTAAGAGAAAAGTACGCTCAGGTTCGGGATCAAAGTCGTTGAGATTATTAGCACTCAGGACTCTCCGCATTCAGAAGAAAACAAACCTGAAACCAAAGCCAAAAGGAGGAGGATCAAAACACACAAAAGACTTAGTCGAACCAGTTGTAGGGAAAATAACCGATACTAGCAATTGTCCCCGGCAACGGCGCCAAAAACTTAATGTGGCGAAAACCTACCCACACGTGTATGGGGTCAGTTGTATCTATTCAAGTGTCGTTCCCACGAGGACAATGTAGTACCTTTTGTAACTAAACTGGTAAGCTAAGCCGTAAGAAAGGTTTGTTCAATTAACTAAGAAATAATGATTGCAAATGTAAGTAAATTCAAA
This sequence comes from Rheum nobile, assembly GCA_027886185.1. Classification (NCBI taxonomy): domain Eukaryota; kingdom Viridiplantae; phylum Streptophyta; class Magnoliopsida; order Caryophyllales; family Polygonaceae; genus Rheum; species Rheum nobile. The sequence continues at coordinate 3,262,152 of WOAB01000616.1, read as the reverse complement.
TGATGGGAAATATCTAGGATTAAGGATCCCCACAATAATGCATTGGTAAACTTATGCGTGTTTATCTCAGAATAGCATGAACTCGTTTGACGGTAAGTTATCAAATATCACTACTAATTCCTTTCAGACAATAGTAGACGTATCTAAACTCCAACTAACAATCGCTGTCGCGCAAAGCTAATCAAATTTAGACCCATTGAGCACTTAGAATCTAGGATAAAATCGGGTTAACATTCACTTTCGTGCTCCGTTAATTCCAGACTAACCTAGGGTTTCTATGATAACTTAGGACTCCGCAAGAACAAACAAGTTTATTCAGGTTCAATTCATAGTAATTCCAACAATAGTAATCTCCTTTCAGACTCATACCTTGTCTAATTCATTCATTAGGAATCTCCTTTCAGACTCAACCTAATAGAATTTCTAATTGATAAATAACCAATAGCAATAAGAACCCTAGAATTGAATCAAGCAAGAATTCATGCTACCAATTCAGACAAACACAAATTGTAAGTCTACCAATACATTATTGGGGTCACCCCAATCCTAGATAAAGGGGATTAGCCTAGCACGCTTGAGGAATCAATCAAAATCATTGTATGAATCAGAGAAATCATTCAAATAGATAGAAAGAAGAGAAATACTTGTTTCGATCCAAGAACAATCTCCAATCTTCAACCAAGAAAAACTCAACAAACACAACTAGGGTTTTTTTTAGAGAGAGATTAAGTTCAGAGCATGAGAAAAAGTGTATCCCCCAATTAAAACGTCCAGATCTGATAAAAATCAGGAGCAAAAGACGTTTCAGCAGCAGAAAGACGTTACGGAAGCTGACTCGGTCCACAACTCGGCCGAGTTGTGGGCCGAGTTGTCGTCTGTCTTCTCTTGTCTTCAGTAACTTCGACCAAGTTCGCTGACTCGGTCCACAACTCGGCCGAGTTGTGGGCCGAGTTGTTCTCTGTTGTTCCTCTCCTATTCGGTGGCTAAGCCGAGTTTGCTGACTCGGTCCACAACTCGGCCGAGTTGTGGGCCGAGTTGTTCTCTGTTGTTCCTCTCCTATTCGGTGGCTAAGCCGAGTTCGCTGACTCGGTCCACAACTCGGCCGAGTTGTGGGCCGAGTTGTTCTCTGTTGTCTTTGCTCTTCATAGCTTGGCCCTGACGACTCGGTCCATAACTCGGCCGAGTTGTGGGCCGGGTTGTGGACTGTTGTTCCTTCGTCTTCACTAGCTCGGTCGGGCTTCCATTTTGAACTTTCCTCGTCTGATCTTGGCACTTGTATTTCGACCATGGCGCCATCTCTTCTAGTCGTCCACCCGAACATCTTCACTAGTAGCTCGATTTTCTTGAAAACGCCTCCAAACGATCCTGAAATCACAACTACACAAGAGTAGACTCCGAACACTACAAAATCTATGAAAACCAAATAAAACTAAAATAAAAAGGAGCAAAACAAACCTATTCAAGAGAAATAAACATGATCTAAACTAGCCTAAATGCATGCTATCAAATCCCCCAAGCTTGAACCTTGCTTGTCCCAAGCAAGTACATGACAATGAGACCACAAAATACGCAACGGCTGTTTCTATCCAAAAGACATATGACCAATAACCATGAAAGGCCAAACAAATGACAAATTCCGTCCTAGCATGCTTCTCAATCAATGACAAGAGTACAATCAGTTCCTTCACTCAAGACCTCACCAGAATCAAAGTCACTCGCACTCATGTGTTTAGCCATGTGTTTCACTCAATATCAATTCTCAACTTTGAATGCTAAACTACCATAAGCTTGCAACAATGTTCTTAATCTCCACCACTAAAGACCATGCACACGACAAAAATCATAAGGGCTTTTCCAAGGTTGTAATGGGGCCAAGGTATAACACAGGGCATAGGAGTATTTAGGCCACGAGGAGCTAAATCCGGGGAAGAGGATCTTACCAAGACAACACCAAGCGAAAATACCCTTTAATTGAATTTCAACCTTCAAACCCATACAACTTAACCCTTACATATGACATGGTCTCCTTTTTTTTACTTGACTTTTTTTTTTTTTTTTAAAGTCAAAGAAGACACATGGAAAGGAGACACATTACAAATTTATACACATTTCTAACCACCATATATGTAACCTCCCCCAAGCTTGGCTAAAATCCACTTTAGCAACAACAATTCAACTATCCTAATCCCCGGATGGGAAGGATGAACTTATAGGCTCGGTATGCTTTTGTGGAGTTTCCAAAAAATAGGCAATAAGGCACAACGGGCTTCAAGCAAAGGATACATGAATAGGGTGGCCAAGGATGAAAAGGGTTAATAAAAACAATGCCTCAATCCTATTAATGTCATGCACATAAGTCGTGAGTGTGGCCTCAAAGAAGATATTAATGCAAGTTCTAGAGTTAGCACACACAGAGAGTTCACACACATGAAGAAAACGAGAGACTTTTGCAAATGTAGTCCAAGGAAGGCCAACAAGCTCGCTAGGACATTTTGTCTAGAGTGTCGGTTCTAACGTATCTTAGTCAAAGTCCACATGCTCAGGTCATTGTCATAGCTTTGATCAATCATATCATGCTCATAATGCAATTTGTAATATCAACAACCAAGGCATATTAAGAGGATTCATGGTATATGTACTGTTATGAGAATCCACAAAGGATCAAGCAGGGCAAATATGCAACTAAAAATTCAAATGCAAACAAAAAATGCAACTAATCATGCAAACTATATGCAATGCAAAATGAAAATACTCCCCTCCCCCAAGCTTAAAACCTACATTGCCCCCAATGTAGAGAGTAAAAGCGTAAGGAAAAAGAAGTACTCACCATGAATCCGATGGATTGCCTCCCACCCAATGCTTGTTTTAGGTCATTAGCTTGACCTCCCACCACTTTCATGTACTTGGATCGGGAGGGTCGGTGGTACCCTGCTTGATCGGGTCAGGCGTGATAATAGGCTTCAGCCGATGACTTTGCACTTTGAACTTTCCTGAGTTTTTATGCCATAACATGACCGTCCCGCCTTTCAGAACTCGAGTCACCCTATATGGTCCTGACCATCTTGTCCCCTTAGGACCTGGAAATATGTTAGACTTTTCATGGGATAACAACACCATATTTCCACTCTTGAGCTCAACCCTTGTCTTGGCCTTCTTCCGTTTCGTTGGCGTTTGCCTTTTCTTCGCACTAGCATTCTCATAAGCATCCAAGTCCAGATTTCCCAAACACTCATCAAGCAAACCAGCTATGTCCGATAAGATCTCCTCTTGCCCAGGATCAACCTCAATCTTACAGCAGGTACCTGTGATAGGAGCTGGTGGAGTGTCTTTGTATATCTCAAGAAAGTAGTCCTTGAAATATTTATACTCAATCTTCTCTTCCCCTATTGTGAATGAAAGCTTCCCATTCTTGACATCAATATTAGCCCCAACAGTGGCTAAAAATGGTCTCCCAAGGATGATGGGAGTTTTATCACTAACCTCCATGTCAAGTATCACAAAATCTCCTGGTATGAAGAACTTTCCCACTTTCACAGGGACATTTTCTATTATCCCAGCAGGATGAGTAACAGACCTATCAGTCATAATGAGACGCATCTTGGATGGAACAGGCTCATCCAATTTCAGTTCTTTACAGATTGACAAAGGCATAACATTGACACTAGACCCGAGATCACAAAGACAATTATAAGTGAGATTGCCAAAATATGCAGGGATAAAGAATTCACCCGGATCTTGTAGTTTCTTTGGCATCTTCTCAGCGCAGTCCATTGTCAGGGCCACAGTCTCATAGTCCTCTAGCCTTCTCTTCTTGATCAGAATCTCTTTCAGGAACTTAGCATACGCAGGCATTTGAGTGAGGACATCTGTAAAAGGTATATCAACATACAACTTCTTCATCATCTCCTTAAACTTCACAAATTGGTGCTCTAGCTGTATCTGAATCTTTCTCTGAGGAAAAGGAAGAGGTGGCTTGTATGGCGGGGGAGCAACATACTTGGGTTCTTCTTCTTGTGGCTTCTCCACAGGCTCCTTTGTCGCTTCTTTTTCTCTTGGACTGTTCTCTTCCAACTGTTTTTCTTCACTCAGAGAGACAGCCCTGCAATGCTCCCTAGGGTTGACTTCAGGTTGACCAGGAAGTTGACCAGTAGGCCTAGGAACATTCATAGCAATTTGGGCCAACTGACTCTCCAATTGGTCCATCCTCTTAGGCAAGCTCTCAAAGTTTTCAGCCTTCTTGGATAGGGCTTCCAACTGAGAAGCAATGATCCCTTGATTTTTAGCCATTTCCCTCAACACAGACTGAAGTGCAGAATTATCAAAGGTCTGAGCGGGTGCTTGCGGTTGAGAGAGTCCCGGTTGGAACCCTGGAGGTGGTCTTTGTTGAGCATCATCATTCTTGTAGGAAAAATTAGGATGATTCCTCCAACCGGGATTATAGGTGTTGGAATATGGATCGTTCCTGGGACCCCGATTGAAGGTGTTCATGTAGTTTGCCTCACCTTGGGTGTCACCTTGAGCAGCAAAAAGTTGACATGATGAAATAGTATGATCACCCTCTCCACAAAACTGACAAGCAACACCAGATACAGCCTGAGTGGATGACCCTGCACCCTGAGCTTGAGCCTTCTGAACCAACAAATTCAGCCTCTTGACCTCTTGTGACAAAGCATCCATTTGAGCCTGTTGGTGTGTCTCAGAACTAACCTCATACATCCCTGTTGGTTTCTTTGAAGTTGAGCGAGCATCACTGTAATAATGAGAGTGTTGAAAAGTGTTCTCAATCTTCTCTCAAGCTTCATCAACTTCCATTTCCATGATTCTACCACCAGCTGAAGCATCAATAATAAGTCGAGTTGAACTATCAACAGCGTTGTAGAAGACATGTAGCAAGGTCCATTTCTCTTGCCCGTGATGCGGGCACACCATCAATAGCTCTTTGAATCTCTCCCAACCTTCATATAGAGACTCGTCATGGTTCATCTTGAAAGCAAGAATTTGATTCCTCATCTCAGCTGTCTTCTTAGGTGGGAAGTACTTGTTGAGAAATGCCTTGGTTAACTCATCCCAAGTGGTAATAGATCCATGAGGTAAGGCCTTGAACCAAGCATTGGCCCTGTCTCGTAGAGAGAAAGAGAAAGCACGCAGGAAAAGTGCATCTTGAGAGACATCATGAATCTTCACTGTATCCATCAGCTCAATAAAAGTAGCCAAGTGCTGATGTGGGTTTTCAGAAGGAAGACCTCCAAATTGATTCTGCTGAACCATGTTGATTAGGGAGGGTTTCAGCTCGAAGTTACGGGCTGCCACCGGAGGTCGAACCACACCAGAAAGAGGACCAAGGTGGTTGGGCATCACATAATCACCCAGAGTCATACGTGGCTGATCATCACCGCCCAACAAGCCACCGTTTCCTCTACCAGCCATCTCTTGCACTCTAATTTCACGTTGTTGCCTTCTTCTTAAGAGAAAAGTACGCTCAGGTTCGGGATCAAAGTCGTTGAGATTATTAGCACTCAGGACTCTCCGCATTCAGAAGAAAACAAACCTGAAACCAAAGCCAAAAGGAGGAGGATCAAAACACACAAAAGACTTAGTCGAACCAGTTGTAGGGAAAACAACCGATACTAGCAATTGTCCCCGGCAACGGCGCCAAAAACTTAATGTGGCGAAAACCTACCCACACGTGTATGGGGTCAGTTGTAGCTATTCAAGTGTCGTTCCCACGAGGACAATGTAGTACCTTTTGTAACTAAACTGGTAAGCTAAGCCGCAAGAAAGGTTTGTTCAATTAACTAAGAAATAATGATTGCAAATGTAAGTAAATTCAAATGATGGGAAATATCTAGGATTAAGGATCCCCACAATAATGCATTGGTAAACTTATGCGTGTTTATCTCAGAATAGCATGAACTCGTTTGACGGTAAGTTATCAAATATCACTACTAATTCCTTTCAGACAATAGTAGACGTATCTAAACTCCAACTAACAATCGCTGTCGCGCAAAGCTAATCAAATTTAGACCCATTGAGCACTTAGAATCTAGGATAAAACCGGGTTAACATTCACTTTCGTGCTCCGTTAATTCCAGACTAACCTAGGGTTTCTATGATAACTTAGGACTCCGCAAGAACAAACAAGTTTATTCAGGTTCAATTCATAGTAATTCCAACAATAGTAATCTCCTTTCAGACTCATACCTTGTCTAATTCATTCATTAGGAATCTCCTTTCAGACTCAACCTAATAGAATTTCTAATTGATAAATAACCAATAGCAATAAGAACCCTAGAATTGAATCAAGCAAGAATTCATGCTACCAATTCAGACAAACACAAATTGTAAGTCTACCAATACATTATTGGGGTCACCCCAATCCTAGATAAAGGGGATTAGCCTAGCACGCTTGGGGAATCAATCAAAATCATTGTATGAATCAGAGAAATCATTCAAATAGATAGAAAGAAGAGAAATACTTATTTCGATCCAAGAACAATCTCCAATCTTCAACCAAGAAAAACTCAACAAACACAACTAGGGTTTTTTTTAGAGAGAGATTAAGTTCAGAGCATGAGAAAAAGTGTATCCCCCAATTAAAACGTCCAGATCTGATAAAAATCAGGAGCAAAAGACATTTCAGCAGCAGAAAGACGTTACGGAAGCTGACTCGGTCCACAACTCGGTCGAGTTGTGGGCCGAGTTGTCGTCTGTCTTCTCTTGTCTTCAGTAACTTCGACCGAGTTCGCTGACTCGGTCCACAACTCGGCCGAGTTGTAGGCCGAGTTGTTCTCTGTTGTTCCTCTCCTATTCGGTGGCTAAGCCGAGTTCGCTGACTCGGTCCACAACTCGGCCGAGTTATGGGCCGAGTTGTTCTCTGTTGTCTTTGCTCTTCATAGCTTGGCCCTGACGACTCGGTCCATAACTCGGCCGAGTTGTGGGCCGGGTTGTGGACTGTTGTTCCTTCGTCTTCACTAGCTCGGCCGGGCTTCCATTTTGAACTTTCCTCGTCTGATCTTGGCACTTGTATTTCGACCATGGCGCCATCTCTTCTAGTCGTCCACCCGAACATCTTCACTAGTAGCTCGATTTTCTTGAAAACGCCTCCAAACGATCCTGAAATCACAACTACACAAGAGTAGACTCCGAACACTATAAAATCTATGAAAACCAAATAAAACTAAAATAAAAAGGAGCAAAACAAACCTATTCAAGAGAAATAAACATGATCTAAACTAGCCTAAATGCATGCTATCAGCTTACAATACGCCGCAAATGTGGTAGACCACTTGGTTCTAAAGACCTAAAACCAAGAAAAAAACTAGGCGGCATAACAACACAATAGATTCTGCACCAATTGCTCATTCAGGGGGCGAACGAGACAAAAATGAACATGACAAAGAACCCCAGAGAATATGGAGGGTCCAGTGAAAACCATTCTAGATAATGATAAGGATGTTGATAATTATGAAATCTCAATCAATTATGTTTCCACTGCAACACAGTGGAATAAAAAAGAAATTGATGTTGATGAGATATTTGCATACTCTGTCGCCACCAAAATAGTAATAGATAATGATGATATTGAGCCACAAACTATTGATGAGTATTGTCGTAGACACGTCTGGCCAAAATGGAGAGAGGCAATCCAGACTGAATTAAAATCGCTTGAAAAACGTGAAGTTTTTGGTCGTATAATACCCATACCAATGGGTATAAAACCAGTAGGCTATAAATGGGTATTTGTACGAAAGCGAAATGAGAAAAATGAGACAGTGAGATACAAGGCAAGACTTGTAGCTCAAGGATTTTCTCAAATGCATGTGATAGATTACGAACAAACATGTTCTCATGTAGTTGATGCAACTATATTAAGATTTTTAATTAGCCTAGCTGTTTCAGAGGAACTATAAATGCGACTTATGAATGTCGTAACAACATATTTGTATGGATCACTTGATAGTGATATCTATATGAAAGTTCCTGAAGGACTAAAACTACCAGAAAAGCATAAAGCAAAACCCTGAGAAATGTTTTGTATAAAGTTATAAAGATCATTATATGGTCTAAAGCAGTCTGGAAGAATGTGGTACAACCGACTTAGTGAATATCTCATTAAAGAAGGTTACAAGAATGATACCATTTGTCCATGTGATTTCATTAAGCAATCCAAATATGGGTTTGCTATTATTGTAGTATATGTTGATGATTTGAATATTATCGGTACGACCGATGAACTTGAAAATGCTGCAAAATATTTGATGAAAGAATTTGAAATGAAGGATCTAGAAAGGACCAAATTTTGTCTCGGTCTACAAATTGAGCATTTGGATGATGGAATTTTCACCCATCAAACAAATTATACCGATAAAATTTTGAAAAGGTTCTACATGGACAAAGCACATCCATTAAGTTCACCTATGATAGTTCGCTCTCTTAGTACACATGATGATCAATTCCGACCTCGAGAAGAAGACACAGAAGTACTTGGTCCTGAAGTCCCGTATTTGAGTGCGATTGGTGCATTAATGTATCTCGCAAACAATACGAGACTAGATATTGCTTTTGTTGTAAGCTTGTTATCAAAATATAGTTCACAACCAACAAGGCGACATTGGAATGGAATTAAACATGTGTTCCGATACTTACGAGGTAATCTTGACCTTGGATTGCATTATCATAAAAATGCAAATGCTACTCTTTTTGGATATGTGGATGCAGGATATTTATCAGATCACCACAAAGCAAAATCTCAAAATGGCTATGTATTCACGTATGGAGACACATCCTCAAATCATGCAGAACTCATTGCTCTTTATGAAGCTAGAAGAGAATGTGTCTGGTTGAGATCAATGATTGGATATATACAAAAAGAATGCAGACTTAAGACAATCATTGATAGTCTAACCAAGATATATGAAGACAACTCAGCATGCATCACATAAATAAAGGAAGGTTATATCAAGGGTGATCATACCAAGCACATTTCACCAAAATTATTCTCAACCCATGATCTAGAGAAAGAAGCGCAAAATTGATGTCCAACAAATCCGATCATGTGACAATCCTGCTGATTTGTTCACAAAAGTATTACATCCCAAGAAGTTTGAAGAACTTGTGTTTAAGATTGGAATGCGCATATTTCGAGAAGTATGTTAATCTCAGGGGGAGAATTATATGCACTACACTCTTTCTTTCTTTTTTTCGATCAAGTTTTTATCCCATTGGATTTTTCCTGACAAAGTTTTTAATAAGGTAGTAATATCAAGCGTATAAAGCAAGTTGTACTCTTTTTTCCTGTGTTATGGTTTGTATCCCACTGGATTTTTCCTAGCCAGGTTTTTAACGAGGCAACCATGACCTTGAGAAAATGTGAGTATTCAAGGGAGAGTGTTATAAGATGAAGATTAAGGTGAATTATTCACCTTTTACTATACATTTGGCCGATACGGCCTTTTGTAATTATGGCCCTTACGACCCTTAAGAGTCAGAAGATATATACGGCTAGATGACTTCAGCCTTTTATCCGACAAACCAAAATTTTGACTATAAAAACAAATATAATATTATGTAAAAACCGTTCATGAATTGAACAAAATTTTCTTCCATTTGTTCAAAATCTCGCAAGAGGCGCCAATATATATAACTGAAAACGCCAATAATGAGAACTACGCAGTAGCTCGGATGGCACGTCATTACTGTTATACTGGATTACAAATCAATACATATTTCTTACATTTAGTGTTCTACTTGAACAATCATCCAATTCTTATTATATTTTTCATCTAATATTCATGTTTATAAAACTTAAAATTAGTTGTTAATTTATTTTATACGGATTACTACTTTAAGTTATAATTTTTTTTATTGTAAATCTTATCTAGGCTGACAAATAAAATATGATTTTTTAAAGTATTGGGATGATCATGAATATTATACATAATTATCTGATTTGAGATATAACTATAAGCCTAAAATAATTTTGTACAGGGTCTCCAGTATCGACCCTGGTTAATAATAATATATATTTCCATGTTCGAGTAATGCGTTACGTAGCTCGTTAGGCCTACTAGTATAGATAGTTTGTTTTAAAAATTAACGACAATTAATAAAGTTAAGTGACATATTTACTTGAATAGTGGCAAAATGCATAATTTTAATTAGAATATTTTGCACAAAATTTATACGGAATTTTTGTGTGATATCCTTGAATTTTTGCAATTTTCGCGAAATACCCGAAGGTTTGAACTATTTCGCGTGATACCCCTGAGGTTTTGAAATTTTTTGCCAAATACCCTTGACGTTTTAAACTGTTAAATTTTTGTCTGAGCCGTTAACTTACAAAAAAATAAAAGAAAAAAAGAAAAAAAATTTGCTTTCCCGATTCTCCTGTTTCGGCTTCTGGATCTGGTCGGGATCTCGACCTCCGCTCCTCTCCCCCTGGGGCCACCCGATTGTCGCCGCCTCCTCGCCTAACGCATCCTCCTCTCCTTCCCCGCCGTCTCCCACCTCACAATCTACTCCCGCTCCTCGTCTTCCTCCCTCCTCTACCTCCTCCTCTCCTCGCCGGAGCACTGACGTCTCTCTCCCACCTCAAGCTCGTCCCTCCCCAAGTCGACAACCACCGCTCAAGCAACTCCATTTCACCCTTACCCCCTTCTGATACTCCATTTCCTTTTGTAAACCCAACCCCGACCGTCTGTAAACCCCAACTCCATTAGAAACTGAGCAAGTTGGCGGTGGGTGGCTGGTCGGCGATGGGCGAAGAAGCTTGGGCCCAATGGCTGAGCAGTGACGACGTGCGAACACAACCAACGACGACGGCTATTGACGACAACGATGGCGGTGAAGCTTGGTTGTTGACGACATGGCTGTTGATGACGACGACGACGGCCGGTGGTTGTTGTCCGTTTGCGACCAACAAGGTGAGATTTGTTCACGGTCAAGTGTGATTTGGGACGAATTTTGGATTGGGTTGATATTTGGGGAATTGAAATTTATGGGTTGAAATTGAATTTAGGATTTTCACTTTTAGGGTTTGAATTTTGATTTGGGGATGAATTTGAGTTTTATGGGGGATGCTTGCTTGCTCAATTTCCAAACGAAAATGGAGTATTGGGATTAGGTGTCTGCTTGCTCAATTTACAGAAGGAAATGGAGTACATGGGGTGTGAAGTTTTGCTTCTTTTTTTTATGTTTTAATTTTGATTTTTTTTAGAAGATGACGGTAACTTGTTTAAAGTTACTGTTTTATAACGTCGAGGGCGTTTTGTGAAATTTGTAAAATATTTAAGGGTACCATGTGAAATTGATCAAATTTTCGGATATTTCGCGAAAATTGTAAAAACTCGGGAATATCATGCGAAAATTCCGAAATTATATTTGGGTTAAAAATTGCATTCAATTGCAACTACATTTCATTCATATTTTGGGGGGGGGGGGGGGGGGGGGAATGATGCGTGTGCACACAGTACTTCTATGGAATCAACCTCAGCAAATCATAGCTCATCAAATTCTGTTAAAACAGAATAGTCCTCAATAACTAATTTACTTACTCTTGTAGCAGTAGAAAAACAAATTTAGGCTTGAAGAGGCCACTGATGAACAAGAGAGAAAAGGAATCAAATACAAAAGGCTTTATACAAATACAAAAGGGAGTGCACGTGACACTCACGTGACTCGTCTACTCTCAACAACGTACATCACACATACAAATATTCTCATAGTTGCTCTTGTATATAAAAGGAGTTGTGTCTTCTTCTTGTAAACACAGACAAGATAATGAAAAACTCTATCACACATCTATTCTTCCCTTTGTCCTCCTATACTTCTATCAAACCTAACACCATGTGTACCTCATTTTACTTTATTTGAAACGTCAACAAATTTGTGTGACATGCATGTTGTTCACTAACAAAAGTACCATTATTTAAAGTATCATATATAAGAGTAAAGAATTATTCTGGAAATTTATAAATATTTTAATTATTATAAAATAGTTATCACTTATAGATATAAATAAAATAAGGATAACTGATGATTAGATAAAATTTTATAAGATGAAATGGTTAATTTTACGCAAAATCACTAATCTACTGTATAATAACTAAAGCAGAATACCATTTGCGTCACGTGGCGCCCCTAGAATGAGCCCGAAAATTACACTGCCACGTGGCGCCGCGATATTGATTTGGACACGTGTCGCCACTACTACAATATTGAACAAATGAAACGGTTATTGCAGCGGTTTTGGATTAGGCAGCGGTTTAGGATAGCGGTTGGCCTATTGAAGCGGTTTTTTGCAGCGGTTGAGGGTATTGCAGCGGTTGGGTGTAGCGCTTGACTCAAATGCAGCGTCTGTTGCAGCGGTTATATTAATAAAATCTAATGAAGCGGTTTTATTAATCTAATGCAGCGGTTTATAAAATAGAAAAATAACTCTATTGCAGCGCTTCTAATTGACCCCGCCTTATTATTATTTATTCCCAGACCAAAAAAAATTTAAACCTAGACTGAAGCAAAGTACGCAGTAGCAGCGGCGATGGAAGCTCTTCCCCAAAACTAGGTTTTTTCATGCTCTAATTTCGAAGGAGATTTCAATCGATTAGGGTTTTTTGTTTCTCAAATTCGACGAAGGTTACTTGGAATGGCTGGTTAGGGGTGTTGCTCGTCTGTCGAAGGAGAATCCCCAATTTGGTCTTACAAGGTATTTTTTGCCATCGATTTTGCTTTTGTTGCCTCCTTCCCGTTTGTTATTTGCTTTCTCTTTCACTCCTCCATTGCTTTCAACTTTCAGTACAACAAGGGTTTCATTAGTTCCCCAATTTGGTGCTCAAGTCGATTGCTAGACTCTTCAGCGGCTTCCTTGTCAACAGACCGAGTTGTGCGTTTTCTTTCGTCTTCCAAGTGTAAGTAGCTCTCTATTGACATATACACCCTTTAGCTTGTCGAAGACCCATTCTGCTTTCTCTTCCAGGCTGCTAATTTTTTTTTGTTACTTGATATGAGAGAAATTGTTGTTGCTAGTCTTGCATTGAACTTTTCCGTGTCCTCAGCCTGCTTCTTCAAGTAGGAGTTTAATTCGGAAAATTGTGTCCAAATGAAATGTACCTTGTTATTTTTAACCTGTACAATCATAGTGATATATCATAGTTCTGTCAACAGTAATAGAAAATGGCTTTGAGAGCAAATAATACCTCCTTTTAAATTTTTAATGAAGCATCAGTAATTGAACACAGAGGGCAAAGTCTAAATGCTGAGAGTAGATCTAACAAAACACAAACACACACAAGAACACAATAATTGAACACAGGGCAAAGTCTCTCTGAAATTTATCAATCACTAATTGAGACACTCTGGCCAAGGATACTGCCTTACAATCAAACTTAAAGCAAATATTGATACCTAATTAGGGTAGAATACCCTTTTTCTTCTATAGCCTTCCTATGCTTCTATAGCTTCTAATGACCTAACAGACCCTGATCATCATCAGTCTCCCTGACATTCCCCATATCACAGCTAACAGCCTGCCCTTTCTTCTTTCGTCCCACCCAATCAGGAAATTTCTACCATGTACTTGCATGAGTTCCCCTTCTGTATCAGTTTGTTATTAAATTGCCATAACTTCAGTGCTGGTGGAAATAGCAAACCAACTTCCAGTTCCAGCCGAGCCTGTTCATTATTATTTATTGAGTGTACTAGTTAACTTGCAAATCTTATTTTGATATTTATGGGATATGAATTTTTTAGCTACACTTATTTGTTTGATCAAGGAAAAAGGTTCTCTTCCTTTGTAACCTTTGTAAAAGGGGTGTCACAGAATACATAAAATAGTTGGGGTGTACATGACATGAGCAGACCCCTTATAAGGAAAAAAGAGCCGTCGTGAACTTGACCCAAATTTCTAAATACATTGCTCCATATGATAGAATATGACTTGAGGCTTGTATTTTAATTGAGTTTTGTTATGGATCTTGACTTGGGACATTTTCTGTAATTGTTTTAGATCTATAGATACAATTAACAAATGAAATCATCATCCCGATTCCCGAGATACAGGCCATTGCCATCTTTTTCCGCCTGGTAGAAAGATGAGGTGTTGTGAACCGAAGAAATTGTCTAAAGTCATAATGTTGTAACTTAGGTATTTATTTTCTATAATGAAGGCAATAGACCCTAGTTAGGGTTTCTCTGGTGATCAATGTAATCAAAGGCAATAGCCTTTATGATTGTCCAGAGAGACTCTTCCTTTCTGCATGTAGTTTAGTGGAATCATTGGCATAGGGTATCCTTAGCTTCCCTAAACCCTTGTTTTTGGCTCTTGTGATTGTGTTTGTGTGTGCTCTTGATCTCCATCATTGTTATTAATGAATGCTGGTTCTGATATTTGTGGTAAATTGGTTGTTGCATGGGATTTTGGATACTGTTATTTTGGTCTACTTTGTCGTGGCTAATGGCCTTGGCCGGTTTGGTAAAGCTTTTTAATTCATGGTGCTTTTGCATATAATCTAGTCGTTGCATATTCTGGAGTCAATTTATGCGCTCTAATTTGTGCTTTTGGTACATCTTGACATCATAAATGGGGAAAAAAAGAAACACCACAGTTGTAAATATGCTATGAAATCACGTCTTTCTTCAATCACTATGGTCCCTCATAAAAAATCTTCAAATTCATGTCGATCCCACATACCTTCTTTCTTTCTTTGCTGTCCTTGGTTGTAAACTTGTAGTTTCTTTTTAAATGCAAAAAATTCTTGTGCCTACAAGCTTGTAAAATATTTTGATGTTCTATTTGTTATACAAAATCTGACTGTTTTGTCTACAGTTGAACATAGTTGTTACGGGACCAAAGCATCCTGGGGTTATTGGTGATAGCCGTTCTGGATCATTTTCCAGAGAAAGTGAGTAAGCCATGTATTGAGGTTTCTTTCACTTGGTGATTGTGTCCGGTTTCGTATGCATATCACTCCCTCTCTCTTTCTCTCTCTCTCTCTCTCTCTCTCTCTCTCTCTCTCTCTCTCTCTCTATATATATATATATATATATATATATATATATATATATATATCCCTTTCTTTGTATGTATGTTATTCTGTATAAATACACACATTCGAATAATGTGTTTTGGCGGCTTCTCATGTTTATGTGCTTTAAGCTTGTACTTTACTGTTGAAGAATGGATTTTTCTCGATATGGTCTTGATATGAAGCACTACCTCTCCGCAGTACAGTATGATTTCTTCTTCGTCTTGTGGGTAGTATGTAGGGGATTTTTAATCATGGTTAAAGTGTCTTTTTTTTGTTGTGTTCAGACATTAGGCCCTAGGTCAATTTCTGTGCTTTTATTTATGAGGTAATCACTAATCAACATATCTACTAAGTAGTTTCATTTCAGTAGCACAACAAATTCTAACATGTATATGAATATTTTGTTCTTCCAATTCTCATACAATTGGGACATTGTTCTGCAAGACTATATAATGTTGTTTCCTTGTGGTAGGCGAGGTTTGGCATGACACATTATTTGAGCTTTTGTCCTCCCAAGAAAAAGAAAACGCACTCCAAACATTTCAACTTCTTCAGCCACCATTTTAGCTTACATGCCAAACATAGCCTTAATATGAATTTCTACTTTCAAAATTCTTTTGATGCTTCCTTTAATTTTGGTTTAATTACTTCTGGTGCCCCTCCTTTGCTTTATTCTACAAGTAAATAGCATGGACATAGAGAGGGGGTATTTTTTCTTTGTTGAATGACATTTTAAAGCTCATGAGTCTCTGTATTTTACTAAGTTTGTACTTTGTTGTTGCTTTCTGGATATTATTGTCAATGCTCCTAGTCAGGTAACAAGTTGTCTTATCAATGTGCATTTTGGGAATTGTATTTTTTCTGATTGAATTTCTTGCCTTTGTGTTTTTGGCAATTGCATTTGAATTTCTTTCTTTTTATAAATCCCCGTGTTATATAATTGTTTGTTAATGCTCATGTTCAGCTTTGCATAATTTTTCTTATGGGTGTGATTACTTTCTGCAGAACTTTGCCACTGATTAGCTGTCTCATTTGCTCCTCAAAATTTCCACACCACAGGCCATGTCAATGCCAAATGAAGAGAAAAGCATCCCATCCATACTCGCATAAGGCAACAAAGATTGGTAATTTCTTGCCACATACAAATCTGTTGCTGATTCTCAACATAATTGGTCTGTGTGTCATCTATATGAATATTTTAGAGTTCACAAAAATGGAATGGTGACTGTTGTGGGTTGCTTGGATCCCTGGACATCTAGACTTAATTGCATAGGTCTTACAAAATTATTATGGCATATACCCTCGGCATCTCCTAAAAATATTAATGTCTAGATGTAGACTGTAGAAAATTGAGAATATGAGCTATTTCAATACAACGAAATCATTTCCTTAAGCCTGCAGTAGTTTTATACAAGTTCCCAATTTGTACGATTATTTGAACCCGACAAGAGTTTTTGTCTCATTCTCTCCGCCAGTATCACCATCTCTTTGGCCTTGCTCTGCTATTGATGAATTTCTCATGTCTTATATTGAAATATTTTTACTGTTTATGCAGGCTTTTCAAAGTGGGTTATTTGAGGATTGTTACACATCTACATTCCTTTTGCAGTAGACTTGGGTTGCTACGAGGTGGCCTCGGCTATACATTCAGGTGCGAAATTGTTTTTTTATGCTTGATTTATGAAAATGTTTTCAAATGTAGGTAAACTCAATTATGACATGTGCCTCGTTCAATTGAATGAATAGTCAACTTTATGTAATCATAGCATATACATCCACTAATTATGTTTTTGTCTCTGCTGCAATTTGGTAGATTATTTTGTTCCAAGACATGTGCCCCGTTCTACCATCTTAATGAGTTTGGTGTTTTGAGCATATCTTTTAGCTTGTCTGTGACGATTCCTGTGGATATTGAGAGTGGTACTGAAAAAGTTGTGTAGTTCATAATATGTATATATATGTTGGTTTCGTTTTTAATAGTTACTAAACGATGCCATTTTGTATTGTTTGAAATAGGAGAAAATGAAAGCACTTAAAACCTTAGAGGATGAAAGCACTAGCTCAAACCGATCCTTATTATGATGTAATTACTAAGAAGGAGCATACTGGGCGCTTGCGTATGTATGGACTAGGTGTCACGAAGTCAAGTTTGAAGAGCAAGGATCCCAAGACCCCATACAAGATTCCTTCGGTGTTCCTCGAAAGCATCACACCGTAAATGGAAAAAACAGTAGTTGAACAAGTATAGCAAAAACTCTCTTATATCATATCAAAGATACGAGAAGCCAATTAGGGAAGGGATGTTCTTATACCTGACTTTCCTACAAGCCAAGAAAATGCATCTAGTTCTAATGCTAATTCAACAAGGTGAGTTAGATTAATAATCTAAAGTCAAACCATAAGCATGTTTGAGTTTCTTATATGTTTGTGTTGATTTTAGGGACCCTGTCGATGAACTTGAGGGGACAGAAGATATGTGAGTTGCTCAGTGGATGTGTAGAGAAGGATGATGTTACATGAAGGTATGTTTTCAACTATTTCTATATGTTGTGCATATCCATTCATTTCAATTTTCTTTTGAATTACACTTATCCGTTGTTGGTGTTACTATTGAGTGAAATCTATTTGTAGATCCATTCATTGGTTATTTTTATTTGTTTTGCAGGTTTTTGATTCTATTGGACAATGAAGAAAACATGGATATAGTTGTATAGGATTAACACGTCTAGTTTTTAGATAATGATACTTTGATTTGGTCCATAATTTTGGTATATTAGCAGCTCTAGCTAGCTAACACTTGGTATATTAATTAGCACAAGTCAACTATATATGGACTTGGTTTTTTGGTATAATAGGTACACTTGGACAAGCTATGCACTTATATTGTAACTAACAAGTTTCTTATATAATGAATGAAATTTTAGTATTAAATATCATTTTATTAAGTAGGAAAAATATGTATATATATAATTAGCAAAAATAATTATGGATACGACAAAAAAAACACAAAAATTCAAAACCGCTGGAATATGTTGCAAAAAAAACACAAATCGCTGCAATATAAGCAAAATCTGCTTTATTAGATTTCAACTAACCGCTACTGTAGGTCAATATAACCGCTACAATAAAAAAGAAACTGCTGCAATAGCTAAGCCAAACCGCTGCTATAGGTTAACCAACCGCTGCAATAGATAACCACAACGGTTGCATTGTGCAAACCTAACCGCTGCAATTGGTAAATCAACCGTTGCAATAGCTAGCCCAACCGCTGCAATAGTTCATCACATCCGCTGCAATAGCTAGCCAAACCGCTGCAATAGGTGTTGGGAAACCGCTGCAATAGATAGTATACTAGCGGTTGTTGTTTCTGATAAAGCGGTTGTTGTAGTACTACCCAAACCGCTGCAATAGCATTTAGCAACCGCTGCATCAGGCCTAATGCAACGCAAGCAGATGAAGCGGTTAATAAACCTATTGCAGCGCTTGTTGACCGCTTCCTTAGGTCTTTATTGTAGTAGTGCGCGCTCCTGTTTTCTTGGTTGTATTTTCAAAAAACTAATAAAATCAAATAAAATAAAATTACTATCCATTTTAGCCGGATTTGCAAGCAGGCTGGAATAATTTTTATGCTCTAAATCTTTCTAAAAATTTACCAATTAATATTCTATGTCCTATAATTTGTGTATATAATCAAATCTCTAATCATGAATAATTGGCAAAAAATATTGCACAAAATCATGGATAGTTGTGTTGTTCGTGATTGTTACAACCTGTAATAATAGAAGATTGCGGGAAAATTATTGTTACAACCTGTAATAGAATCAAAATCATGTGCTCTCATAAAAAAATATTGCACAAAAATTAACCAGTTAATAACATTATGCAATGGTATTATGCAACTGGAAATGCACATTTATTAGAAATGCCCAAACTTAAACTCAACATGCAAGAACTAAACTTGAAATAAAACTAAATCTACACCATATACTACACATTCTGCAAAACTTGCAATAACTGAACATGCACAAAAATTGTCACCTTTAAAAATGACAACACATTTTGCAAAACTTGGAAGAACTAAACTTGCATATATATGACAAGTTTTGACAACACATTGCACAAAAACTGAACCTACACAATATTAAAACTTGCAAGACTAAAACTGAAGCACACACAAATCACCCTCAAAACTGACAATAATGCAAATTATGCCACAAAAAATACACGGCCCGTATGGCTCAAAACACACATTCTGCAAATGCTGCCTCAAAACACGCATTCTTCGAATCTTTCTGCTACTGACAAACTAAAATACATCGAACCTGTCCATAAACAACTATGCATATTATCTTTAAAAAGATTCCAATTGCAAGATATCCACAATAAAGTCAAAATAATTAAGTCAGTACAATATGGCAAAATATTACATAATAAAAAAGATCTGGTACTGAAAATCTATGTTTTCCAAAATTAAAAAAGATCTGGTACTGAAATATATGGCAGAATATCACAGAATAAATAAAACGGTTTGTGTGGCTTATAAAACTACAACCTCTCAGTCAATTTCAGTACAAACAACTGGACATTTCAGTACAAACAACGAACCATGTTTACTCATTTACCAGGTAATTTATTCTGCAATTTTTTTGTTTGTCTTTCATTGATTTGCAAAAATATGCGTCTTTCATTACAATTTCACCCAAAAATATTCGCCTTTCAGTACATCTTTACATGCTGATATTGATTGTACATGCACCCAGAAATTAAAACTACAACCCCACAGTCAATTAGCAGGTAATTACATCTTTATAACTTTGTTTGTCTTTCATTGCACATGTTGATATTGATTGTACATGCACCAGAAATTAAAACTACAGCCCCACAATCTTTCATTTAGTATTATTCGTCTTTCATTGCAATTTCACCCAGAAATTCTATATGTTGATATTGATTTGCAGAAATATTCGTCTTTCATTACAATTTCACCCAAAAATATTCGTCTTTCATCCTTTCAGTACATCTTTACAATTTTTTTCGTCAAATCACCCAAAAATTATATATGCTGATATTGGTTCTACATGCTGATATTTTGTTTGTCTTTACAATTTATTTCTTGTTGTTTTCAGTCTTTCCCGAGTAGGCATGACTATTTGAAAGTTTGTGTAGAAGTACAAAAATCAGTAATTAGAATATAACTTGAGAAGCAAAAGGAAATAATCTAAATTTTAATTTCAAAAGTACTACCTTGCAGAATTTAGTGTCGTGAAAATTGTATTTCCTACAGAACTATGCTCTAGAAAAAAGGTACCTTTATATCTACTGTTGTTCTGTATATTTTTTTAAAATAATGTAGATAATTTTCTTTAATATATGATATATATGCAATAAAGAAAAATATAAGCATCCAAGCTCTTATAGTTATGCAAGATTGATTTAAGGTCTACCCATTATGTATAAAAATATAATAACAAGACTTAGGGATATAAGTTGACAGATATTGAGTATCAATATTTCAAAATAAAAATTACTACACAGTTGTATCATTTATATGGGGTACAAGAAGTTCATACCCTATTAAGGCAACAGTTTGCAATTACAATAATGATACACGCAATGATTTTGATTCTTGGCCTGCACGACTGCACACATGAAAATTTCCAAAAACGACAAGTCATTTTTTAAAACAACCTTCAAATATTCCCTTCAGCAAACATAGAGACATGCAAATATGTTGTAATGTATTCTACAAGGTTTTTTATGGACTTACAATAGAAGCAGGATATCCTTTTTCATAAGGTACTCCATCAATCAAGAATTTACAGATCGACCTCCCTCGATGTGTAATAAATGAACAAAAACAAAATAGAAGTGTTTAACATATTTACAAACTATGAAAGCAATCAACAATGAGAAAACGATTAATACTAGAAGTTAATAGGACGTTTTACTCAATGTAAAGTTTTTAGGGTTTCAAACTTAAGGGATCTCTAGAGAAAGAGACAGAGAGAAAGAGAGCGAGAGAGAACGAGAGACAGAGAGAGAGTGACAATCTAAAGAGATAGAGAGCTTAAGGGATCTCTAGAGAACGAGAGAAAGAAATAGAGGGAGAGAGCTTACATTTATCCACTGTGGAGCTCAAAAGAACCTTCTTCTTCTAGATCTCCTCATGAACCTCTAGATTTGCTCATCAACAACGTGTTTAAAAGATAGGCATGTCTTCTTCGAAGTTTTTGTTTTGGATATGAAATCTTAGAAAAATGAAAGAGAATGTGTGACCTGTTAATTAAGAAAGATAGAGAGGAACGAGGAAGGTATGTCACGTCACGTATTAAGAAAGAAATTTGTCCATTGTTATGAATCTGGAAGGTTTGAAAAAGAAACAAAAAGGTTTGAAGGTGGAAGGTTTCATAGACAGACACAGAGCGAGAGAGAGAGAGAGAGAGAGAGAGAGAGAGAGAGAGAGAGAGAGAGAGAGAGAGAGAGAGAGTCGGTAAATGTGAAATAGACGTATTTGAGTTGTGTGGTCGATTTCAATCCGAACCCTCTAGATAGATTCAGAAATATCTTCATTTTTTGAAGTTCGTGTAAAAACAAATATATCTTTAATAGAAATAGCAGGTTTCGTAATTGGGCCAAAATTTAAATCCGTCGACTTTATTTTTACTTGGGCCCATAAGCCCATTCAAATTTAAATAGCATGCTTCGTAATTCTAGGATTATGTATTATAGAATATTTTTGTATGGACTCCAATTAAAACATTGTGAATGTTATATTTGGGCCCATTAAATGTGTCGAATCTCATTAATATTTATACAAATAATTTCAGCCCAATATGCCCATTAAATGTTTAGTACACAGAAATATCAATTTACCTTCATTTAATGGGCCAATAAGCCCATTAAATGTTTATCAATTTCATTTTAATTTTGTCAAGTTGGGCCAATCAGCACATTAAATGTTGTATTAAAATATATATACATAATGCGATGAAATATAAATTAGTTAAATTTGTATTTGTTTCTATTAGGCCATTAAATGTTAGTGGGCTCGATAATATTGTTAAACATGTAATGGGCCAATAAGTCCATTTATTAATTTTAGTTGTGATAATGTTGTATCAAATTTTATGTATACATAATGGGTCGGACTTACTAATTTGTTATTTAAGTATTTGGGCCTTTAAGCCCATTAAAGTTTATCAGGTTTATTAACAAGTTATCAGGTTTATTAACCCAATCAGTAAACCTTTTGAAAATGTTTTAATTGGGCCTTGAAGCCTATTGACCCAATTTGACTACTAAACATCATATGACAGCCTATACAAATTTAGCATACAGATTTAGATGTAATGGACCAATAAGCTAAATATGTTATACATATTTTTTTAGCAATAAACATATTTAAAAAAAATTACTCGGTTGATTCAAGTTTATCTATACAGATTGGGCATGAAATAATGGGCTAGAAAAAATATATTTTTGATAATACTGTCAATGGGCCTAGAAGCCCGTTAAACATAATCAGGCAAATTAATAATATTCCACATATTATGGGCCTATTAGCCCAGTAAATAATTTTAGGATTTGTTTTTAAATATACATATATTAACATTAAATAAGTCGGTTACGTTTGTAATCCAGTAAAAAAAAAAATTGTACGAACCAGTTTTTCAATCTGTTGTATCATTTTTATTTGGCCCCATTAAGCCCATTATAGAGTGTAGAGGCTCATTAATATGTGTACAAATAAATTTGGCCCAATAAGCCTATCAAAGGGTTCAGATCTCCAAGCTAGAGGTTCATATCTAGAAAACTCAATAAATGTTTAACAACTTTTTCTCGAGGCTTCTTATTTGTTGAGCTAAAGGGTTCAAAATCTGTACAGACATTGTATAGAATACTAGGTTACATTTTTTTTAAGTATTAATATGCATAAAGTAGATTCTAAAGATTAAACGCATTATAATATATTTATATTATATACTAAACGAATAACATTACACTTATATTTAAATTTTAAGTATTAAATGTTTTTAATATAAATATATAAATATCGATTAAGAGTTATTATTCGGTTGTAGCTATTAATTTTTTTCTGAAATCAATTTTTTAATCCGTGTAAAAAATCTCAGACTAAAACAAAAACATTCAAACAAAGAAACACACATTTTTTTTTTGGAAAAAGAATTAAAACAATGTCCCAAGAAAAAAAAAACAAGACCGAATGAAATCCAAAATCCCACCTAAAAATTGTTCCTCCAGTTGTATTGAACAAAAGGCAGTGAGGCATTTCAAAAAACAACAGAGGGCGAGATGCATTTAAATAGATATACAGACAAATATCTTACATTTTGATTCCCTTGATGACGGTAGGTAGAGCGACATAATGAACACCGAAGAGCATATGAAATGAAATTAGGATCTTACAAACAGAGATCCTCACCAACGTCCAGATGTCCTCATATGAATTTTTTATTATAAATTTTGTCAGAGAGTAATTAAACAGGATAAAAAAAATTAAATCAAATTAAAAGGAATAGGTCGAGCATTTCAAAAGGAATGGAGCATTTCAAAAGGAACTGGTCGCCATAGATTGAGATAAATTGAGATAGATAGAGATATTACATATGTCGGAAGGTACAATCTCACGAACACCGAATTTGTAGGGCTCCATAACCTACTTTTAATGAAGACGAAGGGTCACATATCTCATAAAATTGTGGTTTGGGAACCCTCCATTACCAATCTCCAGATCTGCTCATCTATCTGTTGGTGTCCTTTGCATGGTGTAGGAATCGGTCACATATCTCAGAAAATTAGGGTTTATGTATGATTTTTCCAATCTATAAAATAATTAACATAAGAAAACGATATAGAAAGACATCGAGAGAGTGGGAGGAACTCACGCATGGGTGGATTAGGGTTTAGTTTACCCATCAGTAGATTGATCCATAGTCTCCTCTTCTTCTCCCGGTGGTGGAATCTAGATCTTTTGGCGGTGGTTATGTATGGCTTAACCCTCCAGACGAACGACGAAAAGGCGAAGGGAGTGGCGAGAATCCCTTTTCGCTTTTATATCTGTAAACTGATCTCTTCAAACTAATTTGTTTTGGATCTGAAATTTGTGAAAAAGGAGGAAGACAAACGATGAAGGAGATAGATCGTTGGCCGAGATTTACAGAAAGAGAAAGACAATCGGCGAAGTTTACAGAAGGCGAAGGTTGGAAATGGATTTCAGCAAAGGTTGAAGAAGACAGAGGTTGAATAAGGCGAATGATGATTTTTTTTAAAAAAAAATCGCCATGGATTTGTAAATTTTAAGCTTGAAGCTTCACAGAGAAGAAGAGGGAAAGAGAAACCAAAACGCCATGGATTTGGATTTCGGCGAAGGTATAAGAAGGCGAAGGTTGAAGAAGTCGAAGGTTGGTTTTTTTGAGAGAAATCGCTATAGATCTATAAGTGTTGAAGCTTGAAGCTTCACAGAAAAGGAGAGCGAGATAGACAACCCAAAAACTGCAAATGAGATACTGATAGGGTTTTGACTTTCCCTTTAGAAGAATCTGGTAACGTTGCTTCGTATGGGCCTATAAGCCCATGAAACAAAATGGCTTAACATGTCCTAAAAACGTGATGAATCGGCCCTAATTACATTATGGCAGCTGATTAACCGGGCCTGTAATAAGCCCATAAAACAATTTAAATTAGCTGCTACTATTATGGCCCATCCAAATATAATAATTGGCCCATAAATTCATTTAATATTTAAATTATTTATTATATTTTTAAAATATTATAATAAATATTTAGTATTTACATATATTTTTCCTACTTTTGCATAAATATATTAAGTATTTACATATGTCTATATATTTTTATTATAAGAAAAATTGATTAGTATGTACATTTAATTATTTTATTTCAAATATATATAAGCTTTTTCAGTGATTGTGTTATGAACGAAATTAAGTCGATTGTATTCAATTGAATATATATATATATATTCTAGTGATTGTGTTATTAACTAAATGAAGTTTGTTGTATAAGCCGACTAACGATTAGGAGGCTCATTAATATTTTACACATTTAATGGGCCAATAGTGTATTAATTAATTAATTTCTGTTTATCAATATAAATTTATTAAAAAAAAATAGTTAGTTGTCTTAAATTTTATTATACATACTAGGCCCGAAATACATTTAAAAAAGTTTGTATTTGGGCCTATAAATCCATTACAGTTTATAAGGCTCATTAGTACTATTAATCATGTAATGGCCCAATAAGTCGATTATTTAAATTCAAATGCACGTTTCATTTTCATGTATTAGATGAACATTTTTATTATGCTTTATTATTTTAGTAGTATTGATGTTAGGGGTGTGGTTATTACTGTTTTAAAGACTACTTAGCCAATTTTTATTATTAATAAAGTTTGCCTCCATAGAGGCTACAAGATCATTAAGTAAAGCATTCCTAATACAATTAGGAGGATAACTAAGTTCAGAAAAAACAGAAGGCAATGATAAAGCATAATTTGCCAAGTACTATTATTTGGACGAAAAGTGAAAAGGCAATGACTTTATAGTGAGACATATACACCTTCTCTTCGCTCGACAGAATCATTCAATAAACTAGTTATATGTGTGTCTGTGCTACACACAGTTTCATAATATGTTTAATTAAATTTTATTTATAATTAGATTAATTTATATTTTTAATATATTAGTATACTTTATATAGCTTATACAATCAAATTTATCAAAATTTACAATCGGTTTTTAAATAGCGAAATAATATATTAAGGTATTCCATTATAGTTTACTAATTACTATGTTATTAATGTAATATGGGATGAAACAAGATTACTTTGTGTACTTTATAACAAAAGTTGTATAATTATATCTCATATCAAATTTATATAGAAGTAGTTTAAACATTTACTATTTAAGTGTTATTTTAAGTGGATACTTTGAGCTAATACAAAACCAAAGTGTTGAATTATTTTGATATTTGTTCTCCTCATTTTACATGTATGTTGAAGTATATTTTTTGGTTTCCAACTCATCTTTTAAAAACATATTGATAAAAATTATATTAAAATGTGAGCATTGGTAAATAAAGGGTTGAAAAAGAGTTTTTTTTTAAAATTAATTAAATGTATATATTAAAATTGAAGATTAGAGGGAATTGGTTTTATGTAAAATAGACTTAAATGTAAAATAGAGGAAAATGTGTAAAAGATAGGTCATTAATTGTGACAATATGTCAACTTGTATATATAGATAGATGATATTTGTTCTCCTCATTTTACATGTATATTGAAGTATATTTGTTGGTTTTTAACTCATCTTTTATAAAATAGTGATAAAAAATTATATTAAAATGTGAGCATTGATAAATAAAGGGTTGAAAAAGAGTTTTTTAAAAGTTAATTAAATACAATTATTAAAATAGAAGATTAGAGGGAATTGATTTTATGTAAAATCGACTTAAATGTAAAATAGATAAAATCGTGTAAAAGACAGGTCATTAATTATTACAATATGTCAACTTTTATATATAGATAAATGAGAGGAATGTAAAATTCTAAGAGAAGTACTACCTCTTTATTTATTCATAAACATATATTGAAATGCAAGTATTCACGTTGAAATTAATATATATAATTATTCCATGGAACTTCACAAATTTTGTTGCCTAAAATTTCTAAAAAGTTAGCATGATATTGATCAGCTCTACTTTGTAGTGCATAACTAGGAGTTGTTATCAGAGTTTTAGATGCCATTTGTGTGTGTTTAGGACATAAGTTAGGAGAATGGAGTTATGGAGAAGAAGTGTTGATTTGGTGGTTTTGAGTACGTAAATGAAGACTTATTGAAGATGGAGGCGAAGCCACAAGAGAAGACCACGAGCAATGAAGAAGAAGAGCAACATGAAGATTTCCGTGGGCGCGGAAGCCACCGCTGCAGTCGCGGATTGAAGAAACAACGAGAACGTCCAGAGACTTTTCCGCGGTCGCGGAATTCTTTCCGCGGTCGTGGCTACTATTCATACGCGGGATCCATGATTTTCTTCTGAGTTTCATTTTATTTTATTTCTTTTATTTCGTTTATTTCCTTTTAGGATTTTATTTCCTATCTTATGGAAACTAGGTTTTGCTAGGTTTATATCTTTCTTTTCATTAGCAGCCTTTTGATAATTCATTCACACATTATCGTTCAGTTTTTCCCTTAGAGTTTTTGTGCTTTGAAGACTATGAAGAACTAAGCAACTTTTGCTTAGTCCGACGATTGAAGCCTTCGTTTGTATTTGATTGTGAGATTATAACTTTATTTTATTTACTTTGATTATATCTTTTCTCTTTGTGCTTATTCCCATTGATTCTTGCTGATTTGACTGGCCTGATCATCTAGTTGATATTAGTGATTATCTCTTGCTAGGGTTTGGATATTTCTAGTTGAAATCCCTTATCTTGTGTAGCAACCACGATTTACAGGAACTAGTTGTGAATGTTTATTGTGAAGAGAATTGATTACATGTCGAGTACTGACTAGTTGTTAAGTATTGCATGTATCCTGGTTAATTCCTATGCTTACTGTTGCCTTTAGATTGAATCTTGATAGTTTCTTGGTTGTTTATTGATAAGTATTTTCAGGGCTAGTTGACATGTTGATCAACGCTACTTTGTAGTGCTTAACTAGGAGTTGTTATCGGTGTTTTGGGTACCATTTGAAAAGTTTAGAGCGTTATTGTAGAGTATGGAGTCGAGGAGAAGAAGTATGATATTGGTGGCGGAGAAGAGCTTAAATGAAGATATATTGAAGATGGAGACAAGCCACAAGAGAAGACAAAGATCAGAAGCGAAGAAGTGCAATAGTGAAGAATTCGCGGTCGCGGACGCCAGATCCGCGGTCGCGGAGAAATCGACAACGAGAGCCTTTACAGTAAGATTTCCGCGGCCGCGGAAGCTATTGCCGCGATCGCGTAAATCCCTTCGTCAGACGCGCGCGAGAAGATTTCGTCCGAGTTTATTATTTTACTTTATTTCCTTTTCTTTTATTTCCTTATTTCGTTAGTTTATTTTATTTTCCTTTTAGATGTTATTTGTTATCTTTAGTTTTAGGTTTTGGCTAGGTTTATAACCTAGTTGTTAGCAGCCACTTTGGGGAGGCATTCAGATTATTGAGAACTCAGCATTGTTTTTCCCTTTGAGTTTTTGTTTCAAGACTATGAAGAACTAAGCACCCTTTGCTTAGCCCGACGATTGAAGCCTTCATTTGATATATGATTGTGAAGTTATAATTCTATTCTTATTTCTTTGACTATATCTTTTCTCTTGAGCTTATTCCTATTGATTGTTGCTGATTTGACTGGCCTGATCAACTAGTTGATATTAGTAATTGTCTATTGCTAGGGTTTGGATATTTCGAGTTGAAATCCCTTATCTTGTGTAGCAAACATGATATTCTAGGACTAGTTGGACTAGTTTATTGTGAAGAGAATTGATTATGTGTTAAATGCTGCGAGTTGTGGTGTTGCATGTATCCTGGTTAATTCTTATGCTTCTTGCTGCTATTGTTCTAAATCTTGATAGTTTCTTGTGCGTTCGATAGTTAGGGTTACCAAGACTAGTTGGACTGATAACTATTTCAGAATAGGGACAGGAATATTCATAGGAAGGAATATAAATAATCTAGGATCAATGATCAATCAATCAAATGAATGGTGGATATTTGTTTGGCTAAGTACTTTTTCCCAATTGATTACAACCTTTTGCTTTTGATTTACTTTGTTTACTTGCAATCAAATCAACAAACCCCCTTTGTTACTTTGGCATACTACTTTGCATTAAGAAAGATAACTGATCAGCGCTACTTTATAGGGTTTAACTAGGAGTTGTTACTGGTGTTTTGGGTATCATTTGGAGATGTTTAAAGCGTTATTGTGGAGTATGTAGTTGAGGAGAAGAAGTGTGACTTTAGTGGTTTGGAGAAGCTAAACGAAGACTTATTGAAGATGGAGAGGAGACCACGAAAGAAGATCACGAGCCATGACGACGAAGACGCAACAGAAGCGAAGAAGCCGCAACAGAAGAGGATCCGCGGGCGCGGAATAGGCATCCGCGATCGCGAAAGTGTCGCCGCGGGCGTGGTTGGTCGCGAATTTCCAGGGCTTCTGGTCGCGGTTAATTCGAGAGCATCAGGGAAATTTCCGCGATCGCGGAAATTCTTCCGTGGTCGCAGAAATCTGTGTCAGGCGAGCATCGAGGAGTTTCCGAAGATTTCGTCCGAAGTTTATTTTATTTTATTTATTTCTTTTTCTTTTATTTATTTATTTCGGTAGGATTATTTTATTTTCTTCTAAGATTAGACTTGTTATCTTTTTAGCATTAGGTTTGGTTTTCAGGTTATTTAACATAATTTCCATAGCAGCCTTTGAATTCAGTTTTTCATTCTACGTTCAATTTTCCTTTGGAGTTTTATTTTCCCTTCAAGACTATGAAGAACTAAGCACTCTTTTCTTAGTCCGACGAATGGAAGCCTTGGTTTGAATTTGATTGTGAGATTATTCCTTTACTCTATCCTTGAATGTTATTGATTCTCTTATGCTTCATCCCATTGAGTTATATTGATTTCTCTAGATTAGCTACCTAGTTTTATTGATATTATTCATACTGCAGGATTAAGATTTTGAATTCAATTGGTTGATCTAGTTCATCAATTGTTGTGATTAGTATTATTAATATTAGTTTCCCTAGCCTGACAAACTAGTTGAGATTGGTATTATCTATAATGCTAGTTACCTTAATCTGGTTAACTTGTTGAGATTAATATTGTCCATCCCTAATTCAGAGTAGCAAACACGATTTACAAGAACGGGTTGTGAATGTTTATTGTGAAGAGAATTGATTGCATGTCGAGTACTGACGGGTTGTTAAGTATTGCATGAGCCTATTTATTCCTGAACTTCCTGCTGCTATTAGATTTATCTTGATGGTTTCATGATTGTTTAATAGTTAGGGTTGCCTGGACTGGTAGTACTGATAACTATTTCAGAACATGGATTATGACATTTATGAGGATTGAGGACTAGGAATAATCAATGATCAATCAATCAAACTAAATGTGGATATTTGTTTGGCTAAGTGTTTTTCCCAATTTGATTTCAAACCTTTGTTTTCGTTTCCTTTGTTTACTTGTTTAATAACAAATCAACCCCCCCCCCCCCCCTTGTTACTATTGCATGCAAATTGACATAAAGAAAGACAACTCCTCCCTCTGGGATTCGACCCTTGCTTGCCTATTCTACTAGTTTAGGTTATTAAGGATTTTACTTTGATTGGGCACACGACTTTAGCTTCCGTCAATAACTCCTCCCTGTGGGATTCGACCCTTGCTTGCCTATTCTACTTAGTTAGGTTTTAAGGATTATTTTGTTTAGGTGTCACGACAACCCCTATCACCTGTCTATATACATAAGATCGGGACAAGAATATCCATAGGAAGGAATTGAGATAATCTAGGATCAACCAATCAAACTGAAGTGTGGATATTTGTTTGGCTAAGTTATTTCTCACCCATAGATTACATCTTTTCCTTTGATTTACTTTGTTTACGTGACACAAACCAAAACCCCCTTTTGTTACCATTGGCATACACTTTTGCACTTAGGAAGATTGCTTACCTCCCTGTGAGATTCGACCCTTGCTTGCCTACTATACTTAGTTAGGTTTTTGAGGATTACTTTGATAGGCATCACGACTTTAGCCTCATCAAATTTGGCGCCGTTGCCGGGGAATCTAAGGTCTGTATTTTCTTGTTTGTGTGTTTCGTTTACCGGTTTGATCAACAATACACTATCTTTTTCTTTTATTTTTCCTCTTCGTTGTGTTTTCGTTTCGTTTTTCGACTAATCTGTAGGATAGGAAGAAAAGAAGAAAAACCGCGACCACGACAAACATCAGAGAAGAAACCGCGATCAAGGCTTGAAATCCGCGATCGCCGTGGCGATTTTAGGGTTTAGTCGAAAAAAAAACGCGATTGCGGCTTTTATACCGCGACCGCGGTTACTGTTCATAAAAAAAAAAATCAGCGACCGCGGCCCAGTTGTTTGAGCTTTTCTACGAGAGACGGTGCGCATCATGCTGCCAAGGAGGAGACAATAGCCCGATAATTTTATTTTGCACCGATGATGGCCCGACATTCGACAGCTGATGAGAAGGAATACCAGAGCCCGTTACACGATTACATTTGGGCTCCAATTCTGTGTTCGTTGAAGGCCCGTACAACCCCGTTTTCGTTGATGTACCACTTCACCTTAAAGTGGATTTATTTGGTTGCACGTGGAGTTTGTTTGAGTAGGACCGCTCAATACCAGCGGCATGTGCTTTTAGTTTTTTACCGCCAGCACCGACATCCACATCCTGTAACACCCCTGACTTATGTCGGTAGTGCCACACGCCAGTGACCTCAGACGTTACTGTCCAAAGTCACCCTAGGCTTTAATCGGAACAATTAAACTTAAATAAGTATATTAAATAACGAAAGATTATTCAGCGGAAGAGATTTTTATAATGAAACTCAACCTTTTATTAAAAGATCTCTCGTTAAATGAGAATGACGATTTTACAACATAGTGAAATTACAGCAGAAGAGTTTTATAATAACCCTATTACATGACTCGTTTATAGGGAAACATGTTAAATTAGTTATTAATAACCTTAAAACACTGCCACTTAAATCTTCAACTGCAAGCCTCTTCTTCGATTGGTTACTTCAAGTCTTCGGGGACCAACCACTGATGTGCCGTATAGAACAGATGACACCAGCCAACCATGCAAGGAATAAAACATGATTGGTTAGTCTAATGAAAGACTATGCAAGGGTACAAACATAATGGTTCAAGTGATCGTAACCGTTTACTATCATTGTCCCGCGAATAATAACCGAAGGGACGATACATAACCCGAAACTTTCACGGAATGATTAGAATTACACATGCACTGAAAAGAAGACTCCAAAGGAATTGAGTCTTATGGGAAACGTATGACAAATGTTTGGGAACGTTATGTTTTCACACACAAGTTTTAAAAACACGACCTTGATTATTTGGGTCCACGACCAACCTCACCGCGTAATGCGAATCCATATTGGAAAGAGGACTTACTCTAACAAGAGTTCGGGCGGTTTCCACGTTGTACTCCTCGCCCGAGGGTTTATTAATTATGTCCATAACCGCACTTATCTTATTTACTTCAAAAACGCACATTAACATTGAAGCTTTTAATACAATCTCGAATAACTACGAGAACAACACAGGGTGACATTACGTCCAACCCAATTGCACTAGCAAGATGCTTAAACACCTCTTATCCTTAACGGGTGGATAAGAAGCAATGGTCATGACCTTAAAAGTATTAGAGAATTATTCCGACTAATACCGAGTTATAAAGAAACGACTAATCCTCGTAGGGAATTAACGTTCCTACGAATACTCGTGCTAATCTAGCATTTAAGTCCACATATAAGTCCACACAAAAATCCATTTACTGTAATATCATATCAAACTATATAATAGAGTTATTTCTAGCAATATATACAACCTATTATAAAGTCATATTTTAACACATCGTTTAATTAAATTTGTTCCCAGACAGAAAACAACAACTTTTATCCTATCTTAATTAACAATCAATTAATTGATAATCAAGGGAAACATGGAATAGTGAGCAAGAGCGAACCGCCACTTGCCTTAATCTAGACAAATCGAAGATGTCGGGTTCCGAGATTTGGAGACTGGAATCTGCGTACGGATTCCTACGACGACGATGAGATAAACGACGGAACCCTAAGTTAGATACGATACAACACGTAATAACGGAACGGACGAAAACACAAAACGAATCGAAGGGAAACAAAAGCCTAAGCCGTGGATGCCCAAGCCACGATCGCGCTTGCTAAGGCAAGCCGTAGTCGCGGTTTGCACATCTGCGGTCGCGGAAATCTGGGCAGAGCCGCGGTCGCGGAATTCATCCCTGCGGTCGCGGTTCTCCCTTCCGACGACGACTTTGGAGGCGGCTCGAGCTTACCAACGACAATGATTACCCACCACTGTGAACATTCCACTATGAGGCTTCCCAAGGCTCCTCCGGCGACCACTAGATACTCTGGCGACCACTAAAATTTCCGACGATAAGCTTTGCGAGAGAGACGGAAGATGGAGTTGTGGATGATGGAGAGAGGCTAATCTGGCCTCCTTTTATAGCCAACAATCTGAGGGCGTTCACTCCCCATTGGCAAGCCAATCACTCTAGCTCCCCTCCACCGGCAACCGTTGAAGGAACGAAGGGAAAATGAATCGGCGAGCTCGGATAAGAACGACGAAGAAGACGAAGAGCAGAGATCCGCGGTCGCGGAAATGCCGCGAGCGCGTCCTTTGGCCCTTGTTCCCAGATTGCCCATTATGTCCTTCATACAAAACGACAGTTCGGGACTTTTAGGGGTTATTACAATACTACCCCCTTAAAAGAAGTTTCGACCCCGAAACTTGGCCGATAACAGCTCGGAGAAGCGACCTTATTTTATGTTATCCAACCTTATAAGTTTAACCATGCCTAACCCATTTAACACTTTGTAAATTGGTTCAAGCATTTCTAAGTTAAAATTTATAAGTTGGTTCAAATTATAGTTAACGTAAGGTTAACCATAATTTAGACCCTTCATAACTTTAAGGAATTTTATAACTTGTTTTTACCAATAATACATTTCACCATATTACCCTTATGGCAATCATGAGGGTTATTACATTACTACCCCCTTAAAAATAGTTTCGACCCCGAAACTAACATCACTAAGGTAGAGGGACCAGTTTCACCATTAACCTCACTACCTGAACTTAATATCCTCACTACCTGAACTTATAATCCTTAATCGTTTCATCCTTGAAATTAACCATAGGAGAGTCGATCCGTTTCCTCACCATGACATCATCTTAATGTATCGTTTCCATATTTTACTCCATACAATACCTCCTAGTCTATCCACAAGATTATAACTACCTTAGAATCATAGTCTCCAAAATTATTTATTACACCTTAAGCTTGAAAACACACTTTTTCCTTTAAGCGTTTCGCCTAACAACCAACTCCCAAAGTTTATACAGTGTCTCCTTATAACTCCACTTAGTACCTCCAATTGTCATATAGTCCTACTCCTTACATACACAGCTCACATATTTCATAGGTTACCTTAATTAAACTTGGCCCTTGTGCCATATCTTAACCCAAAATCTTTTCGCATATGATTCCTTAATTTTTCCACAATTAACCACACCACATCCTATTCCTGTTTACCTCAACATGATTTAATAATCCGTTCCATAAGATTATAACCTCGTTTTACCCAAACGTGTCATACGATCACCTTCATAGACGTAGGTCACTTTTTCCTCAAGTCCAGTCGATAACATCCATATACTTATTTTATTCCACACTTATTTGATCCACCAAAATCATAACAACTTTTACCAGTTGAGTTTGTTATCCACTCATAAATCCTTAAACAACCAGTCGTCCTCACACGACTTATTATCCCAAATCAAGCACCCTTTTGCTTTACTGATATTTACTATTTATCCAAGACTTAATCACCTTAACACTTCTTGTATCATCATCTCATTATATCGTTTCCTTAAGAATACCTCGCAACGAAACCTCGAATAGGTATTTCCAAAACAGTACTTATGATTTCGCACGCTTAGCGTGCGAAATCAAGAGGTGTCCGCTCCCGATTTTTATTCATTGCATGGTGTCCGCTCCCGAGCCGTATAGGCTCCCGATTTCCAAAACAGCACTCATTTATAAACCTCATCAACATAACTCTTGGGTTCTACAGTTTACTCAAGATTGTATTAGAGTACGATCATCTTAGAGAAAATGACTCCTTATGAAATATCTCTCTTATATATTTATTCACTTAAATATATAATTTATACAACTCACCCCATCTAATGCTCAGAGTATACACATGAGGAATAACCTCAAACTCCCTAGGGCATTACCACACACACCAAGTCCTTATAGCAAGGAATCCTTACAACATTAACCTCTTGACACAATGCTCATGAATTCGAGCGAAGGGAACAAATAATGTCATTGCCCAACTTGACATTATTTCAAGAAAATAGAGGGGTTCTTATGAATAGTTTCGACCTCGAAACTAGCGCTACCAAGGTAGGGAACAACCACACGTGTCCCACCCAACACTATTCTTTATGAGTCCAGTCAGTCTTTATCAACACATGACATGTACTATTTTTGGCACTCAAGGATCCCCGTATGAACGAACAACTTGCAATAGTAACGAATTTAGTAATTTTCGGAATAAGGAAACACTTCTTTATTATTCGAAACATTACATTAAAACAATTGACAGAATGTCAAACAGATAGATTACTAAGCTATGGAGACTAAAGACACAAGTCATCGCTCCTTATTCTTAAAAGGCTCAACAAAAATTACAACTACCCGTTCAGGGTCTCATTCTCATTGGATTGACGAATCATGAAGAGTCGCTGCCCCTGACCCGAAGACTCCATAGGCGCCTTGCCTTTATTACGAGCAATAGATTGCTCAGGAGCGGACACCTCTTGATGTGACCATGGGCCCCATCAAGGCTAGAGACTCATCACACGGCCCCAAGCTAGCTCCCAAGGCCAGCGTGCGCCACCCGGCGACACTCAAGAGGGGATTTCTTCACTGGTGCGAGCCAACTTCATCTCCACTTGGCACACCTGGTGCCAAACTTCAAGATTTGCCACATGAGGAGGTGTGTCCAAGTTTCATGTCAGTTGGAGGAGAATGGCTTGGTGATGGCCATGGCATTCCCCCGGCGTCGGGCACCCGATTAGGGTTGTCAGCTTTGCCCAGGCCAAACACCAAGAATCCACGTTCTGTCTCGGGCCTTCCTCAAAAAAATGCCTAAATATGATCGCCCGCCATATTTGGGGTCATTTGAAGCACGAATGCCTAGAGATCTCAAAGGCCTTACCAAGAGCGTCGAGCACACTAGGGTGGCTAGTTCATATCTCCTGGCTCGAGCCATTTTCCAGCGCACACATGGGGGTCCAATAGGCTCATATTGACCTAAGGAAGGCCTGTACCAAGTTGGGCTTGAAAGGCACGAGAGGATCTCTCAATGGCTCAATGACTCCACCGTTGCCGCCCACCATGACGTCAAGACATCCAAGGCTTGGTGTGTGGGCTCCTACTTCTGATTTTGGGCTGGGCTTTGGTCCATTTTGTGAGGCCCATTTAGGTTGTTTTCTGCTTATAAAAACCGTTTCACCCTACTTGTTCAAGGGTTGGCGAATATTGAGTTAAAACTCTCTCTTATTTTGTTGTCATTAAGTTTTCAAGTAATTTCCAGAATTTCGTTCATCTTCTTTGTTTGTTATTGTGGCCATATCAAGAACTCGAGTGATTCCCTTTGGTGGACATATCCAAAGACTTCATTCAAACCGAATCCAAGGAGTTGTTGGTGGACATATCCAACATCACACCTGATTCAACCTCTTCTCGACTTGGTGGCCATATCCAAGCCAAGGGGAGTCTTTCCAAGTTCAAGTGTGGATTCATTTGGACTGTGGATTGCCTATCTTGTTCGTGCCTCATCCATCCCAAGGATATTCAACCGCTTCATCTCCTCCTCCGCAGAATTCAACACAAAATCAAGCCAAGACAGGTGTTGTCGTCCAAACTTCCCCACTCTCTAGCTTCGATCTCGACTTCACTTCAAGAACCGACGTACAAGGATCCGAGGGGACACATCAGGTGGTATCAGAGCTCCTCTTGAAGTAAGTTCCTCAAGTTAGAGGGTACGAATTGGTTTCTTGAGTTTGTTCTTGCATACACTCAAAATTTGGAAGTTTTTCGAACCTTGCTTGAACAAAACCGAACTGATTTTCTTCTCACCATTGTTGGCTGAGGTTGAGCACTCATCCTCTTCCTGAAAACACCCTCCCCACGTCCCATAGGCTGAAGGCACTCCAAAGGTTGCCAACTTGCCACTTAAAGGAAGCATTAAGTGACGTTAACACTTCATTTTACTTCACCCTTTTGCCTCCTTTCACCACCCTTTCATTAACCCACCTTCACTTCCATAACTCCAGCCATCCCTCATTAAAACAAGCTGCCTTAACTCAGCTTCAATCAAGAGTTTAAGCATTGAAACTCCATCCTTTCACCTAGCTTCTTCAAGACATTATTAAAGGAGCCGAAATTTCAAGGGGCTTGTCTTCTTCTCTTCTTCCCTCTTAAGTCAAGTCATAAAGTTTTGTACATGTGACATTATTGGCTGAGCATAGAATAGTATATTATATATAAAAAAAGTCAAAGAAAAAAGAAAAAGAAAGCAAGCAAAACCAAGAGTTGTGCAACTCTTCTCTTCTCTTCTCTTCGTCTTTTCTTCTCTCAAATCTTGGTGCCAAGTCTTGAAGGTAGCTACGTGTTGAAGGGAACCCTAAAATCAGTAGCATCACAAGGCCAAAAAGCCTAAGCCTTCCCTTGCTTCATTTCCTTCCAAACTTTGAGTTGTGTGAGTTCATCTTGAGTTGTCCAAATACTCGCTCTAACGCTTACTTTTTGAGTTGTTTTGGCTATCACTTGTGTGTTTGTCTTGGTGAATTGTGCAGCGGCTATTGGAGGAGTTGTTCTCTCAAGTGGACTACATCAACAAGGCTTTGGAGACTTTTCTTGGTTCCCTCATTGGAAACCTTCAAATCAGTTTGCTCGGTTCCCTCGTTGGTGCATTTCAAATCAATTTGTGAGGCAAGAGTGAGTGAAACACAAGTGAGATGAGAGTCCACCCCCAAAGGAAAAATCAAAGAGTGTAAAGAAGAGGAGGGAGGCGAGTGAGAGAACGTTTTGGATTATCACTAACCTTAACCAAATTCTGTGTTTTTGTGATATCCCTCTTGCAGGGGCTAAGGATTCGAGGTCGAATCCTCTCCAAGGGGGGAGTATGATGTGACCATGGGCCCCATCAAGGCTAGAGACTCATCACACGGCCCCAAGCTAGCTCCCAAGGCCAGCGTGCGCCACCCGGCGGCACTCAAAAGGGGATTTCTTCACTGGTGCGAGCCAACTTCATCTCCACTCGGAACACCTTGTGCCAAACTTCAAGATTTGCCACATGAGGAGGTTTGGCCAAGTTTCATGTCAGTTGCAGGAGAATGGCTCGGTGATGGCCATGGCATTCCCCCGGCGTCGGGCACCCGATTAGGGTTGTCAGCTTTGCCCAGGCCAACCACCAAGAATCCACGTCCTGTCTCGGGCCTTCCTCAAAACATGCCTAAATATGATCGCCCGCCAAATTTGGGGTCATTTGAAGCATGAATGCCTAGAGATCTCAAAGGCCTTACCAAGAGCGTCGAGCACACTAGGGTGGCTAGTTCATATCTCCTGGCTCGAGCAATTTTCCAGCGCACACATGGGGGTCCAATAGGCTCATATTGACCTAAGGAAGGCCTGTACCAAGTTGGGCTTGAAAGTCACGAGAGGATCTCTCAATGGCTCAATGACTCCACCGTTACCGCCCACCGTGACGTCAAGACATCCAAGGCTTGGTGTGTGGGCTCCTACTTCTGATTTTGGGCTGGGATTTGGTCCATTTTGTGAGGCCCATTTAGGTTGTTTTGTGCCTATAAAAACCGTTTCACCCTACTTGTTCAAGGGTTGGCGAATATTGAGTTAAAACTCTCTCTTATTTTGTTGTCATTAAGTTTTCAAGTAATTTCCAGAATTTCGTTCATCTTCTTTGTTTGTTCTTGTGGCCATATCAAGAACTCGAGTGATTCCCTTTGGTGGACATATCCAAAGACTTCATTCAAACCGAATCCAAGGAGTTGTTGGTGGACATATCTAACATCACACCTGATTCAACCTCTTCTCGACTTGGTGGCCATATCCAAGCCAAGGGGAGTCTTTCCAAGTTCAAGTGTGGATTCATTTGGACTGTGGATTGCCTATCTTGTTCGTGCCTCATCCATCCCAAGGAGATTCAACCGCTTCATCTCCTCCTCCGCAGAATTCAACACAAAATCAAGCCAAGGCAGGTGTTGTCGTCCAAACTTCCCCACTCTCTAGCTTCGATCTCGACTTCACTTCAAGAACCGACGTACAAGGATCCGAGGGGACACATCACCTCTGGCTTTGGGTTCCGCCCATTGCCAACATTTGAGGCTTGATATGATTGCGTTGGTCCTTGACCCTTCTGCCTACAGTATGTTTTCATGTGGCCTTCCCTCCCACAATTGTAACATACCCGCTTCTCCTTTTGGCAATTAAAACTTTTATGCTCTGCCTCACCATAGTTGTGGCACTGAATCACTCTGTTACTCCAACCTGAGCCTCTAGCGGAGTCAGACTAAGTCGTCTCGGTCTTAGCACGACCAGACTTCTCAAACTTGGTGGGCGATGTCGGTCGCTTGAATGTACCAACCTGACAGTTCTGTTGCCCACCCCTTCTTTTATTCTACTTCTCTCGCTTTCAGGCGGATTCTTCTAGTGTGGCCTCTATTTTGTAGGCCGCATCCACATATTGCTCTAACGTAGAACAACCGTGACGCACCATCAGAGGTTTGATTTCTGGATTCATCTATCCGTGGAAGTACCAGATCTTTTGTTCTTCACTCGACACTTCTGGTCCAGCATATTGCAACAGGTGATTGAACTTAGCTGCAAGCTCAGTCACCTTCAACCCATCGATCTTAGGGTAAAGGAATTCCTTATGCTTCTCCTCCCTCATAGCACGGGAAAAGAAACGGTCAGTCATCTTTGTTTTGAACATACCCCAGTTCAACCCAGGATGATCAACTAGACCAGTGCTCTTCCACCATTCGCTAGCCACATCCTTATGTTGAAGGGATGCGATGTGCACTTTCTCAGCCTCAGTGCAATCCACATTCCTGAACAACCGTTCCATGTACGAGAACCAATACACCACTCTGACTGGTTCTCCAGTACCGTTATAATTGTCAGGCCTCATTGAGTTTATGGCCTTCACGGCTCGACCGTAATTTCCTCTGTTCCTGACGACATCGACCTGAGGTACCTGATCCACTGGCTCCTCAAATTCATGAATAACCTGAGGAACTGGACCACCTTGTGCTTGTGGTGTGACTGGCCGAATTATATCGGTAACCGCCTGCATAACAATCCCACGAATGACCTCTATGGCCGTAGCATCAAACACCACCTGAGGGTTAGCCTGAACTTGGCCAATGCCTGCGGGGTTATTGTGAGAGACAGACTCGCTCTCATCCCCTTGATTAACGGCGTTTCTCAGATTCAGCCTTGGGTTGTTACTCGGCCCAGCTCCGGCACGGATTGTATTTCTTGTGTTCACCATCTGTTGATGAACCATAATATCAGTTTAGAATTTTTCCGACTTGTACATGACACTTAGTCAATTACGTTATGATACGAATGATAAAGTCCAAACTAATAACTTTATATCAGTCTGACTGACCCTCCACCATTAACCGCAAAACGATCCTCTTCCCTTTACTTTGAGAATGGATACATTAGGAGGAATGTCAACCTTTACATGACATTAAACCTAAGGAGAGAAAATATCCCTAAGAATGGATCTAAGGAATAAGTAACAACTCGAAGCTTGCAGAAGTTTGAAAACCACTTATTATTAAACCTTATACTTATACGTATAAATCCTTTATACTTAACTTGGAAAAATTATTATATAGCTATTTCCTTGAAATAAAGACATTATTATTTCCTTGTAAGCCCTTACCAAAATCCAAACCACACTTTTTAAAGTTATAACACAACTTAATTTTTAAACGTTTATAACATTATTTTATAAAAGTACTATGAAAATTAATGCGTAACACAAGAGAGTCTAAACATTACTTTTAACTTTCATAAACCGTTAAGGAATTTTAAGACCTTAATTTTAACACTAACAATTTAGATTTATGAAATTCCTTTTTAAAAGAAGCTAGTTTGAAAATAGTTTCGAAATTAATTTCTCGAAAATTCTCAAACCTAACAATAGGCCAAGAATTTTAAAACCATTGCTCTGATACCATAATTGTAACACCCCCGACTTATGTCGGTAGTGCCACACGCCAGTGACCTCAGACGTTACTGTCCAAAGTCACCCTAGGCTTTAATCGGAACAATTAAACTTAAATAAGTATATTAAATAACGAAAGATTACTCAGCGGAAGACATTTTTATAATGAAACACAACCTTTTATTAAAAGATCTCTCGTTAAATGAGAATGACGATTTTACAACAGAGTGAAATTACAGTGGAAGACTTTTATAATAACCCTATTACATGACTCGTTTATAGGGACACGTGTTAAAATAGTACTTAATAACCTTAAAACACTGCCACTTAAATCTTCAACTGCAAGCCTCTTCTTCGATTGGTTACTTCAAGTCTTCGGGGACCAACCACTGATGTGCCGTATAGGACGGATGACACCAGCCAACCATGCAATGATCAAAACTCGGTTGGTTAGTCTAATGAAAGACTATGCAAGGGTACAAACAGAATGGTTCAAGTGATCGTAACCGTTTACTATCATTTTCCCTCGAATAATAACCGAAGGGACGATACATAACCCGTAACTTTCACGGAATGATTAGAATTAGACATGCACTGAAAAGAAGACTCTAAAGGAATTGAGTCTTATGGGAAACGTATGACAAATGTTTGGAAACGTTAAGATTTCACACACAAGTTTTAAAAACACGACCTTGATTATTTGGGTCCACGACCAACCTCACCGCATAATGCGAATCCAGATTGGAAAGATGACTTACTCTAACAAGAGTTCGGGCGGTTTCCACGTTGTACTCCTCGCCCGACGGTTTTGTAATTATGTACATAACCGCACTTATCTTATTTACTTCAAAAATGCACATTAACATTGAAGCTTTTAATACAATCTCGAATAACTACGAGAACAACACAGGGTGACATTACGTCCAACCCAATTGCACTAGCAAGGTGCTTAAACACCTCTTATCCTTAACGGGTGGATAAGAAGCAATGGTCATGACCTTACAAGTATTAGAGAATTATTCCGACTAATACCGAGTTATAAAGAAACGACTAATCCTCGTAGGGAATTAGCGTTCCTATGAATAGTCGTGCTAATCTAGCATTTAAGTCCACATAATCCATTTACTATAATATCATATCAAACTATATAATAGCGTTATTTCTAGCAATATATACAACCTATTATAAAGTCATATTTTAACAAATCGTTTAATTAAATTTGTTCCCAGACAGAAAACAACAACCTTTATCCCATCTTAATTAACAATCAATTAATTGATAATCAAGGGAAACATGGAATAGTGAGCAAGAGCAAACCGCCACTTGCCTTAATCTAGACGAATCGAAGATGTCGGGTTCCGAGATCTGGAGACTGGAATCTGCGTACGGATTCCTACGACGACGATGAGATAAACGACGGAACCTAAGTTAGACATGATACAACACGTAATAACGGAACGAACGAAAACACGAAACGAAGGGAAACAAAAGCCTAAGCCGTGGTCGTGGATGCCCAAGCCACGATCGCGCTTGCTAAGGCAAGCCGCGGTCGCGGTTTGCACATCCACGGTCGCGGAAATCTGGGCAGAGCCGCGGTCGCGGAATTCATCCCCAAAGTCGCGGTTCTCCCTTCCGACGACGGCTTTGGAGGCGACTCGAGCTTACCAACGACGACGATTACCCACCACTGCAAACACTCCACTATGAGGCTTCCCAAGGCTCCTCCGGCGACCACTAGATACTCTGGCGACCACTAATATTTCTGGCGACAAGCTTTGCGAGAGAGAAGAAAGATGGAGTTGTGGATGATGGAGAGAGGATAATCCGGCCTCCTTTTATAGCCAACAATCCGAGGGCGTTCACTCCCCATTGGCAAGCCAATCGCTCCAACTCCCCTCCACCGGCAACCATTGAAGGAACAAAGGGAAAACGAATCGGCGAGCTCGGATAAGAACGACGAAGAAGACGAAGAGCAGAGATCCGCGATCGCGGAAATGCCGCGAGCGTGTCCTTTGGCCCTTGGTCGCGGATTTCGTTCCAGGGCATGCTAAATCTTTATTTTTAGCACTTCTAAAAATATTCTAAGACCCAATACCCTTTAAGCGTATATTATTATGTTCAAATAATCCCACTGAGATTACAGAAATTGCCCATTATGTCCTTCATACAAAATGACAGTTCGGGACTTTTAGGGGTTATTACACATACAGGCCACCTCGGCGATAGTGTGAGTACTTTTCTGCCTTTCCCTGTTCTTCATCTTTTTGTCTTTCATTACATTGAGGACAATGTAATATTT
This sequence comes from Rheum nobile, assembly GCA_027886185.1. Classification (NCBI taxonomy): domain Eukaryota; kingdom Viridiplantae; phylum Streptophyta; class Magnoliopsida; order Caryophyllales; family Polygonaceae; genus Rheum; species Rheum nobile. The sequence continues at coordinate 3,218,739 of WOAB01000616.1, read as the reverse complement.
AAGCATGGGAGAGTGATCTATACTTGCTAGTCGCCTGAATAGAAAAAAATGGAAAAAGTCAAAAAAAATATGAAAAAAGACATAAAAAGAAAATCTTGGGCTAAGTCGAAAACCTGAAAGGGCGGCTTAGGCAATAAGCAGGTGGCTTGGACCAACATTAGGCTGGGGTAATAAGAGGTCAAGAGTGATGTGAGTTTTGTGAGCCCATCTATAGAAAAATGAAATGAGTGGCTTGGTGAAAACTTGAAAGGGCGTCTTAGCAAAATGAGTGAAAATAAGAAGAGTAATTATTAAGATTCCTTATTTTTCCTGGCCTGGTGACATAAGAAGAAGAGATATAAGGAGTATTCGGGTAGGTCACTTTGGGAGGTATAAGAAGTTTGATGGAGGCTAGGATTAGATATTTTTATTCACTCTATGGTGTTCGGGTTAAGCTTGGAGGAAGTACTCTGCTTTCCTTTAAGCTTGTGTGTTGTGTTGATGTGTTGGTGCCTTGGAGATTCATGATTAGGTGCAGTTCTTAGTGGAGATAGTTTTGATGTGCTTCCTGAGACCTTGGGTATTTCATTGGAGGAGTAAGTTTCTATTAGCTTACTCGAGGACGAGTAAGGTTTAAGCATGGGGGAATTTGATCAGCTCTATTTTGTAGTGCGTAACTAGGAGTTGTTACCGGAGTTTTAGGTGCCATTTGTGTGTGTTTAGGACATAAGTTAGGAGAATGGAGTTATGGAGAATAAGTATTGATTTGGTGGTTTTGAGTTTGTAAATGAAGACTTATTGAAGATGGAGGCGAAGCCACAAGAGAAGACCACGAGTAGAGAAGAAGAAGAGCAACAGGAAGATTTCCGTGGGCGCGGAAGCCACCGCCGCGGTCGTGGATTGAAGAAACAGAGAAAACGTCCAGAGACTTTTCCGCGATCGCGGAATTCTTTCCGCGGTCGCGGAGTTCTTTCTGCGGTTGCGGCTACTATTCATACGCGGGATCCAGGATTTTCGTTTTATTTTATTTCATTTATTTCCTTTTAGGATTTTATTTCCTATCTTATGTAAACTAGGTTTTGCTAGGTTTATATCTTTCTTTTCATTAGCAGCCTTTTGATAATTCATTCACACATTATCGTTCAGTTTTTCCCTTAGAGTTTTTGTGCTTTAAAGACTATGAAGAACTAAGTAACTTTTGCTTAGTCTGACGATTGAAGCTTTCGTTTGTATTTGGTTGTGAGATTATAACTCTATTTCTTTTCCTTTGATTATATCTTTTCTCTTTGTGCTTATTCCCATTGATTCTTGCTGATTTGACTGGCTTGATCATCTAGTTGATATTAGTGATTATCTATTGCTAGGGTTTGGATATTTCTAGTTGAAATCCCTTATCTTGTGTAGCAACCACGATTTACAGGAACTAGTTGTGAATGTTTATTGTGAAGAGAATTAATTACATGTCGAGTACTGACTAGTTGTTAAGTATTGCATGTATCCTGGTTAATTCATATGCTTACTGCTGCCTTTAGATTGAATCTTGATAGTTTCTTGGTTGTTTATTGGTAAGTATTTTCAGGGCTAGTTGACCTGTCTATATACATAAGATCGGGACATGAATATTCATAAGAAGAAATTGATATAATCTAGGATCAATCAATCAAACTGAAGTGTGGATATTTGTCTGGCTAAGTTACTTCTCACCCATAGATTACATCTTTTGCTTTGATTTACTTTGTTTACGTGACACAAACCAAAACCCCCTTTTGTTACCATTAGCATACACTTTTGCACTTAGGAAGATTGCTTACCTCCCTGTGGGATTCGATCCTTGCTTGCCTACTATACTTAGTTAGGTTTTTGAGGATTACTTTGATAGGCATCACGACTTTAGCCTCATCAAATTTGATGATATCTTTGAGTTTTAGTTGCATTCGTGTGATACTCTATTTTATGAGTTTGTTTATAACATTATCTTCTTCTTTTTTTATAAGGTAAGAATTCGAAATACCAGACAAGCCTGATAAATCGATAGACTGAGAAAAACTCGGTAGTCGGATAGACCGACAAGAAGAACAACCGAATACAACAAACGGGTCAAAAGAGAAGCAAAAAGCAGAACAAGGCTCCAATACAACCTGGGGAGGGTGGAGTATGGCTTAACAAGGGTTAGAACGAACAAACCTAACACAGTGTCGCGCCGCCGGAGAGCAATCAACAGGACATTCAACAGGAGATGCGATGAGAAACATGGGCAAAGCTCCGACATAAGGAGACCACAGGAACCGCACAACCATGCCTACAACCTCAACCGGAACATCCAACTCGACCCAAACACCAAGAGAAAGCCTTAATCCAAGAGAATGCTTCTCAAAGAGTCTTGCAATCACAGTTACAAAGATAGTTCAAAGAGCATCGGTTCATCTTAATTGTTCTTGGTTCAGTTGTACTATATATAATAAAGATCTGAGAGTCCAAAGATTAAAAAACTACAGTTGTTCAAACAAATTATACTGATTCTATATGCTTTTGGGTAGAGATTCATTCGAAGTGCTGGAAAATTTTGAAATCATCAAATCATTGATAAATGATTTTGGGTCTTCGATTTGGATCTGATAGTCCAAAGGAATGAAGAATAGCCTCAGGTTTTCACTTCAAAAGGTTTTCAACTCCACTAAAACTGGTTTTCTCAACCTTAGTGAAGCAAATGTCAAATTTTCATAGTATTTTGAAATTACAACTCCATTAAGAGTAAGAAAGCTGAAAAACCAAAGATAGTTAAATTAGCTAGCATAAGTGTTAAGATTGTTCGAGAAGTTGGTCTTCTTATTCCTGTAAGAGAGTGTACCTCATTTTCCTTTCTATCAAACCTAACACCATGTGTACCTCATTTTCCTCTATTTGAAACGTTAAAAAATTTGTGTGACATGCATACTGTTCACTAACAAAAATATCATTCTTCAAAGTAGCATATATAAGAGTAAAGAGGTATTCTGGAAATTTTTATCTATTTTAATTAGGATAAAACTGTTATCACTTATGAGTATAAATAAAATAAGGATAACTGATGATTAAATAAAATTTTATAAGATGAAATAGTTTTAAGCAAAATCACTAATTAAACGGTCATTTTATAACGCTTACCTGATGAGAATAAAAGTCGAGGCCCAAAGGCGATTTTGGGTTTTGTTGGCCCAATCCGTTTAGAGAAATAAGATCTCACGGGTTCCCGATCCGGAAACAGAAAAGATCGGTCTTGTACGTAAAAAATATATTTTACTCTGCAAGTAAAAGATGTTATCATAACCTAAAAAAAGAAGATAAGATATCATCACAAAATTCTACCCAGAAAAAGAAAGATATCATCACAGGTTCTATATATATATATGATCGAGTTAGGTTCAAATAAATCAGAATCATATCATAATAATCAAAAGAATGGGAGCCGAATCGAAACTGGCGAAAAGGCAACATGTTGAAGGAGAAGGAGGGTTTATGGGTAACTTGGTAGAGGAGTTGCTCGAGGAGATTTTGGTTAGGCTTCCCGTAAAATCTCTTCTTCGGTTGAAGGCAACCCGCAAAAACTGGCGATCTCTAATCGAATCCCCGTCCTTTGTGGAGTTTTACCGTGGTCATCACCGTCACGACTACGACAATTGCCTCGTCTTTTCCCGCTACAGCGTTCCAGATTACCAATCTATGTACTCGTTGGATATTCACGAGGTCATCACTGTAAGTTAATTAAGGAGAAGGATTACTTTTCTATTGATAGATATATCAATTTATACAAAAGAAATTGTAACTGCTAAGAGAAGAACTATGCTCACAGTTCAAGAAGTTCTCTACTGTTATATTACTACTAAAGGATATTCCTTTTATGCTAAACAATAATTAAGGGAATAATTAATAAATTGTATTTAATCTAATTATCACTAACATGCCCCTCAAGTTGAACTGTCTGAAAGAAAGATTCAACTTGTGGACAAGAGACTCGAACCGTGGCCTAAGCAAAGGCTTTGTAAGGATATTAGCCAATTGGTCATCCGTTGAAACATGAGCAACCCGAAGCTTCCCATTTTGAACTTGTTCACGGACGAAATGGTAGGCCAAGGCGATGTGTTTCATACGAGAGTGGAAGACAGGATTCGCGCTGAGACTTGTTGCCCCAAGGTTATCACAATAGACCACATGATGATTAGTTAATTTGTGACCAATTTCCTCAAACAAGGACAGAACCCACAAGATTTCAGAATTGGCATCAGCAAGGGCCTTGTATTCTGCCTCTGTGGAAGAGCGAGCAACTGACCTCTGCTTGCGGGAGCTCCAGGAGATGGGCGTGCTCTCGAGATACAGTAAATACCCTGAGGTGGAGACATAGTCGTCTTTGTCCCTGGCCCAGTCGGCATCCGAGTAAGCATGGAAGGTAAGAGGTGAAGAGGCAGATATGGTGATACCTTTGTCGACGGTGCCGGCCAGATAGCGGAGCACACGCTTCAGCGCAGACCATTGAGTTGTTGTAGGCGACTGCATAAATTGAGCAAGGCGATTTGTGTTGTAGGCAACGTTAGGGCGTGTAAGACCGAGATACTAGAGGCTCCCCACGAGAGCCCTATAGTCAGTTGGGGAAGGCAGCGGATCTCCAGTAGTGCGGAGCAGCGGAACAGAGGCGGAGAGCGGAGTAGTGGCAGGCTTGGTTTCAGCCATACCCGCACGCTGGAGGAGGTCGCTTACATACTTCCGTTGAGAGAGAAACAGTGTAATACCCCTCATTTTAACATTTTTGGGTAAGGAAATTTTTGGTATTTTTGAGCTTTACTCGTGTGAGTTATTGTTGCAAAATAATTGTATGAGATATTGTTGCAAAATAATTATATAAGATATTGTTGTAAAATATTTATATAAGATATTCGTGTAGGATAATTGTGGACTCAGGCAGGCACCAGTACCGGCACCGGCATCATGTAAGATGGGTGGGTGGCTTGGTAGCTGTGTTAGATTGGCCTGGAGTGTCACAAATATATGCAGGATAATTATGTAAAGTATTTGTGCAAGATATTTATATAAGATATTTGTGCACGGTATTTATATAAGATATTTGTGCACGGTAATTGTGCGAGGTAATTGCTTGAGATGTTTGTGCTAGATGGTGGCACGAATATAATTAACCCGGGATTAGGATTATTTGATCTCTTGATGAGATGGGACAAAAACGGGTAAAAGTGTGAGTTTTGGCCGTGACCGCACCCGGCGCCAAGCGCCACCGCACCCGCGGCAAGGCCAGAAAACAGAGCAAGCTTATCGTCTTCCCCGCAAGTGGCTCGGAGATATTTTTAGGGCAGTTTTGGGCAGGCCAAGTGGGCTCGCTAGTGGCCTTCGCCTTTGTCCCCTTGTCCCCTTGGAGGTGGTCGGATTTGTGCTATAAAAGGGGTGAAACCGAACCCTTTCTTTCTCTCTTCTTCTTCTCTCTTTCTCCTCTGTTTTCCCCTGTTTCGCCATTGATGCACGAGCTATGAGCTCGGTTTTGGGCTTGAATCGAGAGGCTTCGTGGGTTGGAGAAGGTTGTCAAGGTGTTAGGTGAAGCTTAGAGGTGCTTTGTGATCAATTCGAATGCAAGACGAAGCTTGAATCGATTGGGTAATAATTCTTTTCCGCCATGGCTGTTCTTGGAGCTCGCCTCTGTCACTTGACCGCACCCGGCAGCAGGCATGTGGCGCACCCGCGGCAAGGCTGTCCGAGAAGGGTTGTTTTGGAGTTTTGGCTTGAGGGATTTTTATTCCAGATATGTCCCCGTTTTGGATTCAGGAACCCGTTCTTAAGCTTTGTTTGAGCTCGTCTATTCCAGGCAAGTGGCTTTTAATTAATTGGAGATAATTAAAATCTGATATTATATTAGGTTGTATTTCTGCTAGAATCAACGCTATTATAAGAGATATGCTGTAATTATGTGGCTTGAGATTTTGATATGATTCGTTGATGTGTTGAACTGTTTGAGTTAGCACTTGAGATTTTGATGTGATTTGTGATATGTGGAACTGCTTGTGTTGCATTTCTGTGAATCATTGGTGAATGTTTTCCGCCCTTGCTTAGTCTATTCATTAGACTAACCCCTTATATTTTATTTATCTGTAACGTCATGGGGGTATCGTCCGTCCGTTTCGGCACATGCAGATCCGAGGAGGCTAGAGCGACTATGAGGATGGACGGTGTTTTGTTTTCGACAACTTGTTTTGTCGTTGTATTTAAAAGACTTCCGCTGTTGTATTTCTGATTAATTGGGTCGTTTTTAGAATCGTGTAATTCCGCGACCATGTGATTTAATAAAAGTTATGATTTTAGTATTGTAACTATGTTTAAGACAGTTATGTCATTGGAAAATCCTGGGGTGACTTTGGGGTTTTCGTTCGGGGTCATCGGCAGTAATACTTTCAAATAGTGTGAAATTTGGGGGTGTTACAAACAGCCCATCTATGGTCGGAACCACCTCCACCCCAAGAAAGTAATTAAGGGACCCAATGTCCTTCAAGGAGAACCGGACATCCATCTTGTTAATCAGTCCGTTTAGAGTAACAGGGGAGCAACCGGTGACAATTATGTCATCGACATAAACAAGCAAGTACAGGGTATCCTCACCGTGGCGATAGATGAAGAGTGACGCATTCGTCGCGGAGTTCTTGAATCCAATGGAGAGGAGAAAGACCCACAGCTCAGTATACTAGGCCCTCGGGGCCTGTTTAAGGCCATAAAGCGCCTTCTTCAAGCGGCACACATGATCAGGCAAAGACATATCAACGAACCCGGGCGGCTGAACCATATAAACCTCCTCAGTTAGGGACCCATGTAGGAAGGCGTTGTTGACGTCTAATTGACGGAGTGGCCAGCCATTCCGAACAGTAAGCGTCAATAGAACTCGGATGATGACCGGTTTAACAACCGGACTAAATGTCTCAGAATAATCCTAGCCTGGCCTTTGGTGGAACCCCTTGGCAACCAATCTCGCTTTGTATCTGTCAATTGAGCCATTCGGATGGCGCTTGATACGGTACACCCATTTGCAACCCATGAGATTTTGACCGGGTGAAGCACTGACAAGGTCCCAAGTCTGGTTTGTTTGTAGGGCGTCAAACTCGGCTTGCATTGCCGCCCGCCAAGCAGGGTCCTTGAGGGCTTGATTAATTATAGTTGGCTCAATGGGGGGGAGTGGTGGATATGGAGGTTAAGCTTGGTAACCGGTTTGACAATGTTATTCTGGGAACGCGTCACAACACCGGTCACCGTCTTTTGTCTTTTATGTGGATGGTGAGAGGAGGGTTGTGTTTGAGGTGGTGGAGACGGGCCTATAGTGGAGGCAGATTGTTGGGCCGGAGATGGTGGGCTTGTATGTGATGGAGTGGGAAGGCAAGGGATAGTGGCACTGCTACTGGATTGAACAGGAGCAGCCGGATCAGTGCTGGATTGGGCCTACAGAGTGGGCTGAGTTGGTTGAAGGACAGGCAGTGCAAGGACGACAGTTTCGGGCTCCTTGGAGTTGGGCTGATCTGCAGATTGGGCCAGGCTGTTGAATGGAAACTCATTCTCTATGAACCGGACATGGCGTGATGTATAAATACGACTAGTGGCTGGGTCGAGACACAAGTAGGCATGTTGATCCACCGAGTAACCTACAAAGACACACAAAGCAGACTTCGGGGCAAGCTTGTGAGTAGCATAAGGTTTAATCCAAGGAAAACATAAACACCCAAAACACTTAAGTTTATGATAGTCCGGTTTAATGTTAAGTAGTTTGGAATAGGGTGATTCGTAGCCAAGGATCGGGGTTGGGAGGCGGTTTATGAGGTAGGTTGTCGTCGTCATGGCATATGGCCAATAAGTGAGGGGTAGGCCGGAGTGGTTTAGTAGGGAAAGACCGGTTTCAGCAATGTGCCGATTATGTCTCTCCGATATGCCGTTATGCTCGGGGGTGTGGGGTGGTGATGTGTGGTGGCTAACACCCTGGGTAGCAAGGAAGGGGCAGAGGCCAATGTATTCGCCTCCATTATCGGTGTAGAGGATTTTGATTTTGTGTTTAAAGAAGTTCTCAACAAGAGCTTTGAACTTTGGAAAAACAGCCTGCAAGTCAGACTTATGTTTCATAGGATAAAGCCAGATATAGCGTGTATAGTGATCCACAAACATGCAATAGTAACGAAGATCATCAATTGATAAAACAAGAGATGCCCAGACATCGGAAAAAAATATTTCTAATGGATAAGAAGAAATAAGGGTTGATTCATGAAAAGGCAGTTTATGACTTTTGCTAATCTGACAGGAGTGACAGTCTGATTGTTGAAATGCAGGAGTCTTCAAGAAAAAAAATTGTTGAATGAACTTGAAAATAGATGACGAGGGATGGCCGAGCTTGTGGTGCCAAAGAGCCGACGACGACAACCGGAGAGAGTGGACGAATGATGGTGGACTAGGCCAGAGGTATACGCCGTCAACGCAGGGCCCCCTAAGGGTCGTTTGACCTGTTCGTAGATCCTTCACCAAGAAACAATCAGGTAAGAATATTATTGCACAATGGGTTTGTTTAGCAAGTTAGGAAACATAGATTATATTTTGCTACATGGAGGGGACACACAAAACATTAGACAAAGACATATCAGTAAACTTCAGAGTTCCGAAATGAAAAATGTTTAAACCCGAACCATCACCCATGAACAGCGTATCTGGCCCGGTATACGGATGGTAGAGAGCAAGATTGGCGAGATCATTTGTAACATGATGTGTAGCCCCACTGTCAATTAAGTACTACTGAGAGGGACCGGCGTTCAGAGCATTAGCCTGAGGGGTTGGCTGCTGAGCAGGTGGCGTCGGAGGACGACCGAAGGCAGGGCCGGCCACTGTCGGATGCTGAGTTTTAAACAAGCCACAGTGAGCCATCACGTGCCCTTGCATATTGCACCACTGACATTTGCCCAAGAAGGGCTTCGTCGGAGGACCCCTAGGACCAAAGCAAGGGCCGGAATATGTGGGTGGCGCCGGCTGCTGGTACCACGGCTGAGAAGGAGGACGAGGGCCAGATGCCGGACGAGGTCGATTTGGCCGAAATTGAGCAGTTAGGGCAGAGGCAAGACCACGGATGTGCTTCTGCGCGGATGCAATGGAGAGCTCCTGGTGAATCAGTTTCTCGAGGAGATCGTCGTAGGAGATGGGTGAATCCCTAGCATTGACCCCGTCAATGACAGGACGGTAAGTGTCATCCAGGCCCCGGAGGATGTGATCAGTGAGATCTTCCCCGGAGATCGGATGCCCAATCGAAGCTAAGAGGTTTGTCGTCACCTTCAATGAGTGCATATAATCAGTCACAGTGAGGGTACCTTTGGTTGTCGAACGGAGTTTGTCCTTGAGTTGCTTCACGTGGCCACTCGAGGCTTTGGCATAAGTTCGCTGGAGGAGCGACCAGAGGTCGTGCGATGTTTTTGTCTAGGACACCAGAGAGGCAACAGAGTTAGACAGGGTTGTGAGGAGGGCGTCGTACACCATCCGGTCCTGGCGCCGCCAGGTAAGATACTCCGGATTGGGGCTCGTCACTGGTGGCGACGCTGAATTGGTGATGGTTTCCGGCGGCGCCGGAAAAGAGCCATCTGGATATTTCAGCAGATCGTGTCCATCGAGGAGAGCTTCGACCTGAAGTTTCCAATTGAGATAATTTTGGGGGAGAAGCTTGGTAACGGTGGAGAGAGTAACACACGCAAATGGTTTCGATGGTTCATAGGGATTGGGAATAAAAGAGTTGCTGTCAGTAGCCATTAAAGAGGGAATTTGAGTGTTTGAGGAAGAACGACGTTCTGAGGGCGAGGGAAAAGGGGAGGATCTTTAGCAAACTGATACCATGTAAGTTAATTAAGGAGAAGGATTATTTTTCTATTGATAGATATCTCAATTTATACAAAATAAATTGTAACTGCTAAGAGAAGAACTCTGCTAACAGCCCTAGAAGTTCTCTACTGTTATAGTACCACTAAAGGATATTCCTTTTATGCTAAACAATAATTAAGGGAATAATAAAAGATAATTAACAAATTGCATTTAATCTAATTATCACTAACAATCAGTCCCCCACTATTTAATTTTGCATGGGGGTCTCCGATGTACTATAAGCCATGGCCACTTGATTTCGCCGTTCCCCATGCCAACGATGATGACCCTCGTGATGCCTCGCGTGAGGTATCACGCTACTCTTGCATTCTGGGGCCACTGAGCAACGACATCTACTGTGAGATTGACTGCGATTGTCAAAGGCCCAAGCGCGTCTCCGTACCCACCAGCCGAATCAGACTATCCAACCTCGCCACCAGGGAGAGGAAAACTACCAACCCTTTCTCCGCTGAATCGGCCGCCTTACTCTCCCGCCTAGCTCGAAGGCATTGTCGTGTGCACTACGGTTTCGGCCTCGTTCGAAACGAATCCGGCGTCGTCATAGACTATAAAGTGGTTGTCATCGTCCTCTCATGCCGACATTACAGTCGCTTCGTGAGTTTCGTATACAGCCTAAGACGCGGCAGCTGGGACAAGATTACCGATGCCAAACGAGACACAAAGTATATATCAATACTCCGATGATGCTAACAAGGCGGTGCTTGGGTTAGTCAATGGAAAGGGCGAGATTGAAACTCCGTTGCTCGTTGGCTATGACTTGTTAACGTGCCCTCAACTCTTCCTCAATGGGTGATGGCACTGGTTAGATGTCATGTACAACCGCGTTTTGCGGTTCGATGTGGCTGAGGAGACATTCGGGTTCATTGAAGGACCTCCCCGTGATTATGAAGACATTAGAAGGGGGTTATTGTTGCTCGATGGTCGCCTTGCAACCATTTACATGCCACATGTACCTGATGATTCACAATGTTGTCTTGGATTTGATGTGTGGGTGATGATGGAGTATGGGATTCGGGAATCTTGGACCAAGATTTATTCGTGCAAGACCGTCTTTGGTAGACCCTTCGATAATGTCATTGGATTGTGCTACTCCACCACCACAGACAGGACAATAAAAGATGCTTCTCATGATCATAGTGACAATATTCACATCGAGAGGGTTATCTTTGATGATGCAAACAATGGGCAATTAGTCTCTTGGGATGGTTCTCAGATTGTGGAGCACGGATTTAGGCTACAACCGGAGGATGGGTTGTGGAATACTCTTGGAGTTTCGACTTATGTTGAGACCCTAGACTCTCTTACCTTATCAGCCAATTAGAGTTGTTATAATGTGTATTGTTTTTGTTAATGATTGCATCTGAAGGACAATTTCAATATTTGTTATTATTATTGTCTCTCGAATAAAAGTCGACGATAGATAACTATAACAATTTTACTTAAACAAATAATGAACAAAATAAATATGTAACAAGAGAATACATGAAATAAATGTGGGTATTATGGGAAGAATATATATATATATATATATGATTTGTTTGAGAACGTTTTAAGTCAATATACAACATATATAAAACTCCATTGTATAATTGGGTCCATCCAACCTCACAACATTATGCGAATTCATATTGGAAAGACGACCCGCTTAAACGGGAAGAAGAGCGGTTTTCAAATTGTACTTCTCGCTCTGGTTCAATGATTATGTGTTCACAACACTTATTTTATTTATTTTCAACACACCACACATTATCCTAAAGCTTTTAACACATTCTCGAAAATATCGAGACAAGAACAAATGATCCATTATCAACCCACACATTGCACTAGCTAGGTGCCCCGATCACTTCTTATTCCACGATGAATAAGAATCATGGACATGACCGAACAAGTATTAGGGATTACGCCTCCTAATACCAAATTATAAATAGATCATTATGTCTCGCAAGACCATAATATCTCTAACCACACGACTATTGAAGGTCCACACATAATGCATGACTATAAAGTCCACAAATAACACACAAAGTCCACACACAATATCAGCATTAAGGCAATACAACATTAATTAGGTTTTATGTAACACCCTTAAACCCGAGGTGTCACAGACTCACAGAAGTGAATTCTACCCAGAATTCACCAGGCAAAAGAAAACAAACGGAATAACAATGATAACGGAAGCAACTAAAAGACTTGAGCTTAATAAACCCATGAAGAAAATATACAATATGGATCACAATTACGAATTAAATGTCAACAAAAAGATCAACTAGACTCAGTAACAATATCAGATCGAGTACACAACGGAATACAAAAGGAAGCCCCATAGCCTAATCTAGCACCACCGTCGAGCACCTCCAACTCCTCCATGTCACTATCAAACTGTACAATCTGAAAATCTATAACCGGAAAACCAATGGAACTAATAGAAAACCCTAAAGTAACATGGGTTAGTAATTGGGATCTCAGCAGTGAACCCGCAATCAAATCACAAATCCGAAAACTAAACAGACAAATTACAAAGAAAGTTTAACCAAATCTTAAATGCACATAAGAGTAGATTACTAAGATAATCAAACTAACACAGCGAAATCACGGCTTAGTAACAACACACAAAATAACACACACACAAAACACACGCACGCAAACACAACACACAACACAAATACACCGATTGTCCAAACACAATAATGTCATACATACAAGCAACATATGTTCTGCCATGAGATGATAAACCACAATCCTAACACATTATGTGCCACAACTAAGACACATAAAAAAGTTATCACGGAAACCATTTGCACACTTCAGCTAAGTCACAAAACAAGGAAACACAAGAATTGCATATATAATCCAAAAATGCAATCGTCATACAGTCCAAGCCAAGACAATCAACTAAACAAGTCTTGGGAGACTTACCTCGAGACCAAGCAATAATACTCAATGAACAATAATCGTCATTCAAAACCCGGCCTAGTCATACAAATACCCAGCATATATGTTGCGGGGAGATATACTTTTGAGCCCAACTGCCAAGCCCAGCACATAAGCCCAACGGGGTTCCATCATAAAATCAATTGGCAATAGGAGGAGTAGTTCATCTACTTATATACTAGGCTTGGATACCTCACACTTCCGATGTGGAACTCTCAATTTACCCTCAACAATATATCAACACAAACACCATTGAAACACAATTATAAATGAAAGATCACAAATTTTAGCATCTAAGAGTCCACTTGAAAAATATAAAAAAACATATCAAACGACGTCCTAAATTCCTCAAAATAACCATAACATTATCTTTGAACATTACGAACTCAATGACTCAAGAATCACCTTAATCGGACTGCAAACAAAAAAGATATTGCATATACACTCCACTGTTATACCATAGTTTCCAGATTCGAACCCTGGTTTTGCATACAAAACCATAACCTAACGTTATACAATAAAAATTAGAGAAATGTTTTGACTAATATAACTTAATTATTTTTCAAATAATTATTTTTATCAAATAATATAACTTAGTTTTAATGGATAAGTGTACATTTCATGTGATAGAACAATATACATTAGAAATCTCTTGAAAGACATCGTAGTGACACGAATTAATAGAACAAATAAACATTAGAAATCTCTTGGAAGACATCGTAATGACACGGATACTTTTTCACTATTGTTCATCAATATTATTTTACAAGAATATAAGTTTTGATAATGTTATTTTTTTGATTCGTGCCCACCCACATACTTTACATTTTCTTATTTGCATTAAATTACTAAACTTTGTATGTGTGTTAAATTTATATAGAATCAACAAAATTTAATTGAATATGTGTATTAAGGCTTATACGATAAAATTCAATTAAAATAACTAGTGCTTGACACCGGATCCACACTAGTATACTATAAAACGTTTAGTTTAGTAACCTCTGCCACAAGGTTAACATGTTTATTTAGTAAACATATTGGCCTTTTTTTAAAAAGAAACTGAAACGACCATGAGTTAGATGAGCCTGTACCATGGATGTCGAGCCTTGTTGGTGGAACTTCAAAGGCTTATAAACAAATGGTATTGAGTATGTAGACATATACGCTAGCAAATAAAAAAAACTCTTCTCGCGCCACTTCTTTCTTAAGTTCGCAAGTTCGAAGTTCTCCGATTGTCATCGATGGAGAAATGGGGAAGAAAGGCAGTTCTTAATCTAGAAGATGACGACCTTGAGGACAACCTAAATCTTGAGGACGACCTCAATCAACCTAACCATGACTCAAATAATTCCGACGATTCTCACAATGGTGGTGGTATCATTTATACCACTGTAACATTGGTCAAGGATAAACATATGTACAAGATTTACAGAGGGAGAATGCCATATGCGGTTTAGTTCCATACTCTGAATATTGTATGCACAGAAAGAATGAGGATGAATGATGGATATTGAGGTTTAAAGGCAAATAGTTCGCTAGTATCGTAGTGCATATATTATCTTGATTATGTAATTACGTATATACCCTTATACTCATGTATATACCTTTGTCCTAATGGAAAATCAATTCAAGGAAAAATCCCCACAATTATTTGCCTCTTCTTTCATGTTTTGCCATCAATGGCCGATTCTATTCCATGGAGACGGCTACCAAGAACGGATTCTCGATCCTCTCCTTGGCTTGCCTCTTTCTCTCACCCCATCGGTACACCGAAAGTTCCATCTTCCCACTCTCTTACCTTTGTTGCTCGTGTTATTCTTTTGCTTATTCCCCTCTTATGCACCACCTGCGAGTTGAGCACTGACTTAAGCGTCGGAGTGGCAAGTCTGAGGCAATCTCGGTCCCCTCTTTTTTTCCAGGTATGCACTCGAGGTCGGGCGGCGTCTGACGTGACTGGAGATAGTCGCCGGGGTATAGGGATAAAGACTTCCGAGGAAGACGAGCCGAAGTTAGTTCTGTGTGGACCGCCAACTATTTCCTCTCGGAAAACTAGACGATCATAGTATATAACATGTCTTACTTGTATAAATCTTGCATAGAATTTTGTTTTTTATATTTAATTAATATAGAATTCTTGTCAAAAAACTCTTTTAACAACACGATGTAGGTTTGTATTTGATTGACCGGGTTTAGGAGGGAGGAGAGATGATCGATGGTGACGAAAAATTCGTGGAAGTAGTTTGGCTTGCAAGTTTGGTCTCACATGTACGTTACCCTTCTTTCTTCTTCTTGTTTTTTAAACGATGTATGTTTGTTATTTAATTGGCCAAGTTTAGAAGGGAGGCCGAGTACACACCGTGTCGGATTTATATATATAACACCCATACACGTCCACGGTCCACCTAACTCAACTTAGTTAGAATAATGATAGCAGTGACGACATCTATATATCGACGAAGTCAAACTTCAAATATTTGTCGATCTTCACATAAACGAGGGAAAAAACCGAAATTTTGCGTCGTATCCTTGATGCTAAGCAAATTTGGGGAGATACTAAAAAACATAGTAAATTAAATTCACCATATTCCTGAATTTCTTTTTCTTTTTTTTCAAATGCCCATCCCATAATTATCAACAAGGAGGATGGCTATTGAAATCTTACATTGTCCATAGGATATTGAAATGTTTATTTCTGATATCCTATGTATTTTACAATTGTTTTCTTCAGTGCAGATTTCTCACATCTTTCGAGAAACCAACGTCGTGGCCGATTTCATCGTGAAGAAGGTACATCAGGTTTCCTTGAAAGACTTCAGAGATTGTTTAGAATTTGTAGTTCTTATCCGTAAGGATGCTATAGATTGAGAAACCGACTCTTCTGTGATTTTCAGAGTCCGTTTCGGGTGCGAAATATGCTTATCGTGCGAAGTGCGAAACGGTCGCGTTCATTCGCGTTTATTAATTGACACCACATGTTCATTATCTGGGCGGTAATGTTCATTATCTGGGGGTAATATTCAAGGGACGGTACTGTTAAAAAAAAAAGGGGGAAAGAGTGAATAGTGATACGGTGGCATAATCGTAAATACGGCGAACTTATTTTTCCCGGTCAACAATTTTTATTTATTTATTGTCTCTGATCATTCTGGAATAGACAATTATTGACGTTCACATATAAGTACTACATGTTCATTTTATGTGCCGTAAAAGTTCACATATAACATGATCATGTTCCAACACATGTCTTTGAACATTCAGTGCTTATTTGTGAATGTGAATGTACAAATAAATGAACATTTAGTCTTATTTGTGAATCTTCTATATAGGCTATTTCAGAATGATCGGGGAACGAAAACGAAGAAAAAAAAATGTACGACCGAGATCGTTTCGTATTTCGCACGAAAAGGACATTTCACACGGGAACCCAAATCGTGATTTCCAATCTAATTCTTACCTTATAAAAAAAAGGAGGACGGCTACGATTTATGAGTGTATGGATATATAGCGTGCATTAAGTTAAATCAAAATGCATTAAGTGGTGCGATTAGTGTGACAACAAATAATATAAAATTGAAACTAAAATATAATTAACAAGCTAGGAGGGTAACAGTTGCACCACCACAGAAGCCAAAATGGCGGTAGGATCCCCAAACCATACAGACAGAACGATCGTCAAAAACATCTTCACTACTTGGACGAATTTGCTACTTCCCTTATTTTTACCCGGCCCGTTGTAGCCTCGTATCTGAAACAACCCTAGTCCTATGTGAACACTGGTGGTCAACAGTCAACGTTGACCTGTGTTTTACTTCCATGTCCATCAAGCAATACACATGGAAACTAAACTCCCCGCACTCGGACACATAGCAAAATCCCGGGATTTTCTCCTCATTTCCTTTCGGCTTGCTTTTGTTGCACTTTGACTTGACGGCCCCCTCCCGGAGCTCAAATACGACGTCGTCCACTCGTATGTTCTTCTCGAGCATAGCACACGTACGTCGGGTGCACGTCGAGCCCTTGCTCCTCGCAGTGGTACACCGACCCTTCCACAGTCATCCCGCACACGTCACACGCCCTGCCACTCTGGCAGTAGCACCCTCTACGACATCTGGACCAGTACGGAGGAGGCTGGTCCAGAAGCTTGAAAGTGCACCCGGGAAATGACTTCAGGGATAGGGTTGGAATCAGGTTTGTGCATTCGTTACTGTCCAAGGATTGGGTACGTGCAACCGTATCTAGACATGATGATGTATAAAAATATGATGGGATGAATTAAATAAAAGTATCAATTATTGATGAACTGAGATGAAAATATGATTATAATTGCGTATTGGGGGCTTATATATAGAGAGAGAATGATTGGCGGTTAGGAAGTAGCTAGGAACCATACGTGATACTACGTGTATAACCGCGTTATACGGTATTGTACATGTGAAACTTCCATCACAAAGTTTCGAAATACGTACGCCCGTTGACAGTCAACAAGTTTACGGTATGTTGTGGAATAACACTATAACTTTTAGTAATTAATTTTAAATTGCTTTCTTAATATCGAAGATTTTGCTTTGATATGTTGTGCGTAATAACTTAGAACGGGATTTGCCTTAAAAAAATTAGAACGGGTTAGGTGATGGTCTTGGAAATTTCAAGAGACTATATGATTAAATAGGTACTTGGCTTGTAAGGTTGTTATATATTGTTGGAATATAAACATTTCATATCTAAAGTTGAAACAATTTGTCTAATATATAAGTTTGATGACTACTCCTCTTATTGTCAATTGGTTTTAGGATGGAACATCATTGGGCTTATGTATTGGGCCTATCTGCGCCTATACGCTCGTATCCGCACGTTCCCAGTCATTGGGCCCACGGACTTTAACATGTTATCAGAGCGGGTTCGGTCCTGGATCTCTTTCTTGGATTGGTTGGGTCTGGCTATAAAGAGATTGAGATGCTCACCCATACCCATTTGCCCAAGTGTCAACTGGGCCTGGCCTATTGTCTGTACGTTGCACTTGCAGGGGCGTGTTGGAATATAAACGTTCCACATCTAAAGTTGGGGTTGTCTAGTATGTAAGTTTGATGGGTTACTCCTCCTATTGCCAATTGGTTTAGGATGAAACCTCATTGAACTTATATATTGGGCCTATATGCGCTTATGCGCTCGTATCCGCACGTCCCTAGTCATTGGGCCTACGGACTTTAACATATATAAATCGCTCGATTTAGAAAATTTTGGATTTTTTTAATTGCAAATCAATCTCCATTTTTTAAAAATAAAAAAGAATCACTTTTTTATTTCCAAGAAAATCCCTAATTTTCATTTCCTATGAGAGGCCACCTTAAATGTTAAGCAGAGCCACCACGTACATATCTTATATTTTCTTGTTATTGTAAAGAACATCTGTCTCGCGTTTTGTAACCTAGCCAGGAGTGTCCACGTGAGGGATCAGCAAAGGTGGTGGCGTGGCGAGAAGTTCCCAAGCATCATTTTATGTGAGAAGATGACCAAGAGTTGGGGTCAAGGTTCCAACAAAAGCACAAAAGATGATTTTGGCTCGACATTGTCACGGTGCGTGGCTGGTGAGGGGGGGGAAAAAACGTCTGTACAAACTAATATGCTATAATAAAAATATGAACGAGTCGAATCAAATCAAACTCAAAAATCCGGGTCATCAGATATTTTTATTTTTTTGATTTTTTTGATTTTCGAATCGAATCTAGCGCGCTATATTTGTAAGCTATATCTAGTAGGGGTGTTCATGGGTGGATCGGACCGGATTTTCGGACTGGACCGGATCGGAAATGACCGGACCGGACCGGTAAAATTCCGGTCCGGTCTCCGGTCCAAACCCGGAAAAAATCCGGTCCGGATCGGAAGACCAGAATTTAAAAAAAAAAAATGTAATTTATATGTTTTATATATTTTTTTTAGAGATTTATATTTATTTTTTTGTAGATATTTTTTTAAATTTAATAAGTTAGGAGTATATATGTTTTATAAATATTTTTTTTATAGATTTTAAATAAAAATTTAATTTTTTTATTTTTTAAAATTAAATCCGGTCCAATCCGATCCAAGACCGGACCGGATCGGATCGGACCGGATTAAGACCGGACGTATCCGGTCCGGTCCGGTCTTCGGTCCACATATACCCAAAAATCCGATCCGGTCCAGACCGGATAAACACCCCTAATATCTAGCGCTCTATATCTATTATCTAGGGCTTCAGGAGATGGACTACAACAGAAGCCAGGATCATGGTGGGATCTCCAAACAGTACGGACAGAACAATCTTCAGAAACAGCCCCACTACTTTCCCCAATTTACGGATCAACCGGCTCGGCTTCTTCCGCAGCCTCAGCTCCGGAACCGCCAGCTCCTTTCCAGCCGACGAAGCCGAGCCGTACTCGATTCCCATGTCCATCAAACAATACACATGAAAACTATAGTTGTCACATCTTGACACGTAGCAAAACCCCGGCACGTTCTTCACGCTTCCTTTCAGCTGCTTCTTCTTGCACCAGTTGCACTTTGACAACCCGCGTTTACGCAACTCGAACTCCACCCCGTCCACGTGTATCCTCGTCTCGAGCCTCGCACACCTCGGGTGAACGTCGAAACCCGTGTCGAAGCAGTGGTAGACGGGCCCTTTGACCGTGGTCCCGCACACGTCACACGCCCTGCAGCTCCCGCAATAATCCCATACACCGCAGCATTTGGACCGGCCCGGAGGAGGCCGGGCCAGATACTTGAAGGTGGAATCCGGGAATGACTCCTGCAGGTTTTAACTAGGGTTGGTTCTGTGTTCATGATTTCTATTATGAATTAATTGGTTTCTTGGGGACCAAGTAACTCGCCAAAAGATAAATGAACGATGTGGAAAGTGGTATGGATTTGTGATGAAGATGAGAGGAGTTTGGTGATTCGTAAGTATTGGGATAACTTTGAATTTATATGGAGGAAAGAGGAGAGTACTGTTGTATTTGTTTTTTTTTGGGTCGGAGAGCGTTGTATTTGTAGGATGTTGCCACTTTGCCCTAGCTTATATAGTTTCTATGAAACTTCAGTAAGATTGTAGATTATGATATTTATTGATATATGATAGTCAACATGCAATTGGCTCACACGCATTGTACTCGGAACTTCGGTGTATATTTCTTGGGTTTCAACACCGTACTGTTTAATTAGACCACTAATTATAATTTGTAGTTTAATGTAATTTGTTTAATCTCAATATATGAGATTTTGCTTCAATATATATCTTAATATCTGTAAATTTACTGGAAAGTATGAATAAGATGGTGAGGTGTTGTTGGTCATGAAAAATTCATGGAAGTAAGACTAGCTTGGCTTGCAAGTTTGGTATAGAGATGATTTTTATATCTATTTTACGACACTATGAATCTATGATAGTTAATTTGGTTTGCATTAAAAATTATATAACATCTGGCCAACGCGGCTCCGCGTTATACGCGAGTTAACCGGGCCGTTCGCGTCATAGGCAACTGGATGGGCTGGGCCGATTTTACGGGCCAGTTCATTCAGCCCGTCTTTTTGGGTGGACCGGGTGAACAACCAGCTATCAACAGTCGAGATTTATATTACTTAAAAATAATATTAATAACTCTCGTCAAGTGATAACTTATTACTATTATCCAGCCAAATCAAAAAAAAATTAAGTACCTTAAATTTGTTTATTTTATCAGCCAAATTAAAGTAAATTGAAATTAGTGAAATGCATTGTGAGCTAATCAACAGTATACGTGTATAGCTCAAGTCAGCATAATCATGTATGAAGACATATAAACATTAAATTTATTATAACTTTCTCTTTCCATGATGTGTATATGCAGTTTTGTTAAAGTAAGTATAGAAGCCCATCATACAAGATTTCATCCTAAAACTAATTGATAATAGGAAGAATAGTTTATTCATGGTATTATATAGTGGTCTTGGTTTTTTATATTTTCAATGTGGGATTCTCTCATCTTATCTTTCACACGCCCCCTCAAGTGGCAATTGGCCTGACCCAGTTGACACTTGACATTATGCCTTAAGGCCGGCAAGCCCGTTAATGTCTTAAGGCCGACAAGCCCAATCAACCAGGAGTCTAACCCAGATCGGGACCCGCTCTGATACCAGGTTAAAGTCCGTGCACAAGCCCACCATACAAGCCCATAAGGTTTCATCCTAAAACCAATTGACAATAAGAGGAGTAGTTCATCATATTATATAGTGGTCTTGATTTCTTTATATTTTCAATGTGGAATTCTCTCATCTTATCTTTTACACGTTTTTATATGTTCTCCGGTCCTGCCACTTATGTTAATGCACATAAATTAGGGAGATGTTGTTCTTCACTCCTATTTTTTGCCTTCACATTAAACATTGTCTATAATATTCCTCAGATATTTAAAAATGGCAATTTTATTCCATCTCTTCACCCCCTCCCTTATCTCTTTCATCTTCTTTCTCGTACCCATTTTCTCTCGTTATATCCAATTTCTACAGGTCAATACAACTACTGCAGGACAACTCGGGCGACGAGCATTCGTTCCTTGTAGTGTCGTCAGTCGACGAACGCGGTCAACTTTATGTTCTGGTGAAAAGCCCCAAATATGTTATGGTGAAAAGCCCTAACCATGCCTATAGTCAACTTTATGTTCTGGTGAAAAGCCCCAAATATGAGCATTCGTTCCTTGTACTATAATGTTTTATTATATTTCATATATAGTTATACTTATATACTATAGTATTTCATATAATTACACTTATATACTATAGTATTATCATTATATATTATAGTATTTCAATCGTATACTATAGTATTTCATTATAGTTCATATAGTTATACTTATATACTATAGTATTTCATTATATTTCATATAGTTACACTTATGAACTATAGTATCTCATTACATTTCATATAGTTACACTTATATACTATAGTATTTCATTACATTTCATATAGTTACACTTATATACTATAGTATTATCATTATATACTATAGTATTTTATTATATTTCATATAGTTATACTTATATACTATAGTATTTCATTATATACTATAATATTTTATTATATTTCATATAGTTACACTAATATACTATAGTATTTCATTATATTTCATATAGTTATACTTATATACTATAGTATTTCATTATATTTTATATAGTTATACTTATATACTATAGTATTTCATTATATTTCATATAGTTATAATTATATACTATAGTATTTTATTATACTTCATATAGTTACACTTATGTACTATAGTATCTCATTATACTTCATATAGTTACACTTATATACTATAGTATTTCATTACATTTCATATAGTTACACTTATATACTATAATATTATCATTATATACTATAGTATTTTATTATATTTCATATAGTTATACTTATATACTATAGTATTTCATTATATACTATAGTATTTCATTATATACTATAGTATTTTATTATATTTCATATAGTTATACTTATATACTATAGTATTTCATTATATTTCATATAGTTACACTTATGTACCATTGTATTTCATTATATTTCATATAGTTACACTTATGTACTATAGTATTTCATTACATTTCATACTATAGTATTTTATTATATTTCATATAGTTAGACTTATATACTATAGTATTTCATTAAATCTAGTATACTTAGACTTATATACTATAGTATTTTATTATATTTCATATAGTTAGACTTATATACTATAGTATTTCATTAAATTTCATATAGTTACACTTATGTACTATAGTATTTCATTAAATCTAGTATACTTAGACTTATATACTATAGTATTTCATTAAATCTAGTATATAAGTGTAACTATATGAAATATAATGAAATACTATAATATATAAGTCTAAGTATACTAGATTTAATAAAATACTATAGTACATAAGTGTAACTATATGAAATTTAATGAATTACAATAGTACATAAGTGTAACTATATGAAATATAATAAAATACTATAATATATAAGTGTAACTATACAAAATTTAATGAAATACTATATAGTACATAAGTGTAACTATATGAAATATAATATAATAAAATACTATAATATATAATGTAACTATATGAAATATAATGAAATACTATAATATATAAGTATAAATATATGAAATATAATAAAATACTATAGTATATAAAGTTTTTGTTCTCGATTTTTGGCTTTTTGGAGGGGAAAACGATTTCCGTTTTGGATGAATTTTATCTGTACGGACTCGTATTAAAATTTTATATAAAATTATAGTAGAAAAATGCAAAAAATTTCATTACAATGCGCTATATGTCGGACACCAAATTTCACTACAAGGCTTCGTTTTTTGGGCTTTTGGAGGGGCAAACGATGTTCGTTTTGGATGAATTTTATATGTACGGACTCGTACTATTGCCGCCCACGTCAATTTGGGGGGGGGGGGGGGGTTAAAGGTGGGTGGCACCTATTACCGCCCACGTCAAATTTTAAATTCTTTTGAGGGTTTTATGGGCGGCAGTTGTTGCCGCCCACAATTAAACCGGTTTAGTGGACGGCACATATTGTCGTCCATTAATCCGGTTCAGTGAATCGGATTAAAAAAATAAATAAATTAAATCATACTTTTAATTTAAAAAAATTGAACCCATCCTGGGCGGCACCTAGTGCAGCCCAATAAAATCGGGTTTTTTGGGCTGCACTTAGTGCCGCCCAGGGGGGAGTGCGAGGCGTAAAAATCTGGCGTGCGCGGTTTAACGGCCTTGTTTAATTGAGTAATTAATTTGGAATGAATACTGTGTTCGTCCGGGAACAGTTTTGTTAATTGTTTTGGAGAACTAAAATATGATATTATAATAGGTTGTATATTTGTTAGAACAACGCTATTATGAATATATATTTATGTTGATAGCCTTGAGGGCGGTTATGTTGATGTTTGTGGACTATTGTTGTGCTTGGACTGTTTAGTTAGCACTAGTAGTTAGGAACGTTGGATTCGTTGGGATCCAGTCGTTTCTTTATAATTTGGTAGAGAGGTGGCTAGACCCCACCTAATACCACATGGATGGTCATGACCCAACCTCTGATACACGAGTATAGAGGTGGTGCACTTAGCTGGTGGCACAAATCTCGGAAAATAGTAGAGAGGTGGCTAGACCCCACCTAATACTATATGTATAGGATCCATGGGATTTATACATTTAAAAGCTTATAACGTGTTGTGCGTTTGAGAATATCATAAGATAAGTGCCGTTGTCGCACATAATTAATATACCTTGGGCGAGTAGTACAGCTAGGCGCTAGTACAGTTAGGAAAGCTCGTCTTAACTTTTAATCGCTCGAATGCGATACTGTAATTCTGTGATTCTGTGTTGTTCCAGACTTTGTCATATCTTCCTATAAGACTCATTTCGTTGGAGTCTTCTTTCGAGTTGATTTCTGGAAAGACTCGGTCTTCCAGAATCTTCTCTCGTGCATGACTTTTGCTGTATTCCAGTAGCAGTATGATGATTGACTATCGTACTCGACTGTTATTCGAGGGACGATGAGTCTAACCTAATACGACTACTTCGAACCTTTTGCTTTGTGCCCTTGAATGGTCTTTCATTAGACTAACCAACCAAAATTGTTCTCTGCATGGTTGGCTGGTGTCATCCGTTCGATTCGGCACATCAGATAGAGCGCAGATGAGGAGACTAGAATGACTATGAAGACGACGATGGGTTTTGGATGTTTTTAATGTTTTAATCAGGTTGAGAACCTTGAGCAGGTGATCATAGCGATCACAACCCATTTTTGTATATTTTAAGAAAGACTTCCGCTGTATTTTGTTTAACTCTGTATTTAGTCCTATCCGGAATTGGGATGTAATTTCGGGACTCATGCTTTAATCGAATATTATGATGATTTTGTATCATAAGTGTTTCATGGATTGTATTTAAACGGTAAAGCCTTGAGTGGTTTCGGTGAAGAAAATCGAGGTCACTTGCGGTAATACATTTCCAAATGGGTTAAGATTTAGGGGTGTTACAAAGAATCCATGCATGCATTTTTACTATGTATATATATACCATCAAAATTTATTTGAGAATATATCACCCCTTTTCTAAACATGATGAAGACATCATTTTCTTAAAAAAAAGGCAAATAATGTTTTTGTAATAAAAAAAACAACCAATCAATGTTTTTCTTCCTTTTTTCTTAATTGAAGTAGTAATTATTCACAACGAAAAATGTTGATCTTTCCTGGAAAGCAGTGAGTAATTTTACATTAATAAAATATGTTAAATCTAAACCAATACACATTAATTTAACATCAACTTAGAGATGCACGAGATAGTGAGATACACAAAGGAAAAAAGATGTTATGTAGACTGATCGATAGACATGCATGAGTGCACGAGACTTGCGTGCAAGCCGAGAAGTCTCCTATTGTTTGGGAAATTATGAGATCGGGACGTACACTTGCATCAATTCATATGCATCTATCTTTTTCACTTTCTTAAATTGTTTTTAGTAAACCGAACCGAAATCGAATTTCGGGATTTTGTGGACCGAAAACCGAACGAACATACTCGGTTCGGGTTCGATTCGGGTTTGGTCCGAAATAACCGAAAATTTTGAAATTATGTTAATTTAGGTTATTGAAGTAGGTTTTAGTGCACAAAATCGAATTAGACAGAACCGGACCGAACCGAACATGGATCGAACTGGACCGAATTAGACCGAATAAGGTTTGACTAATTTATCTAGAAATCTAGGTTTTTTTTTTAATTATTTTTAAAAATAATCGATTTTGACCGAACCGAACCCGAACCAAAAATCAAATATTATTTTTATAAGAATCGAAAATCTTGGGTTCGGTAAAAATAAGAATCGAAAACCTTGGGTTCGATCCAAAAAACTGAAAAACCGAACCCGATGAATAATTTTTTTAGGAATTGCATAAGTTACGAGTTAGCATTATTTGAGAGACGACCGCGCGCACTTCACTTTAGGTCGATTGTTTATTGTTTTTCCTTCCGTTTCTTTTTATAAAGAAAATAGAATTATTTCCTATGAAGGGTATATCCTCATTCTCACAACTAGCAAGTAAGGGATTTAAAACAAAATCAAAAAACTTTTTTTTTTTTTTTAGGCTAAAGAACCTTATTTCTTTAATATATACAGATATTACTGGCCGGGATTATAGCCGGTACGTAGTATTATCTTTTAGTGCGACACGTAATTTGCATGCTTTATGTTAAGGAAAAGTGTCAGATATAAAAGATTATTAATGTACAAAATAAGAAAGAATTATAGTCATCCGATCTATGCAAATTGAACGCTCCAACTTTTTGCTCTGTTTTATACGATTTAAACGCGATTTAAACACGCGTTTTCGATTTTTTTTTTTTTCGCTTCAGCTATTCGCTCCAACCTTCTTCTTCTTCTCCAAATCTTATTCTTCTGCCTCACATCTTCTTCTCCAAATCTTAGTATTGAACATGGATCCAGGTATACGATTATTATTTTCGATTCCATTACTATTTTCACACACTATACTTGAATTTCACACTGTAATTTGATTGTTGTTTCATCTCTTGCACTTTTTTTTATTCATTTGCACTTCCTCTTTAACCACTTGCACTTCTGTTTAACAGCTTGCACTTTCGTTCTATTCGCTAGCACTTTCTTTTATTGGCTTGCACTTTCTTCTTATTGTCTTGCACTTTCTGTTGACATGCTTGCACTTTACTCTTTATTCCCATGCACTTTCTTCTTATCGGCTTACACTTTCTGTTCACTTGCTTGCTCTTGACTTTTTGTTCACAATGTGCAAGAAGAAAAACATTAAGTACAAGCAAACAAACATAAGGTGCATGCGAATATACACAATGTACTTGAATTTCACACTGTAATTTGATTGTTGTTTCATCCATTGCACTTTTTTTTATTCATTTACACTCCCTCTTTAACCACTTGCACTTCTGTTTAACAACTTGTACTTTCATTCTATTCGCTTGCACTTATTCATTATTCTGATGCACTTTTTATTCGCTTGTTTGCATTTTATATATTTTTTAATCTCATATTTGCTTGCACTTCATGTTCACTTGATTGCACTTTACTCCGTATTTTCATGCACTTTCTTCCTATTAGCTTGCACTTTCTGTTGTTTAATCCCTTAAACCTATTATAATGTGCAAGCAAATAAACATAAAGTGCAAGCAGATAAACATAAAATGCATTTGAATATACACAATGTGCAAGAAGACAAACATTGTTGGCAAGCATATAAGAATAAAATGCAAGCAAACAAACATAATGTGCATGCGAATATACATAATGTGCAACCAGATAAACAAAAGTGCAAGCAGAAAAACATAAAGTGCAAGTATATAAGAAAAAAGTGCAAGTAAAAAAAACATAAAGTGCAAGCAAATAAACACTAAGTGCAAGCGAACAAAAATAAAGTGCAAGCAAATAAACGTAAAATGCAAGCATATAAACATAAGGTGCATTCGAATATACACAATGTGCAAGTAGATAAACAAAAATGTAATCAGAAAACATAAATTGCAAACATATAAGAAAAAAGTGCAAGCGAAAAAAACACAAAGTGCAAGCAAATAAACACAAAGTGCAAACAAACATAAATAAAGATTAATTTGAAGGCGAGCGAATAACACAGTGAGCGAATAATACGGTTCGCTTGCCTTCTTTTTGAAATTAATAAAGCGCGTGTGAATAAATAAAACGTCTTTTTCCTATTCTCCCTAGTCGTAGATTTGGCCACGGTGAACGGCTGAAAATCTTTCGTATTTTGTATTTTAAATGCCTTTCGCACCCGAACCGCATCCTTATGTTAATTATGTACAGTATATCAAAGCACACAGAGACATGTCTTACAAAAGGTTTGAGAGTTGAGACTGAAATATCAACCTTTTTCGAATTTTTAATAATTGCACATCTACGTAAGTAACCAGTATTAATCGTGGTGTACGTAGGATAAAATTCGATGAAACAACGCTTATATTTAAGAGTTGAGAATAATTAAATGAATATATAATATGAGACACGCTCCGATAAAACGGAAATTGTGGTAAAACGGAAATACTAATCTGGAGCGTCGGATTGATGTTGATGGATGGTTGGATTAATGGGTTATAGGAGAGTTATGGTAGAGCTCTAACCACCAAATCTAACCTAATAAGGATATTATTAATAATAAAAAAATTGATTGTTACATGAGAGAGAAATTAAGATAACATTCTCTTTCCTAATCGATTTTGCTCCCATTCAAATATTTAAAATTTAAATGGGTAGAACCTTTTAAAACATTCGTGAATATCGTTAATATGTTCACGAATATCAATTATTTGTTAATGAATATCATTCAGAGAGGGGATCAAATGAGTATGACTCTTATTATAAGCATAGAGTACACATATGTACCGTCTATCTCCCACGATCGTGCGGCTCATGTTTTTTTTGCGTTTGAGACTTTTAAAATTAGAAAAGGACAGTTTTGTCATTTTCTCTCATCTCCATCATTCTACAGTAACCCTCCTTCCTTCTCCCCCAGCCTCACACACGTCGACTGGAAATCCACCTCCATCATTTCCAGCGTCAATGAGCACCAAACCCTAGATCTGGTCCATGTCGGCACCACTACCACCGTCCCCGCCGAGAACCTCCGGAAGCCCCTTACCACCGACCTCTCCCCTGCTCCAATGCACGGATCCACCCTCCGAGTCGCCTAACAGGGTGTCCCCGAGGCCGTCGCCGACAAGGCTTATCCCGACTGCGATGCCATCCCCTGCAACCAGTTCGAGGTCGCCTTCCAGGCCGTCGAGATCTGGATCGCCGACCGCGCCGTCCTCCCCGTCGACAACTCCCTCGGCGGCTCCATCCACCGCAACTACGACCTCCTCCGCCACCGCCTCCATATCGTCGGCGAGGTAAAAAACTCTTGAACTTGTATACTGTTTACAAGTTCATTAATGGGGGTTTAGTTAATCATGCATCCATTGTTCACAATGGGGGTTCAGTGAAACATGATTTGATAACAAATTATGAATATATGATGAGTACCCATATGAAATTGGATTGAACTGAGGATTGGAATTTGGGTGATGATGAATTCAGCAAGAAGACATAGAAGAATCAGCAAGGCATGAGCTGCTGAGAGAGGAGATCGAACTCAAAGTTGGAGGTCTTAGAGAATTAGGAGAGGCTGCTGAACGCAGAGAAGAAGAGCTTGTCAAATGATGGATCTTTTGTTTTGCTACTTCTTTCTATGACGAGAAATTTCATTAATCATTGTCTTGTAGTTGCCTCAGCATTTTTTTACTATGAACATAAAAGTATATATCAAGTTAACTGCATGCTATAATAGTGTTCCATTCATGGTGTTAGATGTTCAGCAGTGTAACCCACTTCTTTATATCAAGTTCAGAGATGATGAAAGTGAAAACTAGACATTGTCAAGTGAGCCTAGCTGAATCATCCCTTCTCTAACTGGTATTGATTGTCAAGTCACTAACCTTTAACAAGGTGCATAGTATGTCCGGATACAGGCTCCTGGTGGAACATTGAGGGTCATGAAGAATGAGACTAATCAAACAGGAAAACATAGGCTCCACCTCCTCTTCAAACCTGCTAAGCAATATGTTCACGGGCTCGATTTCGCAGTTGATGCAGCCACCTAGCATGAGCCCAACCAATACTAATATCCCTCATAATCCTCACCCAGTTGTAGTGTTGTGTAGCTTGTTATTCTTATGTGGAAATTTATCTTGTGTATAGCCGAATAATTTGTAAAAACCTTCTATTTGTCAATGTCTAAAGATATAATCACCTCGTTGTGGAGTTTGTTATTGTTATGTGGAAATTGGCTCAAAAAAAATATCATGAATCTGAAAGAGAAAAGTCATAAAGCTACAAAAGAACCTCAGAAAAAACCTATGAACCTGTATAACAAAATTAATGAACCTGTAAGACAAAACTCATGAACTTGCTAGTTAAAACTCATGAATCTTATAAAAAATCCATAAACCTATAAAACAAAAGTAATGAACATGTATAACAAAACTAATGAACCTCAGAAAAAACCTATGAACCTGTATAACAAAACTAATGAACCTGTAAGACAAAACTCATGAACTTGCTAGTTAAAACTCATGAATCTTAGAAAAAATCCATAAACCTATAAAACAAAAGTAATGAACCTGTATAACAAAACTAATGAACCTCAGAAAAAACCTATGAATCTGTATAACAAAACTAATGAACCTGTAAGACAAAACTCATGAACTTGCTAGTTAAAACTCATGAACCTTAGAAAAATATCATAAACTTAAAAATAAAACTCATGAACCTATACGCCATAACTCATGAACCTGCTAGTTAAAACTCATGAACCTTAGAAAAATCTCATAAACTTGTAAAATAAAACTAATGAACCTATACGCTATAACTCATGAACCTACAAGTTAAAACTCATGAACCTACAAGTTCAAATGCATGAACCTGCAAGGAAAAACTCAAAAACCTCAGAAAAAGTAATGAACCTGTAAGACAAAAGTAATGAACTTGCTAGTTAAAACTCATGAACCTTAGAAAAATCTCATAAACTTGTAAAATAAAACTAATGAACCTATACGCCATAACTCATGAACCTACAAGCTAAAACTCATGAACCTATAAGTTCAAATGCATGAACCTGCAAGGAAAAACTCAAAAACCTCAGAAAAAGTAATGAACCTATAAGACAAAAGTAATGAACCTGTAAGACAAAAGTAATGAACCTGTAAGACAAAACTCATGAACTTGCTAGTTAAAACTCATGAACCTTAGAAAAATCTCATAAACTTGTAAAATAAAACTAATGAACCTATACGCCATAACTCATGAACCTACAAGTTAAAACTCATGAACCTATAAGTTCAAATGCATGAACTTGCAAGAAACATGTAAGACAAAACTCATGAACCTGTAAAACAAAACTAATGAACATGTAAGACAAAACTCATGAACCTACTAGTTTAAACCCATGAATCTTATAAAAATCTCATAAACTTGTAAAATAAAACTCATGAACCTATACACCATAACTCATGAACCTACAAGATAAAATAAACTCATAAAACCTCAGAAAAAATTCATGAACCTGTAAAATAAAAGTAATGAACATGTAAGACAAAACTCATGAACCTGCTAGTTTAAACTTGTGAACCTGCAAGTTAAAACTCATGAACCTACAAGATAAAAACTTATTAAACTACAAGATAAAAAACTCATGAACCTACAAGATAAAAAAAAATCAAGAACCTCAAAAAAAACTCATTAACCTGTAAAACAAAACTAATGAACATGTAAGACAAAACTCATGAACCTGCTAGTTTAAACCCATGAACCTTAGAAAAATCTCATAAACTTGTAAAATAAAACTCATGAACCTATATGCCATAACTCATGAACCTATAAGTTAAAACTCATGAACCTACAAGTTCAAATGCATGAACCTGCAAGATTATCGGCTTAAACTTCTCTTGTAGGGTTTATCAACCTCTAAAATGTAGCCTATGAGGGATTTGAACCCACATCCATGTGAATAAACACATTGCTCTACCATTTGAGCTAATAGGCTATGACAACCAATACACAATTTCAGCCTTTTGTCATTCAAATTCAGCACGTGGTGTATAAGAATATCGGTTGTTTGATAGTACAAATTTACATTAAATTCACTATTTTTGTTAGAGAATGTACTGCAAACAGTCAAACACAACCTACAAATATTATAAGACTGAATAAAAAACTACCAATTACGAGTACCAATTTAGCCCGGAGAGTTGGCAAGGGTAACGAAACACGCCTTCACCTAGAGGCCCCAGCATCGTTGCAGCTGGACTCGGGCCACCTCCGCCAGCAAGCAGCAGTTGGCTGATCATCAGCCCAGCCATAGAGCTTGAGTTGTTCCCCTGATCTGCCATTGCACTCTGATCATTAACCACCGCCCTTTTGCTCCTTGTAGCCGCCTCGTCTTCGTTCCAGCATACAGAAGACAATGTCCGCTTCAGGCACAAGCTGCTGCAGGGGGCGTTTGTGGGTTATGTTGGTTCAGGCATTACGTCGAATAGGTTGTGCTCATGCTGGTGAGCCTCCATGCATCAACAGATGTTGGTTATGGTGGTTTATGAAATCCTCCCTATCATCATCCATCTGCATGTGGGGAATCTTCTTGTATATCCGGCATAACACCCAATCATCAAGCTACAAAGATTAATTTTAAAGATTAACATAAAAACTCAATCAAGTACTACAGTTTTCTTTTTCCTCTTCTGGATTAAGTATTTACTCTGAGGGAAACACCAAGCTCGGTGGATTCTCCGGCATCTCCTCCCAATTTGTCGATACTTTCCTGTCCACGAAACGACGTCGTCGATGAATATCGAAGCTCCTCCTTTTTCTTCTCTTCTTCTTCGTCAAGCAGGAGCTTCTCGCCAGCGGAGGCGGGGTGGGTTCGCCATGGATGGCTCCACAAGAGAGAATAACGATGAACGAGAGTCGTGACGGCGGGGCGATCAACATCGGCGGAGGTGTCGACTGTCTGGAGGTCGGGGGCGTCTTCCCCGGGACGAACTCCGGAGCCACCGCCTTCCTTCACCGCTCTGCCGTGCCAGATGCTTCCTTTCTCTCTGTGTGAAACGCGTTGTAGGGTTTCAAGTTAGGAAGGGTAGAAGCGTCTTCCTATGTATTTTTTCTGAAAATTTCAAAATTGCCACCGTTTGTCTTTATTCAACGCGCACATGCATTTCTTTTTTTCATGGGAAGAAGCCATCTGGACTGTTGATTATATTGATCAAATGGTAAGAAGTAGTGCTTAGGGTGTATCTTAAGGCAGATAAGCACACGAACGGCCCTCGTAAAACAAAACTAATGAACATGTAAGACAAAACTCATGAACCTGTTAGTTTAAACCCATGAACCTTAGAAAAATATCATAAACTTGTAAAATAAAACTCATGAACCTATACGCCATAACTCATGAACCTATAAGTTAAAACTCATGAACCTACAAGTTCAAATGCATGAACCTGCAAGATTATCGGCTTAAACTTCTCTTGTAGGGTTTATCAACCTCTAAAATGTAGCCTATGAGGGATTTGAACCCACATCCATGTGAATAAACACATTGCTCTACCATTTGAGCTAATAGGCTACGACAACCAATACACAATTTCAGCCTTTTGTCATTCAAATTCAGCACGTGGTGTATAAGAATATCGGTTGTTTGATAGTACAAATTTACATTAAATTCACTATTTTTGTTAGAGAATGTACTGCAAACAGTCAAACACAACCTACAAATATTATAAGACTGAATAAAAAACTACCAATTACGAGTACCAATTTAGCCCGGAGAGTTGGCAAGGGTAACGAAACACGCCTTCACCTAGAGGCCCCAACATCGCTGCAGCTGGACTCGGGCCACCTCCGCCAGCAAGCAGCAACTGGCTGATCATCAGCCCAACCATAGAGCTTGAGTTGTTCCCCTGATCTGCCATTGCACTCTGATCATCAACCACCGCCCTCTTGCTCCTTGTAGCCGCCTCATCTTCGTTCCAGCATACAGAAGACAATGTCCGCTTCAGGCACAAGCTGTTGCAGGGGGCGTTTGTGGGTTCTGTTGGTTCAGGCATTACGTCGAACAGGTTGTGCTCATGCTGGTGAGCCTCCATTAACAGCTGTTGGTTATGGTGGTTTATGAAATCCTCCCTATCATCATCCACCTGCCTGTGGGGAATCTTCTTGTATATCCGACATAACACCCAATCATCAAGCTACAAAGATCAATTTTAAAGATTAACATAAAAACTCAATCAAGTACTACAGTTTTCTTTTTCCTCTTATGGATTAAGTATTTACTCTGAGGGAAACACCAAGCTCGGTGGATTCTCCGACATCTCCTCCCAATTTGTCGATACTTTCCTGTCAACGAAACGACGTCGTCGATGACTATCGAAGCTCCTCCTTTTTCTTCTCTTCTTCTTCGTCAAGCAGGAGCTTCTCGCCAGCGGAGGCGGGGTGGGTTCGCCATGGATGGCTCCACAAGAGAGAAGAACGATGAACGAGAGTCGTGACGGCGGGGCGATCAACATCGGCGGAGGCGTCGATTGTCTGGAGGCCGGGGGTGTCTTCCCCGGGACGAACTCCGGAGCCACCGCCTTCCTTCACCGCTCTGCCGCGCCAGATGCTTCCTTTCTCTCTCTGTGAAACGCGTTGTAGGGTTTCAAGTTAGGAAGGGTAGAAGCGTCTTCCTATGTATTTTTTCTGAAAATTTCAAAATTGCCACCGTTTGTCTTTATTCAACGTGCATAAATATTTCTTTTTTTCATGAGAAGAAGCCATCTGGACTGTTGATTATATTGATCAAATGGTAAGTAGTGCTTAGGGTGTATCTTAAGGCATATAAACACAAGAACGGCCCTCTGTATATATGTGTACATTATTTTTGCCCTACTATATCACTTGCCAAGATAATAGCTATAAATATCTTTCTATCGTTCAAAATTAAAATA
Source organism: Rheum nobile (assembly GCA_027886185.1). NCBI lineage: Eukaryota > Viridiplantae > Streptophyta > Magnoliopsida > Caryophyllales > Polygonaceae > Rheum > Rheum nobile. The sequence goes on along the minus strand of WOAB01000616.1, from coordinate 3,184,338 downwards.
AAATTGGATTTACATTCTTTTTCGATCTGGACATTGATCGAAGTGCCTCGTATCACGGCCTTATACATGTTTGTTAATTAATTCGTACACGTAATCACGCATCGATTGAGAAGCTAAAAAATAATTAATGTTGTTATCATGAAATTTGGCTTTTAAGATCAGGACCCCCCAAAAAAGAGGGAAAGCTAAGGCCATATTTCTTTTTATCTCCAAATTGCGATTTTATTTCATTTTCCCTACAAAAGTTTGAATGTCTTGATTTTGAGCATTATTGGTGGCTTTTAGTAGTCAAATCTGACCCATTCCTAGCAAGACCATTACATGACAAACATGGTATCAAAGGGCTCAAAATTGGCAGCATACATGTTTTAATAAAGATCAAATTCTCTACTGTTTCTTTCTATGCTTCGTCTGAAATTAATTAATTTAGGCCGATACTATATTATGCACTACGTTTTTTGAACTTTCGTATTACAAATCACTACGTCAAATGTTGGCGTATTCCGTATACCTACGTAGAAGGGTATTTTCAGGAAAATATATAGGAATTTTTATTTTAAAAAAAAAAACCTCTACGTCAGGATCTTGCATAGAATATGATTATTTGAGATATGGAGTTGGGGCATTTTTTGGAATTGGGCTTCTACGCAGAAAAAAAAAAACCTGAAAGCAACAAAGTGAATAACATATATTTTTAAATATGCGTTTGACTATAGTAATAAACGTTATCAAGATTACATGGCAATAAATTTGCTTGTATCATGAGGTTTTAATATCCGTTTAGATTTGGGTTCCCGTGCGAAATGCGAAGCAATCTCGGCCGTACGTTTTTTTTTTTTTTTTTGGTCAACAACTTTTTTTTTTCTTTTCATTTTCGTCACGTGATCATTTTGAAAAAGCCTATATAGAAGGTTCACGAATAAGCACTAGATGTTCATTTATTTGTACATTCACGTTCACAAATAAGCACTGAATGTTCAAAGACATGTGTTGGAACATGATCATGTTATATGTGAACTTATACGGCACATACAATGAACATATAATACTTATATGTGAACGTTAATAATTGTCTATTCCAGAACGATCAGAGACAATAAATAAATAAATAAAATGTTGACCGAAAAAAAAATTGACATATTTATAGTTATGCCACCGCATCACTATTCACTATTCCCCCCTCCCTTTTTTTAATAGTACAGTGCCCTTGAATATTACCCCCCAGATAATGAACATTACCGCTCAAAAAATGAACATGTGGTGTCTATTTATGAATTCAAATGAACGCGACCGCTTCGCATTTCGCACGGTAAGCAATTAGATTATTTAGAAAAATATGTAATACAAGAAGAGAGATCCTAAGAAGACCAAAGATGGAGATCCATGGAGGATACTAAGGATGAAGATCCAAGAGTAACAAGAGCCATGAAGATTAAATCTTTAATTTTGGTTTTTAGGGGCCATACTAGGATCATATTTAATTATTGCATTTTGAATGCTTTATTATTTCTTTAAGCTTTGCATGTTTGCTTGTCTGTTTATACTATTTTGTTCACTAGTAAATAGACAACCATTGTATGCTTAAGTCCCTAAAAGAATATTGAGGTATTTAGGGGTGAGCATCGGTTCAGAACCGGACCGAACCGAACCGAAAAAACCAAAAACCGAAACTCTTAAAAAATTGAACCGAAAACCGAACCGAATAATATTGAATCGGTTCGGTTTGACCCGAATTCGGTTCGGTTTGGGTAAAAACCAAAAAAACCGATACACATGAAGGCCAGTTGCACTTCCATTATTTAGCACTCCCTAATTCCGATTTCCGTATGAATTTAATTAAATTAACTTACATAAACCAAAAAGTAAAGTAGAGTAAGCTGTGAAGTTTTAAAAAATTATTTGATTCCTGTATATATATATGAGCAATTGGACGTTAATCATGTGAAGAAAGAAGCAGCACATGGAAATCAGGAAATGGCCAATTGGCCATAGAAGTTAGTTTCGTGAAGAAAGAAGAAGAAGCATGGCGGTGGAGAACTGGAGGCGGATGGTAGCAGGCGGTGGTGATAATCTTGGCGGCTTGGCATCGCGGCGAATCCGGCGATGGAGGTTAGGGCGTCTTTCGTCGGGACTCGAGGCGATGGAGGTGGATGGGTGATTTGCAAAGCAGGCAAGCCGCAAGCACCAGCCAGCCAGGCGTAGGCTGCGCAGCCACCGCAAAGGTCAGAGGAGGAGGGTTTAGGGTTGAAACGTTGAATGATCGAGGGTGATGACGAAGGAAGGAAGGTGATGGCATATGGGCTTTAGTTATATGGCCCAAATAGCAAAAATATATCCACTATCACACTGGCCCACAATCCACACAACTTTTATAAAAAAAAAATCGGTTTAACCGAACCGAAAATAAACCGAACCGAAAACCGAAGCTCAAAAATATTGAAACCGAAAACCGAACCGAATTATTTCGGTTTGGTTCGGTTTTTTCAGTCCGGTTCGGTTAAAATTTTCGGTTTAACCGAACCGTGCTCAGCCCTAGAGGTATTGCCTTTCCATATCATAACCCATGAGGCCCTTGGAATTCGTTGGATGGGTTTCGCCAAAGCGAGGTGTCCTTCTTTGAACTTGGGATAGTGAGGGTGGATCTATATAAGGGATTCATAAACCTTGATATGGTTATACTCAACAAGAGATCAAAAGACAAAGTTTTGGATCTTGAGGCATAGAGATGAGTCTAACATGGGATGTGGGTCATCAACCAAGAATTATAAAGACTTATAATTAGTAAATGTTACTTACCTAGATCACATGAGACTTAGGGCAGTGCCAAAGTACGCTAAGGTCTTATCTGAAATAGGATCTTGGAATCATTTTATTCACTGGGGACTTGTTTGAATAAAATGTGCATTTGCTTAATTTTTTGAAGCATGTTTAAATTTTAAGCTTTTGCATGTCAAACATAAACTTATTTGCATGTTTCTTCCTTTTGTAGCAATCATGTCTAGTAACGATAACTTGAAGTTCACCATGTACTCAAATGTTGAGCAACACAAAACTTTGAAAGAACTCCCTAACATGCTCAAAACGGTTGAGCACAATATCCAAATTGACAATAAGAAAGAAGTTCTTAAGGTCAAAAGGAAAGGATACAAGAAAGAAAAGAATGAAACTGTGAGTTCCACTTTAGGTATTCATGTTATTAAAGTCTTAACAACCAAAGCTACTACTTGGGTATTAGATACCGGATATGATGCTCACATTATTTCGAATGTGCAAGGACTAAGAAGTAGGAGATAGTTGGAAAAGGGAGAGATAGACCTACGCGTTGGAAATGGAGCAAGAGTTGCTGCATTAGTTGTAGGAAATTACAATCTATCTTTACCTTCAGGCTTAGTTCTGGAACTGAATAATTGTTATTTCGTTCCTTCAATTACTAAGAACCTTGTTTCGATTTCAGTTTTGTTCCGTGAGGGATTTGAATTTATCATTAAAGATCGAGGTTTGTCTATTTTTAAGAATGATATTTTCTATGCCAAGGCTCCTGAGAGTAATGGACTCTTTGTGTTGGACCTCAAGACAGAATTATATAACATCAATACTAAAAAGCAAAAATCGAATGATTTGAGTGAAGCCTATCTATGGCACTGTCGCTTGGGTCACATTAGCTTGAACCGCATGAAGAGACTCCATAAAGATAGAATTCTCAAATCAATAGATTGTGAATCTTTTGAGACATGCGAGTCATGCCTAATGGGCAAGATGACAAGGTCACATTTCACGGGGTCAAGTGAAAGAGCTAATGAGCTATTGGCCCTAATACATACAGATGTTTGTGGTCCAATGAGCACAGAAGCTAGAGGAGGCTATCGATACTTCATCACACTTAGTGACGACATGAGTAGATATGGGTATATATATTTAATGTCGCATAAATCTGAATCTTTTGAAAAGTTCAAAGAGTTTCAAAATGAAGTAGAGACTCAAACTGGCAAGAAGATAAAGGCACTTTGATCGGATCGTGGTGGTGAATATCTGAGCCAAGAGTTCAATCGTCATCTGAGAAGTTGTGGGATCGTAACACAACTAACCCCACCGGGTACACCACAATTGAATGGTGTATCTGAGAGGAGAAACAGAACCTTGTTAGACATGGTTCGCTCAATGATGAGTTTTGCTAACCTTCCAGTATTTTTCTGGGGATATGCACCAACAACAGCTGGGTTCACACTAAATAGGACTCCGTCTAGGACTATAGATAAGACACCATATGAGATATGGACTGGAAGAGTTCCAAGTCTGTCTTTCCTGAAGATCTGGGGATGCGAAGTTTATGTAAAGCGTTTACTATCATATAAGCTTGCACCTAAAATCATATAAATGCTTCTTTGTAGGGTATCCTAAGGAAACTAAGAGATACTACTTCTATAATCCCACTGAGCACAAAGTGTTTGTTGCAAGGGATAGTGTCTTTTTGGAAAAGGAGTTTACTTCCAAGAAGCCAAGTAGGAGAAATGTTCATCTTGAAGAAGTTCAAGATAAGCAACAAACCCAACAACAAGTCGACATGGACGATGTCGACGAGGAGACGCTAGTATCTGGAGTCGTCTAGATACCGGAACCAATACCTCAAGAACCAGATTCAAATGAGGTACCACAAATAGTTGTGGAAACTGCTCCAGTTGTTGAACCCACACGTAGATCAAACAGGCCAAGGGTACAACCAAGACGATATGATGATTTCATCTTGACTGCAAGCCTTGATGTTCTGCTTTTAGAAAACGGATAACCTGCCACCTATGAGCAAACATCGACGGGTCCAGACTCCGAGAAATGGCTTAGAGCCATGAGATCTGAAATGGATTCTATGTCTGAAAATCAAGTCTGGGACTTGATAGATTTGCCAGATGGGGTAAAACCCATTGGATGCAAATGGGTTTCTAAACTCAAGACAAACAAAGATGGAAATGTATCTGTTTACAAGGCAAGGCTAGTTGCCAAGGGTTTTAAACAGATTCATGGTACTGACTATGATGAGACATTTTCATCGGTCGTAATGATCATGTCCATTATTATGAGATTTGGCAAATGGATGTCAAGACCGCTTTTCTAAATGGATATTTGGAAGAGGATGTGTACATGACACAACCAGAGGGTTTTGAAGATCCAACAGACCCTAGGAAAGTATGCAAGCTTAAGAGGTCCATTTATGGACTTAAGCAAGCATCCATGAGTTGGAACATTCGATTTGATGAAGTTGTCAAAGAGTTTGACTTCATCAGATGCGAAGAAGAACCTTGTGTTTACAAGAAGTTCAGTGGGAGCAAAGTGGTATTCCTAGTCTTATTAGAGGGTTTTGAAGATCCAACAGACCCTAGGAAAGTATGCAAGCTTAAGAGGTCCATTTATGGACTTAAGCAAGCATCCAGGAGTTGGAACATTCGATTTTATGAAGCTGTCAAAGAGTTTGACTTCATCAGATGCGAAGAAGAACCTTGTGTTTACAAGAAGTTCAGTGGGAGCAAAGTGGTATTCCTAGTCTTGTATGTGGATGACATATTGCTCATTGGAAATGACATTCTGATGCTAGAGTCCGTTAAGGGATGGCTGAAGAAATATTTTTCAATGAAGGACTTAGGAGAAGCAGAGTACATATTGGGTATCAAGATCTATAGAGATAGATCTAAGAGGCTGCTTGGACTAAGTTAAGGAACTTATATAGATAAGGTTCTTGACAGGTTCAAAATACAGGAGTCCAAGAAATGATTTCTACCCAGGCAACATGGCATATACCTCAGCAAGAAGCAGTGTCCTAAGACACCTGCTAAGCTAGAGAAGATGAGCAAGGTCCCTTATGCTTTAGCTATAGGATGTATCATGTATGCCATGATATGTACACGCCCTGATGTTGCATTTGCTCTGAGCATGTGTAGCAGATACCAATCGAATCCCGGAGAGGCACATTGGTGTGCAGCCAAGAACATTCTAAAGTACTTGAGAAGAACTAAGGATGACTTCTTGGTATTTGGGGGTGATGATGAGTTAGTCATTCGAGGATACACTGATGCAAATTTTCAGACAGACATAGATGATTTTGAATCTTAGTCTGGATATGTCTTCATTATGAATGAAGGAGCTGTCAGATGGAAGAGTTCCAAATCCAAACATGTTCTACGAAAGTAACTACATGATGAGACACTATGTTGATAGTGGAGATGTGAGGATGTGCAAGGTGCACACAGATGACAACATTGCAGATCCGTTGACCAAGCCTATGCCTAGGCCCAAGCATGAAAGTCACACTAGGGCTAAAGGCCTCAAGGACATTCGAGAATGGCTTTGAGATTGTATTGTCTTACATTATGAACTTTGTTTTATGGATGTTAGACACAATTTATGCTTGATTATATGATTATTCATTCTTATTTGATTTTGCTTGGAATTGAATAAAATGTCCAAATAAATAATGATTCGCAAATGGGCTCATCATAAGTGTTATGGTGAATGAAACCCCATTAAGTGAACTGAAGTCATGAGTTACTTAAGGTCCATGGTCTTAGTCATTAACTTGGACATAAATGACCACTATTAAAAACCACATTGTAAGTTGACTGATAGCGCCACGTTTCATGGGCTATAGGGACATTGAGATGTCTAGTCGATTACGCAGATATGTATGGATGATACGTATGGGACTGACCTACCTTAAAAGGTTTTCATAAAAGACTTGAAGTAGCTTTAAGTTATACCATGATTGGTAGATTCCTCAGACATGAGTATGATATGGTTTCTCTTGATGATTGGTATGTCTTTGACGCTGTTAAACGCTGATCGTAACAGGCAGTTATAAAGGCAGTAATTGAGATTGCCAATAGTTGAGTGGGAGCTATAGTCATGCAAGACTGGAGAAGTCCTCCTGCTTCATGTATACTGTGATACATTGGACAGGAATGATGTCTCGGCCACTTGAAGAGCGAGAACTGAAAAATGCATGGCCATGCTCGGATGGATTATATGTAATCATCCGTTATTTGACAGTTCAAACTCGGAGTTCAAGAAACAATTTGATAAGAGATATGAATGTCAGCATATCATCAAATAAGACACTAAGAGACAAAGGAATTTAACATTGCACACTTGTTTTAAGGACAAGTGGGAGATTGAAGGAATTGTGTCATTTAATCAAAGGTGTAATTACCGAACATGGAATAGGACAATTAATGAAGATTTACAATCCGGGAATTTTAGGGGTCATAGTGCTTTGCTAGAAGCCAACTACGATCAATGGGCTTAATCGGGTTAGGCCCATGGCTATAATAACCGGGTCCTATGAGGTCACACACATAGAGTTATTGGGTTAGATCAAATCGAACTGGAAGCCCATGTGGGACATGGATTTCGGCCCATTGGCTTTAATTGGGAGATAGGTTTTTATTATTAATGGATAAAAGTTACCATTAATAATTACTTGATAAAGAAGTATCTTGTTAGAAGATATATGGAAATAATATAATGATATTATATCCATTAATTATGATAAGATAGTATCTTATATAATTAATTGTTTATGGAAACAAATAAAGTGAACATGTTAATCCTCCTCCAAGGACAGACGTACGGATAGACATGTGAAAGAGTTCACAAGTGCACGGCCGTACCACTCCAATTGAAGCTAAGCGCGCCTTCGTTTGTTTTCCTTCGTTCGTCGTTCTAGCAGACGAGATCAAAGGCGATCTATATTCCAAACTCGTGTGGATCAATTAGAGAAGTCACACTCGGGGCTTTCGATCTCCGCTGAAATCCTGCAGGAACGTTTCAGACTCGCATCAAACGGTATGTAACTCTAACTCCTAATTGATCCGTATCAATTCATGCATGAGATCCTTGTTAGATGTAAGGATAAAGTTTCCTGCAATTCCGCTTATACGCATCTAAAACCCTACAAAATAGACATGTGTGCATGTGAAACAACATATGTGTGCACATGAAAATAACATATGTGTGCATACGAAAATGACTCAAAGCGCGTACGAAATAACATGTGTGCATACGTATAAAAACCAATAAAAATAGCCTACGTGTGCATACGGAATGACTTGTGTGTGCACATGAAAACAACGTGTGTGTGCATGCGAAGCAATGTATGTGTGCATACGGACCAAAATACATGTGCACACACGGAACGCGTTTTTTCGCGAAAAAATCGGTCGTGCCGAATTATTTCTTTGGCTGATCTGGACAGTCTTTTTCTTGATCCGATAATCTTGGAGTGTCCTCATTCATTTCTTAAGCCTCCATCCTCACCTTATCTTTTTCCAAAAATAATTATTGTTGTTATCATTAAATTTGGCTTTTAAGACCAGGGACCCAAAAAAAGGCAAAGCTAAGGCCATATTTCTTTTTATCTCCAAATTGCGATTTTATTTCATTTTCCCTACAAAAGTTTGAATGTCTTGATTTTGAGCATTATTGGTGGCTTTTAGTAGTCAAATCTGACCCATTCCTAGCAAGACCATTACATGACAAACATGGTATCAAAGGGCTCAAAATTAGCAGCATACATGTTTTAATAAAGATCAAATTCTCTACTGTTTCTTTCTATGCTTCGTCTGAAATTAATTTATTTATTTTATATTCTAAATTTTAAATCCTAAAACATAAATTCTACACCCTAAATCTTAAAATTCTAAAATCATAAACCCTAAATTCTAATACCTAAATTTTAAACTCTAAACCTTAATTCTTAATTATTAACCCTAAATTAGTCTAAAAAAAACATAAAAGGAAATACCCGCATTTTGTCCTCTTGAAGTGTGTTTTAATTGCTCAAGCAATCGAAAATGCTTTGCGTTAAGTTTTGATCTTCAGAAGCAAAACAATGTAAACAAAAAAAAAACTTCAATTCTATTAGTATGATGATATCTGAATCATAAAACAAGATCTATCCGTCTCATCAATCACCCAACTTGGTCTCCTCCAATAATGATCGCATATAATTTTTTATCTGATATATCATGCAGCACAACTAATGTGATCATGGAGGAATGATGAATTTAACTCGTCCAAAATTCTTGTGACAATTTTCCTATTTTTACTCTGAAATTATTGCACAGATGATCATGTGATTGTGGTATTTGTGTCGTGCTAATCTAGTACGTACTCAGCTTATCCTCTCTCCTTTTTTTTTTTCTTGCTTTGCTAGTGCTAATCTAGTACGTACTCAACCAAAAAAGGAGTCATAAGACTTTGCCTTTATTTGTTGTATTTGTCTCCCACCCCAAAATGAGAATATCACAATTATAAAAACCCATAAGCCTCCCTCAGTGTTTCTCCTTTCATATAAAATCAAAACCCTAATTTCACACAATTCAAATATATATGGCTGGAGTGCAGAGATCAAAGGGCCTTAGCAAATCATGTATTCTTCTTATAGGTATTGTATAACATTCTCCCTAGCTCCTTTATGTAACGATGATTCAATTATTAATTCGTTAATTAATTTGTACGTATATATGTTTATGAATATGATGATCGAAGTGATCGCGGGGATGGAGAGGTTCGCGTTCAAAGGGGTGGCGTCGAACCTGGTGACGTACCTGACTGACGTAGTGAAGATGAGCAACTCGGCGGCAGCCAAGACGGTCAACAACTGGTGTGGGTTGACTTCGATAATGCCGCTCTTGGTGGCTCCTCTCGCCGAGTCCTTGTGGGACCGATTCTTTACGATCTTCGCCTCTTCCTTCGTCTACATTCTGGTGAGTTATATATGGTTTTATTACTGCAGCTTTCTTTTTCTGGCTTCATGTACAATTGACTCTTCTTTTCTTTTATTGGAAAATGATGCGTTTTATGTGAAGATACGGGAATTCTGTAAGTTTTGTTCTAGATTTGGTAGTGTTGCTATAAGATGGAATTCGGTATATTATGCAATTTAGTGCATGCATACAACAACAAGAAGAATTAAGACCTTATGTTTTTCCTAGTTTGCATTTAAAAAGAGTGTCCAGACGATTTCCACTACTTCCACTAAGCTGAAAATGCTGTATAAATATGTGGCCACTACATGACAGCACAACTATTTGATGTCCATATAGAGCTTGATATGAGTAAGCTTGAAAATGACATCGATCTCTTAACACAGATTAGGTTCATAATTACTACAGTTAAACAATTGATCAGAAAAGTCGTATTTATTACAAATCATCATCCATATTAAGATTTGGTAAGTTAGAAGAAAGGAAATATATAATAATTTATAAAGTGATTATTACAAATCGTCAGCCAAAGTACTTCAATGTTATTTTCTTTTCAAAATCTTTTTATCCTTTCCCCCTGCCTGAAAACCGTATCAGTTTTCTTCTTTTTTACCCTGAAAGGCACATATATAGGGCAATATAATGGAGGGAGAATCAATACACGAAAGCCACCCGCACCGAATATGTAACGCCTAAGAAAAATGGGTTTTAAGTTGTATCTTAACTAACATGCTTTTGATCCAAAAAAGTAATTAACGTACACACTTTTGCATAAATACATTTGTTTAACCCAATAGGCAACCATTTTCCTACAAAAAATATATGAAAAATGTTTCATGTGAGAATAAACGCTTATGTAAGAATGTGAGAAAGCCGAATGTACATGGATTTATAATTATATGTACATGACTTTAGTAGGTGGAAATTCATACATATACAAGCAAAAATCCATGCACACCTTGTGATGTGCATAAATTTTTGTCTGTATGTATATATATATTTTTACTATGTGTAAGTTAAAACTCATGTACACATGCAAAAATTCATGCACATCTCAAGATGTGCATAGATTTTTGTCTGTATGTGCATATATTTTTAACTATATATGTGATTATGTGTAAATAAAAACTCATGCACATACAAATAAAATTTCATATACATTGTGTGATGTGCATGGATATTTACCTATATGTACGTATTCTCACCTAAGTATCCTTTCTCACGGGATCCGCATCCAACATATATTTGTTCTCCTTAGGATTACCCTATGGAATACCGTACTTTATCAAACATACTTAATTACCTATTTAAGTATATATATTTTAATTCATATGAAACATTTCACCATTACAATTTATAATAAGAGGGGATATTTGAACAAATCATGTATTGTACCAGTCTATTATGACATTATTTAATTTATTTTTGAAATTGTATTGAAGGGTCTTTTAGCGGTGACGTACACTGCATTTGACCGCAGCAAGGAAACAGAGTCCTACTCGTTCCTCTTCCTCTCCCTGTCGGTGGTTTCCTTAGGGCAAGGCGGCTTCAACCCTTCCCTTCAAGCCTTCGCCGCCGACCAACTCGGGGACGAAGACGACTTGCCCTGCGGCAACGACTCGGTGGACTCCAACGAGCGCAGGAGCCGCTTCTTCACCATGTGGTACTTCGGCATTTGCGCCGGCAGCCTCATGGGAGTCTCCCTAATGGCCTACATTCAGGACACTTTCGGTTGGGTCATCGGGTTCGCCATTCCTTGTATGGCCATGGTTCTTTCTATCCTCCTCTTCTCCTGCGGGACTCGTTTGTACTCACTCAATCAAGATCATGATGAAGTAAAGGAGAATCCGTTGAGGAGATTGATCCGATTGGTCAAAGCCGCTCTACGTAGGAGAGATCCTGCTGCCTTGGAGAACAAAGACGATTCTGTAGAGTTGGAGTAAGGTTTCTTTTCCCTTCTTTAGGTCACTTTATTAGGGTTGTACATCGGTTGGTCTAATATTCGGTTTTGGACCGAACCGAATATAATCGGTTCAGTTTTCATAAAAATAATAATCGGTTTCGATTAGGTTCGTTGAAAATCGAATATTTTTAGAAATTAAAATAAAACCCTAGATTTCTAAATATATTAGTTAACCATTATTCGATTCGGTCTAATTCGATTCAAGTCGTCCCAAATTCAGTGTTGTCTATTTCGGTTTGATTTACTAAGACGTGTTTTAGTAATCTAAATCAACATATTTTTAACGTGTTCGTTTATTTCGGTTTATAACTGAACCGAGTATATTCAGTTCAGTTTTCGGTCCACAAAAATCTGATCGGTTTTATTCAGTTCGGTTTGATTTTGGATGGATGAACAACCCTACACTTTATATTATAAAGTCGCACATTGTTGGTGAGAGAAATACTAGTCTAGTATATAAGGTCGATTTCTGGTTTTGATGGTTACAAACCTCCGTTCTTGGTTACAGACTTCAGACAAAATCACTTCGCGGTTTGGACACCAAGGAGTTCCATGAAGAAAAGCAAGAAAGCAGTTTCGTCCGGAATGCGAAAGTGGTGCTCAAGCTATTGCCAATATGGACGATGCTCCTAATCTTCGCAGTCATCTTCCAACAACCAGCGACATTCTTCACCAAGCAAGGCATGACAATGAAGAGAAGCTTCGGGTGCAAGCTGAAGATCCCTCCAGCGACACTTCAAAGCGCCATCACCGTCTCAATCATCGCCCTAATGCCTCTATACGACAAGTTTCTCATCCCCTTCACAAAAAAGATCACTCGAAGCGAGAAGGGCATCAGCGTGATGCAGAGGATGGGGATCGGGATGATCCTCTCCACAATCGCGATGGTGGTTGCCGCCTTGGTTGAAGAGAAGAGGCTGAGAATGAGCAGAGGAATATTCGGGAATCTAGGAGAATCAGAATCTCATGAATATGTGCCAATGACCATATTCTGGCTCCTGCCTCAGTACATACTATTGGGGATTGCTGACATCTTCACTGTGGTTGGAATGCAGGAGTTTTTCTACGGAGAAGTCCCGATTAAGATGAGGACGATGGGGATTGCTCTGTATACGAGCGTTTTCGGGGTTGGGAGCTTCATGAGCTCGGTGTTGATCTCTTTGGTTCAGGTGTTCACCGCTTCTAAGGGCGGTGGATGGTTCGCTGATGACATGAGGGAAGCTCGAGTTGACAAGTATTACTGGTTGCTGGCGGCGTTGAGCGCTGTGAGCTTTGTGATCTATATAATTCTGTGTAGATGTTATAGAAGTACGAGGGAATAGTGTTACTAGATGGCTGTTTTCCCTTTTGGTAAGTTGGGCTGCTGTTTGTATATACTACTAGTAGTGATAGTAAGTGCAAAAGAACTATGATAATGTTATTAGATGGGTAGCAATCTGAAGTGATATCACGATGGGGAACGTTTTCTTATGTTTTTTGAACAAAATTGAGACAACTGAAATTGCTGACGACCGTGCAGGGAAGACAAAAAAAGCCCTGGTGATGCTAATTGTGTAGGCCTAATAAAAGCCCAGTCCATAAAGGCTCGCCAGGTCATTACGATGAGGTATAAAGAAGATGAAAATAAGGTGAGAAAAAAATGGGTTTTGCTAATTAACCTTTCTTTTGTAGAATAAAGTGAGCCATGCTAATTTCTCTTATTTCTGAATTGCTTGCAATTTCTGCTATGAAATTCTTATGATGTGTTTAGATTACGCATTATAATGTCAAAAACTGACATTATAATATAAAAAAACGACAATATAATACCAGTTTTTGACATTATAATACCACATAATGCGTAATCCAAACACACCTTTAATGTAATTTGCTTTGTAGTGATCGAGGTATATACGTTATAAGTACAAGTTATTTGTATGGAGATGGTCACCGGTTCGGTTCGAACCGGACCCGATAAAAACTAACGGTCGAAAACCGATTTCGACGGTTGCGGCCCCACTCCAGTTCTAGTTTGAGATTTTTCGAAAACTGAATGTGAGAATGAGAGAAATCTCACTTGGAGTTACCAAGGGTTACAAGGAATAGAGTATGCCACTTGTTGTAGTTAGAGGTGGAGAAGTCCAGGGGGATCGGGTTACAAGGAATAGAGTATGCCACTTGTTGTAGTATGCCACGATTTTGTTTTAAAATACTCAATTTTTTTAATAATGCTTATTATTTTAATATTTAATATAACTACTATTAAAGACTACAATTATTAATCTAAATACCATAATTTTTTCTAATATTTATAATTTAGTAATTATTCATCTCATTTTTAACCATAAAATAATTATAATTTATATAAAAAATGTCAATATAATACAATTTATATTAACATATCTCGTAATTTATTAAAAAATTATTAAATTTTAAAATAACAATCATTTCTTAACAAAAATTAAAAATTAAAATAACACTTATCGCTAAGGAAATAGTAAACAAATTGATATATTTATAACTTATTTTCTAATTGTAGCGTGCATATAGTCCAACATTTTAGAAACAATCAACAAGAAAACACAAAATCACTTGCTAAAATTACTTCATGTGATATACTTATATACTATAGTTTTTCTTTATATTTCATGTGAATATACTAATATACTATAGTATTTCATATAGTTATACTTATATACTATAGTATTTCATATAGTTATACTTATATACTATAGTATTTTCATTATATACTATAGTATTTCATTATATTTCATATCAATATACTTATATACTATAGTATTTCATATAGTTATAGTTATATACTATAGTATTTCATTATATTTCATGTGAATATACTTATATACTACAGTTTTCCTTTATATTTCATGTGATATACTTATATACTATAGTATTTCATTATATTTCATATAGTTATACTTATATACTATAGTATTTTCATTATATACTATAGTATTTCATTATATTTCATATAGTTACGCTTATATACTATAGTATTTCATTATATTTTATATAGTTATACTTATATACTATAGTATATATATAAATGTAACTATATGAAATATAATGAAATACTATAGTATATAAGTATAACTATATTAAATATAATGAAATACTATAGTATATAATGAAAATACTATAGTATATTAGTATAACTATATGACATATAATAAAATACTATAGTATATAAATGTAACTATATGAAATATAATGAAATACTATAGTATATAATGAAAATACTATAGTATTTCATGTAGTTACACTAATATACTATAGTATTTCATTATATTTCATATAGTTATACTTATATATTATAGTATATAATGAAATACTATAGTATATAAGCGTAACTATATGAAATATAATGAAATACTATAGTATATAAAGGTAACTATATGAAATATAATGAAATACTATAGTATATAAGTATAACTATATGAAATATAATGAAATACTATAGTATATAATAAAAATACTATAGTATATAAGTATAACTATATGAAATATAATGAAATACTATAGTATATTAGTGTAACTATATGAAATATAATGAAATACTATAGTATATAATGAAATACTATAGTATATAATGAAACTACTATAGTATATAATGAAATACTATAGTATATAAGTGTAACTATATGAAATATAATGAAATACTATAGTATATAAGTATAACTATATGAAATATAATGAAATACTATAGTATATAATGAAAATACTATAGTATATTAGTATAACTATATGACATATAATGAAATACTATAGTATATAAGTGTAACTATATGAAATATAATGAAATACTATAGTATCAAATGAAAATACTATAGTATTTCATATAGTTACACTAATATACTATAGTATTTCATTATATTTCATATAGTTATACTTATATACTATAGTATTTTCATTATATACTATAGTATTTTCATTATATGCTATAGTAATTCATTATATTTCATATAGTTATACTTATATACTATAGTATTTCATTATATTTCATATAGTTATACTAATATACTATAGTATTTCATTATATACTATAGTATTTTATATGATTATATCCTATAAATATATAACATATCGTTATATCCTATAGTTATATAACATATGATTATATCCTATAGTTATAACATATGATTATATAACATATGATTATATCATATAGTTATATAACATATGGTTATATCCTATTTATATCATATAGTTATATAACATATGGTTATATCCTATTTATATCCTATAGTTATATAACATATGATTATATCCTATAGTTCGTTATAACATACGATTATAGTTCGTTATATCCTATAGTTATATAACATATGATTATATCCTATAGTACATATGATTATATCCTATAATTACATAACATATGATTATATCCTATAGTTATATAACATATGGTTATATAACATATAGTTATATCCTATAGTTATATAACATATGATTATATCCTATAGTTTTATAACATATGATTATATCCTATAGTTATATAACATATAGCCATATCCTATTTATATCCTATAGTTATATAACATATAACCATATCCTATTTATATCTTATAGTTATATAACATATGATTATATCATATATTATGTAACATATGGTTATATCCTATAGTTATATAACATATGATGATATCCTATAATTACATAACATATGATTATATCCTATAGGTATAACATATGATTATATTCTATTTATATCCTATAGTTATATAACATATGATTATATCCTATAGTTCGTTATAACATATGATTATAGTTCGTTATATCCTATAGTTATATAACATATCGTTATATCCTATAGTATAACATATGATTATATCCTATAGTTATAACATATGATTATATCCTATAATTATATAACATATCATTATATCATATAGTTATATAACATATGATTGTATCGTATCGAAAACTTCCTGGACGACACATAGTGCAGCACAAAGGGGTATACAAACTCAACCAACAGTCCCATCTCACAGGTACCCTCGTGGACGGCACCTAGTGCCGTCCAAAGGTACCCTTTTGGACACCTATTGCCGTCCAGGTAAACCACCCTGGGCTGCACTAGGTGCAGCCCAAAAACTTTTTTTCTCACAAAAATCCGATTCAGTGAACCGGTGTTGTGGACAGCACGTATTGCCGTTCACAAAACCGGTTCAGTAAACCGATTTTTTAAAATTTCAAATTAAATCATATTTAAAAAAAAATAAAAATTTGAACCCATCTTGAATGACACCTAATACAGTCCAATAAAATCGGATTTTCTAGACTGCACTACGTGTAGCCCAGGATGTAGTGCAAAGTTTAAAAAAAGTGAGTGTGACGTTTTACGGCCACAAATAATCATACACATTCATGCAAACCACTAACACTTGAATAAGTTGAAATTTGAGAGACAAGGGTTGGTTTGGTTGTAAAGGTTAAATCACTTCTTTATAGCACACAATTCAAAGATACGTGACCTGGAAAAGCATTATCCAATGGGGCCTTGTAAAGTCATGACTAGGAAAAAGAGAAGAAACTCTTAATTTTGATATTTTGTCTTTTATTTACTAGGAAAAAGAGAAGGTTAAATCTCTTAATTATCCAATGGGGCCTTGTAAGTATGGAAAAAATTAAGATTGTCTTAGTTTCTATTTAAAAATCAATCTAGAATATCTTTGCGAATGAGCACGAAGTTCTGAATCATTTTAAAGGTTAGACATAATTAATGAAAAGCTGAGTTTCAGTTAATATTTTGTCTTCCACGTATATGTAATGAGACATATTTATTTAATTTGTCAAAGTTCAAAATAAACTTGAAAATGAATCAAGCTACACCTCTGGTAATGAACATCGGCGTAATTTTCTTGAGACTTTCGGATTTTTTTTTTTTAAATTTTCAGTGGACCGTAAATGTAATTAATCGAAATGCTATGAAATTATTTAAATTTTATTTTAAATTCACGTTATAAATAACACAAAAATCTAAACAAATGTATAAGATTTTACTCTACTATTATATATTATTATTATTTTATTCATTTGGTCGTTAGATAGCACCCAAAATCACTCAACACGACAGATACTATTATGATAAACCATGTTTGCAATTGTAAATATTCCCCATACAAAGAAGTTCATAAATAGTTTTTTTGGTATCGGGCGTCTTAATGATCTAGAAAGACTATTATTTAAAATTTAGGTCGGGCATCGTTTTTTTTTTTAATGATTAAAGTACTGTATTTGTTATAATATCATAAGCATGCGAATTGAGGTTACGTCCTAATTTGTGGTAACAAAATTGGGAAGTAGACAAAATGGTTAATTTGGAGGAATGATAAAGACAAGAGCTTTAATGCTTCCATATTAAATATTGGCAGTAAGTAAGGTAAGCAGTAATTCGGCGACATAAAAAGTCTGCCTCATCTTTAATGCTTCCATCTGTCTCCCTTGCTCGTACATACGATATTTTTCACAAACAACATGCACATTGGATAAAACTTAAAACTACAGTATATAATGAAGTTACTGTGTTATACAATATCCAATTATTAAGTGCTTTATTGCTTTAGCGGAATTATTATTAAGTACTTTTACTGTCTTTAGTTAGTGTATTATAAATAAATTGTAACCTTTAATATTGGACTGCTAAAATTGCTAAGCGACATAAGCAAAGGAGGGTGGTGTGCTAGGAAAATGACTAATTAAGACATTTTAGGCCGTGGTCCCCTGCTTTTTCACATGCTTTGACAATACTGTCCCATTAGACTTACCATTTGGGTTGAAGTATATGATTTTATAAATTTGTTTGTCTTCAGTCTTTTAATCTTCGATCTGAGACGTTATACGTCAGAACAACCATACATTTTGCACACTAATCTTCAATGAAGTATTAAGATTCTTGCAATAATTTCACGGTATATATAAATACTTTTAGGAAGGTGCTAGATACACTCATATTTTTTTACTAAATAAGCTCAACTAGTAACGCTCACGCTCTCACGAGACTCTAGACTCACGCCCTCGCATTGCGAGGACGTGACTCTTTTAATATAAAAATAAAATATTATTATTATTATTTATTTATAAATTCTTTTGTATTAAATTTTTTAAAAAAAATTATGTATTCAAGATATGAGATTTACGGTCTTTAAGACTCCGAAAACAAGACAAGACAGGTTATGGACGCTCTATGAGGACGTGACTCTTTGGATTTAAGGTTTTCAAACCGATTTTATTTTCATACCCTATCATGCTTATAGCACATAGAGATTTGATGCCAATTTTCATCTTGTTTTAAGGTTTCGGGATACCTTGAGTCTCATATCCTAGAAACCTTAGGGTAAGTAAGGTTTCAGATTTGGGACATTACAACCATTCTATTTTCATACCCTATCATGCCTATAGCACATACGGAGTTGATACATTCGAATAATACGATAATGAAGTCAAAATTACACTATACTTAACTTATTATTTTCATAATCTTAATCTTGAAACCCATAGAGCGTCCATAACATGTCTTTTCTTGTTTTCGGTGTGTCAAAGACCCTAAATCTCATATCTTGAATATATAATTTTTTTAAAATTAAAACAAAATAATTAATAAGTAAAAAAATTGATAATAATAAACAATTATAAATTTTTTATTTTTTAATATAAAAATAGTCACGCCCACTCGTGACTTATTTAAATTTTTTTTTTTTTAATTTTTTAATTTTTTTTAATAAAATGTATCGCTCCCGCATTATGTACGTGTGACTGTTTTGAGTATAAAAATCAAAAAATTTGAACTTATCTAGCGCTGGCGTACTTTAATTTTATAGGGTATGATTATCAGTAGATCCCATTTAGAATCTTCACAAACAACATGCACATCTAGAAAAATCGTTTTTATATTAATTTCTCTCTTGCTTTTTAAAGATCTTACAATAAATAACCATTACTACTGATAGCATCCATAAAAATGATTATTGTGGTTTTCACATTGAAGATCACATAGATGTGCATGGCCTAAAGTGTTACTTTTAAGCCTAGAGATATTCTATATCTTAGACTTGATATTCCTCCTCAACCTAAAATTTTCGTTATATTCATAATACTATGAAGTGTTGAAGGATGTATATTTTAAATCAAAACTATTATTCTCTCAGAAAGAGAAACGAGCTAGTATGATATTGGCGGTCCAACTACAAACTCAAAAGCTTGCATTCAACACAAATACTGTTAATATATTCAGTTCCTTAAGAAGACCGGGTTTCGTTGTCCATGATAAAAAACAGAGCAAAATTTGACGCCCTCCTTTTCGAAATCTCTCTTTCTTCCTACAAATCAGCCCATCCCACAGATTCTCCTCTCAATCCTCTCCTACTCTCCCCATGGACCTTTTCTCCAGTTAATCAAGAAACTGAGAATTCAGCAAAAATAGAGTAGTCCAGATACTCAAATGGGCAGCGGCAAACACAGATGGAAGATCTCCATTTACAGATCCTCATCCGCTTCCAAAACCGAACCAAAGAATCCCCCGGAAGAATTCATCTGCCCCATCTCCGGTTCTCTCATGGCCGACCCTGTTATCGTCTCCTCCAGCCAAACTTTCGAGCGCGCCTGCGTTCAAGCCTGCAAAACCCTCAATTTCACGCCCACTCTCAAGGACGGCTCTGTCCCCGATTTCTCGGCTGTAATCCCCAACTTAGCCCTAAAATCCACCATCCTCAATTGGGCCAACCGGTGCCTACCCGACCCCCCTAAACCGGTCGACCTCAACGCCGCTCTGAAGCTCGTCCGCTCTCTCATGGCGGAAACTCGAGTGTCCGAAGAGCTGCTCCTGTGCAGAGTCGGGGATAACCCGGACCCTAATATCGGGCATGCGGAGAGCGAGCTGAACCGGAGACACGCCCGCTTTGCCTCGGATGACTGGGGGCCGATCTCGCTCCCGGTCACTCCGCTCCAGCTGACCACCCGGCCGAGTTGCTTCTCGCCGGCGACGACGGCTTCGAGTTCGGAGATCGAGGTTTCCGGCTCGGGCTCCGGCGACACGCGCGAGGAAGACGAGACCGTGGCGAAGCTGAGGAGCGTGCACGTGCACGAGCAGGAAGAGGGCGTCGTCTCCCTCCGCAGGTCCACCAGATCTTCCGTGGACTCGCGCCTTTGCCTCTGCACTCCCCGCGTTCTCTCCGCCCTCCGATTTCTCATCGTCTCCAAATACACAAATGTCCAGGTCTCCCTGAAATTTAGGTCAAAATTATTAAATCCCCCAATTCAATTAATTTAATTTCATCAGTTAATCGGTTTTAGTTTTATGATTTAAAAAATTAGGTTAATGCGGTAGCAGCATTGGTGAATCTGTCGCTGGAGAAGGCGAACAAGGTGAAGATCGTACGGTCAGGGGTGGTCCCACCGTTGATCGACGTGATGAAGGGGGGATTCGCTGAGGCGCAGGAACACGCTTGCGGTGCACTCTTCAGCCTGGCGCTAGCGGACGAGAACAAGACGGCGATCGGAGTTCTCGGGGCGCTGCCCCCGCTGATGCACATGATGAGGTCATCGGAGAGCGAGCGGGCGCGAAACGACGCCGCTTTGGCGCTCTACCACCTCTCCCTCGTCCAGAGCAACCGGTCAAAGCTGGTCAAACTCGGCTCGGTCCAAGCCCTCCTCGGGATGCTGAAATCAGGCCACATGCCGGGCCGGGCCCTGCTGATCCTGTGTAACATAGGGGCGTCGGCAGAGGGGAGGGCGGCTATGCTGGACGCTGGCGCAGTGGAGTGTTTGGTGGGGATGCTGAGGCGGGGCGAGTTCGAGTCCGAGTCGACTCGGGAGAGTTGTGTCGCAGCGGTCTACGCGCTGAGTCGGGGAGGGGGGTTGAGGTTCAAGGTGGTGGCGAGGGCGGAGGGGGCCGCGGAGGTGGTGAGGGCGGTTGTGGGGGACACGACAGTGAGCGAGCGGGCGAGGGAGAAGGGGAGGAGGTTGCTGGAGGCGCTGAGGGCAAGGGAGGAGGAGGAGGAGGAGGAGGAGGTGGATTGGGAGAAGGTGCTTGAGGCGGGGCTACCGAGTCGGAGTGTGTCGAGACTCGGTGACCCGTCCGGGACCAACTCGTCCGGGTTCTGAGTCCCGAGTTGCATTGGGGGTGGTTTGATTCGGTTATGTGGTTGTAAAGGTGTAATTAGTGATTTTGGGGCCCAAGTATGTTTTATTATGTTTGGGTTTGTTGAATTATGGTTGGCACTCTTTTGATTTGGGTGTTGACTTGAGTGAGCAAAAATTGAAGGTTGCATGTAAGTAAAGTGGTGGGATTCGATTCTATTCACATGAAACGAAATGAGAATGATTGAGCCCTGAAAAGTGAAGTGTCCCTTCTTTTTTGCTCGTTAGTGCGATTGCAGCTGGTGTGATCTTTGTCCTAATTAAAGATGAAATAATTACATAAAATCAAGGAAGCTACCTACCTCAGTTCTTCTCATGTAGGATTTCTTTCAACTTTGCTGTCTTATGATAACGTATTTATTGCTAAATAAGTTTAGGGTGGCCACGGTCAAGGGAGAACATTTCTTGCTGTAGTTCTAGCTAACCCTCTTAGGTTTAAGAAGACTGACTTCTTAGATTTCATCTCGTACTTCTTTTTCCCTTAATTTGTCTAAACAACGTAGAGAAGAAGTCAAAGCTATAAACTAGAACTTTACATTGTTGACTTCCTTAGGTCTAAATTTAGGGAAATTAAGGGTGACAGAGAAATGGACTCGTAAAGGATCGTATACTAAGGGTATTCCAACATTGTCCATCCCTTTGCCCAACTATACGCTTGTGGGCCTAGTTGGGCCCGTTTGCAGAGCAATCGAGTATTGGGCTTATGTTATTTAATGTGTACTAGGCCCACGTTCTTGGAGTTGGACACCAATTTCATAATTTAAGTAGAGTCTCCAGCTGACAATGGAGCAAAAGAGAGATTGAAAGAAAGAAGTTGGAGAATTGGACCTTAAAAGGTTGGGACTTGGGACTTGGGATCAATGTAGTTGTAATTTTATAGCTCACAAATTATATTCTCCTTTTTCATTGATCTCTTACCAAACAGCCCCCCTTGATGCTCTTTAACTAATTTTATAGCAGTATATCCACACTTCCATCCATATATGCTGTCTGAGCGACAGTTTTATAATATAGCATTTCAAAGTTTGATAAAAAGAATACAGCTTTTTAAAGCAACCAAGATTATGGTGGATTAACATATTAATTTGGCTCATCACGCAATTAACCTTCACAGTACACTAGCACACGATAACAAAAGTCAAGTGTTAGACCACAATATCTTAATTTGTTTGATTTCTTGCACCTTTTATTGGGTAATATGCTTTGGTTCATTCCCTACTTCCAGATTCCTTTCTAACTTGATTATTTCCCCTATGACTGATAGGCAATATCCACCACTTTTATTATATTGAATTGCATTCCCAAATTTTAGTACACAATAACAAAAAGTCAAGTGTTAGACCACAACCGCCTTCTTGAATGGAGGTGTGATATTTTTTTTGGACTGTTACATATCCAAATGCTAAGGATATCTGTTTGTCCTAGAATGATTCCAAAATTCTTTTTGGTGAAAATCAATTTACAATCCTCTTCCACTTACTTGTGACCAATGTTGTGTCACTTAGGACGACTACTTGGACCATCTACATCTGTACTTGGAAGAGTTTCTGCCGTAGACCAAAAAGTGGAATTTTATTGATATGCCACCATTGACATTCTTAGGAACAATGTGCTTGAATTTTTATATGCACTCCTGCCATCTCACTCCACGAGAGCGAATCCATGTAGACACTATAAATAGATAAGGGCTTCTTGACATGCATGATTAAGCATCACTAATCACACAATTGAATCCATAATTAGTTGCTCGATCAATCAGATGGAGGGACCAGTATTTTCACCACAAGACAAGCCTAACAAGAAGCTGAGATTGTTCGGATTCGACGTAGACCCATCAGAAGAAGCAAGGCAGAGCAAGTGTTACGAGTGCAGATTTTGTCACAAGAGGTTTGGCAACTCCCAAGCGTTTGGAGGCCACCAAAACGCTCACAAGAAGGAGAGGCGAGCGATGAAGAAGAAGGAGATGGACGCCACGAGGAAGGCTAGCCTTGAGCAATACTTCAACTACTTGGGTTACTCGTGTTTGTGGGTGTACAATCCCACTAGCTTTACCTTGTTGTCTACTTCTAGCCAAGACTTGTAAGTTAGCTTCTTCTTTTTTGTCTTCACTCAAAACTTCAAATGAATGTTATGTAGTTGTAACTTGTAATCCCTCTGCAACATTGTTAATCTAGTGCTCAAGTTTACACTTTTACCCGTTTGGTTTAAATTGTGGAAATGTTAACGAAAAAGAAACGAATTGAAGCTAATTCACTCTACTGTTATATTTATTGATTAAAATGATAAAATTATATTTTCTTTATTCCTTTTCTTGACTCTATGATCAAGATATTTGTTTCTCCACTACTATAATAGGTTTTAAAATGACGAAATTATTTACTTTTTCCATTCTTTGGCAGGCAATGCAAATATTAGAATCCCAAGTTAAGATCCAAATTTTGATCAATGTATCATAAACTAGGTTTATTTCCTTTTTGTTACCGTTTTTGTAAATTGAAACCAAACGATCCCTTAATGTACTTCTTCTGTAGAAGTATCAAGTAACACGTGTGTCTCACGTGACATTTGGTAACAACCTTTAAAAGGCTTCTTCACAATGTGTAACAGAATACTTTCTCTTTTCTCTTCTCTCTCTGTTGAGAGCTTATGTAATGGTTTCCGCTTGTTCTTGAATGAGAATTTTCTTTCTTGTGTGGATGATCAACATTTCGTCATGATATCAGAGCTATAGAGGTTGATCATCATTTTTTTATACTTCGTCATTTCCTTCTGATTTCTCTCTTCTGCGACAATGGACAATTTGGAGGATCCATTGAGGAATCGCGGACAGAATGATGGAAATCAAGGTGGTTTGAACTTGAGCGATCCATTAGCTTTGTCCAATTCCGATTATCCTGGTGCACAGTTGGTTGCTGCTAAGCTTGATGGATTGAATTTCTTGAATTGGAGCAAGAATATCAAAATGGCGTTAGGCACGAAATCAAAGCTAGGGTTCGTCAATGGAACAGTTTCGTGTCCTGAGCCAGGATCGGTTGATCTAGAGAGATGGATTTGTGCAGATTATATGATCCGCTGTTGGATCATCAATTCTATGGAAAAACGGATTTCAGACACTTTTATGAGTAGTGAATCTGTAAAACAGCTCTAGGATGAGTTATTGAAGAGATTTGGACAGACGAATGGCCATATGCTTTATCAATTAAAGCGAACTTTGTCTTCAATGCAGCAAGGAACACTCACTGTAAGTGAATATTATTGTAAACTCAAAACTATCTGGGATGATGTTGATTGTCTTGATGTTTTACATGTATGTGCATGTGGTAAAATGGCTACTTGTACTTGCAATCTTGCTAAGAAATTTCAAGAAAAGGAAGCAAGAAACAAGTTACTTCAATTTTTGATGGGATTGAATGAGGAGTTTGATGGGATAAGGGGAAATATTCTGTCACAAGATCCTATGCCGACTGTTAACCGAGCCTTTCATCTTGTTGAACAAGTTGAAGGACAGAAAATAGTAACTGGATCGATCAATGCTAATTTGGATGGTTCTGCTTTTTTTGTCAACAATTTTACTGACCGCCAATATCAACAGTTAGCACCTTATTTTCAGCCAAGGGATGGATCAAAGAGAGGTAAGCTTGATAAGAAATGTGATTTTTGTCATCGTCAAGGTCATTTGAGGGATCAGTGTTATAAGTTGATTGGGTATCCGCCAAACTGTAAAGCTAGACAGCCAAATAGAAGGGCCAATGCTGCTGGTGTTGAGAATGAGAAGGTCCAGGATAATCCACTAGACTGTGATAATGCTGGTACTGTTGATTCTGCTCTTGTCAATGTTTGTCAGGAGGTAGTGAAAATATTTCAGACTAGAGGAGGAACTTCATCCTCTACACACTTTGCAGGTAAATTGACCAACTCTAGTGCCTTCAATGTCTCTTCTTCTACAAATTATGAGGAATGGATAATAGATACAAGAGCCACTGATCATATGATATTTGATCAAAGATTATTTTTGTTCAAACAAAGATTACAGAAGGCAGTTAAAGTAGCATTACCAGATGGCAGCATAAAGACAATTGAGTTCATGGGTTCTGTGAAGATCAATGATAAGTTGATTATTGAAAATGTGCTTTTAGTAGATGGTTTTAAGCACAATATGTTATCTGTCACAAAGTTATTAGATGAGCATGGTTTGTTTGGGAAAATAGAGTCTAACAAGATTCTATTTCAGGACCATATCACTAGAGTTGATGTGCTTGAAGGTCAAAGAGTTGGAGGGCTTTATGTCACCAAGACTGCAAATGGAGTTCATAACAGTGGAAGTTCAGAATCAGAGGATTGTATTGGTGCATCGTCTAATAATGTAGTCAATATCAAGTTGTCTTCTACTTTGTTACATGATAGACTTGGCCATTGTTCAAAGAGCAAACTTGAGCATTTGCCTTTGTATAAGTCCATACATTTGTCAGATGATTTTTGTGAAAGTTGTGTTTTGGATAAACATTGTAAAGACTCATTTGTGAGAAGTGAATCTATTACAACTGCTCCCTTTGCTCTTATTCATCTAGATCTTTAGGGACCTTATAAGACACCAACTACTTCAGGTGCTTCTTATTTCTTGACAGTTTTAGATGATTTCTCCCGGTTTACTTGGATTTACTTGTTGAAATTTAAGCATCAAGTGAAGGATGTCATCAGTTCTTTTCTGATGTATGTTAGAACTCAGTTTAATGCTTCTGTTAAGTCCATTAGAAGTGATAATGGAATAGAATTTGTACAACAAGGATGCAGAGAGTTGTTTGCTAAGTATGGTATTATTCATCAAAGAAGTGTGCCTGGTAATCCTCAACAAAATGGTCGTGTGGAAAGGAAACACAAACACATTGTGGAGACTGCTCGGGCAATGAGAATACATGCTAATCTTCCAATTAAATTTTGGGGAGAGTGTGTCTTGGCTGCTGTTCATGTGATTAATCTTCTTCCTAGCTTAGTATTACACTGGAAGATTCCTTTTGAATTGTTGTTTCAAAAGTCACCTGTGTTTGATGAGTTACGTGTACTTGGTTGTCTGTGCTATGGCAAACCAGTTATGGTCAAGAGAGATAAATTTGGGTCACAATCCAGGAAATGTGCATTTGTGGGTTATCCAGCAGGTCAGAAAGGGTATTTGCTTTATGACTTGGAAACACACAATATATTTGTTTCACGTGATGTGATTTTTAGGGAACACTATTTTCCCTTCAAAGTACAGACTTCCTTGGCTTCTCCACCTACTTCTTTACCTTTGGTCAAATCTGCTTTTGATGATATTGCTACTATTCCTACAGTACTTGACATAGCTTCAGTTCCACAGGTTGACAATACTTTACCTTCTCCTGTCACTTTTCCTCCTATAGATGTACCTGCGTCACAGGGTCCTATTGCTTATATTCTCAGAAGGTCTACTAGAACTAGAACAATACCCACAAGATTGGTTGACTACATATGTCCTTCCCAGCAGTCTGCTTCTTATCATTCATCAAGATTGGTTGAGTTCTCTGACTTTTCCCAAGAGTATGTAGCATCTCTTTATAATACATGTTCCATTTCTGAACCTAGCTCTTATTCTCAAGCACATTGTAATCCATGCTGGGAGAAGGCCATGTCTCAAGAGATAGCTGCATTGGAACACAATAAGACTTGGGAATTGACTTCCTTGCCTGCTGGACATAAGGCAGTGGGGTCAAAGTGGGTCTACAAAGTGAAGTTTAAGCTAGATGGCAGTGTTGAGAGGTACAAAGCAAGGTTTGTAGCCAAAGGATACAATCAGGTGGAAGGTAAGGACTACAAGTTTACTTTTTCTCCAATAGCTAAGCTTGCTACTGTTAGACTTTTGATAGCATTAGCTACTGCTTCTACTTGGAATATTCATCAGCTAGACATTAATAATGCCTTCCTCCATGGTTACTTGGAAGAGGAGGTTTATATGACTCCTCCTCAAGGATATTCTAAAGCCAAACCTGTTCAGGTATGCAGGTTAGTGAGATCTTTATACGGCCTCAAGCAGGCTTCACGCCAATGGAACATAGAATTGACAATTTTTTTGCTCAATCTGGGATATGTTCAATCCAAAAATGATTATTCTCTCTTTGTTAGACATTCTGCTGGTCTTATGGTTGTTGCTTTAGTCTATGTCGATGATTTGCTATTAACTGGCAGTGATGAGTCCTTCTTATTGTCAACTAAGGCTGCTTTGGATCAAAAGTTTACCATCAAAGATTTAGGCATGGTCAGGTTTTTCCTTGGCATTGAGGTAGCTCGATCAGCTAAAGGCACTGTCTTAAATCAGAGGAAGTATATTCTAGATATTCTCAAGGATACTGTTATGTTGGATTGCAAGGCCGCTGTCTTTCCTCTTCCCTAAGGTTTAAATCTTTCTATTGATGAAGGAACTATTTTGTCAGATCCAGAAACTTATAGGCACCTTGTTGGCAGACTCTTGTATCTTAATATTACAAGACATGATCTTTCCTATGTTGTTCAACATATGAGCCAGTTTCTCAGTTGTCCCAGGGAGCCACATATGCAGGCAGCTATGCACATTGTTAGATACCTCAAAGGTACTCTAAATTGGGGTTTGTTCTATCCTGCTAAAACCAATTTTTTACTTAGTGGTTATAGTGATGCTGATTGGGGAAGCTGCAAGTTTAGTGCAAGATCATTATCTACTTATTGTGTTTTCTTGGGTGATTCATTAATCTCTTGGAAGACAAAGAAGCAGAAAACTGTGTCTAAATCTTCTGCATAATCTGAGTATAGAAGTATGTCATCAACAGCAGGTGAAATTGTTTGGATCAACAATCTTTTGAAGGATTTACAGGTTCAGATTCCTCTGCCCATTACACTATACTGTGACAATAAAGCAGCTCAACATATTGCTGCCAACCCGATTTTCCATGAACGAACTAAGCATCTGAATATAGATTGCCATTATGTCCGAGACAAGGTCAGTGAAGGCTTCCTTTGCACTTCATACATCAAGTCTCAATTACAGCTTGCAGACGTCCTTACAAAGCCTCTGAGTGAAGTTCAACCCAAATTTCTTTCCTTCAAGTTGGGTTTGGTTGATTCACCTCCAATTCCAACTTGAGGGGATATAGAAGTATCAAATAACACGTGTGTCTCACGTGACATTTGGTAACAACCTTTAAAAGGCTTCTTCACAATGTGTAACATAATACTTTCTCTTTTCTCTTCTCTCTCTGTTGAGAGCTTCTGTAATGATTTCCGCTTGTTCTTGAATGAGAATTTTCTTTCTTGTGTGGATGATCAACATTTCGTCATCTTCTAACAACAAAAAGTGTGAGTTGGAGCTCCGTAACTTCTATTGATTCAGATCGAACAAACATATATAAGTGGAAGACTATACTCGGCTAAATTGCATCAATATATCAACGTCCGACTAGTAATTGGCTTGAAACTTATAAATTTATCACTATATCTTTCACAGCTATATTGCTAATAATCTCGCAACTACAACTTAGTTGTAGTTAGCTCGTATAGTTTCGCTACGACAACCAAACCATGATTCGCCTGTAACGAATAGTTTTGCCACTAGACACAATCGGTTTTGTGGTACGTTGGGAGAAAATTGAAGGACCACGTGGAATTGATGAAGTCGCTGTTGGCCGTAAATGTTTCATGTAATATTATGCGTTGAAATCTTTGTCTTAAACCTAAAAAATAAGGTATGATTAACACTTTCTAAAACCATGAACCTCAATGAGTGACTTCCCTATGAAACCCAAAAACTGCTGAAGGTTGGTGAAACGGACAAGCGTTGCTGTGTTTAGTTTAGTGGTGTCATCAAAAATGAATTTGAAACTTTAACCCAATTCATAAATAGAGTTCCGCATAAGATCCAATTTTAAATCCAACCCAAGTTGCTTTAGCCTGGCCCAATTGCCCGCTGTCCCGAACGCTTGCCCATAACTTTGTCTTGTGGCCTGTGGCTGTGGGTGATGATAAATCCTTCAACCATAAACAAATCGTTAAAATTAGGGGTATTCATCCGGTCTGATGGACCGGATATTTTCAAAAGTATGGATCGGAGACCGGACCGGTTTAGACCGAATATTATTTATAAAAAAAATTTAATCAAATTCTTATTTAATATCTAAAAAAAATATCTAAAAAATATTTATACTCCTAACTTATTAACTTAAGGAACATATCTATAAAAAATTAACATTTAAACTCCTAACTTATTATTTTTTATTTAAAAAAAAAAACGGTCCGGACCGATTTTTTTCCGGATTTGGACCGAACCGGATTAAGGGAAAAACCTGGACCGGAGACCGGACCGTAATTTCACCGGTCCGGTCCGGTCATTTCTGGTCTGGTCATGTTTTGAATACCCCTAGTTAAAACAAGATTGTACAGTGGTTTTGAAGTGTAAATGTTTTGGGGCAAAAAGATCAACCGACCTAAATCGCCTTAGACGGGGTAACAAGTCGATCGGATAAAATACGATAAATCCAAACCAAATGAACAATCAATTACGTACGAAATAAGAGCAAGATTATATGATGATATATTGATGATAAGGATGAGACAAAGTATAGCATATCCTCTAGGTGCAAGAGATCAGGTCTTGTCCGACCGGCTAATCTAGCGTTCGATCTTTGGTGGTCGAATGTTATTGCTAAAAGAATACAACGAGAATAAGGCTCTGTTCGGTAAAACAAGGTTTTTGAAGAGGTTGAGATTTTCTGAAAGGTTTTTCACAAGGTTAGGGGTTTTTTAGAGATTTTTTTGTAACCTTTCAAAACCTTGTAGAAACCTATTTGAGTGTTTGGTGAGACAAAGTTTTTCAATATATTTCAAATAAAAATTACCATAAGGGTTGTTGTTTTTTTATAAAAAAATTAACACTAATATGAGATTTTGGATATTTTGGGAATAAAATTAGGGCCATACTATTCGGCGCATACCCAAAATTGTCTTTCAGCGCATAGGGTCGAGACGTAACGCTCCATGAAGCTCCTCACGTAACGCTCAATGAAGCTCCTCACGTAACGCTCCATGAAGCTTCAGGCGTAACGCGACGGACCAACCCTGGATTTAAAAACAGAACTCTCTCCCTTCTCCTCCATTCCGCCGCTGTTTACTCAAAAAACAGAAATCGAACTCTCCTCTCTCGTTACGCGCCTTTGGTATCAGTTCGTTAAGAATCAACAAATCTCTCCCGTTACACAATCATCCAAGGTTAGTTACACTACATTCCATCGCTTGAAATATTAGTTGTTTTTTGTTAATTTAGAAGTAGTTAAGTGTTTATGTTTAATGTTTGTGAATTAGTGTGAATTTTAAAGGTATCTTTGTATGAGGTAGTGTTATTTTAGGTATTTTTAGGTAGATTTATTAAATAAATTTGAATTTTTTAAGAAATGTTGAAAGATAAGGCATCGCCGGAATCTGGAATTGTCGCCGGAATTGCCGGTGAAATATCACCGGTGGCAATCTAGTGAATTGCCATTGCACAACACGTAACGAGGGGAAGCCTTCCAACCGTTACGAGCTGTTGGCTTCTGCGGGTAACGTGTGGTCAGAGACCAAGCGTTACGTGCTGTTGGCCTCCCGGCGATGACTTTCCAGCGACTACTCTTTTCACAAAAATAAAAATTTGCATATGTATGTTTAGGGTATTTTAGACATTTGTATGAAATTTGAAATTTTGATGGATTTGTATGAAAGGGTTTAGGGTTTGTTGGATATGTTTAAGAACTTTATCGGATTGTTTATTGTGGTAGATGGAGCCTGGTGAGAGAACGAGGCGTAGAGCCAGACGAGACCTCGTTCGGGCTGCTTCGTATCGGACTGAGCGTGAGCTATCCCGTAGGTTTGCGGGTGTTGCCCAAGATGCGGGAGGGCACGAGCAGGCGGGCTATGCTGACCCCCCTGTGTTCCCGTTTGGGCCATCTTATGTGGCGGGAGGTGCCCCTACAGATTCGGACCCGCAGTTGTACCCACAGTACAACGTGAGTCCACTCCATTGTTATTCTGATACGATCGATCAGAATAACTATTATGGTCCTTCATTGAGTCCGCCACCACCCCAGCAGAGTCAGCACCAGAGCCCAATCGCCCATCAGAGCCCTCACGGGTCCACGTCGCATCACAGCCCCTTATATTATGAAGGCGGCGCAAATGACGACATGGATTACAATCCGTGGGAGAGCTTGGGGGTCAACCCGAATGCACCGCTGAATATGGTAAGTAGCCCTAATATATGTAAATTTGATTGTATGATAAAAATGTAATTGCTTATCATTTGTTTAAAAACATGTAGGAGGAAGACAATCAGGCATGGGCTCCAAGAGCTCAACCTGATGATGATGATGCGGACGAGGAGCAACAAGAAGGCACCTCTTCGCAGGCAAGACCACCCCGAAGCAAAAAAAAGGGGAGATATGAGCCGGAATTACAAATAAGAGTCTATGGAGGTCCGGAGAATCCCGAGCTGTTGAAGGGTTTTGCCAATCACCTGGCGTACACCATTTATCAGCGCATTGTAAGTTGCATGAAAAACCTTATTCTTGTCATTTTACGTTTTTATATAAATATGTCAAAGCGACTGCTTACACTAGTTTAAAAATGCAAATGTTTGTAGCCTGTCCCACCGTTGAAGTTTCAGCAACGAGGCAAGCAGACACGCGCATGGCGCCTGGAGTCGTCAACGCCATGGGGTAATCTGGCACAGAGTTCAGGCTTGTGTCATATTCCGCATGTGATACATGAGCATGTGCACGAGACACTGCTTCTTGCGTTTGTTGAGCGGTGGCAACCTGAGACCAGCTCGTTCCATATGCCATGGGGAGAGATGACCATAACTCTCCATGACGTATTGTTGATCCTTGGGCTCAACATCCATGGAAGAGACTTAGCACCTCCACGGGGTTCTCTGACGGTGACTGATTTGAAGAAGGCGGTGGTGGCTCAGGCAACGTGATTCTTTGGGTTGGCTGATCAAGATGTGTCATTTGCTATTGTAGTTGCTGAATTCTTCCAAAGGCATTGCAGGGGTCTGAATGACGAGAAGCGTGCTTCTGGGTACTTACTGCACTTGTTGGGCTCTTGCCTATTTCCGGACAAGACCCAACACAGATTGCCGCTCTATTATCAGCTGTTTCTGGAGGATCACTCGTGCAGTAGTGAATATGCATGGGGTGCTGCCGTTCTTGCTCACGTGTACCGCAGCTTGGGCGAGTGCACAAGAAAGGAAGCGAGAGTGATGTCCACGTGCTATACTCTGATTCAGGTATTTTTCTAAATTAAAAAAACCCCTAGTTTCACCTTATTGTTGTATCTGTATTTATTCAATAACAATGATTGATTGCATAAATTCTGTTTCAGGCGTGGATATATCAGTATTTCCCCATGTTCAGACCTGCATTGAGTAGACATTGGAACTCTGATGAAGCGGTCGCCTACGCTACTCGATGGGACCTGACCGAGAAACCCTACCCGATGAGAAACTACAGAGTGGAGCTCGATACGATGACTGCGGACATGGTATGTACATATATTTATGTTTATGTTGCTTGGATGTCGTTCGTATTAACAGATAAGTTTTTTTAGGTTGATTGGAGTCCGTACGGTACGATTGACTTCAGCGATCCGAGATTCGCTCCTACTCGCAACCATGAATGTGAAGATGTAGCAGAGTCTGTACGCCGGTCGTTTGAGCATATGTATCCCTTCCTTCCCAATCATCGAGGAAGTGGTTTTAGACTTGTTTCAGGATTAAACTTGTTTCATTTTATGGATGTTATGAGTGTATTTGAATGTTTGTGATGACTTGTTTGGGTTATGAAAATTATGAAAGCTATGACTCTTGAATGAATGTTTTTTATGAGTTGTTTGGATTTAGGGATGTTTGGAATAGAAATGTCGAACTCATTTCATCATAATTCATACATATCATTCATTACATAAATCGATCGTTTCAACCTTCTTATTTCGTCTTGTCTTCTTTTCGGCCTTGTCTGCTTCGTAATCACACGTCCGAGATATAATCCTTTCATCTACGTAATCACCCGCAGACTGGTCATGATGAAACATCCACCCCGTGTAAATACTAGGCAAGGGCGAAGTTTCTTCCAGGCCAATCTACATCAAAGTCAATGCATCATTAGTGCTAACACGAGATAGTATCAACAGATGGGATTGTATTAACGTACCGCAATAAAATGTTTCTCTTTCTCGACATGGCATATGCATACCGTCTTCAGAATCTCGCCAATTGATGCTTCATTTGGCTTCCCCCTCATAGGCAGGTATGTCGTGCCCGCACCACCACCGACGGTAACGAACACACATGTGAATGCCGTTGCCACCAAACATCCCATATCCGGGAGGTCCAACCACGTCTCCGGTGGGGCCGGCCTGTTCGGCGAAGGAAACCATGCAAGCTTCGCCTCCATTGCCTCAAGTGTCATCGTAGACACCCAAAGTGGCGCGAGTAGCTCATACTCTTGTCTCAACGTAGCGATCATGGTACGTCGAACAAAAGCCCACTGATCTTGCCCTAAACCCAGACCATGCGCAATTGCTCTGTACCCGCAGTTTCCATCACCCTCTATCTCATACCATCCTCCAAAGTGTGGTCTCATACACTTGGGGAACTGGGTTTGATAGCGCCACGGGTTCTTGATCAACGACGTGGCACCACATGGTAAGGGTAGACCCTTCTTCGGTGGTCTTCCTTTTTGCTTTTTCGGAGGTGTTCCGTCCATCTGTTGGTCAGTGTGCTCCCATGATGACGGTTGTCTTTTGGTGGCAAAGTTCAGAGCTCCTTGAGGCCGACCCTTATGCCTGACTTTGGCTGGCTCTTGCAGAGTAGTCTGCTCTGGATGTGCTATACTTCTAAGTGTGCAGACTGCTCTTTGTTGAACCTCCACTGGCAATGTGGGGAAGACGCTTCGGGCAAATTCGCCAAGCAAAGATCTATTCACGTTGCGTGTGCAGACTTCTTCCTGTTCTGCTGTCTTCACTTCTGACAATGTCAGTTGCCTCCAGAACGGATGCAATGAGCTAGGTTCAATTGGGGTCTGGCTCCTCACATTTTGCGCCATGTCATGCACGCAAGGCAAGCCATCTCTGACCCTCATCTGGCATCTGCATATAGTGCTCCACAATGGAGCTTCTCCTTTCATGTATTCCTCAATCAAACGAGCTAGTGCAACCGCAGAGACCTTGAAGTGCAGCTTGGAGAAAAGATGTGCCTTCGTTAGCAGCGTATATCTCTTTCCAATGCTCTCATTGAATGCCCCCCTTATGTCACCAATATGACTGCACAACCGTGTATGATATTGATCGAACACAGTGCAAAGGTTGCCATCGTTGCTTGTGAAGAAGCTTTTCAGACTAGAATGGGCCCCTTCAACCCTGTATTACAATCAAGAATCTGAAATCAGTATGTTGCTGTAAAGGTCTAACTAAGTTCAAATAACTAGCTAAATTTAGAAAAATTGTTGATGCACATACCTGTTAGTGGTGGTAGTACCGAGCGTGAACACTGTATCTTTCCATACAGAGACGATTCTTTCCTTGTAGGGGTCCAGCCAATTTTTTTGTAGGTACTGCAGACATTTTGGAGATTTCTTCCAATCACACTTCAACTTCCAGAGTTTTTCTTCGTACCCTTGTATGGTCGTTTCCTTGAAGAGTTTCATGCAGTCGTTGGAAAACGTTGTGCCCCTAAACTTGTCCATGGCCTTCTTCCCAAAGTCTTCAATATTTTTCCTCACATGCCGCCTACATAGGAGGAATTTTGCTTCTGGAAACTGCTTCTCTAAGGCGTTCATCAACGCCTTCTCCCGATCAGTGACCAAACATGTGGGTGCCCGTTGCACCTTGCCAAACATCTTTGCAAGTTGCTCTATGGCCCACTTGTAACTGTCTTCGTCCTCCTTCTCCAGAAATGCCCCGACAATATTGTAGTTTTTCCAAACAGATGTGATGTCGACAATTTCAAGAAAGGGAAAATTGTAGCTGCACACATAATCATATATATAATATGATGGCACCCTAACCTTGACATGAACAAATGAAGAGTATAATAGATATGTATGTTACTAACCAGTTAGTTGCATATGTAGAGTCCATCAACACAATGTACGGAAATGCTTTCAACAACGACAACTGATCCTGGCTTGCGAAGAAGATATCTGTTATCTTGTTGGTCTCCTTGTTGAATCTGTACTCCATGAAGTATCCCTTCTCATTGCACTCATAGAAGAATTGTTGCACAACTGTTCTCCCTTCCATGCCCTTCTTTCGTATCTCGTGCATGATATTGTAGACTTGCTTCATCTTGGTCAAATTTCCAGGAGACAAATGGATTATAGTATGAATCTTTTGCGGCTTGCAATGGTTGACCGTCATCACCTTAATAATTTCCTTCTCTTCAGCGGTTGGTCGCCCAACTAATGCACTACCATACAATGAATCTGCTATGACATGATTGTGAGTTCCATGTTGTACAATGATCCTCCACAATCCCTTCGGCCCTTCTTTCAGCCTCAACATGAAGGGACACCCACACTTCTTTGACCTTGTGATGTCTCTCACTTGGTCAGCTCCTTTAGGCACGTTTTGTCCATGTCTATCACACGGTAACCAAGTCCCCCCAAGGGCTTTTGGGATGGAGGGTTTATTCCTCCACTTTTTGATGCAGAAGTGTTTACACATAGCCATATCCCGCGCCCACAAAAAAGCTTCTTCTCTAGACTCCCATATTTTATCAGTTGTAAAGAAGCTTGAATAATCGGCAGAGACGTAAACATCCTCCTCCGGTGGTACACTAAACTGAGGTTGTGTGTGTAGGGATGAAAAGCAAAACTGTGGGGTAGCATAAGATGAAGATGCTTCTGGAGGAAACGATATCTCAAGATCATAAGATGGTATATCAATATATGGTTGAGGCGTGTTCCAAACCTGCACCTTTTGCGGCGTTTCCCAAACCGGAAATGTCTTCTCTGGAGTGCTCCAGTCATTGAGGGAGATATTATTTAACCCCTCGTACAAACCATAGTTCGTCTGCATACACATTAAATCATCTCATCAAATAGTGCACAAACCCTAAACCTAAATCTACATTTTTTCTGTAAAATGGAACGGTTTGTGATAAACCATGCCATTTTACAGATTAAACCCACAACCAGTATTAGCTCCATACGTTACGTATGGCGCTAATGCACACGTTACGTGTCAAAGCGTTCCACGCGTTACGTGCAAACCATCTTTCCAC
The DNA here is from genome assembly GCA_027886185.1 of Rheum nobile. Taxonomy (NCBI): domain Eukaryota; kingdom Viridiplantae; phylum Streptophyta; class Magnoliopsida; order Caryophyllales; family Polygonaceae; genus Rheum; species Rheum nobile. The sequence goes on along the minus strand of WOAB01000616.1, from coordinate 3,147,200 downwards.
GTAACGTGTGGAACTGTTCTTCAATATAACAGCGATTTCGCTGCCCTAAGCCCTAAACAACAACGTTTGCACAATCTTTGTTTCTATCTCCTAAACAAAATCAGATCTTTAACTTTAAACAACAAATAAGAGCCTACACTAAACCCTAAAAATTAAATATTAAAAGCTCCTAAACCCTAAACCCTAAATCATCAAACTCAAAACTTAAAACAACAAGTTCATAACAAGATAAAAGAGAACTTTATGGTTAAAGAATAGAAATTACCTCATTCCAAAGTGGGATATCTTCTCCATTGTTGCACCAATACTCATTGTTGTTGGTATTGTCCATTTTTTTTTCAAAAATTTAGAGTGTAAAACAATTTTTTGTAAGTGTTTCAAATGGGTTTAAGCTCGAAGTTGATCGTTATATTGAAGAAGAAGCTGGGACCATTAATACCGTTAGGTGGGGACAAGACAGTTAATTCAATGCGTTTCGCCACAGACAGGTCCACACGTAACACGGAATACCTCTCTCCACGTTACGTCTGTGTTACATGGAGACGTAACGTGGGACACTGTTCCTCATATAACATCTAGTTCGAGGGTTTGTAGGGTAGGGTTAGGGTTTAGGTTAGAAGGGGGTTTAAGTTTAGGGTTTAGGGTTTGGTGGATTTGTTAGGTTGACTTTAGGGTTAGGGTTTAGGGTTAGGGTTTAGGTTTAGGGTTGTTCAAAATTGTCATTCAATGCTAGTTGTTGAGGGTTGTTCAAAAGTTTTTAATGATAGTGGTTGAGGTCATTAATGCTAGTGGTTGAGGTCATTATATACTACAGTTGTATACAACTGTATATTAACTGTCAAACACATTCCTTTTCACTATATAAGAGGCATTAGGGTTGTTTGTTCACTACAACAAGTCCAACACAAGCGGGTTTTGAAGATTCATTTGTGGGTAAGCTTCTTCTTCCAGTTTCTTTCGATTTAAGAGGCATTAAGGTTGTTTGTTCACTACAACAAGTCCAACACAAGCGGGGCTTGAAGATTCATTTGTGGGTAAGCTTCTTCTTTCAGTTTCTTTCGATTTAGTAACCCTAATTGGCCTTTTCATATTAATGGATTTGTAGGAAATCAAGCACTACAACAAATAATGACATCTTCATCCGAATCATCAACAAACCCAAATAGACACCATCAACAAATAAGTGCTCCACAATGCGAGTGTAATTTGAAAACAATTGTCCGTACTTGGGATTTGCAGTGGAACTACGGAAGGAGGTATTGGGGATGCCCAAGACTGGGGTGTTTATACATGAAGTATATTGATTCTACGTACGAGGACAGGGCACACACGGTTATTCGACAACAATGGCGGGAAAAACAAGATCTTGTTAAAGAAAATCAAGATCTTGTTAAGCAAAATCAAGATCTTGTTAAGCAGAATCAAGAACTTTTACAAGATGCGGATAAGATGCGTAGGTATAACCTCAATCTATATAATGATGTACATCGTATACTGCCTTGATGTCGTATCTTTTGTGTAATATTGTTTACGTACTATCAACCTTTGTAGGGAGCAATCAATTTTATCAAAGCAAAGACATGATAGGAAGCGAACTTTTACCAGAGACTATCCTAATTTCTTCAAACGCAACTAGACAATGTCATTTCTTTTGTGTTAGGGTTTCTTAGTTTATGAAGAACATGTATTATTTCTTTTATTGTGAGCTAAATGTGGTTGTAGTCATCCAACGTAATGAACAATTCTATTTCGTCTTCTATGTTGATTCTTTTGGGGTATTTCTTTTATTAATTCTAGATAATCAAATAAATTCTAAAAATATACAATAATATGATACAACATTCATACACAATATTATAATATATGTAAAATAATCAATAATTCAACATTGAACAACAAATAAATACTACAAATATACAATAATCATTATTTTAACATTGAACCACAAATAAATACACATACCACAACATTATAATACCCTAAAATACCATACGTTACGTGTGATATATATCCACACGTAACGTGTGGTAGAGCGCAGCCCGTAACGCATGAGACGCTGAAATGGTCTGCTTCCAGACGTTACGTGGTGAGACACTCCACGCGTAACGTCTGAGCCCTATGCGCTGAAAGGCAAAAATGCCTATGCGCCGAAAAATAATCGTGTAAAATTATGATAACCTTGTAAAACCTTCAATAACTTTTCTCTTAGGAGGTTCTTATTTAACCTCCTCAAAAACCTCTTAAAACCTTAACCTTCTAAAAAATCTTGTACTACCAAACACATAAAAAAAGGTTTTGAATAGTACAAACCTCTAATAACCTTTTATAACATGTGCCGAACATAGCCTAAGTAAGTTATCCAAGCTTTCCGGGAGTTCAGATCCTGTGTCCTTGTTAGCTTCTTCGTGTCCTATTTATGGGATGTTTGGAAATTCCTTCTTGGTCGGTTTTCTTATCGTTTTTCGTGAGATCTTTTCTTTAATCTTCCGAGCATAATCTCCGGGATTTCCTTATTAATGACACCTCTAATCCTGTTTTTGAATCGGCTGCCGTTTGTTTAATATCGAATAGTTATGGCTTGGGCGAGATTCTCGGGATCGGTCGAGTCTGTACATTGATGAGTGTCCGACGACTCTCTTCTAACTTCTTGGTCCATTTCTCAGATAAGACGGCCCAATCTGCTAGCCGAAGTTTCCCAAGCCCAACAGTAAATATAAAGCATTTGAAGTGTAAATGCTTCAGCCATAAACAAATCGTTAAAGTCCTTCAACCATAAACAAATCCTTCAACCAAAGCATTGTTATGTGGTTTCCACCTTATAAATGGAACCTTTCACTTATCTTTTTTATCCACTGCGAACACGATTCCATCAACCTCATATTCGCGACTACATAGCTAGTTATGGAATTTGTGCTGCTCAATTATCTTCAATCTATTATTATTCTACTAACCACAACAAATTCCAAAAGTTTCTAGTTAGTGGAACTTGGAAATGCTCTCAATTTCATAAAATAAATTCCCAATAGCACATTATAATATGCAATTTCCCATGTGCAATCCGCTATGAATATAAACAGATTAACAACAACATCAATCGACCCAGTATAGTCTCATCAACGACAGGGTTTGGAGAGTCTAAATATACGCATCCATACCCCGAAACAATTCATAACTTAACATAATAGTGAATCAAGCATTCGCCCAGATCTCTAACCGATCAAAAGTTGTTCTTATTATATTTTGCAAAAATGGTTTACGATGATCGAATAATCAATTATCAACTGCTTATCATTAATTCTAATAAATTCCTATTTCGAAATAAAGAGCCCATTTGGTTGAAACTATATAAATTTAGCTAGAACTTATAATCTACTATATAACTACTAAACATAAATACCGACTGAGTCACGTAGCGCTTTCAGAATGAGCCCGAATTTTACGTTGTCACGTGGCGTCACGGTATTGAATTGGACACGTGGCGGCCTGTGGTTTTTTAGATTTATTTATTTTAAAAATTATGTATCCTTCCTTTTTTCTACATTTTACAATAACTTTTACATATATCAATTTCCTTATTTAACAAATACAACTTACCATGTTTTATAAAAAATCTATTTAATAAAATATAATATAAGAGTCTAATAATTTACTTTCTAGATATGCTATATTAAAATATGCAAGATTATCACTTTTCAAATTTTTACCCACTAGGGTACATATTAGGTTTAATTTGGTGAAATCAATAAAATATATGAATACAATAAACCTGTACGAAAAATTAATTGTTACATAGCACTAATTTATTATGGATTAGTAGAAGATTCTTGAAATATTAGTGCAATAATTTATACAACCATGAGAACTTCTCAACTTATTTTTCTCTACATTTTTTTTAAAATAATTATATCCTTAAAGAGTAGATAAATCATTATTATTTATAATTTTGATTCTTAAAAAAACTTAAACAAAATTTAAAAATTAACCTCACATGTTAGAATATTCTACAAACTCCCAAATATTATATGTCCTATATTCAATATCATCTACATTTTTAAAATTAAGTTTTAATACGATGAATTTTATGAGTCCACTACACTTTTTAAGGCAACTTTGGATATGTGATTTCATGATTTTATTAGATGAACATTTAAGGCAAGATTACCAATATTGATAAGACTTTTCTTTGGCAAGAATGCGATCTACCTATATATTTGTTTTAAAGATTAGTTAATACTCAAAGTTGATTTTATGGGAATAAGGATGTTAACAATATATCTTATTTTATTGAAAAAAATTATATTAATTAATTTTATCATAAATATAATTAAATAATTTTGTATGGTTTTATTAAGATTCGTGAATAATTAATTATCAGAATGGTTATATATATTTTAAATAATTATCACATTGACTATTTTCAAAATAGTTATATATCATAGAACAAATGTGTCGTACAATGCATTTTATTTCACAAAAACGTATCTATATACTTTTTTACCATTATCTTTCTTTTATATTTTTAACCTATCATACTTAATATGATTTTATAAAGTCTTTTTTTCTTATGGATCTTATCAAAATATACATACAAATAAAGTATTTTTCATATTAATATTTATTTTACAAGGTAAATTGTTGTTGAAATATAACCTAATAAAGAAATTATATTCAACATTTTAATGGAATGATAGATATATATTGTATAAAAATACCTATTTATTAGATTTAATATAATATTCTCATAGACATATCAAACGAAATGTGTTTAACATATTCTTCTTGCTAGACAATTTGTCAAGTGATGCAATATAACAGAATATTTAAGGTCATTTTGCTAGACAATTTGTGTCTTAAGCTCCTTCTACTAAGGAGACCTTTCATATTTCTTTTTATTACCAAATATAAAGTATGTTCTTGACTATAAAAATATATATTTTAATTATGTACAGATTATGACGAATGTGATATTATCATATTTCTAAGTATTTTGTTTGCGAATGATAACTATTTTACATCTATTTTTTAATCTTAAATGTATTTACAATCCCAATATGTTTCATAAGAATTTGTTATATGTCGTTAACATGCAATATTTTTCTACAATATGAATAATGGGTAATGATATTAGATGTATCAATTAACTCTATTGTAAAGCAAGAAGCTTGGAAGATACGTGTTCGATGTATTCACATATAGTATGTTGTAAGATTTCTAGGAAACAATGACATTATCGACAAAGAAATGAGTTTTATTGATGAGAAGTGATTGAATTTATCTATGTATGTTTTGTTCATGTCATATATCAATTCTATTATTTCATAGTGCACTAATTCATATATATCATCTAATTTTTTAGGAGATGTATAATATATGTTTTTTAAGACAAATAATGTTGGTATATACCCTTATTCTTCTCTTTCATACAAAATGATTTTGCAGATGAGCACATATGTCAAACTCATTGATTATCTCAATTCCACAAAATAGATTCTTTTTCTTAATTTTAATAAAATATTCACCAAATCCCTTGTCATAATCTACTTGATTGGTATGTATTATATTTATTTGAATTATTCTTCCACAAATATATTCATCTTATTTTACTGATCAATAATATATTAATTATGAGTATAGATGTTATCGGACCACACTTGAAAGTAATTTTCGATTTCATCATATGTGAGAATAAAGGTGACATGAAACGATATAATAGGGTAAAATTTTGGGGAAAAAATTGTTGTATGTATTATTTCTTCTTCGATATTGTAATCTCTATTTAGAAGCATAATCTTGAATAGATAGAAAAGTCTATTTTATTAGAGAATCTCAATTTATATGCGTAGGGAGTTTTTAACCCTTTATTTTCCTAAGTAATCTTGAATAGATAGAAAAGTGTAACGCCCCCGATTTATATCGGTAGTGCCACACGCCAGTGACCTCAGACGTTGCTGTCCGATGTCACCCAAGGCTTTAATCGGAACAATTAATCTTAAATAAACATGTTAAACAATGAAGGATTAAACAGCGGAAGACATTTTCATATAAACCTCAATACTTTTATTAAAAGATTTCTCCCAATACGAGAGGAGTGTTTTACAACAGAGTGAAATCCCAGCGGAAAACTTATAAATTACACAGCGGAAGACTTTAAGAATAAACCTAATACATGACTAGGTTATAAAAATACATATTAAAGTAATACTTAATGATCTTGAAATACCGGCACTTAAATCTGTGACTGCAAGTCTCTTCTTCAATTTGTTTACTTCGAGTCCTCGGGAACCGACCACTGATGTGCTGTATAGGACGGATGACACCAACCAACCATGCAAGGAATAAAACCCGATTGGTTAGTCTAATGAAAGACTAAGCAAGGGTGAAAACAGATGGTTCTAGTGATCGTAACCATTTACTATCATTGTCCCTCGAATAACAACCGAAGAAACGATATATAACCCGGAACTTTCACGGAATGATTAAGGTTTAGACATGCACTAAAAGAAGACTCCAAGGAATTCGGTCTTAAGGGAAAGGTATGAAGAGAAGACTCCAAAAGATTGAGTCTTACGGGAAAGTATGACAAATGTTTGAGAACATTATAATTTCACACAAGCGTTTAAAAAGATTTGACCATTTGGGTCCACGACCAACCTCACCGCGTAATGCGAATTCAGATTTGGAAGGAGGACTTACTCTAATTGAAGTCCAGGCGAGTTTTCAAGTTGTACTCCTCGCCCGAGGGTGTATTAATTATATGCATAATCACACTTATCTTATTTAATTCCAAAACGCACATTTACGTCATAAGCTTTTATCATATAACTATATCATCTCGAGTAACTACGAAAGTTTACCATATCGAGTGACTACGAAAGTTTATGATCTCGAGTGACTACGAAAGTTTAACACAGGGTGACATTACGCCACCCAATGGCACTAGCAAGGTGCTGAACACTTCTTATCCTTACAGGTGGGTAAGAAGCAATGGGTCATGATCTGGAAAGCCTTAGAGAATTGTTATACTAATACTGAGTTATAAAGAAACGATTAATCCTCATAAAGAATTAACGTTCCTACGAATACTCGTGCTAATCTAGCATTTAAGTTTACATTTAAATCCACGACAAAACCATTACGGTCATCACATATATAAGCATTGTTTCTAGCAATATATACAATCTATTATAATATCACATTTTAATCACGTTATTTATAAAATCTATTTCCAAACGAAAACAACAGTTCACTCCTATTTAATTAACAATTAAAAGCAATTGATAATTAATGGAACATGGAATGATTAAGCAAGAGCGAACCGCCACTTGCCTTAGACTAGACGAACGATTGAGCGATGACGGGTTTCTGGGTCCGGAACGGGAACCGGATTACAGATTCCTACGGACAACGACCCCACAACGAAACCCTAGGTTAGATTCGACAAGTAAAATATACGAATCTAAGGAAGAACGAACCAAATCGAAGGAACGAAAGTCCCGACCGAGACTAGCAATACCCAAGGCCACGATCGCGATTGCTAAAGCAATCCGCGGTCGCGGCGGGCACTACCGCGGTCGCGGTCGTCGAGGACGAATGTCCGCGAGCACTGGTGACAGCGGCCGCGTCCACATTGTCACTGCCGCGGTCGCGGCTAAGAACTCCGGCGACCCAAAATGATAAAAACTCACCGGCGACGACTCGGAAGGGCTCGATTCGCGGCGGCTTCCACTCTTGGGCACCCTGCGCCTCCAATGCACTGCTCCTTGACCACCACCACCTCCGTCGAGGGCTTCGGCGACTCCTCAAGAATTCCGACGAGAGCTCGAAACTTCGACGACTATGGAAACGAGAGTGAGAGGGGAGATCTCATATCTGGGTGCTCAAAACCCTCCATTTCGGCCTCTATTTATAGCCAAGGAGGAGAGCCAGCCTCGACAAGATCAACGGTGGAGCGAGAGATCGACGGCGACGACGAACGCGTGGCTCACATGCCCGACTGTGCACTCTGCACATTTCCGCGGTCGCGGTGGGTTCTGCCGCGGTCGCGGAAAATTCAAAGCCCAGCTCCTCTGGGAGCTATTATTCTTCCGCGGTCGCGGAAATTCTTCCGCGGTCGCGGAAATTCTTCCGCGGTCGCGGAAATTCTTCCGCGGTCGCGGAAATTCTTCCGCGGTCGCGGAAATTCTTCCGCGGTCGCGGAAATTCTTCCGCGGTCGCGGAAATTCTTCCGCGGTCGCGGAAATTCTTCCGCGGTCGCGGAAATTCTTCCGCGGTCGCGGAAATTCTTCCGCGGTCGCGGAAATTCTTCCGCGGTCGCGGAAATTCTTCCGCGGTCGCGGAAATTCTTCCGCGGTCGCGGAAATTCTTCCGCGGTCGCGGAAATTCTTCCGCGGTCGCGGAAATTCTTCCGCGGTCGCGGAAATTCTTCCGCGGTCGCGGAAATTCTTCCGCGGTCGCGGAAATTCTTCCGCGGTCGCGGAAATTCTTCCGCGGTCGCGGAAATTCTTCCGCGGTCGCGGAAATTCTTCCGCGGTCGCGGAAATTCTTCCGCGGTCGCGGAAATTCTTCCGCGGTCGCGGAAATTCTTCCGCGGTCGCGGAAATTCTTCCGCGGTCGCGGAAATTCTTCCGCGGTCGCGGAAATTCTTCCGCGGTCGCGGAATTGCCCTTTTCGCGTTTGTTTGGCCGGGAAAAGGTTTGGCATGGGTTTAAAACCCCGGATCTTAAATATTTGTACCCAAACAAATATTCTAAGCCCCGAAAATACGTTGAATGTATTTTATACCTCTCAGGGAAATAATACAGAGATCGAACACGAGCTACAGAAATTCCGAACTTTGCCTAACGCGTCCCGAATAATTGACGAGGGTTTGGGTAATTACCCAAATACCCTTACTAAAAATGAGGGGTATTACAAAAAGTCTATTTTTCATATATCTTATTTGATGGTGTAAGTAAATATATATCAACTAATCTTGCTATATCATCTTAAAACACTTATGGTTTTTAAAATTCTTCTCTATAATTTTTCTACATATTGAAGCTATACAATATTTTTACGATCAAGTTCACAAATTGCTTAAAACCGTAGATTTCTATAAAGAATATATAAAATATTATTGAAAAGATTCTCTCGAAGTCGGTTAAGATAAATCCAGTGTTTATGTTGTAGTAGTTTACTTACCAATTTCCATAACTAATGTATTTCGTAGAGTCTATTGAAAGTCATTTAAATCCAATTTATACGAACTAAAGAGCATATAGTATGTTGTATTTATCAAGTGCATTGTTTATATATGTATTATATTATATTATATTATGATATATATATGTTCTTTCCTAATGTATTTTTATCTTCAAACGATAACTCTATAAAATAAATAACCCACTTTAACATAATTATAAACCAAATTTCATATGGGCCTAATCTTCACAACGTATTTGTTAAATATAATTTATCATTATTATTATTATTTTTTAAAGTACTTATTAGTTGTAGTTAATATAGTTTGATCATCTTCACAAGTTATGGTTTTGTTAACTTTACACCTTAAGTTCATATACAAAACTATCTGAATTGATTTGTGATGCCAACTTATTATCTGGGATGAGATCCGATGACGAATAGATTCTATTTTGAAGCATTAGACATGACTTTAAAATATATTCTATGGACTACAAATCCCCTTAGTTCAGTACAACCTTTTGGAGGTAAAGTCGTAGTATTTGGTGGAGACTTTAGGCAAATCCTACCCATTATCACAAAAGGAAGCAAGCAAGATATTATTTTTGCCATCATTAATTTCTCTTATTTGTGGGAATATTGCAAAATTCTTAATTTAACAAGAAACATGAGGATTCAATAAGGTACATTTGATTATGATATCCAAGAAGCAAATGAATTTTCTGAAAGGGTATTAAGCATTAGAGATGGTACTGTAGGCGATGACAAGATGGAGAAGCACAAATACAAATTCCTGATGAACTATTGGTGAAAGATTATGACTTAGATCTGATTCCAGCAATTATTAAGTTTGTTTATCCCTCTCTTTTGGACAATCAATTGTCTCCAAAATACTTTGAATAACGAGCAATTCTTGCACCACCACATGAAAAGGTAGATAGAGTTAATAACTATATATTGTCTTTGTTATCAGGTAATGAAAAAGTCTATCTCAGTTCAGATAACCTTTGCAAGACAGGTTTTATTGCAGACAATGATGCAAGTGTTTATACTTCCGACTACTTGAAAAGTATTAGATGTTTTGGTGTCCCAAATCATGTATTGAAAACTAAGGTTAAGGTCCCTATTATGCTGCTTTGAAATATTGATCATTTTTCAAATTTATGCAATGGGACAAGATTGATAACCACGCAGCTCGACAGTCATGTCATACAAGGAAGAACTATTTTAACTACAATATTAGACATATAGTTTTGAATCCTCGCATACTCATGTCACCGTCAAACACTTTATACCCGTTCAAGTTTCAACGAAGACAATTTCTCTTGAGTGTCTGTTTTGCTATAACGATAAACAATATTCAGGGCCAATCTCTTACAAATGTCGGTTTGTATCTTCCACGCCCTGTTTTTGCTCATGGTCAGTTTTATGTTGCATCACTCATGGTCAGTTTTGTGTTGCATCATCAAGAGTTACTAGCAAGAAAGGTTTGAAGATTTTGATATGGGACAAAAACAAAAAAAGATCTAATACTACTACCAATGTAGTATACAACGAAGTTTTTCATAATTTGTAACAATTTTGAATATCTTACGAGATTTTATGTTTAGGGTTTCATTTTCATGTATTAGACAAATATTTTGATTATGCTTTATCGTTTTAGTAGTATAGATGTTAGGGATATGACTATCCACGTTTTAAAACTACTTAACCAATTTTACTATTAATAAAGTTATGGAGAGTTTCGCCTCTCTTTTGATAATATATTTTGTTAATCTCTTTAATATTTTGTATTCAATTAGTCGTTTTTTACATTAGCATTCATCTACTTTTATAATAGTCATTACCTACATATTTCTATATCAATTAAATATATAATTTTTATATATTATGTTTTTTTAAATGTAAGAAATAATAATCAAATCTCGTACACGACACGGTACTTCGGGGCTAGTTAATATACTATTTTTGTATGTCGTACTCATACTACATCCATGCTTCCACCACTCTTATATAACTAAGCTTCTAGAATTCTATCTGGTGAACTGAAACACGTACAACGGTACAAGAAGAAAGAAAGAAAAATCAACACAAGAAATTCAATGGAGAGTTGTTTCTCTTACACAAATGCTGCTATTGTACTAGTTTGTGTGTGGATTTCTCTTTCAAGTTGCAATGCTGCGACTGATCTCCAAGTGCTCCTCAAGCTCAAGACCTCCCTGAGATCTCCTAATGGTGGCAACGGCTTAGAAGACTGGAAGCAGCAGCAGAACTCCAGCGACAATACGCACTGTTTCTTTTCTGGAGTGACATGCAACGCTGCGCTTCGTGTTGTCAACCTCAACGTTTATTTTGTCCCACTTTTCGGCACCATCGCGCCGGAGATAGGGTTGCTCGACCAGCTCCAAAGCCTAACCCTCGCCGCCGACAACCTCACCGGCACAATACCGCCGGCGTTGGCCAATCTCACCGCTCTCAAGTTCTTAAACATCTCCAACAACAACTTCTCCGGAGAATTGCCGGGCTCTGTTTTCGCCGGCATGGTGGAACTTGAGGTCATCGACCTTTACAATAACAACTTCAGCGGGCCGCTGCCGGTGGATTTGTCCGGCTTGAACAGACTCCGGATCCTCCAGCTTTCCGGAAATTACTTTTCCGGCGAGATCCCGGTGAACTACTCTAATATCCAGTCCTTGAAGCTCCTAGGATTGAGCACAAACTCTCTTTCCGGCAGGATTCCGGCGAGCCTTTCTCGTTTATCGAAACTCAAGTATTTGTGGATTGGCTACTACAACAGCTTCGCGGGAGGAATTCCAGAGGAGTTTGGAAATCTGACTGAGCTCGAAACCCTAGATATGGCGTCCTGTAACCTAACCGGTACGATTCCGCGTTCTCTAGGGAAATTGAAGAAGCTATCCATTCTATTTCTCCAGACCAACACTTTGGCCGGTACTATCCCGTCCGAGATAGGCGAAATGGAAGCCTTGGTCGAATTGGACCTCTCGTCCAATTCCCTCACCGGAGAGATTCCACAGAGCTTCAACAAGCTCCGAAATCTCAGTCTGCTTAATCTTTTCAATAACAATTTCTCCGGCCAAATGCCATTCATCGCCGATCTTCCAAACTTGGAAGTCTTGCTGATCTGGGGAAACAACTTCACCAGTGAGCTGTCGGAGTCCTTCGGACATCGAAGCGGGCGGTTAAAGATGATTGATGTGGCATCCAATCACTTCACAGGGACAATTCCACGCGATCTTTGCAAGGGAGGGCAGCTGGAGCTGCTGATTCTGATGGATAACTACCTAACCGGTCCGATTCCCGATGAAATTGGCGCCTGCAAGACTCTGAAACGGATCCGCTTTAGTAGCAACCATCTGAACGGCACGATTCCGGCTGGTTTATTCAACCTGCCGGCTGCGGAATTTCTTGAGCTCAGTGACAATTTCTTCTCCGGCGAGCTCCCGGTGGAGATGTCCGGTGTTATGCTTTCCTCGATTGACTTATCCAACAACCAGATCACCGGAGGAATCCCTACGGCGATCGGAAACTTCAATGTGCTCACAAACGCTAGGCTCCAGAACAACCGCTTCACTGGTGAAATTCCCCCGGAGCTCTTCGCGCTAACACGTCTGTCCAACCTGAACTTGAGCGCAAACAACCTCACCGGCGAAATTCCATCGTCGATAGGAAGTTGCACGTTACTGATTTCGATTGATTTGAGTCGGAACCAACTCTCCGGCGCGTTACCGATCTCGATCGCGAATTTGACGGTCCTGAACGAATTGAACCTGTCAAGAAACTCACTGAGCGGAGAAATTCCCCAGGGGATGGCCTCAAATCTCAGCCTCACGGTGACAGAGCTTGACCTATCCAACAACGACTTTTGCGGAAGAATCCCTACCGATGCCCAATTCTCGATCTTCAATGCGACGTCGTTCGACGATAACCCTAATCTCTGCTGGCCGACCTCGAAACAATGCCCTCCCTGCAACAACGGAAGTTTAGCCTCGAGGACATCGGGATCAAAGCTGATCATCTTAATCATAATTTCTGTACTCACCTTCAACTTGATTCAATCCTTGCACTAGAAATCGTTAAAAGCTGGTTCTCTGTAAAATAATTCGGATCCTGTGCTGGGCTGTTTTTTTTTTTTGGTCTAATTGAGGGTCAAGCCCTCAAACACGTATATTAATGAAACAGTTCGACGGAAGAGTCCACGGGTACAATAAATCAGTTTCAGCTAATGAAGAAATACTAGGCTGAAGATCAAACATCAAAGAAAAACTAAAACTAACAAGAACGGAAAAAGAAAGTTGCGTCAAACCATCGGCCACCTTGTTGCACCGACGAGGAGTGTGTTGTACCACAAAATCGCTGCCCTCAGCATCAAGAAAATCCCAACAACGTTTCAGCAGGTAGAAGTCAGGATGAGTAATGAGGCGTCTAGTGTGAAGAAGGTGGCACACCACCGAAGAATCCGTCTCAAGAGTGAGGTGATGAAATCCCAAGTCATGGGCTGTTTTCAGGCCATGGAAACAAGCCAGCAGCTCGGCCCTTAATGCTGTCCCATACCCATCCTTGAACATGAAAGCTCGAAGAGACATACCATGTTCATCGCGGAAGATTCCGCCTCCTCCGATGTCGCCCGGATTACCTTTCGACGCCCCGTTAACATTCAGCTTGATCCTCCCCGGCGAAGGACAATTCCGGCCCGCAGAACGGTCCCCAACCAGCGGCTGTGCAGCAGCCACCCTCCGATTATATGAGAGACATGCATCCACGTAAGCATTGTGCTGCTGGATGACAGTAGTGGAGAGTGACAAGGCCGTATCCTGACCCTCAAACAACAAAGTATTACGACATTTCCAAGCAAACCACACCATGAAAGCGAAGATTGAAGCCCATTCGACATCACCCCTGATATTAGCTAGTACCCAGTCACTGCACGAATTAATGGAGAAGAAGTCGGAAGGCAGTTTGTCGCCTCTCAAAGCCTCCCATACACGTCGGATAGGCTCGCAGTCCCGGACAGCATGTAAGGTCGTCTCTTCCGCACTACAACGAGGGCAATTAGCGTTGTTTGGCATATGTCGCATGCATCTCCTTGCATTACAGAGAATGCAGTCATGAACCACAAGGTAAAGGAAATACCTCGCTCTCTCTTGTGTCCGGACTTTCCAAAGTTTACGCCATAGTCCCGGATTGGCCAGCGAGTGATCATCATTCCTAAGAAGCTTCAACGCAGATTTGGAAGAGAACAAACCCGAGCTCGTCTCTCCCCAAAATAGCTTGTCACGAGCAGTGTGGTCGTCAGAAATTCGTATGGCCGCCATCCTATGACACATAGCCGTCGGGAGTAGCGGGCCAAGTATATCCCACTTCCAGCCAGACGAAGTCCAAAGATTGGCCACCGTAGCGCCCGCCACAACTTCTGGGATCGATTGCCTTGATCCCCAAGAGGATGGGCATCCAGCCAAGCATGGTCCCAAAAAAGGGTCGCATTGCCATTCCCAATAGAGGTGCGCAAACCCTTCTTCAGCGTCTGAGCACCATGGACGAGACCCTGCCAAACCCGAGAGGAATTACGCGACCGAGTGAACATGTCAGAGTCAAGTCTCCCATTACATTACTTGCTGTGAATAACCCGAGACCATAAGGAGGAGGGCTCCTGCAAAGTGCGCCAGCCAAGTTTTGCGAGCGTTGCAGAGTTCAGATCTCTCATCGGGCGAAGACCCAAACCGCCATCCCCCTTAGGCTTAGCAATTTTATCCCAAGCAAGAAGGTGAACACGACGACGTTCGGAAGTCGACCCCCATACGAAGCCACGGACAATCTGATCAACAGAATCACACACTGAGCGGGGCAAGTAAGTCGTCTGCATGGAATAAAGCGGGATGCTGGTTAAGACAGAACTGGCCAAAGTAACTCGACCAGCCAAAGAGAGCGTCCTTGCCTTCCAACCACTCAGCCTGCTTGAAATTTTGTCAAGGATAAACTGGTACCTAGCACGGGGCATGCGACCAATAGCAGTGGGGACCCCGAGGTAGTTCCCGAAATCAGTAGAAATTGGCATAGAGAAGAAGATGCTGATTACCTCCTGCATAGGGCCACCCACGGATTTGGAGAATAGGATGCTACTCTTATGGTAATTAACACGCTCCCCTGAGGCCTCGCAAAACTGCTCCAGACAATCTCTGATTACCATGGCCTGTCTTGCATCGGCCCGAGCAAACAGGACCAGATCGTCAGCGAAGAACAAGTGTGACAACTGCACATTACCAACTATAACCGGCTCCCAGAGCCCGGTCTCCACCGAAGCCTGAATGATTTGTGATAGACGTTCCATACAAAGCACAAAGAGATAAGGTGAGAGTGGATCGCCCTGCTGGATACCCCGTGAAGGCATGAAACGTCCCGCCCGAGCACCATTCCACAACAAATTCATGGACCCCTAAGTCTGGCAGAGCATGATCACCTCAATAAGCGACTCCGACAATCCAGCCTGATGAAGTATACTCCTCAGAAATCCCCACTTGACTCTATCGTATGCCTTATCCAAATCCACTTTCAGAATCATCCATTTATGTGAAGAGCTCACATTCATAGAGTGCAACGCCTCCTGAACGACCACGACGTTATCAACAATCTGACGGCCCGGGATAAATACAGCCTAGCTAGGGGACACAAGTAAAGGCAGTACCGGTTTCAAGCGATTAACAATGGCCTTGGTTGCCATTTTAAACACCACATTGAGCAAGGAGATGGGCCGTAAGTGAGCCGGGGAAGTGGGGTTATCTACCTTGTGCAGGAGTACCATGAGCGCATCACCCATACCCTCCTCCATCAGCCCGTGATTCAGTAAATTCAGCACCGAATCAACCACCTTAGGACCAACGATCTTCCAATTTCTTTGATAAAAGACCGCATGGAATCCGTCCGGACCTGGAGATTTATAAGGGTTCATCAATTTCACTGCATCCCACACATCAGCAGCAGAAAACAGAGCAGATAAGGCCGCCAACTGAACCGGACTGAGCTCCGGAAAATTCAAATGGCCCAGCGGAGAATCGAATGACCTGACCGGGGTCAAGTCCGCAGTATATAACGCAGCGAAAAAATCACGGAAAAGCTGTTCAAGAGCCGGAGGATCAGAAACCCACTCGTCATTATCGTCCTGAAGCGCCAAAATCTTGTTCATTCTCCTTTGGATGATGGTTGACAAATGATAATATTTAGTGTTACGATCGCCATCAATAAGGAACAAAGCTCTCGATTTCTGAAACCATAGCAGTTGTTCCTGGTGCAACACCTCCTCTAATTTTTCCCGGATAGTACGCTCAAGTTGAATCGTCACACGAGAAGGCCGTGCAGAAAATCGACCTTGCACCTGCTCGAGTTGCCGCCAAAGAATACGCTTCTTGGCAAATATGTTCCCAAATACCATTCTATTCCAATCCCCCAGCCTGTCAGCCAACTGAGAGAGGGAGTCCTGAAGCCGCAGATCAGCCCGCCACGTATTAGAAAGGAAAGACTCAAAGTCATCATGAGTCAGCCATGCCGCCTGAAACCGAAAAGGCCGTCTTTACTGCGGGGTAGGAGAGGCAGAGTCAAGCTTGATAAGAATGGGGGTGTGATCAGAATGCGGAGCCGAGAGGTGATGGACGCCAGCATCCGGAAAACACAACCGCCAATCATGTGAGCAGATGGCCCTATCCAGACGGGTGGCTTTAAAGTATTCAGGAGAATTCCCTGTCTTTCATGTTTAAGTCGGTCCCGTAAAGCCCAGGTCAATCAAGTTCAACTCATCAAACCATTCCCGGAACACTTGTGTTGAACGGTTCGAACCGGTAGAGGACGCATTCCGCTCCCCACTCGACAGAGTAGCATTAAAATCCCCCGCAAGTAACCACGGCTTGCTGTTCAGATTAGCGAAATTAGCAAGCGTAAGCCAAAGCTCATACCTTGTAGCCGGATTGGGAGACGCATAAATAGCCGATAGGACCCAAGGCTCCTCAGCCCGACGAGTTACTTCCACGGTGATATGTTGAGAATGGACCAGAAGCGGCGCCACAGTCACCTCAACCCTCTTCCAAAATAACCAAATTCCTCCCACAAAACCCTGAGGGTCGACCCGCAAACTACCATCGTAACCGATTCTGTTGCACACATGATTGGCTCGAGTCCCGCTGATTCGAGTCTCCACAAGCACAAGCACCGAAGGTTGATGTAACCGAATTAATTCCTGCAGTGACTCCATAAAATTGGTGGATCCCGCGCCCCGAACATTCCAAACTAACATACTTAATGGACACATTAAATAAACTTGATCATAAAAAGAACCAAAGACCTGATGAGCGTAGCACTCCATCACCCCGTCAAGACTTAACAAAGCATCACTGAGTCTGTCCGGCATTGAGACCCGACACAACAGAGGGTTGGTCTCCGTCAGAATTGGAAGGAAGTCGAGTAGCATGATGTTTGCTAGAGCTGGGAGGTAAGGCATGAACGGCCCCGGACGACTGTTTGACACCAGGATGTTGGTGTTCAGGCGGACGGGAAAGCGTTGGGCTGTTGGAATTTCCGCCATCAAAACGACTAAGGACAAGGGGTTGTTCCACAGTCAGCAAAGACGGCAGGGCAGGGTTCGGTTTGTCAGTTTGGTGCGTGTTGGGGTCGGAAAATCGACTACTCGTCCAATGGGCATCAACTGTTTGACGCAACCGTCGGACGCATCAGACCTGTCAGACGCATCATACGTGAGCCATGCGACCGTCGCCTGATTCCTGGATGCAGCGGACCAGCGAGATTTTCTCCTTTATTATAACAACTCCGAGATCTCCAACGGCTATATGCATTATTTCAGCCATCAAGGAAGGAATCAACCATCTTTAAGAGAGGATCAAGGCTTATTAAGAGGAGATCAAGCGTAATTAATGTAGAATCAAAGAGAAGTCAAGAGCATTTAAGGAGAGATCAAGAGCATTTAGGGAGGGATCAAGCAAGTATAAATAAGGCTCTAGGAGAAGCCTCAAAGGACACTCTACGACATTCTACAACACTTCATTCTACTGCAACCACTTGTACTCTTATCATCAAAACTCTCATTTTTATATATTCTATCTTGTCCAACGTTGTTTAGTCCGACCGATGCTTGTAGTCTGGTCCGACCATCTCGTCTTCTTCGACTATTCATGTTGTAACCTTCTTCTTCCTCTCTTGCATCACAAAAACTACCATTTGTAATCACTTATTCTCATCAAACGGAGTAGATTTATCACCCTAACTATTGTTACCCCTCAAATCAACGGAAAGAGATCGATTGGTCATTTTCCGTCCAAAACAATTTGGCGCCCACCGTGGGGCCGATAGTTAGATAATCCTGATTCATCTACTTCCTAATCCAAACACATCCAATTCGTGGCCATGCAAGGAGGACAGGGGCAAGTCACCATGGATGACCTCTCAAAAGGCAACGACTCAATTCCGACTCGAAGAAGACGTCGAAGCCGAAAACGAAATCTCGGAGTACGACGGAGATGCACCCGAAAGGACGACGCATCATCGAAGGGAAAATAGGTTTCATCCATATCGTTTCTAAGTAATTTATTACGTATTATCATTATTATTTACTATTTACACTCATCGCATCTTTGGATTATCGCTTTTCGAATTACAAAATAATTTGACTTTTACATGTCGACCTACGATTACATTCGTGTCATTTCAATTTTTAAATATATTCTCACTATATACTATTACTTGACATGATTGCTAACATGACTATTGGAGGATTGTCAATAAACTCGAGCACCAAATCCTACCATGTATTTTTTATCCTACAAGGTACATGACGAATCTATTCAGTGCGACGAATACAAGACAACATCAAAATCAACTACGAACAAATCGACTTGACATGTCGCGTTACATTTACATACATACGGGTGACGACCCTTAACATACACGTTGGATCCAGTCATCCGCAAAAAGCGCTTACACTACATTTACACGATCGATCGGAACACGGGTGATATGAATAACACAGGCACGTCGACACACCGTCTGCCTTACACATTACATAAGGTTAAGACACCTTATTACATTTACGCAATAGAAACATATTGCTTACCTCCCCGGTATAGAGTCATGACTAACACACATTACGAGTGACAAACCCTACATACAGTACCTACAAATACACAAACATGCGCAGTACACATTTACAAAGTTAACGCCTCACACAGCTACAACTTACACACGACCCACCAACAAAAGCTTTTACGCAAACGGTGGTACAATACAATATACATTTACGGAGTTAACGCCCGATGGCTAAAAACTTCAACTCAACGCTTTCAAAAGACAAAAGCTTTTACACAAGCAACGTCACATCACATCAATTCATCGACTATCTACATAGCAGGACGAGTTCGGACAAATCAAAATTACTGAAGGACAATTCCCTTGAAGACTTGAAATTCATCTCATCCACCGCCTTGCATCGATGACTAAGATGAATTTGGGGCAATTGTTGGGGTCGGAAAATCGACTACTCGTCCAATGGGCATCAACTGTCTGACGCAACCGTCAGACACATCAGACCCGTCAGACGCATCGGACGTGAGCC
Organism: Rheum nobile; assembly: GCA_027886185.1. NCBI lineage: Eukaryota > Viridiplantae > Streptophyta > Magnoliopsida > Caryophyllales > Polygonaceae > Rheum > Rheum nobile. Next base: position 3,127,393 of record WOAB01000616.1, on the reverse strand, counting down.
ATGCGACCGTCGCCTGATTCCTGGACGCAACGGACCAGCGAGATTTTCTCCTTTATTATAACGACTCCGAGATCTCCAACGGCTATATGCATTATTTCAGCCATCAAGGAAGGAATCGACCATCTTTAAGAGAGGATCAAGGCTTATTAAGAGGAGATCAAGCGTAATTAATGCAGAATCAAAGAGAAGATCAATAGCATTTAAGGAGAGATCAATAGCATTTAGGGAGGGATCAAGCAAGTATAAATAAGGCTCTAGGAGAAGCCTCAAAGGACACTCTACGACATTCTACAACACTTCATTCTACTGCAACCACTTGTACTCTCATCATCAAAACTCTCATTTTTATATATTCTATCTTGTCCAACGTTGTTTAGTCCAACCGACGCTTGTAGTCTGGTCCGACCATCTCGTCTTCTTCGACTATTCATGTTGTAACCTTCTTCTTCCTCTCTTGCATCACAAAAACTACCATTTGTAATCACTTATTCTCATCAAACGGAGTAGATTTATCACCCTAACTATTGTTACCCCTCAAATCAACGGAAAGAGATCGATTGGTCATTTTCCGTCCAAAACAGTGCGTAGTAGGGCTTGGTTTCTTAAGTTGCTTGGTTTGGGCTTGTAGTTCTTGGTTAACCATATCTTTAATAAGATACGATCGATTAATCTCAGCTTCCTTAGATAGGAAGACCGTTGCAGTTGACCTCTGTGACGGCTTGCGGGTCAGAGAAAGGCTAGAATTTTTTTTCTCCTTTCTTTCCTTTTGTTTGTTATTTCTTTTATCAGCACTAGGACCCACAGTAACAGAATCGGCAATTGGGGCACTCTGTTTTGGTAAGTACGATCCCGTATCCGTGTTGTGCGCGGCTTCCTAATTTTTCGGGGTTATGGTGATATTCTTAGTAATCATCGCCGGCTGATTTCCCGGCATCTCTCCTCCCGGCGGCGTCTCATCCTGCCCATTTTGAGATTTGACCTCTGCTTGTTCCGGCGACTCCTCCCCATTTTCCGACTGCCTAGTTGCCTCCCGAATCAGATCGTTCAGATCCTGATCTTCTTCAGAGGCTATGGCGTTGAACCGCGACCCAGCCAAAATTGAAATGTCATCATTTAGAATATTTTTTTCCATGGCAATAGTCACCTGCTTTGGTGGTTGATTCTTATTGCGATGGGAAATTTTCTTGGGCTTGTTAAACTCGCCCCCCATTGTTCAGATTCCGATGAAAGGGCAGGCGCCTCCACCGACGTTGCCGGCTCTATTGTCACATCTTCCTTCCGCAACGGGCACTTTTCAATTATGTGGCCTATCTTACCACAATTGTAGCATAGCTGCTTAATTCCTTCGTACTGTATAATCCAAGTTCGACCCCTGAACCGAAAACGCAAAAGTGGCTTGACTAGATCTAATTCAACGGCGATCCTCACAAATTGGCCTCGATTCGCAACAATCGTCGTGTTATCAATTCGGAGTACCTGTCCAACCAAAGATCCAACCCTGCGTAAAAAAGCCCTCGTGCAAATACTCCATACTTAGGCCGGGGATTCAGATCCAGGCCGTCAAAACCTTTGCAGTGTCATTAAAAGGATCGAAATTGGTTGTCCAGCGGCGAATCATCAAGTAATTATCCCCTAGCATCCATGGTCCTTGAGTGAGAACATGGTGGTAATCATCGCGATTGGTGAACTTTGCGATATAGTGGTCGTTACCGATATCCACTAAAGTCAGGAGACCCTTGAGAGACCACTTCTGTTCAAGACGCCTCTTGAGTTGAATGTAACTCGACCCTTTGTCAAGCATGTGGACGATCAGGGAGTGTGCCCAGTAGCTATGAAGTTCCCGTTTTTCTGCTGTCGAGAGCGTGACCGTAGGGCAAGTCGGGTCAATTTCCTCAAGCGGTTCATCGTCATCTGTTTCATAAAGATCCGGTCGTGCATCCAAGGCCGTCTGGGACTGCGTTAGCCCCGTCGGAGAGCCGCTTTGTGTCACCGCATCCTTAAAAGAATGTGGTGCCTTTGGACTGCCAGCAGCCGCGGCGTCAAGCGAGGGAAAATCCTGGGGATGGTCTTGCTGGTAGAGGGGGTTCATAGACACGAGAGAGTTGTCAACATCCATGGAGCGAAGGGTGTCTGGGAGCTTGCCTGGCAAGGGTGCATTGCCACCACTAGGCGGCACATCGGCCGGAGAAGCTAGGGCTGGCGAAGCGGGAGAAAACGATTTTCAAAAGAGAGCCTGTGAATTAATGTACGTATCAGCCCTGTCCCGGGCTGTTTTTTTGGATGACGTGTATTTTCCTTCTTTGTTGAGTAAGTGAAAAAATATGTAATGGAGTCACACTTTGTCTATAACAATGAAAGATAAGTGATATAATTAACGTGATAAAATTTTAGCTAAGTCATAACTATACATTCATGATAATTGAACACAAAACTAAGGAAATACTCTGTATGATGCATGCGTTACTACTGCTTTTAAGATTATTGGGAGCTACACCTAGCTATAGCACTCGAGGTTTAGTGTTTCCTCTTTTTCAGAAACTTTATTTATTCTTTCTATAAATCATTCTTGAACTAACCCTACCCTTTACATCAGATCATCTAACAAAAGAGTAATGAGACGAAAAATCTAAGACATGTGGAGAGAAGAAATATTTGAGTCTTCGGTTGCTGAGCTGGCAATTAAGTTGTAACATAATTCATTCTCTTCTTTTACCTTTATATACTGTGCGTGTGTAAAGAAAACTAGAAGAGTGAGGAAATTGAGAGTGAGAGAACTCGGGTTGTAAATGAGTGTTTGATGATTGTTAATTGAATTCTCTCGATTCCATTGATCATGATTGAGATGATCAAATTCCTTTTTCTTATAGTGTGTTTGATCCTGTTGAATGTCTTTTGATGGTATCAGAGCACTGGTCCTATGTTGTACCAGCTTAAGCGTGATCTTGTGGCTTTAACTCAGGGAAGCTTATCTGTTGTAGAGTATTATGGTAAACTCAAGGTTTTGTGGGATGAAATTTTTAGTTTGGAAGGCATTCAATAATGTGATTGTGGTGCAATGAGTAAATGTGATTGTAATCTGGTCAAAAGAATACAAGAAAAGGATAACAGGGATAAGGTCATGCATTTCTTGATGGGGTTAACATATGAGTTTGAAGGAATCCGAAGCCATATTCTATCTCTTGATAATACAGTGACTGTCAATAAAGCTTTTTGTTTAGTGCTACAAATTGAGAAACAGAAGCAGGTCAGTGGTGGTTTGCTGAATAACAGTGAAAGCAATGCTCTCAATGCTAACAGAAGGGATTCAAGACAATCTGATCAGAGAGATAGGTACAGACAGAGAGATAATTGCAAGCAGTGTGAAAGAGTTTTGTTACAAACTCATTGGATATCCAAAACAGGTAGGAGTCAAAGGAGGGGAAGTAGATACACTCATAATGCTGAAGGTCAAGAGATGGATGATCCTCTTGCTGATGATGATGAGGGTGAGCCTAGGATTGATCAAGCTTTGGTCAATGCTGTATGCAAAGAGATGGCAAAGATGTTCAAGAACAAAGGAGTGTTAGATGAACCAGAGGCTTTAGTTCATGCTAGTTTTGCAGGTAATGTTCTTGTTAATTCTTCTAGTGCTATGATAGCTAATAGAATGCCTAATCATATGAGTTGGATATTAGACACAGGAGCTACTGATCATATGATCTATGATGCTAGTTTGTTGATACAACAAGAAAGGCTAGAAAAGCCAATTGTAGTTGCCCTTCCCGATGGGAATGTTAAGACAGTAGAGATTACTGGCCCAGTAAGATTGAATTCTGCTTTGATTTTGAAGGAAGCTTTAGTTGTGCCTGGCTTCAAACACAATTTGTTATCAGTTGGAAAATTGCTTGATGACAGTGGGCTAATTGCACAGTTTTATACTCATCATTGTGAGTTTCAGGACCCTATGACTAAGGAAGTCATGGCTGCTGGAAAGAGAGTTGGCAATCTTTACATGATCAAGCTCAATCTCAATTCTTCCATGATGCAGCATCAAGATTATAGATATCATAATGGTGCACATCATACAACTGTTCAGGGGTCATCACCTGCTATTCTTCATGCTCGATTGGGTCACAGTTCTTTGGCTAAACTAAAGCATTTAGAGTATTGCAAGCAAATTGATTTTTCAGATTTGTTTTGTGAGTCTTGTATTCTGGCCAAACAACATCGATTGCCTTTTGGTAGAAGTTTGTCTATAGCTAAGGCACCTTTTGACTTGGTGCACTTAGACATTTGGGGACCATATAAGACACCAACTGATACGAATCGAAGGGACGACTCATCTCGCGCATGGATCTAGATCGAGCAATTCACTGGGATCGCCAATGGGTTGTGTTTGGGATAGATTTGAAGTGTTGTCTGCAACGCAGGATCTTCGTTTCCTCAAGCTTGTAGTCGATTCTCCTCTTGTGTAGCCAACGTGATGGCTTTCCTAGGGCTAAAGAGTTAGCCTTCAAACTCATTCAACGTGATGAACGAAAGGGATCAACGTGATGATCGACAATTGCTCGAAGCGACGAGCTACGGGATAAATGATCCGGGGATCGAGATTTGACGTTAGAATTCAAGGGAATGAGCGTACTCAACTTTACTACTCAAATTCAACGTAAAAGAATACAAACTAGGGTTTCAAGTCTTAAATAGTGCCAAAAGAAATAACATAAAATAATAATAAAAAGTGTTCAGCAAAACGACCAAGATTGAATTCGCTGGCACGGACCGAAAGTGGGAAAAGCGGCGGTCGCCGTAATTAAACGGCGGTCGCTGCCATTTGTCGTAGGCAACTTCCTTGCGGAGTCTAAAACGGCGGTCGCCGTAAGGTTGGCGGCGGTCGCCGCCATTTGCCATAGGCAAATTTCCGGAGTCTTCAAAAACGGCGGTTTTGACCATCATCTTGTTGGAATCTTGATTCGACGTAAACTATGAAGTTGTAGATCTTTGAATCAGCTTTCCAACGCATCTTGAATCATCACGAGATCAATTTTCTAACCATAGTTATGGCCGTTTTACCAAATACTGTCCATAACCAAATCGCTTGTAATAAGTCCGAACTTGCACAAGACTTCACCCTTTGCTTGAGCCTCTTCCTTGGAGGCCTTTGATTAACTATCTCATGCATGTTGCTATCAATCTCCCCTTCTTGGCTACGAAGCGTCCCCGCTTCGGCCTCATTGTCAGAAGCAGGAGGCGTATAAGGAGAAAGATCAGCGACGTTGAACGTAGGATGCGCACCATAGTCATCGGGTATAGGGGGCAATCCCTCGAGCAGCTCCGCGGACATCACAGCCCCAAGGTCCTGCAAAAGAGAAGTCACGGTAGGGGGTAAATCAACATGATCTTTAACAGTTAAAAGACACGTGAAAGGAACAAGTAAAAAACAAGGAAGACGTCCCTGAATTATTAGAGAGACATCCCGGGACCGGGCTAAGAGAAGACGGTTCTCGCGTTTGCCTTGAATGTTGGGTTGTGGAGGCGTCTCAAACTTGAAGTTTTGGATCACCTTTTCATTGAAGATGTTGCAGCAACTCCCAACATCGTCGTTGGCGGTAGGGACGCGGCGTGTAGTCAATCCAAGAGGCACGTTGTCTTGCTCGCCCATAGAGCGGCATATGTATACGTCCATCTCCTCCTCCTCCTCCTCCTCCTCCTCGTCGTAGGTGTCAAATACCGGGCCGACTTCGTAGGTGTCCTCGTCAAAATACTTGTAGCCGGAGGTGTTCGAGAAGAGGACATTGAGAAGGGAACCCTTGCGGTCCATTGGCCGGCTAGTGGTGGCCGGAGGGTTCAACATTGGGTCAGCCGTGGGCCACCTCATTTCACTCAAGGCCCGACGAAGGTGAGCAAGCTCAGCAGCCTGTGTGGCGAGTTGGCAGTCTAGTTCTTCACTCAGTGCACAAAGTGCGACGTTTCGTTCAAAGATGGAGTCCATCTGTCTGGGGTTGGGGTTGCCCGTAGAAGGAGAGTAGCTTGTCGTAGGAACCTCCATAGTACCTATACGAAGCATATAACACAAGGAGTAATTTGCACCAAGCAAAAGAACAAGTCCAAGCCAAGTCCTTGTCTCAAAAGTGACCCAAGAAATTTTCCGCTGGGCGTACTAATTTGGGTTGCTCGTGAGGAGGGAGAGGCTTGAACGGAAGGTAACAAGGCAAGAAGTAGCAATTCAAGTCCCAAACAACATACCAATTTCCAAGTGCAAGCAAATCAAATCAAATCAAGTTTCTCATAATTAATCACAAGAGAGTTGAAAATTTTTCTTTGCCCTTTTCAATAAGAGTTGCATAGAGACATGAAATAAGAAAAGATGAAGTATGACCGTATGGTGCGTTCTCTGCCCTTGTTTTTGTTTTTGATTTTCTAAGCTTCCGTCTTCCCAAACCTTTTTTTGTTTGTTTGATGGAAGGTGAGAATAGTATGTTTGTTTTCGTCTGTTTTTTTTTGTACGGTCACACCTTTGTTTTGTTTTTGTTTGATTCGATTTTGAATCAAAGAAGAAAGAACCACACAAGCAAGTGCAGGAAAAGAAAGAAGAGACAAACAACTAGTAGGGAATAAAATCTAACAACTAATCTAGCAATTAAACCAAAGATGAAGCAAAACTTGATCAATAAGAAACAAGGAAATCCAATATGCAATTAAGGAAACAAGACTTGCTAGAGGATAGGGATTAGGGCTGTAGGAAAAGTAACCAAAACCTAAGGGGAAATTAGGGTTCAGCCGTGAGAGGTGAGAGAGGGCGGCAGACGGTGGTGGTGGTGGTGGACGGTGGTGGTGGCGGTGATTTCGGTGGTGGTGGGTGGTGGTGGTGATTCAGGCAATTGGAGAGAAAAAAAAATAAAATTCTAGGGTTTGCAAGCGGAAAATTTCAAGAATCACAATAAGAGAGAAGAACAAACTTAGCTTGGAAAAGGCTCTGATGCCAGTTGATGCGAAGGATCAACTGAAGTGTTGTCTGCAACGCAGGATCTTCGTTTCCTCAAGCTTGTAGTCCATTCTCCTCTTGTGTAGCCAACGTGATGGCTTTCCTAGGGCTAAAGAGTTAGCCTTCAAACTCGTTCAACGTGATGAACGAAAGGGATCAACGTGATGATCGATAATTGCTCGAAGCGACGAGCTACGGGATAAACGATCTAGGGATCGAGATTTGACGTTAGAATTCAAGGGAAGGAGTGTACTCAACTTTACTAATCAAATTCAACGTAAAAGAATACAAACTAGGATTTCAAGTCTTAAATAGTGCCAAAAGAAATAACATAAAATAATAATAAAAAATGTTCAGCAAAACGACCAAGATTGAATTCGCTGGCGCGGACCGAAAGTAGGAAAAGCGGCGGTCGCCGTAATTAAACGGCGATCGCTGCCATTTGCCGTAGGCAACTTCCTTGCGGAGTCTAAAACGGCAGTCGCCGTAAGGTTGGCGGCGGTTGCCGCCATTTGCCGTAGGCAAATTTCCGGAGTCTTAAAAAATGGCAGTTTTGACCATCTTCTTGTTGGAATCTTGATTCGACGTAAACTATGAAGTTGTAGATCTTTGAATCAGTTTTCAAACGCATCTTGAATCATCACGAGATCAATTTTCTAGCCATAGTTATGGCCGTTTTACCGAAGACTGTCCAGAACCAAATCGCTTGTAACAAGTCCGAACTTGCACAAGACTTCACCATTTGCTTGAGCCTCTTCCTTGGAGGCCTTTGATTAACTCTCTCATGCATGTTGCTATCAGATTTGGGACAAGTAACAAGGGTGACGTTGAAGGCTTAAGGGAGGAGATAATCTCAACTGAGGCTTAAGCTTTAATTTCAACGTAATTAGAAATGAAGTACAAGGTGGCTACTTATAGCCAAAGAGCTCATCCAAAACCCTAATGGGCTTGGGCCTTATTCTAACTAATGGGTCGGCCCTCTTAAGCATAAGAGGAGCGCACACCCGAAGTAGAAAATGCATAAAAGGGGAAACATACTAAAACAAGCAATCGCTAATAATAAGGAAATATATAATAAACTATGGTAAGTCCTACTCCAGGGAGGACGTCATGGTCTAGGTCGTCCCCGGCTCTTAGTGGATCATCTGATGGCAGAACAGGACCGCATCACTCTCCCTCCCTTAGAATCGAAGCGTCCCCGCTTCGAACATGTAGGCGCAAGGGTGAACAGTCGATCAACACATGTAAAGGACCATATACATCGGAATTGGTGATGCATAATGTCCATTGAAGGAGCCAAAATGAAAGACTCACAAGTCGTAGGCACGGGAATGAGGGGAGGCACATCCAACACCATGGGGACCATCGAAGTGGGTGCCGAGATGACCAGAGGGGGTGGTCTGGTGGATGCTGGCTCCAGAGGCACGACGGTTGGAGTTTGAGTGATCTCAGGATCGGGTGCTGGTGCGGTTGACGTCGTAGCAGGGACGAGCGCAACATGGGGTACCGGAGCTGGGGGCAGGAGCACCGTGACGCGCGCTGGGGTGCGTTCAGGGAATCCCTCAGAAGAGCGCACTGGGGTACGTGTAGAGACGCGCTCAAGGTACGGTCTGGTCCGTTGCTTTGAGCGGGCGGCGTAGGCTACTGGATCAACACTCGGAGCAAAGTGTCGGGTCATAACATAAACAATTTGCTCCCAAGTGATGACGGGTTGCCAACCACGGGTCCGACGATAATCCTCCACACGAAACCACCAGTCAAGGGCGTAGCCAGTGAGACAACTGATTGCGACGTCACACTGCTCGTCTTGGTTGTAGTCTCGTTGGCTAAAGTAGTAAGCCATGTGCTGGGACCACTCCAGGAACTCTCCTTCATATCCAGCAAAATGTCGACGACGCAAGGGGTATCGGGCGGGCGTCAATCTGAGAGTCGACATGCCATGTCGAATTTTGGCTGATTTTTTTTTATATATCAACCCACAATTTTTTTTTGTAACCCTAGGGCTGCTTGTGCAAGCAGCCACTCACAGATCGGCCCTCATTAGGAACAGTGGCGGCGGCTGGGCGTGGACGGCGCGGCCTGAGGTGAGGACGGCGGTGCGAGCGGTGGCGGCTGGCTTGTAGAGATGGTGTTCGGTGTTGTGAAGACAATTGAACGCTGATGACGATAGCAGCCTTGAGAGGAGACGAACAACAACTGCGTGAGGAAGGCAGCCTCGGTTGGATTCCGAGACGGGTCCAGACGGGGTCGGTGGCAAGCAACGACCGAGACGCCGGCGGTGAGATGATGGTGGTGATCGGCGAGCAGGAGCGTGAAGAAGATGAAGGCGAAGTGAGGCCGACAGTGGCGACGCAGATCGCAGCACAGCAGGGGCTGTGGCGGCGGCTGGGTGTGGCCGGCGGTGGGTCTGACGCCGGGAAGCGAGCGGTGGCGGAGTGGAGACGAAGGCGAGCAGATCTGGTTCTGTGCAGATTGGAGACGAAGTGAGCGTCGTCGGGTCTGCTACTGTGAAGGCGGCGAGGCAGATCTGAGAATTCCTGGGCGTTGGTCCGACTTGAAAAAATTTGTTCTCCCTGATCAGGAATCCAAATGCGATGATTCCAACTCGAGGAGTTATATCTACGAGTCTAGTTTGCCTCCTCAAAATTGCAGACCAAAATATTGAGTGAGCAGAAGGTTATGGCAAATCTCCTGAAGTGTCGCAGATCTGAGAAGACCGAGGGCGGCGCAGGAAGAATTCCTGGGCGTTGGTCCGTCTTATAAAAAATCTTTCTCCCTGCTCAAGAATCCAAATGCGATGATTCCAACTCGATGAGTTAGATCTACGAGTCTAGTTTGCCTCCTCAAAATTTCAGACCAAAATATTGAGTGAGCAGAAGGTTATGGCAATTCTCCTGAGGTGTCGCAGATGGAGGTGTGGAGGACGAACTGGTTTGGTGTGGCGGAGATGGCGACTTGGGTGACTCGATCGACTGGCGCTCTGATACCAGTTGATACGAATCGATGGGTCGACTCTTCTCGCGCACGGATCTAGATCGAGCAATTCACCGGGATCGCCAATGGGTTGTGTTTGGGATAGATTTGGGACAAGTAACAAGGGTGACGTTGAAATTAAAGCTTAAGCCTCAGTTGAAATTATCTTCTCCCTTAAGCCTTCAACGTTACCCTTGTTACTTGTCCCAAATCTATCCCAAACACAACCCATTGGCGATCCCAGTGAATTGCTCGATCTAGATCTGTGCGCGAGACGAGTCGTCCCTTCGATTCGTATCACCAACTCTGACTGGTGCTTCTTATTTTTTCACTTTGCTGGATGATTGTACTAGGTACACTTGGACATACATGTTGAAATATAAGTCAGATGCTCTTACATGTCTTCAATCATTTCTTCGTTTTGTGAAGATTCATTTTTCTACTTGTGTCAAGTCTGTTAGAAGTGACAATGGTAGTGAGTTCACCTCTCACAGGTGTCAATCCTTATTTGTTGAGTATGGTATTCTACATCAAAAGAGTGTCCCTGGGACTCCTCAACAAAATGCTCGTGTTGAAAGGAAGCATAGGCATTTGGTTGAAACTGCTCGTGCTATGAAGTTGCATGCTCATTTGCCTTCAAAATTCTGGGGTGAATGTATATTAGCTGCCACTCATTTGATTAACAGGCTTCCTAGTTTAGTTTTGGATTGGAAAGTTCCTTTTAAGTTGATGCATCACAGGGATCCTGCTTATGATCAGTTGAGAGTATTGGGATGTTTATGCTATGCTAAGCCTTTTCAGCCTGTTAAAGACAAATTTGCTACGCAGTCCAAGAAATGTTTGTTTTTGGGATATCCTCAGGGTCAAAAGGCCTATAGAGTCTATGATTTGGACTCTCATAAAGTCTTCATCAGTAGGGATGTGCAGTTCTTTGAAGACTGTTTTCCTTACATAACCTCTACCTCTTCTTGTCCTTCTTCTAAACCTCTACCTCCACCTTTACCTTTAGTCAATCCTATATATGACTATTCTGTTCCTTTATCTTCACCTTTACCTTTTTTTTTCTCATCCTTAACATCACTCTGATATTTCTTCTATTTTACCTACTACTTCCAGTTCATCTCCTATACCACTTTCTCCCATGCTTTCTTCAAATCACCCATTTGTTCACTCTACCCCTACTCCTCCTATTTCTGTACCCATACCTGTCTCTCGAAAGTCACAAAGATTAAAGTATGTGCCAGCTAAGTTGCATGATTTTATTTGTCCTACTGTGTCTTTCATCCTCATTATCCAATTCATTTTTTGCCTCTCAAGTTTTGGATTTACAGGATTACTCTTCTTACTACATTGCAGCTTTGTTTAATGTCCTTGCTACTAAGGAGCCATCCACTTATACTCAGGCCAAGAGTGATCCTAAGTGGATTGAGGCCATGGATAAGGAGTTGACAGTCTTAGAAGCAAATCAAACCTGGGAACTCACTTCCTTACCTCCTGCTAAACAAGTTGTTGGCTCCAAGTGGGTTTACAAGATTAAATTTCGTGCAGATGGCACAGTTGAGAGATACAAGGCCAGATTAGTAGCCAAAGGTTACACACAAATTGAGGGGAAGGATTATAAGTTCACCTTCTCACCAGTTGCCAAATTTACCACAGTGAGGACTTTGCTGACAATTACAACTGCTCGTGCATGGGACATACAACAGCTTGACATCAACAATGCTTTTTTGCATGGTTTCATTGATGAAGAGGTTTATATGTTGCCTCCTGCTGGCTATACTAAGGCTCAACCAGGGCAAGTTTGCAAGCTCAAAAGAAGTTTATATGGGCTCAAACAAGCTTCTAGACAGTGGAATGTAGAGCTCTCCAAATTCTTATTCACCCTTGGCTATCAAAGGTCAGATAATGATTATTCACTTTTCTTTAGAAGTGATAAAGGGTTGATTGCTTTTGCCTTAGTTTATGTTGATCTTTTGCTCACTGGTTCTGATCATGCCACCATCTTATCTACTAAGGCTGCTCTTCATAGCAAGTTTACAATTAAGGATCTTGGTCTCATCAGATTCTTTCTTGGTCTTGAGGTAGCTCACTCTGTAACTGGTACTACTCTCAACCAACGGAAGTACATTCTAGACATCCTGCAAGATGCCAAAATGGAAAATTGTAAGCCTGCAGAATTTCTTTTACCTCGAGGTCTTAGGCTATCTGTTGATGATGGTGTGCCATTATCTAATCCTGAATCTTATAGAAGACTCATTGGTAGACTGTTGTATTTGAACTTAACTCGCCCTGATCTCTCTTATGTTGTGCAACACTTAAGTCAGTTTCTTCAATGTCCCAGAGAACCTCATCATCAAGCTGCTCTACATGTTATAGATATCTCAGACATACTGTTAATTGGAGCTTATTCTATCCTGTAGAATCTGATCTTGTTTTGAGGGGTTATACTGATGCTGACTGGGGTAATTGTGCTTTTACTGCCAAGTCATTAACAGGATATTGTGTACATTTGGGAAATTCCTTGATTTCCTGGAAAACAAAGAAACATAAAACTGTTTTTAAGTCTTCGGTTGAGTCTGAGTACAGGGGTATGTCAACTACTTCCAATGAACTGGTGTGGCTTCATGCTCTTCTCTGTGATTTTTCAGGTTCAAGTTCAGCTGCCTATTTCTCTTTAATGTGACAATCATGCAACCCAGCACATTGCCGTCAATCCCGTTTTTCATGAACGGACAAAACACTTGAACATTGATTGCCACTATGTGAGAGAGAAGGTTACTTCTGGTTTTCTTCAAACTGTTCACGTTAGTTCTCATATGCATTTAGCTGACATCTTCACCAAACCTTTGGGTGTTGTTCAACATAAGCATCTATCCTTCAAGTTAGGCCTTGTTGATTCTCCCCCAAGTCCAACTTGAGGGGGGGATATGGAGAGAAGAGATATTTGAGTCTTCGGTTGCTGAGTTGGCAATTAAGTTGTAACAGAATTCATTCTCTTCTCTTACCTTTATATATTGTGCGTGTGTAAAGAAAACTATAAGAGAGAGGAAATGGAGAGTGAGATAACTCGGGTTGTAAATGAGGGTTTGATGATTGTTAATTGAATTCTCTCGATTCCATTGATCATGATTAAGATGATCAAATTTCTTTTCCTTACAGTGTGTTTGATCCTGTTGAATGTCTTTTGAAGACATGACATCCTAATGAAAAAGAAAAACATTTAACAAAAGAAATGAAGCATAATGAGACTAAAAATCTAAGACATGACATCCTAATATAAAAGAAAAAGCAAGACAAGTTAAGTAATTAACAATTACATTAGCTTCTCCAAAACATAATGGAAGTAGTTATAGTCCAATTCCTACTTAAAAAATCTTGGCTCTAAGAAATAAGAAATCAGACGATCCATTAATTTGTCAAGCAACAGCACCGCCAACTTCAAACCTGTGTTGACGCAAAAATTAAGCTTTGAGAGACCTGGGTTTTCATATTTTCTTTATCACCCATTTTCCACTTTAGGAAAAAACTATTAACTTTTCACTTTTACAAAAAAACGTGATTTCAAACTGATATTAATTTTACTTGTACTGTTGTACACTAGATTAACAATCCAAATTTATTCAATTTAATTACTACTTACAAACTATAATCTTTCAAAACTAATAGGCTTCATAAATAGTATTATTTTAAATATAATTTAATTATTTATTTCAATAAAAAAACATATAGTAAATGTCCGGGTCTACAGAGAGAACTAACAGATCGCTGAAAGGGGCCAGTTTCTCATGGACCAAACTTTACCTTTCGGCCCAGCTCGATTTTGATCAGGACAGTCCAAAAAATATTTAGACCCATTGGCCTTTTAAGAATTTTTAATTAACAAAATTACCCTTGTATTTTTCTTATCCCTATTAGTTTATTTTATTATTATTTTTTCTTCATCTTCTTTATTTTTTCTATCTCTAAAATATTGTTTTTTTAGATTTAGGGATATGATTTAGGGTTTAGAGGGAGAGAGAAGGGATTAGTTTCTTAATAAAAACGTCACATGGGTCATTTACCCAACTCATCCCTCCAAAAAAGATGGGGTTCACATACATAAGAGATTTGCTTGTAAAACAAAAACCAAATCATTGAATAGATGGACACCAGCACCAAAGGCCAAGAAGGGAAAATCTGTCTGTAGCATTCAACAGAGCAAGCACCCTTAAATATGGTTACAATTCAATTCCATCCCCCATTTCAAAATTGGCTCAGCTGATCTCTCCCATCACATAGACTTACTTGGTTATGCAATCCACTTGGACCTCAGCATCTACATAACCATACAACTCTTTTAACATAAAGGCGAATGACGACAATATTAGACTTTCGGATCTTGACAACTCAACCACAAGAATTTACCTCTTAGATTGACTGCTCGGTTAGCTTGACCATCGGCATCACCGTTGAATGCCTAGAAAAATAGAAACAAGCACATCACATCTCATCACATTCTTCCTGCCAACTTTGTAATACACGAAACATGTAATGTAATACAGCAACTAAAGAATAGGTATGCTGATAACATACCCTGAGAACGTGTTCAATCTCAAATGATGAGAACTTGTTCTTCAGATCAACTACTTCCTTGCACAGCTTTGCCATGTTTGCATTTTTGCATTGCCAAAGACCTTGAACCTGTATCAGCAAATATGCCTTATTAGTCTGCACAGCAAACCAAATGTTAAAGCAAAAGATGGGTATTAATCATGTTTAGAATCTGTAAACAACCATGAATGAGATGTTCAGGGGATACCATTTCCAGGTATTATCACTTGTTAGTAACACAGAGGAGATATTTGATTTTCTGAGAAGCTAAATGATATATCATAAAATTTCTTACTAGAGTTGATGGTCAAACAGCAACCACGAAATGTTAGAGAAAAAAAAATAAAGCTAACATTATCAACATTGACACCCTTAAGAGTTTGGATATCAAGAAGCAACCAATTAAATCAGCCCCTGATCGATTTTGCGTTACCACCAACAAACACCATTGCCTATATTTATGAAGCCACAGAACTCCAACATATCTCACAAGTTCCCTGCCTGTTTTTTTCCTCCACAAACAAACTGTTACAATGCCAACTTTATAAACCTTACCGATGCCAATTCTAAACACGTGCACAGTGATGTCTGATTGTGACGAGAAGTTAAAGCGAATAACGCAGAAGTGGGAAAGAAAATAACCTGCATACAAACAAGTTTGGAATCTCCTCTAACACGGATTTGCTTAAACCCTTTAGAAAGAGCATATTTCAAGCCCAAAATTACTGCACGGTACTCGGCAACATTATTGGTTGCAATTCCGACACCTTCTCGTAGTTGGAAAACCTAACAGATAAAATCAGTACTAAGATCAAAGGCCAAGAGACAGCTACTGCCTCACAATGAAATGTAAAACATGATATGTTACTGAGGTTTGATACAGACCGTTCCATCATCAGCACGTAGCACAGCTCCTGCACCAGATAGTCCAGGATTTCCTTTGGATGCTCCGTCAAATTCAAGAACACAGGATTTCTGTACAAATAAAAAAAATGATTATGCTGTAGTGAAATTCTGTATATATAGCTGGCTCTTGCTGCCAGCACATAAAGAAATATTCAAGAATAGGCTTTGCTACTATCGTAGTATTGAAGATCATGAGTACAAAATGCAAACGCATGCAAAGATCTTTTCAAGAAATTTATCAAATTCGCCTTACTGACTTAGAAGAACAAAAAGTCAAGTTGTGGACATAATATGATTCCCCCACAATGGCCACAGTTAGTTTACTGTCGTTTTTTAGTCATCAGTAAACAATTAAACATGGCTTAACCAAGTCACAGGCTCATATCACATTATTAACAAATTGGAGATGAATTAGAATTACTTCTACCATTCATGCATTTCTTGGACAAACAAGTACTTGAACGCAACTTAACTACTATTCCACTGGGCTTTTATAGCTGGTTAGATCTTCAAACACTCAATTACATCCAGTTCTTTGTCCCTAAACTACTCACCAGGAATAGATCTTACTACGCAAAAAAAGGCAAATAAAAATGAATTTTTCCTAGGACTGCTGAAGCACAAAATGAACTGACTTTATCTAATTTAGCATCTGGAAGAGTCAATCTTGGAAGATAGGGTGAAAAAACTACATTATTAGCCTTTACAAAATTTACAATAACTTAATAAAAAACTTCCAAAATAAGCTCTGTACAAAGATAAGCTTTATCTAACTCTACATTAAGTGATTATGCAAGCATAAAACAATTTTCACAAAATTGTTCTATATGTAGCTAGTGGAAGCCTCTAAAATGAAGCTAGCGAAGATCACATTATTGCTAAACAAAAATATCAACAATGACCCAAGAACGCAGCAATGCCACATCATTATACAATTTATACCAAAGAAATATTAAGTATCACAATAATCACAAATAAGAGTACGCAATGCTATCACTTCTAAAGATAAAAAATCGAAATGCCTTGGGACAGAAGTAGCAAATTATAAATCGTAAATATGCAAAAATGATAAGAACGTCCAAATTAATATATCCATGCATGATAATCATTTAACAGAAATAGATCTATCAAGAACTTACACAAGAGGAAGACATAGTTCGAGAGTCCATAACATTATCCAACTTGCCCTGCTTTATTGATGAATTCATTAAGAGAGAAGGGGATTCAACGGCATTCTGCATGAAAGTAGAAAGCAGAAGTTGATTACTTGGTAGTAAACCTTACAAGTAATAGGCCAATTCTCACTATAGAGTACAGCACTTGCCTACACAATCAGCTTAATAGCCTTATATTAAAACTCTTAGTTGCAACAGTCCCTTGAAAAGAAATTAAAGCTTACACTTGTAGAACAAGTCGGTAGGACTTTAGAACAGCCATCCAACCTGCTTCGTTTGAGTGCAGGATTTGGCAAGAACGAACTGAAAGCATTAGCTTTCTGCATAAAAAATGTATAGAAAAAACGATGGCTTTAAATAAACACAATAGATGATCAACTACACTTGCTTTTTCTCAAACATTACATGCTATAGTGGGACGCGATAGATGATCAGTTGATAAAAAAAATATATTATTTCAGTAGCAAATTACCACCCTATTTTATCTTAACCAGGAGACAAACAGTTAAATGTGCTAGACAAGGAGACTGGATGCCAATTAAATCTAGGTATCTTGTCCAGGATGCTCACTGATTTCATTATCAATAGCAGAAAATGTTTTTGAGCTTAAGAAGAAATGTCTCTTAAACACAAGTGGTGGAAACAAGATGGAGGAATGATTCCAAACATGCAACTACAAGTGCACACTTCCAACTGAAGACTGCCCACAGAATGCACCAAAATTAGTGTCTCATCTTTGCTATCTAGCCTCTCAAGTGCATGGTTCCACAGATCAAGTTAACTCCACCACAAACAACTTACCGCTGTCTCTAAACCATGCGAATCTTGATTCTTCTTTTGTGGAAAATGTAAGTTGTTCTCATAAGCTTTCACCTCATCAGCAGATGGTTGCTAACAGAAAAGCAAATGCGTAGCAAACCAACTAAGTACAGGCTATGAAAAACTTAAGATCGTGTTTTAAGAGAATTTTTCAACACTCTTTACCTGAAAAGGGCACACCATTAAGTTACCGAAGATCCCGTCTTTTACATCTGAAGCACTAACTGAGAAGGAACTATTCTTGAGCCCACGTGACGCAAGATATTCTTCTACATCTTTCCCTAAACCAAATCCTTTGTAGACTGTTACAGACGGACTCGCCATCTACCAAAGAGAAGCTACAACATGTTAATCCACAACATCAACAACTAGAAACGAAATACACTTGGAGATTCTCCAGTATCATATTCTTTTTATACTCTCGAACTTTACTATTTGACCTCGCAATAAAAAGCCCTAATTCGAAAGGCAACACAAACTGGCGTACAAGCAAAAATAAGTAAGTAGGGGAGTAAGGAAGAATGATTACAGAGGAACCAAGTTGTGCTTGACAGTCGGTGAAGTTTCTGTAAACGCCGATAATGTCGCCTTTGCGTACAACGTAGAAGGCGTCTTTCTCGTCACCCATCTCCGGCAATTTCCCACCCGCAGCGCTCTGAATCACAGTGAGAATTCAGACTGAAAACGACGGTGACAAAACCCTGCGTATGGCATGTACCTTCTTCTATTTGCCACGGTTGTATACGTATTAAATATTTTATTTTTCAGACCAAAAAATAAATAAAATTTAAAATGCATAGGCTACTCCGTAAAATATAATGTGAATTTTTATTTTTGTTTTCGCAATCTAAGTTTATCCACAATTCAACCTAACCCATTTGTTATCAGAACGAAATTGATATCAAGCCCAAAGCAACGGAGCTCCAACCCTTCGCTCGGTGTTGTTGGTTGGTTCTCTTTGGACGCACCAACTCGACCGGATAAGCCGGGGGAGCCTACGCCGCCACCATCGCTTCTTCTCGCCGACTATAATCGTATTCCGCGGCCATCCACCACGCCTCGGCTCTATCCTTTCGACGCACCTGCTCTCTGCGTGTACAATTTCCCTTTTTTTAAATTACCTCGTCATCTTTCAATTGTTTTTCCAAGTTTTATTGTTTCTCTCGTTTTTCTTGCATTCATGCTTGTAAATTTGGTGATTAATTTTGAGAAAGGTTGTGTCTTTGATATATTTGGTTGCCTTTGGTTGTTAGGGATTCGGAATACGAATTGCTGCGTTTCGTGTTTTCTTTCATTCTCTTTTTAGGTTTTTGGCTTTGAATTCGTGCCGATTCTGATCTCAACTTTGGAACCTTTTTTTGTTTAAATCTTGCGTAGGAAGTGGTAACCTAATTAAGATACAAATTCGATTGAAGTTTGAACCCTACCTACATGGCCACATGTTTTGATTTAGGTTATGGAGTAGTCTCAACTTCTGATTGATTGACGACGTAAACTACCTTGCGCACCTTTCAATTGTAGGTTTTCGGCAGCCTATTTTTTTGATAGTGTGAACTTATTGTTTACAGGTTTGATTAAATATCCTACATGGCCACTTCTGTATTGATCGGGAAGGCTGTTTTTCCTTCAATACAATTGCCCCCAGGTATGTCTGTTTTTATGATTTGTGTAAGGATATTTCTGAAAGAAGAAGTTGAATTTTGTGTTTAGATGTGCCTGACTGCCTATGTCATGAACACTGGCTCCTCCTTCATAGGCTGTATCATTACCGTTTAGTTGCATCTTTTGGTGATTTAAACTAGATATGTTGGTTAGACTTATGCATTTGTTGTGTTTCTAAGTTATATTGGATGATGAATTAATTGCAAATATTGTGGCTTTTCTCGGATTCCAATGACTATAACATGTTTTTGGTCAATGAGAGGCTAGTATATGCTGAGCAGATGCTTAACTTTAATATGATTGGAGTAATAGTCTGTATGCAAGTCTGTTACCGATAACAGCTTCATGTCAGCAACACTTGTATACCAAATTTATATTCATTATTGTAAATGTAAAGATAGACATTGTTAACAATAGAGTTTTGATGAATCATGCTGATTGTATGCCTTAAACACAACTTCAACATGTTTATAAATGATGGTAAATAATATAGATAGTATCCTGGTTTCACACTTGGCCATCTTAGGGTAATAAACATCTTTTGTTGGAATACTGGGCTCTGCAATCTGGTAGCTAAATGTTTTCTAATGAAGTTCTGCAATAAGTAGCTAAATGTTATATTCTGTTGCAGCAAAAGCAAGCATTCAGGATAGGAAGCCAGTGAAATGTCTTGGATCTACAGTTGCAGGGCTTGGCCTAAAATCATCACATTCCATTACTAAAGGACCAGTTATAAATTCTGGTACCACCCGCTTTGCTGCTCTGGTAAGCTCAGTCTTGCTGAGTTATGGCTAGTAATGGGTGCGCTTATGAGCTTATCATTATCTTGCTTGATCTAACATCTACTTGCTTCGTTTTATTCATCCCAGAAATGCATGTTTATTTACATATCGTAATATCACAAATTATGATCCATATCTTCCCTCATTAATAATCCTAAGCATAAGGACGTCCATGGCTTCACATATTGTATTTATGAGAGATTGTTAATCTGATGTAAATGATAGCAAGATTTGCATAACTCGATGTGTCTGCACGTTGATTCTTGCATTGATTGGTATCAAATTGGTGTTTGACGCATGCACATCAGACCGAACTGATTTGTTTTTTGCCCTCTGCAGACTGCAAGATGCACTGCTGGGCAAACTCAAACGGTTCAGAGGCAGCAGACTAATATCACTGTTGCACCCCTTGACAGTAAGTTTGACTTCTATTACTTCTGAACTTTTTGCTATATTATCTCTTTTCGTCCATCTTCAACTGCTTGTTTTCCTTTTGTGCTTTTCATGACCATGGAACTACTATGATGGTCCTCACTCCTTGTTTTTGGATTGGAAGATGCTTGGAACTGTACTGGTAGTTGGAAGATATATATATATATATATATATTGTGAATGAGAAAGGAGTGCATATGTTAAAATTGACACATAATCAGATGACCTAAATTTAAACAGAACGACCCAGTGTGTTTGAATATCTCCTTAAAGATGTACCAGGGACCTCAAATTTAATAAGTGGAAGAATACATTCTATCCTATTTGTTTTATGATTTATCGATTTGCTATTCTTTTGCTTTTCAAACTTCCAAGGCATATTGTAGAACCTGATTGTATCATGTTATCCTATGGTCTTACATGACAGGTTAATTGTCAAGTTATCTGACCTATTGGGTTTGTCTTTGGCCCCTCAAAAGGGGAACCATAGGAACTTTAATAATTGCTAATTTGCCTCACGAGTTCATCTACTTTTGTCCATTTACTCTTTGTACCTTAAATCTATACGCAGGTAAAGAGAAGTCACCAGATCTTGATGATGGAGGAGCTGGGTTCCCACCCCGTGATGATGATGATGGAGGCGGCGGAGGTGGAGGCGGTGGTGGCTGGAAGGGTGGATTCTTCTTCTTTGGTTTTCTTGCTTTCCTTGGCTTCTTGAAGGACAATGAAGGAGAGCAGAAGGGGGCTTACAGTAGAAAAGGACAAGGTAGGAGAAGATTGAGCAAAGTCTAGAATATGAGCAAGGCTAATGTTTCAGTCATCTCCTATTCATTCTGGGAAGTGTAGAAGAGAGTCGGCCTTTACAAGGAAGAGTACATTTCCTACTTATTCAAGGTCTCTTGAAATGGGTTTGTACTGTATTTTGGTCTTTTCAATATGTGCACAAGGGCAAGGGGAGAGTATGGCATGTGACATTTGTAGATGACCCTCTATTTGAGAATTTATAAACGTTGCAGTCTGCTTTTATAAGAAGAGAATTCCTTAGCCATGGAGAATCCCTTATACTTGTGTAGTTGACTTGGTTTAATAAAAGATGGGTACTCTATTACTCAATTGATCTTTACTTCCAAAATCTCAACTAGAGACATCTTTCCATTTTTTTGAGACACTGGTTTTCTTCCATCAGGAACCCACTAAATTTTATGTGATGAATGTACGAAATTGTATGTATGCGTAAATAAATGTATATATTCGTACATAAAATCACCCGTTAAGTGAAGAATTGTATATAAGGAAAACCGTAATACCTTTCTATTAAAAAATATACAAATGTCACAATTTCTTTCATTTTGTTAGGATTTCGTCTGTTGTAGCCATACTCTCCACCCTTTTCAGGTTGTCTTAAAGCCTTGTTTCGTTTTTTGCTTTTCTTTTGACCCGTTTGTTATATTCGATTGTTTTTTATGTCGGTCTGTCCGGCTACCGAGTTTTTTCTCGGTCTATCGATTTATCAGGCTTATTTGGTATTTCGAATTCTTACCTTATAAAAAAAAAATGGCTGATTTACCCTTGCAATTAATCAATTTCGTTCGAAACCCTGTACATTTTAAATATTATATATGATGCAATGATTTTGTTTAGTATTTATGGTGATGGAAGATACAGGTGTGATGACATTGTGTTATAAATGATGTATATAACTATATAAGGGATGATTAATTTCTTCCAAAACTCAATAGCTTCCCAATAAATACCCCAAAAACAGTTTACTGGAGAGTGAATCAAGGGGTCCGTCACATGCACCGAACGGCGTCCCATTACAAAATTTTACCCACCAGGCGTAACAATCTTACAACCTTCAACCGTTACTTTCACACACCATTTCTCCTCCTCTTCACCAAAAAAGCCACACACTTGTGACAGAGGAGCGAGCAGAATCAAATTCTCCATTTTTTCTCAAACCCCACGTGAAATCTTCTTCCACCGGACTAATATGATCAACCCAATCCACAGAATCAATCGAAGAAACGAGTTTCAATCCCCTAGTAACCACAACTTGCTCAAAGGATCAACCCTTGTCTATCTCTTCAAGGGCTTGTTTGGTTGGTTCTTAATCTCTTTGGTTTTTGTGTCTGTTTTGGGCATTTTTTTCTTGCACTCCCCTACACCTTTAAACCCAATTGCCAAACGCGCCCTTTCTCCTCCTCCTCCTCCTCACCGGAGCGCAGTCGTCATCAGACGTCAAACTGGTAATTACAAGTAACTTTTACCTTGAGCTTCATTATGATTTCCTTGGTAATTTTTGTTTTAATTTCAATATATGACGTGATTTAATTTCCATTGAAAGCAATACCCTGTTTTCATCTTCTTATGATCAACTTTTATATCTTAGTAGCTACTAGTTATGAGTTTGTTCTCTTACATTTTGTACTTGATTCAATCCAAATCGTGTTTCTTTTTCTGTATGTAACCGGTGGTGAATTCTTCATTTATGTGATTTGCAAAGATTGATCATCTGCCAACTTTCATACACAAATAAAAACAACTTTTACAGGGATGTCAAGTGCAGAAAAGATCAATGCTGGCTTTCAACTCCACCTTTTCACATATTTTTCATTCATAATCTGCTAAAAAATTACTGTCACAGTTAGGACATGACATAACTGATATCCTCTTCCTTTGCACTCACTTACTGTTATTTTGGTGTGTTTAATGGTGTTTGTGTTGCAGATAATTGTGACTTGTTTAAGGGGAGGTGGGTGCCAGACCTCAGGGGCCCACTCTACAACAGCAGCAGCTGCCTTACAATACGTACCTGATTCTAAGAACTGCTTCAAGAATGGAAGAAGAGACGTCGATTTCTTGAACTGGAGGTGTGTTGAGTGTCATCAGCTGCGTCAGCCAATGGAACAGTTGTCACTCATCTTCAGCCGGAGCTAACAAAACGTGTGGGGCTTGGAGCTGAGCTGGCAACTGGTTATTGGTCATCAAATAAAGTTGTTAGGTTGTTAGGCCTAGCTTCTTGTTTAAATAGCTTACAGCTGAAGTTTGTTACTTACTTTTCATTCTGAGATATTTCTCTCTTGTATGTAACCGAGACTGTTTTGGTCTCTGTTTCTGGACTCCTCCGTTGTTGAGCTATTGAGAGCTTGTTTCTTCTCATACTGAAATTCCACAAGGTGGAAGCCTCATCAATGTCACCTCCCAAGGTTTGACCCTTCCTTGTTCTTGGAAACCGTTCTTGGTAAAACGCTCGCCTTTGTTGGCGACTCTGTCGCTAGAAACCACATGGAGTCTCTCCTCTGCCTCTTATCTCAGGTGATCATCACCTCTCTTGTTACAATATTGGTGCCGTAACTTTTAGATTGCGCGGTGAAAGTTAATTGGGTCATACTTCATTCTTTATCAATATTTATCACATGACATGTTCATTCTTAGGAACATATACTTTGCTTGTAGGAACAAAAGGTGGATACTTGCACTTTGCTTGAACTAGTTTTCTATACATTAATTAACAGAAATACAATTCTGACCAAAGATTGAAACTTTACATCTGATTTGTCAAAAATGAACTAAAAGCTAGCTAGAACATGTACTCTGTATCATCACTGCATCAATCATTAATTGTAGGCGCCAATTCTGTTGATTAGTTAATTGTATTTGCAAACCCTAAAAATGAACCTCGTAATGCAGGCAGAGACTCCATTAGATGTGTATAGAGATGCAAAAGATCGGTTTCGAACATGGAAATTCCCTACATCCAACTTCACCCTCATGATCCTTTGGACCAAGTTCCTGGTCAAACACGAAGAGCGGCAAATCAACGGCTCAAATTCGGGCGCGTACGATCTCCACGTGGACCAAATCGACGACTCGTGGGCGTCGAAGCTCCGATTAGGCATCGACTACGTGGTGATCTCAGGCGGCCACTGGTTGTTCAGACAGAACTACCTCTACAAGGAATCCAAGATCATAGGATGCGTGTACTGCAACGACCCGACATTGCATTCCCTAACCCCAAACGACGCGTTGAGGATGGTGTTTTGCGCCGCCCTCTCGTATATCGATGGGTGCGATGAGTGCGGGGACGTGTTGATAGAGTTCACTCCTCTTCCTCTGTTAGCCAGTTAGTTAGTTGTTAGTTATAAGGGACACGTGTATGTATTTAGAGGGGAAATTCTGTTTTCATTCATTCTGAAGGTTGTTAGCAATCGGTCAGCTATATAAAGCCTTATAAACAATCTGGTACATTCATTCAATGAATTCTTCTATTCTTCCTCTCATTTTTTTCTCTCAGATATTATAATGGTATCAGAGTCAAGTTGAGTGAAGTTTCTGTTTCTGTGTTGTCAACACTGACTGCTCCACAAATTCCCTGAGTGAAATTGGTAGCTGCAAAAATGGGATATATTTGCTGAATTCTAATCCATTGACTACTGGAATTTTTTTTACCTGCTTTAAGTGTTCCTAGTGACCCTAAGACTTCTTATGAATTGTGGCATCTTAGGTTTGGCCATTTACCATTTTATAAGTTGAAAACGGTGTCTTTGATTCCTGCTGTAAACAAAAAGGATGTAATTGATGCTTGTGATGTATGTGCTAAGGCTCGACATCAAAGACTTCCTTTCCCTCTTAGCAGCATCTCTACTACAGACATATTTGAGCTCATTCACATTGATATTTAGGAGCCATATCATACAGCCATTAGAGAAGGATACAAATATTGTTGGTGATTTTAGTGTCATCGGCCATTTAGTGTAGTCAGGATTCGCTCAAGACTTAAGGAGTTCGTTCGACGCATAACGAGTCTCGAGGGTGCGGAGTGCACACTCGTATGCGTGGTTTCGGACTCGGAGTTACGAGACGTGTCGGGGTTTAAGAGGCGGACACCGAGAAGGTGTTTTCGGAGGTCCTAAGGACGTGTACGGTTTGTGACAAACCGTGCCAGGGCAAAACAGAAGCCGGATTTGGCTTCTGTAAAGCCGCACGGTTTGTGGCACGGTTTGTCACAAACCGTGCGGTGTCCCAGAACTTATTTATGGCTCTCTGGAGGACCGCACGGTTTGTTACAAACCGTGCCTCTTGCCGGGAAGGTAGTTTTGGCGGGTTTTTAACTAACTTAACCGCTAAAACTACTTTTTAACCTCCTAAACCGACTTATAACTGCCTAAATTCCTATGCTCTATATAAGGGAGGGTTTGGGGCAAGTCTTGGTGACGGGAGATATAACGATCTCTCAAATCGAACAAAACCGAAAACTTCAAGTGTTCTCTTTTGATTTGCCTGAATCATTAGAGGTGCGATTGTCTTATCCCGGATCAGATTTTGTGTAACCCGAGGCAACAAGTATATGGTCGAAATATTGATTTTGGAAAGTGTTCAAAACACGATTCAATTGATATCCAAGACAACCGAAGATTGATCAACGAGCAACCCTTCTACAACATTCAAAATCAATATTTTTCGTGTTTGATCAATGGCGGTTGCATCGGTTCGTGAGATGGCATCCAAGTTTGGGAAGTTGGAGAAGTTCGAAGGCGTGGACTTCCGAAGATGGCAAAAGAAGATGCACTTCCTCCTCACGACGCTCAAGGTGGTGTACGTTCTGAGTATGCCAATGCCACCCGCGCCGGAGGATCCGGAGGATCCGGAGAATGAGCCCTTGGAGGAGACAAGGAAGCGCAACAAATGGAAAATGGCAAGATCAATTAATTGATGGTCATGTGCGGTAGTGGTTGGCTATCAAATTAATTTGACAAGCCACACATTCTAATCACGATAAAGGCCAATGCTTATAAAGCATGATTGGTGGTGTTTTGGGGCCGTGGAAATGGAGGTTTCATACCTCTATGTTATTTATGTATTGGATATATACATATTTATGTAAGACCGGTTTTTATATGGTTTTGGATGTGGTATTAAATGTGTAAAGTGGATTGATATTTCATTCATATGCGGTTATGCGAAGGCCGTGAGATTTAAGCCATGTTGATGATCTTGAGATATATGCAAAAGATTGTGTAATCTCTGGACATGTATACGTATAACATATATTTATATGTATGGGTAAGAATTAAATTCGTGTTGGTGTCATGTATTGAATGCTAACCGCATATAGTGGCAATTGAAATCTCGTATGAGGATGTTTATCTACGATATACATGAAACCTGGTATGAGTGAAATATGTGTGTTTACGTATCATTAAATTGGTGGAAGCACATGTGTATGACCATAGGAAATTTTGGTCATGGTATGATCATGGTTGGAAAATCAAAATACTCGGTTCCATTCCATTTAATTGGATGATGAAGGTGAATGGTATGACCATGATATAAGTCACATTAGTTCAAATTCCCATTTTATGTGACTAGATGATGAAAATAATGATCATGATATTTTAACTTAAATAGTTAAATGGGTGAATGAGGAATGTATAAAATTTGTTTCCTCATGTGAATATATGTGTATGTATATAAGTATATATGACATTATCATAACTTAAGTCTCAAGAGACTAAGGACAAGAATCTCATGAAGTAGATGAGGTCTTGTGTGTTTTTATGAAGTCTACTATGCTTTGCATAGATTACTCATGTTTCTAGATTACTTGATTCAAGTCTACTGTATTTAATACAAATTATTTGATGATAAGTCTACTAGGTTGACCAGATTACTTTTAGTCTACTGGTCATGTTATGCCCTACAGTATAGTTATACTGATTGGCTAAAACTTGACTCTACTGTTTCCAAACAGATTAGTCATTAGACCCTACTGTACTCTGTATAGACTGGTCGGTTATTTATATTTTGTATATATGTTATGCGATTTATGATGTGCATTTTATTAACCAGATTATTCTCATGATTGTTATGTGTATTTATTATATGTTAAAGACGAGGCTCATGATAAGTTTAAGGTTTATAAAACCGAGGTTGAATTGCAAGAAAATGACTTGATTAAGAAACTATGCACCGATAGAGGTGGAGAATATTATGATCTTGTGTATTTCCAATCCGTAGGCATTATACATGAGACTACGGCTCCCTAAACGCCAAAACAAAATGGTGTGTCGGAGAGGAAGAATTGAGTCCTAAAGAGATGGTTAATTCCATGTTATCCTACTCGGGATTGAGTGACGGATTTTGGGGTGAAGTCATGCTAACGACTTGATATTTATTAAATAGGGTTCCTAACAAAAGGAACAAGGTCACCCCTTATGAACTTTGGTACAAAAAGAAACCAAGCTTGAATTATCTTCGAGTTTGGGGATGTAGGGCGGTCGTTAGACTACCCCAGCCCAAGATTAAAACCTTGGGGGAAAGAGGTATTGATTGCATCTTTATTGGGTATGCCGAGCATTCCAAAGCTTATAGGTTCTATGTGATAGAGCCTAATGATTCTATTTCGGTTAACACCGTGATTGAATCTAGAGATGCAATATTTGATGAGAATCGATTCTCGTCCATACCTAGACCAAAGGATTTGGTTCCTAGTACAAGTGGAACTAAAGAAGGAGACGGTTCGGTCGTGCCTTCTGATGAGTCACCTATGCTCCGTAGGAGCAAGCGAGGAAGGATTAAAAAGTCTTTCAGTCCAGATTTTCAAGTTTACTTGGTTGAAGGATCGAGAGATGAAGTTGGGTTCCAATATTCATATTCTTATCATATTGATGAGGATCCTAGGACTTTTAATGAGACAATGAGGTCTCAAGATGTTGCTTTCTGGAAAGAAGCAATAAATGATGAGATGGATTCCATCATGGAAAATAACACATGGGTTTTATCGAATCTCCCATCGGGTTGCAAGCCTTTGGGCTGCAAGTGGATCTTCAAAAAGAAGATGAAAGTTGATGGTACTATTGACAAGTTTAAGGCTCGATTGGTTATCCAAGGCTTTAGACAAAAGGAAGGTATTGATTATTTCGATACCTATGCTCTGGTTGCTAGGATATCCACCATTAGGTTGTTGATTGCCTTGGCGGCTATTAACGATCTTGTGATTCACCAAATGGATGTTAAAACGGCATTCTTAAATGGTGATTTGGAAGAGGAGGTGTACATGAAGCAACCTAAAGGGTTCATTATGCCCGGTAATGAGCATAAGGTGTGTAAGTTGGTAAAGTCATTGTATGGGCTAAAGCAAGCACCTAAGCAGTGGCATCAAAAGTTTGACGAGGTTGTCTTGTCGAGCGGATTCGAGTTAAATCAGTCGGACAAGTGTGTATACAGCAAGTTTGATAAATCCGGGAATGGAGTAATCATTTGCTTGTATGTTGATGACATGTTGATCTTTGGTACAGATCAAAAACAAGTGGACCTTACAAAGGCCTTTTTGTCATCAAGCTTTGCTATGAAAGACATGGGAGAGGCGGATGTGATCCTTGGTATTAGGATCAAACGTGAGAATAAGGGACTCTTTTTGTCACAATCTCATTACATTGAGAAAGTGCTTAAGAAGTTCAATTGTGAGACTTGTTCTCCGATTAGCACTCCTATGGATCCGAGTGTGAAGCTTATGCCCAATTCGGGTAAAGCTGTATCACAACTCGAGTACTCACAAGTGAGTGGATGCTTAATGTATGCCATGACGAGCACAAGGTCGGATATTGCTTTTGCGGTAGGCAAGTTGAGTAGATACACTAGTAATCCTAATACTCATCATTGGCAAGCAATAAGGCGGGTACTCAAGTACTTAAAGGGAACCATGAATTATGGTTTGTCATATGTCGGATTTCCTTCGGTTCTAGAAGGGTATTCAGATGCGAGTTGGATCACTAATATAGAAGTTCATTCTTCTACTAGTGGTTGGGTATTCTTGCTTGGGGGAGGTGCCATTTCATGGGCTTCTAAAAAGCAAACTTGCATTACAAGTTCGACTATGGAATCGGAATTCGTAGCATTGGCCGCTGCCGGTAGAGAGGCGGAATAGCTAAGGAACTTAGTCTACGAGATTCCTTTGTGGCCGAAACCGATGTCACTCATTTCTATCCATTGTGATAGTCAAGCTACTTTGGCTAAGGCTTATAGCCAAGTGTATAATGGTAAGTCGCGACACCTGGGCGTTAGACATAGTGCGGTACGTGAGTTGATCACTCATGGGGTGATTACTATTGAGTTTGTTCGGTCTCAACAAAATTTGGCGGACCACTTGACAAAGGGGTTAGCCAAGGACTTGGTGATTAAGTCGGTTATCGGGATGGGTTTAAAGCCCGTTTAAAATCTCTAATGGTAGGATACCCAATTCCTCTCTAATATGACGTTGGAGGCTGAATTCAATGTGGAAAGCCTACACTTAGAGTTTGGAGCACATGTTCATACTTCATCCCAAGGTATGTACTCGGACTTGTAAGAAAAGTCAGGTTGAAGATTCTCTTCTTAATGGATCTTTTGAAAAAATGCATTTGCAGGTGCATGATTAAAAGAATCCACCTATACGAGCGTGAAGTGGTGCCGCTTCAACTAGCCTGGGTTTGGCTTTGTATGCGTTCGTGAATGGATAAGGACACATGGCTAGAATAGTGTCAAGTTAGCACTTGAAGTAGTGTAGAAACTTGTGTGTGTTTGTATCTTTAGGTATTCAAATGAGTTGATGGGTTCAATCCTTTGGACACCCTGATTCTCGATTATTTGGAATGTGTACTACACTAATGTGGAAATTCAATCCTAAGGACATTTTCATTTATGCATGAGTTTGTGTTTGATGTATGTATAGTGAATCAAGGATTACACTAAAATGGGGGAGGAATGTTGGTGATTTTAGTGTCATCGGTCATTTAGTGTAGTCGGAATTCGCTCAAGACTTACGGAGTTCGTTCGGCGCATAACGAGTCTCGGGGGTGCGGAGTGCACACTCGTGTGCGTGGTTTCGGACTCAGAGTTACGAGACGTGTCGGGGTTTAAGAGGCGGACACCGAGAAGGTGTTTTCGGAGGTCTTAAGGACGTGCACGGTTTGTGACAAACCGTGCATGTGGGGACAAACTGTGCCAGGGCAAAACAGAAGCCGGATTTGGCTTCTGTAAAGCCGCACAGTTTGTCACAAACTGTGCGGTGTCCTAGAACTTGTTTCTGGCTCTCTGGAGGACCGTACAGTTTAGGGCACGGTTTGTTACAAACCGTGCCTCTTGCCGGGAAGATAGTTTTTTCGGTTTTTGGCGGATTTTTAACTAACTTAACCGCTAAAACTACTTTTTAACCTCCTAAACCGACTTATAACTGTCTAAATTCCTATGCTCTATATAAGGGAGGGTTTGGGGCAAGTCTTGGTGACGGGAGATATAACGATCTCTCAAATCGAACAAAACCGAAAACTTCAAGTGTTCTCTTTTGATTTGCCTGAATCATTAGAGGTGTGATTGTCTTATCCCGGATCAGATTTCGTGTAACCCGAGGCAACAAGTATAAGGTCGAAATATTGATTTTGGAAAGTGTTCAAAACACGATTCAATTGATATCCAAGACAACCGAAGATTGATCAACGAGCAACCCTTCTACAACAAATATTTTCTCACTGTTGTAGATGACTTCAGTCGGTCAACTTGGACACACTTGCTTAGCACAAAGAGCAATGCTTTCACTTTTATTCATTCTTTTGTAGAGATGGTGTCTACTCAGTTTGGCAAGAAGATTAAAATTCTTCGTTCAGACAATGCTTTAGAGTTGGGTTCCAGTGCAGTCACAAGACAGTTCCTTGATAGTAAGGGCATCATTCATCAAACATCATGTGTTGCAACGCCATAGCAGAATGGGGTGGTAGAGCGTAAACACAGGCATTTGTTAGAGACTTCAAGAGCTTTGCTATTTCAGTCTGGGCTTCCTGTCTCTTTCTAGGGAGATTGTGTCTTAATAGCCACACACTTGATCAACAGGTTTCCTTCTCCTATCCTTCGTCATTCTTATCCTTATGAAGTCTTATTTGGTACAAAGCCCGATTACAGCAGTCTTCGCACTTTTGGTTGCTTGTGTTTTGCCTCTACTCTTCAACATGGTCGAGACAAACTTGAGCCTCATGCTGTCAAATGTCTGTTTCTTGGATATCCCTTTGGCAAAAAGGGTTACAAGCTTCTGAACTTAGAGACCAATACCATTCTGATTTCAAGGGATGTTGTATTTCATGAAACTTTTTTTTCCTACTAAAAAACCACTACTTTTCATTCACCCACATTCCCTTCATCACCTCCACCTGATGTTGGCTCCATATTTCCTTCTTCACTACCCATCCCTGTGCAATTATCTTCTCCTACATCATCACTTCAAACCACTCCTTCCTCACCTGTACAGCCTTCAAATTCTGCATCTTTACCTTCACCTTCATCTTACACCCCCTCACCTACACCTTCCTTGACTCCTCAGCCTCCACCACGCCCATCCAGACATCATCAACCCCCTGCTTACCTATAGGATTATGTCTGTAATTCAGTTAATATAAACATCTCTTCTTCTATCACTTGTTCTCACACCCTTACTTCTTTGCTACCTCATGCCTTCATTTTTCATGCCTTAGCTTCCTATCCACCCACAGATACTGAACCTTTTTCTTATGAGGCTGCTAGCCTTGATCCTCGGTGGGTTCAAGACATGGCTCAAGAGTTCACTGCCTTAGACCAAAACCATACATGGGAGCTAGTTTCATTACCTCCTAGCAAGAAGCCAATTGGGTGTAAGTGGGTCTATAAGGTCAAAAGGAAGGCTGATGGCAGTGTAGAGAGATTTAAAGCTCGATTGGTTGTGAAGGGCTTTACCCAAAAGGAAGGTATCGACTATACTGAAACATTATCTCCAGTGGTTAAGATCACAACTGTCAGGTGCCTTGTGAGTTTGGCTATCAAGCACAATTGGAAAATCTTCCAACTTGATGTGAATAATGCGTTTCTCCATGGGGAACTGCATGAAGAAGTGTATATGAAGGCTCCTCCTGGCTTGTCTCTGCCTGATCCTTCACTGGTGTGTCGTCTACGCAAGTCTTTGTATGGCCTCAAACAAGCCTCGCGGCAATGGTATGCTCGGCTGTCTACTGCACTCAAATCTCGAGGTTATATTCAATCTCTCAACAACTATTCTCTGTTTTCTAGGACAGATTTTGCTTCCCTTGTTTACTTGGTGGTTTATGTCGATGACATACTCATCATTGGTACTGATATTGTTGAGATTGAGCTTTTAAAGACTTTCCTTGATTCGGAGTTCAAGATTAAGGATTTGGGACAACTCAGTTTCTTCCTCGGCATTGAATTTGTGTCTCATCCTAATGGCCTCATTCTCACCCAACACAAGTTCATTGTTGAATTGTTAACTGAATTTGAGTGCACAGAAGCCAGACCTTTGCTTACACCACTTGAGCTTCATGGCAAACTTGATCCTTCCGTTGGAGAGTTGTTACCTGATGCTTCTTACTACAGGCGTCTTGTTGGGAAGTTGAACTTTTTAGTTCACTCTCGCCCTGACATAGCTTTCTCTGTGCAGTTTTTTAGTCAATTTCTTCAATCACCTCGACAGCCACATCTTGATGCAGCAGTCCACACTCTTCGTTACCTCAAGGGCACTGCCGATCTTGGTATTCTTCTTTCCAACAAGGTTGATTTCAAGCTACAAGCCTTTTGTGATGCAGATTGGGCTTCCTGCCCTCATTATCGCCGATCTGTGAGTGGTTTTATAATCTTCTTTGGGGGATCACCAATCTCTTGGAAATCTAAGAAACAACAGACAGTTTCCCTGTCTTCCGCTGAAGCTGAGTATCGCTCCATGCGCCGTGTCTGTGCAGAATTAGCTTGGTTGTCTCGTCTGCTTCATGAACTAGGTGTTCCTAACATCACCCCTATCAACCTCAAGTGTGATAATATGACTGCCATATACATTGCTCGTAATCCCGTTTATCATGAACGAACGAAGCACGTCGATTTGGATTGCCATTTTGTTCGTGAGAAACTGCTCGAAGGTCTCATCTCTCTTTCACATGTGCTCACTCAACATCAGCTCGATGACATCCTTACCAAGCCCCTAACTGGCATTCAACATCGTTCAGTCCTTGGCAAGTTGGGTGTAGTATCTCCTACCCTCCAACTTGAGGGGGGCTGATAGAGTTCACTCTTCTTCCTTTGTTAGCCAGTTAGTTAGTTGTTAGTTATAAGGGACACGTGTATGTATTTAGAGGTGAAATTCTATTTTCATTCATTCTGTAAAACCGATTGAAGGTTGTTAGCAATCGGTCAGCTATATAAAGCCTTGTAAACAATCTGGTACATTCATTCAATGAATTCTTCTATTCTTCCTCTCATTTTCTTCTCTCAGATATTATGACGTGTTGACATTGCTGAGGACTTTCTCGCCGTCGCACTTTGAAAATGGGTCATGGGATACGGGCGGGGGTTGTAATCGGACTGGCCCGTATAGCGAGGAACAAGGGAGAAGAAGGGGAGAGTATGAAATGGGGCTGAGGAGTTTGCAGATTGAGGAGTTGGAACGAGTGAGGAAGGAAGGGAGGGGGAAAGGGAAGAGGTTTGCGGGCTTGGATGTGACGGAAGTCGGGCTTATGAGGCCCGATGGGCATCCGAGTGCGAATTGGGGGAATAAGTGGATGAAGGGGTATAACGATTGTGTTCATTGGTGTATGCAGTGGCAGAGCTAGGGCGGGGGCTAGGGAGCTGTAGCCCCCGCTTCTGGCTCAAAGATAAATTATATACATTAAAGTTTATAATATTAAGCAAGGACAATCTAGTGTAGGTGACTAAGACTTCTATTTTAAACTAACAGATCATGTGTTCAAATCTTAGAAGGATTCACTTTTACAGTTTTTTTTTTTTTTCGTTCACAATCTTTTTTTTTATTGTTATTTGTGTAGTTCTCCTTAAGTCTCTCTTCCTTTATTTTACTATTTTGTTTGTGTTTATAGATCTATCTCACTATATATGTCTTTATTTAAAATTAATTTATTTTTTTTAGCATAAGACTCATAATAAAAAAAATAGAAGATAAGAAATTTATAAATTACTTTGTTTGTAGAGGTTGTAAATTTGAAAATTAACAAAAAATTATTTAATTTGCTTGTATATATGTTTGAAGATATAATTTTTTCTAATAAATAACCTTGGTGATTTTTATATTGGAGGGTCTTGAATTCAATTCATATCAACTCTTTTATTATAACTATAAATTCTTTGTAATAAGCAACCTTTATATTATTTAAATTTGTTTAGTCTTTATGTGTTTCTCATTAGCTTAAAAATATTACTAAAATATTAATAACGCAATCGGAAAAAAAACTAACTAAAATTAGCCCCCTCTTCAACAAATTTCTGGCTAGGCCACTGGGTGTATGCCTAGCCCTGTTGATGTTTGGAATGATCTTATGTTGGCGGTTTTGCTAAGAGAAGGGTCTCGTAACTTTACAGAAATGTAACATCTTAGGACTCCGTTTGCTATCAATATTTATGATATCATATATGAAGTATTACAATGTGTTTGAAAGGAAGATGTAGGATTTAGCGTTTTGAAAAAATAACATTTAGTAGCATTTTAAACGTTACTCGCATCGCCACCAGCGGTGGAGCCAGGGTCCGGTGACCCATCTCCCCTGGCCCCAAACGTGGATCTCTTGTTGCCTCATTTCAATTTTTTCCTCTTTTTACAAAATTTAATCGTCATTTTATTTACTATTACGGTCCATGTGTTTTTTTTAACCTAAAATAACTATTAAATGGGCTGTAAATTTTCAAAAGTTATTAGATTAACTTTATATAAAATTTGTAGATTAGATTTATTTATAGAAGTAATATTTTATTTTCACCTTTGTAGGTTTCTTTACTATTTGAGACAAAAGAATAATTGATACTGTAACAACTTTAGTACAAAATTATGACTTAGATTAAAATATTTCTTTCAAAATTTAAAAAAAAAAATGAGTGATAACCAATAACATGTAAAAAAATTTGTGAATGAATTTTGTGACCCCTTTTACATTATTTCTAGATCCCTCAATAGTAGACCTGTCAACTGGGTCGGATTGGTTGGGTTCGGATCATGTCGGATTCGGGTCAAATCGGGTTGGTAAAATTTTCGGGTCGGGCGGGTTCGGGTTGACCTGACGGGTCAAACATGTCTTTTTTTATGATTATTATTATAATTTTTAACTTTAATAAAATAATTATAATAATATAATTAATATTATATTATTATTTAATAAAATATATTAAAATATTTAATATAAATGAAATAAAATATACGAAATAAAGAAAACCCGCGAGCTCAAATTTGCGTTTGGATCGAGTCGGGTTTGGGTTCGGATCCTTCGGATTCGGATCCTTTTTAACCCAGTGACGTTCAGATCAGATTCGGGTTCGAATCCTTTCGAGTCGGGTCGAATCGGGTTTTTGGGTTGGATCGGTTTTTTTGACAACTCAGTAGTCACCACTACTATTTTTTCTACAGCTTGACAGCTACTGTTATCACTTTATAAGTCAAAGATGGCCTAAGTATGTGAACGAGATTTTATATGGGATAAGAGAATCTTTTGAGAAAATGAAAACACACTGGTTCGGTCTGACGCTTATTAAGCTTTATTGGATTTGAAGTTGAACCCTCCGTAGGTTGCACGCGAGGCCCACGAGCGTCGCCGTCCTACTGCCCTCATTTTTTCTTTTTCATTTATTTATTGAACTCTTCCCGCTTTCTGGTTTTGAAGCTATCATCTTTCTCTTTTAATCCTCCCCGTCCACTGTCTAAAAAGCAATCCCCCGCTTCGGATTTCGAAACCAAGAAATAAAATTCGTTTCTTTTTTCTTCACCAGAAAAATCAAAATAAAACACTGTTCGAAAATTCCACTGCGCGCTTCTTGTCGTCCCCAACTTCCCTCCAATAACCTTCGCCCACCTCCACTTTCCCTTTTTCCCCTTTTCTGCAGATTCCCCATCCTCAATCCTTCTTCTTCTTCCACCCCCCATTAACAATAAAGACACAAAATTTCTCTTCCTTCCAAGAAACACCCTACTCTTGTTTTGTCTTTGTTGGGAGATTGTGTTTCCAAATCAAAAGGTTATTTTTTCTCCCACATATTCAGAAGAAGCTCATCTATAATATAAAACACCCCCATCTTGCTCTTCTTATACTTTGCTTCTGTTGGGTTGGCTTTTTCACCTCAATTGGATTTTCTTTTATGGCGTTGGATGTATGGTTTTATTGCCTCTTCAAATCTTTCTAACTGAATTAACAAAACAACAACTTCAAACAAAATGGCCTTGCCCCGCCACATTCTCCATCCTCCTTCCCCTTCTCCTTCTCATCCACCGCCATTGACAAGGATCAGCCCCACGCTGCTGCTAATTGTCATCATAGTAGCTGCTCTGTTTTTCATCTCAGGTCTACTGTATTTGTTCTTCAGGTTCCTCAAGAAGCGCCCAAATTCTTCTTCTCCTTCTTCTGCTACTAACAACCAATCCAACGGGGACGAAACAATCTCAACCGCCGAGGCTCTCCAGAGGCAGCTCCAGCAGCTCTTCAGCCTGACCGACTCCGGTCTAGACCAAGCCTCCATTGACGCCTTACCAATGTTCACCTACAAGGAGATTCTGGGCCCAAAGGAGCCCTTCGATTGCGCCGTTTGCCTTTGCGAATTCTCTCCCAAGGACAAGCTTAGGCTGCTCCCTAATTGCAGCCATGCTTTCCACATCAAGTGCATTGACACTTGGTTGCAGTCCAATTCAAGCTGCCCTCTTTGTAGGGGCGCCATTCTCGCTCCGGGGCTTCTCTTGGAAAGCCCGGCTTCTGAATCTGATCAGTCCACTGGGGAGATTAATGGGTCTTCTTCTGTTAAAGGAAAGACTGCTCAAATTGAAGAGAATTGTGGTGATCAGAAGGGGGTTTTGCCAGTTAGGCTTGGTAAATTCAGGAAATTAGAGGGTGAAATTGGGAATTCATTTGTTGGGGAAGCTAGCAATAGTAATCTGGATGCAAGGAGGTGCTATTCAATGGGGTCTTATCAGTATGTGGTTGGTAATACTAGTTTGAGAGTCACACTTTGCCCTAGAAGAAGAAAGGCTAAGAAGGATGGAAATTCGGGTTCTCCTCCGGTTGATGGGGATTCGGAGGGAAGAAAGATTAGTAGTGTTTCGAGAGGCGATAGCTACTCTATCTCCAAGATTTGGCTTTGGAAGAAGAAGGGAGCTGCTGCATTCTCAAGCTCTTCAGGGATTGCTCAGATTGATCTTCCTCCTATTGGTGCTGAGACCCAGTTTCCGGTCATGGACAGAGCAGAAAATGTATGAGAAGATGTGTTTCTGGTATGTGTTGTAAACTTGTAATGATTGATGATGAAGTTTGATCCATCTTATGTGCTGCTAATTTAGGAATCAGATGCAGTAGCTTGTCTTTGCTTTGTTCCACCAACCTTTACTATTTGGTATGAAATTAGTGTTGATTTAGTAGTGAATTTTTTGGGGTAGAAGCTTGCTTGGTGTGAATTTCCCCTTTTTGTTTTGGTTGTCTGATCAGAATCTTGTTGGCATTTCTGTCAAGCCTATTGATCAATTCATTTTAGCTACCTTTGTAAACACTAAATGATTCTGCAAGGAATGTGTGATTTTCATATCAATACCAACTCTCAAACTATGCATATTGGAATTCCTGCTGAGCTTGTTCTAGGATTGGATTAAAATTCAAAGTTAAGGAGTGAATTCTGATTGTGCTCAATGCAACTAATAGATCTTAATCTTTCTATGTATGATGTGGGTTTTTTAGTGAAGCATTTATAAAGAAAATCTAACAAAAAATTTAAACTAGCTTGATATTCATCATTACAATTTACAAACATGACATGGTGTACGTTGGGAATGAGTTATTTTGTAATTTCAGAATCTCTTTTGGTGTGTCCCACCAACCATTCTTATTTCCTTTCTTTCATCAATTTGTATGAAATTCAACATGTAGTGCCAATTCAATATATAGGCTAGTGTCAGGTGGGATCCATTAAAAAGAACAAAGTGCAAAGGTTGCAGACTTGCAGTTCTTTGAACCTTTTACTTTGTTTTGAAATAAAAAGATCATGAAAATGTGGAAAAGTTAAAGGCCTAATCAAGACATATATAGCAAGTCATAATATTGTGGATGTGACTAGAATGTATGAACCTTAAACATAACAAGTTTAAATGATCATTATTGTTAGTGCTTAACCTACTTTAGTTTCCCTTTAGACTTGGAAAGAGGTGGTTATTTTAATATTCTTTTTTACACTGAAATTGAAAATCCAATCTGTTTCTGATGATTTTTTTTCTTAAGAATGAGAGGGAAAATAAAGCAGGTTTGAACTTTGAAGCATGAGGAAGGTGGAGAAAAAATTTCTATGGGAATTTGCTTTTTGGTATGCCTATATTTATCCTTTTGCAAAAGCCAGTGTGTGCTAATTTTCAAATATGGCTTTGTCCAACTTCGTAGTGCTTTCAAATTCTAGTTTCCTAAGAACCTAAGCTTATCAATCAATAAAGAATATTTATAAATTTCCTCATCTTCTACAACCCTAAAACCCTAATTCTGAATGATTGAACTTTCACTGGATAATGTCAAGATTGCAGGTTGAAAAGTAGATAGATGACAGCAACAACTATAATCTAGTTGTTTTACAGATCTCAGCAAAAAAATATTACGTTTTCTACCTCAAGACATATAAATATAAATTAAAATGTCAGCTACTATAATTCAATTTGCACCATAAAGTTTCCTAAACAACCAGTTTTTCCGAATGTGCGCAGGTAGCCCAAACATACTTCGAACTAGGACTTGATCCGCAGTCAAAAACTCGTACGCTTCGAGTTTAACAGCATCATCGAGTTTCATGCGTTCTAACTCAGAATATATGCGAGGTCTAGACCTCTCAAGAATGGAATTTCCAATGGCAAGAACACCAACGACACGATCCATCACATTCTTGATTCCATTCTTGGTGCACACTTCTTGGACAACTTCCTCGAAAGCAATGGTAGTAAATTGCCCATTTACTCTATTACCTTTGATTACTTGATGTAAAAGTGCATCCACAAGGATTTGATCCTTTGGTTCTGTCCATTGCAACGACGATCGTTTTCCTTTAGAAATTGATTTTAGGGACATTACTGCGTTGTTTGTAACTATTGCTGCCAAAAAAAAACAGAACAAGAAACCTTGACTATTGTTATTGAAAAGATGGTGAAATTATACAACTTGCACACACACACACAAAAAGCATAAATTCTTTCAAATGACAAATAATTATTTCTCTTGCGTTCACATGCTCTCAATCGAACATTTTTTGCTCTTACTTGCATTATTCAGTAGCGTCATGTTCTATTCATCGATCATCTTTGTTTTCACGTAAAGAATCTCTTAACTGAATTAAGTTTTTCATGTAGACAGCACAGATCATGAGTATTGCAATTGCAACTCGACGATTTTGATCCCACTTCTCCAAAAAATCAGGATCTTCGTCATCTTCAGTTTGAAAATCGACTGGATCCATCTAAACATAAACGAAAAGATATATCTAATTAATATGATTGTATAAATAACAATTGCACACGCAAAATGACCATGAACTAGATTGAGTTTCATAATTGGGCCTTTATGATTTAACAGATCAAACAATCGACCGCGAAAAAGAGCCTTTCATGCTCCGTAAAACAGTTGGTAGAAGATAATGGTCTCCGTATAAAATGTATATTGTTATATGTAGAATATATATTTTTATATTACTTGAAAGACATAAAAAAAAAAGTTGTAAGCAAGCTACTTTCGATCTCCCAACATAATTTATTCGAAATATGATCGAAAGACAGCTAATTATGAACAAAACGGCGACAATTGACCTTGAAAATAATGCGATTAGCAATAAAAAAAGGGTGGTACTAGCTACGCTCAAATTTTTCACTAAATAAACTCAATT
Organism: Rheum nobile; assembly: GCA_027886185.1. Lineage (NCBI taxonomy): Eukaryota > Viridiplantae > Streptophyta > Magnoliopsida > Caryophyllales > Polygonaceae > Rheum > Rheum nobile. The sequence goes on along the minus strand of WOAB01000616.1, from coordinate 3,087,197 downwards.
GTTCACGCGTACAAAACGCGGCAGCGGGACCAAGTGTACGCATACGCGAAGTGGGAGCGAGACAGACTGAACGGGTATCCGAATAGAGGTCGAAACCACAAAAAGTCGCGCACCCGCTTTGCGGGCGCGGGGCTTTGGCTTTACTTTAATGTCCACGCGGGACCCACTTAATACAAATAGTCACGCACCCGCAAAGTGGATGCGGGACTTTGGCCTTACTTAATGTCCACGCGGGACCCACTTGATACAAATAGTACAGTGCTTTGAAATACTACTACTTGATATTGCAAATCCTAACGGTTTGTGCAAATCAATGAACATTTGATTGGTTAGGCGATGGACACCTAAGTTCATGGTCACGCACCCGCAAAGCGGGTGCGGGACTTTGCTTTTCTTGCGCGTTTTCCCCCCTCTCAGTATCTATCCCGTCTTCTTCCTCTAAATTGTCCCGCATACGCTTTGTGTACGCGGGACAATATTTACCTAAAGCACAAAATGTCACGCCCCCGTTTTGCAGGAGCGTGACATTAAAAAATCGGATACCCTAAACCCTTCTTGCGCGCTTGTTTGTCGTATGCGTGGTTCGATCCCGCCCCCGCTTTTCGTGAGCGTGACTCTTTTAAGCATAAATAGTAAAAAAATTGAGCGTATCTAGCTGTCGCGTAAAAAAATAACAAAGACGAGAAAGTGATATAGGAAGTACGAACCTAAATTTAGAGAATGAGATGATAAGATAAGAAGAATAAACAAATGGCGACTTGAAAAGCCAAGGTGGAAACTGGATCTCTCTCAAACCCTTGCCTGAATCTCTATTCTTTTGTCACATAACTGTGATTTATTTATTTCAATCAATTCAAGATATAGAGAGTCAAAAGGGGAAGTATTTGAATATTTTTAAACTAAAATATTGTTAAGCCCCAAAAAATCACCAAATCCTCGGAGATTTGGAAGGATTTGATTTCTTTTCTGTTCTCTGTAGTTTTGTCTCTCCATCCTGAACTGCTCTCATTTCTCGCAACCCTTTATTTATGAAAATCAAAGGGAAACGTTTGTTATGAGGTTTTGGTAGTAAAAAGATATTTCATATTCTTTGATTACTATTTCAATGAAGTTCATAATTTTTTTATGTACTCTCGACAATTTTATTGATTTTATTTTTTCCTAGAAATTCACTTTGAAAAATCATAGAGTTGGCGTAAAAAATTATTAACAAGGTTGGTATAATCTAAAGTCTAAACCAATTTTTTGAGTTCAAAATCCCTCGTTACAATATAAAGTTTTTTTTTACGAGAGAATATAATTTATAGATAGTACTCTCTAATCATTAATATATGTCGGTTTAATATTCGATACGACCATTAAAAAATCAAGTGCCAATAAAACTTTTTTTACAAGATTTGAACGTTAATAACATTATTTTCTAAACAGAACGGGAGTATATTGTTTTTCTTGGTGAAAAAATTTTAGGGTGAGGGGAACGGGAGTATATTGTTATTGTTTACTTTTCGAAATATTAAGGAAACGATTTACGATGATTTTTATAAGAATGCGTAAGTTAGCAAGCAGTATATGCAGTAGAAGTGTAGAATCGGGATGGAGAAAGAGCAAAAGTCATGTGTTGAAGATTTGATCGACAGTTTGTTCGAAGAGGCCAACGAATTTGATAAATTTGACGTGAGCGAAGGTTCGTTCCTTCTTCCATTCATAGATTACGTACTCATCTCAACTTTTCGTTGGAAGCTCTGCAAACAGTTTCATTTTGAAAGTAACTATATATGCTCTCTCTTGATTTCGATTGTATTACAAACCCTAGGGAGGAGGTTGAGGTTGGTGTGCTACCATTTTAGGACAACTGCAGAAGTTGTGTTCCCGAATGTGCGTGCGTAGCGTTCAATATTTGTAGATTGTGTTGAAAAATGTTTCAACTCCAGAAACCAAATTGAGTTCTTAAAAGCCCTAATTTGATTCTAGTTTGTGCCAGATGAACGATCTGTGATGTAAGATAGCATCTGTAAATCTGCAATGCATACTAGATACTAATGATGGTGTTATGGTAACAAGAGAGAAACTCTACCCTAATTCTGCAGTTTCTTACAAAATTTGATTTATGTTTTTCTTTTGTGTAATTGCAGCGTTTGCTGGTAAACAGAAGGAAGCAGAGGCATCACAAGTGTGGGAAGATGGTTGGGAGGAGGAGTTTGTCACTGATGAATTCTCTTTGCAGCTGAAGAAGGAATTAGAGAGCAATGCTAGCAAGAGCTAACTTCATGTTGCTAGAGATATGAAACTATCACAATTTTCTTTAACTACCGTAATTTCAATATGGCAATTTCCAATTTGCACTTTATTCATGTCTGCCTGTGTGAATTGAAGTCCTGAACAGGGTCAAATCCTAATTTTTGGAACATTCTCCTTGGGCCAAACCCTAATTTTTGTTTCCATTCTTCCACCTGCCCTCTATTCCATGCCAGAAAAGCTCGTGTTAATAATGTAGTGATGATCAGGCAGTGGAATTGCAAAATAGCACCATATATACATATATAATATATTCACATAGATGTTTGAAGTTCACATAAACAAGGCCCTACTTTCCAGGGCCATACAAGTAACTAACCACATTTCCCAGAAATCCCAATTCAGACGAACAAATGACGAAAAAGGAATAAAAACAAGGCTAGGAAGTTTAAAGTATTTTATCAGTTTAAACACGGTTACTACCTGGAGTATGCTAAATCAGTAAACTCGACAAGCCTGGGATAAGACGATGTTTCCAGTATTTACATACATCCCAAACCATGTCGAGATACATTATACGATTAGCATTAAAAGTGAAGTAAATACACATTTAATACAATAAATTGATTTCTGCTGTGCTAGCTATGGATTTTGGAGTACAAGTCTTCAAGGGCAGCATAGAAGGGTTCTGCAGCCTTTGGTCTTTCTACCATCCCAAGCAATATATCCGAGGTAGTAAGATAAGGATCGCCATAAAAGCGTAGATTTGCATCCATCCTTGTTGTAACAATGTTCCCTTCTAATGATACACCCACAAATGCTCCTGCAACATTCAAATTTGGTCAATTCATTAAAATATAATTGACAATTCTCGTTTCTACTGTAAAGCACCACTTGTTTGTCGTAAAAACTATATAAAATGCTTATGCCTATTGTGTGGGATTCCTAAAACACACTGAAAACACAACAATGGTAGCGCAATCGGCACTGACCAAATTTATGACCCTATATTCACCGTATTTTTACATGGTGGAGCTCATCTGTCGTAATAAGATAATCAATCAATAAATAAGTAACTTCCGTATCCAATATTTTGCAAGAGTTGGAAAGACACACCTTTGCTACAACTGTATGTATAGCACATGCCAGATCCTTTATCTCCAGCTCGAAGATCTGCTTCCAGAGCTCTGCCAATGGGGCCAGCTGCAGCACTGCAACCTGCTCCAAGTGAAAAATGCATGCGACTGCAAAATGTCTTCACAGCTTTCAAATCATGAAGCACGATTATGAAGTCGGTGAGCTCCCCTCCAACCTGAAAAAGATCACTTGCAGTAAGCACTCCCAATCTTGTTTAAAACAATGTCAAAATGTATATCCAACTATACAGCAAAAGGGCGAAGGGGAGTTGACGACTTGATGCATAAGACTTCTAACATTCTGTAGGATAATATTTGGTGCATGTAAAAAAGATCTCAAGTAATCACCTAAGAAATATAACATATTCTCCAGCAACACCATAATTCAAATAATGCACATAAAAATGAGCAGGAGTCTAAGGAACTGCCTTGTGCAACCTAATTATTGCTCAGTTATTATCCACCTTTTCTAGTTCATTCTGGGAGACCTGTATAAGGTATTCAAAAGTACAACAGAAGGGCCCTGTTTGATTCCAGACTATATTCACTATACACTAGGTACACCGATAAGGCGATAAAGCCTTAAGCAAGTCACAGTTACCTAGAAATATAGAAGTTAACCTAGCATAACACTTAAAGAACTATACCATAAGTTGCATATGACATTATGCTTTACACAAACGTGCATTGCATAAATATTGGCATAATAGCTAAAACTCAGTCCTGGTTAGCAAATTTAACGCCAAACCAATCAGAACATATTCTACATTTTCAAAAATAGAAAAAGATACTATGTCACAGCCACATGATATATGCAACAGTGAAAGGAATTTCTAAGAGCAAACTGTCCCATCTTCAACTTTTACATCTGAATTTTAGTTCATTAAATAATTATGAGCACCCATGAAAAACTCCATTATCGACGTGAAGGAACCAGAACAAGCTTGTCAACATATCACTCAGATCAACATTACAGCTAGTTCATGCCTGAGGTGCATCCAAGTAGTTGGGAGTTTTACCTGAGCTCCCCATCCCATACCAACTGAAGCAATGGCAGATGGAGCAGACCAGGTGCCATCTGATCTCCGAGCCACAACCAATCCAGTGCCAACCTTATATGTAACTAAAACACCCACTTTAGCAACAGTAAGAATTGCCAGACCTCTTGCTCCTTGAAGAACTGCAGATGGAACAGACCTTTCAGGATTTAACCTCGCTGCCTGTCCATTTCAATTGCATTATTAGAAATTAGCATTAAAATTGACAAAGTAAATTGAGAATGTATTAGCAAATTAGAAGCAAAATGCACAATGAAACAAGCATGCTAAAAAATATAGGAACGAGAAACCTTTGTTGGTAGAAGATGAGATATTATACCAGGAACCATCTCCATACTTTTATTGTTTGTCTAAAAAAGGGTGGTTCCTCTTCTTAAATTTATTCTCTTCTTTTTGGATCCAAGTGAAACAACTACAATTCCAATTTCATGCAGTGCAACTTTGACACAATGACATGCACATATGAAATAAGGTGATGTACTCGACTAATTTAATGTACAATTTAAGGACAAATGAAATCTGATACTTCATCTAAGTGACAAAAACACCCCATATCCTTTGTTTTTTTACTAATTTCTGAGAATACCTGACTGTAGTTTCTCAATGTCACACATGCTTTATATATCTCCTGCTCCATTGACATACCAAAAGGGAGATTTAACCAGCCCCTTGTACAAGTCCAATCCATTACATCATGCTTAGCAGCCTGTGTCGCATTACTGATGGTATGAACAAGGATTCCTTGCAAGGGATCAAGCCTATCGTAGCAGGTATCACAGACTCTCTGAGGGTTCCTCTCCCTAAACTTAGCAGGAAGCAAACATATTCCTTTGGAGCATGCTCTGCAAAATATCCCCCCACAAAAACGACAGTGATGTCTACCACGAGTAAGGGCTGTGAAGGGAGCAGTGCATTGCATGCAAACTGAAGCTCTACTATCTGGAAGCCATTCAGGGGGTTCGGCTTCCAGGATTTCCTTGAAAGCACTGTAATTAAATCCATTCGGCTCAAGAAGAGGTGGAGCACTCGGTATATACACCGAAGGGTGCAATATAGTATCTCCATTGTTCCCTGACCCCAGGAAGGATACATTCGAACCAGAAATATGTTGGCTGTCAAGTCCAGCCTTTTTCTGCCCAGTTACAATAGCAACTATCCCAGAAAGCACGTTTTTCAAATTCACCTCAGGATGGTTATTAACTTGTGGATAATCACATGGTTCATCGCTTGAATCGTATCCTCCGTCAATATAATCTTCTGATTCAGGTGGATTATGAAATGAGTAACCGGGTTTCAGGGTTGGCAACCCTGAGGGATAGCCACGGCCTTCAGGTATAGGCCACATAGAATCACTATATTGATGATCCTCCTCCTCCTCATATTGCCCTTTGCTTTGATGCTTTTCTAGATTAGATAAGGATGCATATGAAACCCCTTTCGGTGTATCCATGAGCTATGCTTGCATGTAATTCTGAAGTAGGTTCCTAAACTGCTTCTTCAACACTGCATAAATTCACCAAACAGAAACAAGAAAAAGCCCATCAAGAGACCCGGAGATCAAAACTCCATAGCAATAAACTTAATTTCAGCTAAAACGAAGAGCATAGGGCCATTCCGTCGACATACCAATCGAATTTAGGCAGTAGCTATTTACAAATCCATCCAGCGCTCATTAAATAAGCAAGCAAGTGCAAAAAAACGAAACCTATGTTCAATAGCACCAAGAAAATTAGGCAGGCTCCAACAAATTTCACACAATCAAAACTTTGGATAATTCCGAAATTCCGTTAGGGTTTCAACTGCCGGAAATGGAAAGGGGGGTTTCGGGGAGGGACTGCCAATTAATGTGAATTAATTAAAGTTGCCTAAACAAAGAGGGAGAATCGGTAAGCGGTACGTGGAAATTGAGAAGAAAATCTGAAAGAGGGAGAACTTACACAGAAGACGGCGTTGAAAGGGTTTCGGAGATTAATCCCCTGGCTGGTTCTTGAAGGTAGCGTGGAGAAGCGAATAAAATGGATATCCTAGACCAGATGATGAAGATAATCTTGCTATGATTCGACTCATACACTAATATACGGAAATTGTTTGGTTTACCCTCTTGTTAAAATATTTATCTTTTTATATGTTAAAATTTTAAACCTTTTAATTTATTATACAATATAATTTCATCTGTTTTAAAATCTTCTAATTTTCTAGGGTTTAGAGTTTAGGGTTTAAAATTTAGGATTTAGAGTTTAGAATTTATAATTTAAGATAATTTTTAAATCAAATAAGGATATAATTGTCTATATGAGGGTGTATTGATAAATTAGTGGGGTGCTCAAAGTAGCACCCTTATTTTAAGATTCCATAGAAACTTTTAATTAAATGTTAACTTTTTAGGATATTTTAAATTTTTTTAAATGGGTTTACTTTTACTTTTTTAGAATTTATATTCCTTAATATAAATGTTTAACCTATGTCCTTAGAATATACTCCCTCCGTCCCGGTTTGTTTGTCATGTTTTGACCGGAAACACTTGCCGATGCGGGTTTTGTATCGTTAATATCTCTAATTACATAATCCTAAAAATTATAATTTTTTGATATTATCAAAATACTCGTTGAGACGAATCAAACAAGACTCTACATGACTATGTTTTTTCTTATACTCCCTATGTCCCGTTTTGATGTTCCCATTTCTCATTTTGCACAGGAATTAAGGCAATTTCATAATTCTACTTTTGCACAGATGAAGTACAGAAGGGAACTCAGTTTTTGCACAGACAAAGTACAGAATCCTGTCAAAATCACAATTCACCATTAATCCATGCCAAGTCAGCAATCCTTGACATTGGTAATCAACCAATAAAACCCCTAAGAAATGAAATTACAGATTTCTAAAATTTTAAAACCCAAATTCTGCACCAAATTCCCTCCATATTTATAAGGGGACAATTAGAATTTAGAGGCATTATTGTTCCTTCTTCATGGCTTCAGACCTCAACATAAATGATGCTTTTGTTCCAGAAATGCACTTTGATCTTAACGAGCTTGCTGTTGAGGACATGAAAGAAGATGTCCACTTATTTGATCTTAACAAAGAACCAGAAGAGCAAGAGGAGTATGAGCATGCATCATTCCAGGCAACTAATCATCATCATCAATCAACAAATAATGTTGAAACAGAGCATCAAACACAGCCAGAGGCAAGTCATCATGAGCCATCAAAGAAGAAACTCAGCAGTGAAGAGCGTATGCAAATATTGATATGGCTTATACATAGAGCAAGAGAGGGACAACTTCCAAGAGGAACAATCAATGTTGCTGCAACTGAGTTCAACCTATCAAGGAGGTGCATCAGTAATATATGGAAAACAGCCAAGGAGCAGAGCAATGCAAACCAGAGATACAATGTCACCACTAAGTATCACAACTGTGGCAGAAAGAGACATCAGGTACCAACAGTTCAAATAACAGATTTGAGTATGGGGGACAGATCATGCATCAGAGATTTAGCAGCCAAGACTAACTTATCAAAAAGCACAATACATAGGATGGTTAAGAGGGGACTCATCAAGCCACATACAAATCCTCTACACCCAGGGTTGAATGTTACAAACAGAATTCAAAGGATGGCATGGGCTTTAAGCCTATTGGAAGGGGATACATCAGAAACAAAGCAGCAATATTGCATAATGTTTGACTTTGTTCATCTAGATGAGAAGTGGTTTAACATGACCAAGAAAACACAAAGATATTATCTAGCACAGAATGAGAATGGCAAGTATAGAGCTGCAAGCTCAAGCAAATGGATTCCAAAGGTTATGTTCACAGCAGTTGTAGCAAGACCAAGGTTCAATGCAACAGGAGAATGCACATTTGATGGAAAAATTGGCATATTTCCATTTACATATCAAGAAGCAGCAAAGAGATCATCTAAAAATAGAGACAAGGGGACTATGGTAACCAAGGTAGTGGAATCTGTCAATCGGAAGGTCACAAGGAGCATGCTAATAACTCAGATTATTCCAGCAATCAAGAGCAAATGCCCAACACATGAAGGTCCCAAAGTAATATTCATACAACAAGATAATGCCAAAGCCCATATAAAGCAAGAGGACATAGAATGGCAGCAGGTATATAAGCATGATGATTTTACATTCATTTTACTTCAACAACCACCTAATAGCCCAGATTTGAATATATTAGATTTAGGTTTCTTTAGAAGTATTCAATCCCTAATGCACAAAAAAATGCCTAGAGATGTGGATCATATGCTAGAGGCAGTGAATCAAGCATTTTATGAGTTGCATCCAAAAACTCTAAGTAATGTATGAATGACTCTACAATATGTGATGAATGAGATTTTAAAGAACAAAGGGGGCAATGAGTATGATGTGCCACATGTGGATAAGAAAAGGTTGGAGGCACAGGAAAACCTTCAACTACAAGTTAAGGCACCCTTGTGGGCTGTGATGCAAGCATGGGACTATGTTTATGGGAATGCACAGCTAAATGCAGAAGAAGATGCAACAACAAATGCAGAAGATACTCAAGAGGCAACATATGTACAAGAAGACAGTCAAACTCAATAAGAGGTTTTAATCTTATTAGTTTTATGGCTAAGCTTTTGTGATCAGGTTCTAGTTTTCACATAACTAGGAAGTTATGTTAAAGCTAGAAGCTTTTTGTAAGTTACTGTTTTGTAGACAAGGGACTATATTGATGCTTTATGATTACTTAAGGCTATTAAAAACATCATGTGCACCCCAAAACATCAAACATCAAACTCAAAAAGCAACACTTCATAATTGACCAAGCAGGTAGAATGACAACAGATCTCAGAGTGTCCCCATACATCACAGACACAAAACCACAATTCACACTTTAATAATATACCTAAAGCCTCATTCAGTCACTAAGAACTGGTTTCCTTAGGCATATTAGAGCATGAATCTACTAGAAATGCATCTCAGAAAGCAACACTTCATCACTGATCAAGCAGGTAGAATGACAACAGATCTCATAGTGTCCCCATACATCACAGACACAAAACCACAATTCACACTTTAATAATATACCTAAAGCCTCATTCAGTCACTAAGAACTGGTTTCCTTAGGCATATTAGAGCATGAATCTACTAGGAAATGCATCTCAGAAAGCAACACTTCATCACTGATCAAGTAGGTAGAATGACAACAGAATTTCAGAGTGTCCACATGCATATCAGAAAGCAACACTTCATCACTGATCAAGCAAGTAGAATGACAACAGATCTCAGAGCCCTAAAATTTGGAGCCAAATTGCTCGTGAATTTGACGGGGGAATTAAAATTTGGAGCTAAATTGAAAATTTTAAGAACATATCATCCTCGCTCAAGGTACAGTATACAATTAAATTATGTGTGATTACAGTGTATTTGTTCAACTTGTCCATGGCTTCACTAAGTAATTTTGATCTAAATTACGTGTGATTACTTTTAAATATAAGGGTAAATCTGGAAAAAATAGATTAAAAAATCTAAAATGACAATTAAAACTGAATAAAGACTTAAGCCTAAAATGTCAATTAAAAGTGAAGGGGGTTCAAGTGTTAAATAGACAATAGAGATCTAGAACAAAATGTCTGCCTTGAAAATACATCAAACTTGTTAAAGACAGAAAGGGCCACAAAACATATGAAGACTAAGGAAATCATCCATGAGAAGAGAAAGGAAGAAATTGTTTCATGGATAAAGAGAGTTTGATACTAAAGAGGTTACAGAATGAATTAAGACTTTTACAACTCTCACGATAGCTATATATATACAAGGATGCGTGAGTATGTAATATGCAGAATATTCAATTCTGTTTTGCTGAGCTGGCATAGTTAGTTACACTAACTAACTTCCATATCCTCCCCTCAAGTTGGACATGTGTTGTGAGACACAAGTCCTAACTTGGAAGCTAGAAAATGATGATAATGCTCTCCCAAAGCCTTGGTAAGCAAATCAGCTAACTGCAACTGAGATCGGACGTGTTCAGTTTTAATGAATCCAGCTTGGACTTGATCTCGAATGTAGTGGCAATCAATGGTGAGGTGCTTCGTTCGCTCATGGAACATTGGGTTAGCAGCGATGTGCTGAGCTGCATTGTTATCACAATAGAGGATAATGGACTGAGGAACTTGAACCTGAAAATCATTGAGCAAACCAACATCCCAAACAAGCTCACTAGTTGTACTGGACATAGCTCTGTATTCAGATTCGACAGAGCTCTTTGAAACTGTTTTCTGCTTCTTTGTCTTCCAAGATACAAGAGAGCTCCCAAAAAACACACAATACCCAGTAAGAGATCTCCCTGAGAAGGCACAGCTTCCCCAATCTGCGTCACTGTAGGCTGAGAGAGTACGATCAATCATGGAGGAGTAAAAAAGTCCAAGATCAAGAGTGCTCTTGAGATATCTTACCACATGCATTGCAGCTGCCATATGAGGTGCACGAGGGCTACTAACAAATTGACTTAGATGCTGAGTAGCATATGATAAGTCAGGTCTAGTAAGATTGAGGTAGAGTAACCTGCCAATAAGGCGCCTGTAAACCTCAGCATCCTCCAATAGTTCTCCATTGTCAATTGACAATTTCAAACCTCTTTGTAAAGGAAACTTAGTTGGAGTACAATCAAGCATCTTAGTGTCTTTCAAAATGTCTAAGATGTATTTTCTTTGATTAAGAAGTGTTCCTGCATCTGTCATGGCCACTTCTATACCAAGAAAGTATCTGATGAAGCCAAGATCTTTTATAGTAAAAGCTGAATGAAGAGCAGCTTTAGTAGACTGAATTTCTGAAATATCATCACCAGTTAATAGCATATCATCCACATAAACTAAAACCAAAGTAGTCTTGCCGTGTGAGGATTTAACAAAGACAGAATGGTCATGCTTGGATTGCACAAAACCAAGATGAAGAAGCATCTTAGTGAGCTCCAAATTCCACTGTCTGGAAGCTTGTTTTAAGCCATATAAAGATCTTTTCAACAGACAAACCTCCCCTGGAGTACCCTTAGAATAGCCTTGAGGTAACTGCATAAACACCTCTTCATCCAAAAATCCATGCAAGAAGGCATTATTTATATCTAATTGATAGATTGGCCACTGATAAGAAGTAGCTAGAGCAATATAAATTCGCACAGAAGCAACCTTTGCAACAGGAGAAAAAGTATGCTTGAAATCTGTACATGCTTTCTGGTTGTACCCCTTGGCAACAAGCCTTGCTTTATACCTCTCAACAATTACCATCAGGCTTGAACTTGATTTTGAATACCCACTTGCATCCAATAGCCTTTTTATCCTTAGGCAATTGGACCAAATCCCAAGTTTGATTAACTTCGAGAGCTTGTAACTCTTGGTGCATTGCAGCAACCCACAAAGGGTCTTGAGCAGCTTGAGAATAACAAGAAGGTTCATATAGTGAGAGAACATTAGATAAAGAAGCTCGATACTCTGTTGAATAAGATGAGAGATCAAGTTGAGAAGCTGAGCTAGTAGATCTCATAGAAGGACAAATAAAATCCTGGAATCTGATAGGAGGCCCTTTAACACGTGCAAACCTTCTAGGATTAGTGGAATCCACTGGTGGAAATGATGAAGCAATAACTGGCTCAAGAGAAGAATCAGAAGTAGATGTAGATGCAGGATGCTGTATAGGATGCTGTATAGGTGAGAAAGAAGCTGGCATAGAGTGATTAAAGGGTGGTGTAGTAGATGAAGATTCTAACATATCTGCTTCCATGTCATGAACTACCAGAGGCTGCTTCAAATGTGAAGGAACATCACTAATGTGATCACCAGAAACAAAAGGCAAAATTTCCTCTTTGAAGATAACATCTCTACTTATAAAAACTTGATGATTGTCCAAATCATACAGTTTGTAAGCCTTTTGAGCATAGGGATAACCAATCATAATACATCTACGAGCCCTTGAAGCAAATTTATCATTGGATTTGTGTAAAGCATAACACAAACAACCAATCATTCTCAGGTTATCATAACAAGGTTTCTGCTTCAGCAATACTTCATAAGGTGTTTTCCATGCCAAAACTGAACTAGGCATCTTGTTGATTAAGTGAGTAGCTGCTAGAATACAATCTCCCCAAAACTTGATAGGCAGATTAGCATGCAGTCTTAATGCTCGAGCAGTTTCTAGCAAATGTCTGTGCTTTCTCTCCACCCTGCCATTTTGTTGTGGATTCCCGGGAACTGACCTCTGATTAACTATCCCTTTCTCTGCAAATAATCTTTGGCAAGCATTCTGTACAATTTCAGTGCCATTATCAGATCTTACTACTTTGATTGAAGTATTAAACTGTGTATTAACAAGAGCAACAAAATCTACCAAGGTTCGGTAAACCAAATCTTTGCTTTGAAGTAAGAAAGTCCAAGTTACCCTGCTGCAATCATCTAGAACAGTGAGGAAGTACTTAGCCCCTCCAATACAAGCACTCTTATAGGGTCCCCATAAATCCACATGGATAAGATCAAAAGGAAGTTTTGCTATAGATTCACTTCTGTCAAATTTCAGTTTATGGTGCTTAGAAAGAATACAAGTCTCACAATGAAAGTTAGAGACAAACTCTATATCAAGAGAAGATAAGTGTTTCATTTTGGACAAAGATAAATGTCCAAGTCTGTTATGTAAACTAGTCAAAACAGACATAGCTGGGCTATTCTTAGAAGTCTCCTTATTACAAGCAAAAACATTCAGATCATTGTCTTTAGCTGCAGCAATTCTCTCAATGCCAGGATTCTAAAAAAAGATCTTGTACAAATCACCAAGTCTCTGACCTCCAACTTTCACTTGTCTAGTTAAAGGGTCCTGAAATAGACAACCTTTAGAGTGAAAAACTGCTACAAGTTCATTGCTATCAATGAGTTTTGGAACAGATAGCAAATTTTGTTTAAACTCCGGTATATACAGAACATCCCTGAGCAAAATCTCTCTGCTGAGCTTAACACTACCAATCTTTCTAACCTTGACCAAAGTGCCATCTGGTAAACCAACTAACACTGATCTGTACACATCCCTTACATCACAAAATAAATGCAAATCACAGCACATATGATCTATAGCCCCTGTATCAATGATCCAACAACTACTATGGTTGTCAATCTTAGCATGTAAAACAGTAGAAGCAGTGATCTTACCTGCAAAATTGGTAGTACCAATGGATTCTGCTAGTCCTTTGCCTTGCATTGCCTTAATCACCTCCTGGCAAATAGTAGAAACAAGAGCAGAATTATCAAAGGAAGTTGGCTTATCTGCAAGATCAAGAGGATTATCCTGTTGTGCCGAGTGTGCTCTAGGATGAGAATCATTCTGAAAACCTTGACTCTGTGGTTTCTTGATTTCTTTGAACCAATCTGGATAACCAGTCAACTTGAAACAAGCTTCCATGAGATGGCCTTTCTGTTTACAAAAATCACAAAACCTATCCATCTTTATCTTTTTATAATCCTCTTTACTCATCTTGTTCTGCTGTTTCCCTACAGCCATAGCACTTATGTCTGTATATTGAGATCCAGAAGGTGCTCCAGACACCATTTTCTGTGTCTCAATTTGTTGAACAAGAAAGAAAGCTTTACTAATACTAGGCAAAGGTTCCATCCCCAAAATCTGACTGCGAATGTGCTCAAATCCATCATTGAGCCCCATTAGAAAATCCATAATCTGATTCTTACATTCTCGAACACTTATTTGGCGATTAATCTCACAAACACAAGAAGATTTAGCCTCACAATTACACTGCACTGGAGGATCAAGACCTTTAATATCATCCCAGATCAACTTCAATTTCCCAAAATAGTCACTAACAGACATATTTTCTTGCCTTAACATAGCAAGACGACGTCGCAATTGAAACAAAAGCGGCAAATTAGATTGTTCATACCTCTCCCTCAATTCATCCCAAAGCTGCTTAGCAGAGGTGACATGGCGAAAACTAGATGAAATAGTCTTGGTCATCGAATTGATGATCCAGCAACGAACCATGTAGTCGGATCGAATCCAGCGGGCTTGAGCTTCACCTTCATCCGTAGGCTTCTTGCAACTGCCATCGATGAAGCCAATCTTGAATTTTGCTCTGAGTCCCCAAATCACACTATTACTCCAATCTGGAAAATCTGAGCCATCAAACGGAGAAGCAACCAAAGTAGAACCAGGATTATCTGAATTGGAGAGGAACAAAGGATCGCCATATGTATTCGAAGAATTATCTCCAATCGCCATGAGTGCAAGAACTCAAAGATCGAGAACAAAGAGAATAATGCGGAATTAACAGAAAACAGGATTTCTGGCGACTGATACCATATGAAGACTAAGGAAATCATCCATGAGAAGAGAAAGGAAGAAATTGTTTCATGGATAAAGAGAGTTTGATACTGAAGAGGTTACAGAATGAATTAAGACTTTTACAACTCTCACGATAGCTATATATATACAAGGATGCGTGAGTATGTAATATGCAGAATATTCAATTCTGTTTTGCTGAGCTGGCATAGTTAGTTACACTAACTAACTTCCATAAAACAAGGACATAGAAGTCAGTCGCAGAAATACAAAAAGATCACACTAATATTATGTGTCAGAACTCAGAGTTTGAATAGTGCTTGACCCTCAAGATATTTGTACACAAAGACTAGGAATGAAACCTAAGACAACCTGAATAAAGCAGTCCTTCGTTGGAGCAGCCAACCCCACCAGCATTGCCCGTCTGAGTATTCTCGAATCGATTCGTAAGCGACTGAAACCAAAGACAAGTGTCCTTTCCTCTCACCACAAGAGCATTAGTAAACCTGGCCCCTTCGAAATGTTGGACCCATCAATGCAGCTTAAGGACATTCCATCATCCTTTGTAATGTTAATGTATCTCGATCAAGTGTGTTTAATATCAAAATTAAGAAAATACTACATATTAGATGCATTACTTACCTAACTCATAAGTTTTTAATTCAGTTAAGTCACATACATCATTGTGTAATTGTGATACTGATACATGATTTACGAAAACTAATAAGATGTTAATTTAGTTAAACATTTTTCCTCTTTTGTAATATGTTATCCTACATTTTCACTTAGTTCTAAAAATTCTATAAAATGTGGGGACTAATTGAATGCCTAAATGAGTTGAATTTATAAGGCAATATGATTTGACAAAAAATAAAAATAAAAATAAAAATTGAGGTTCAGATTGTTGAACATGCACTGAAAACTGGCAAGAGTGTAAATTAACCTCTACTGGCAGAGATTTCCCTGGTATAGAAGATTCGTGCTGTCCTTTGGTTCCGATGCTTTGGTTTGATGTTAGTAGTTTTATGTCCAGCTTCAAAAGCCGTAGCTGCCCTGAAGAATTCAGTTACTCGATCTTCAAAGCTTTCCCATGAAATGAGTTGTTGTGGATGCCCCTTTGTTGGCTGTCAAAGAAGGTTGTCTCTTCATGTGAACACCATTCACATAAGCTTGGAGTTTGTGGTGTTTCTTGAGGAGGTCAATGGAATGCTGTTCATTCTCAACAAGTACGACCGGACCGGATGTCTATAAGCTGCATTTTCGTGGTGAGAGGAAAGGACACTTGTCTTAGGTTTCAGTATTGATTCGAGAATACTCGTACATACGGGCAATGCTGGCAGGTGGCCGGAGTTGGCTGTTCTATTCCACAAAGGACTGCTTTATTCTTACTTGTTTGACTGTGATGGCTGTCTTAGGCGGAGCTTTGCATATGGAGCAAGGGTGCATCTTGCTTGTGTGATATAGCCGGAGGAATTAGTGATGCTCATCAAACTTAACATTGCTTCATCATGTTTGCTAAGTATGTACTCTTTCAAAGGCTTCATTTTGGTGAAGCTCATCAAACTTAAACTTTCTTCATCATGCTTGCTAAGTATGTTCTCTTTCAAAGGCTTCCTTTTGATGACTACTTTTTTTATATTGATTATCAGGACATGGCATCTTTAGGTAATATATATCAACTGATATTCTATGTAGTTTTATGTACCAAACTGTAATTAGGTCCTGCATGCATGTGTGCAATGATGAATATTGCTTGGAATGGGCTTTTACTTTTTTGATATTGGACATCGCTTACAGCCAGGGTGTGACCTAATTACCTAGCTCCTGACCAATAAGTATACACTATGAAGAGCAAACGTGTAAAACTAAGTATAAACTTGCACTTCGAACAATGTTGCCAAACTATAATGCTGAACCAAATCCAGGAATCGTGAACATGGGTGTAGTTACCTTGAAGATTTTCAACACTATGAATACTGAATATATTGTTGGTATCATCTGCAAAGTAAATACACGTCGTTTAGCATCTATATCACCTATTGATCTTCTGCTTAAATATTACATCAACCATTTTAAATAAACTTAACGAATATATTTATACTTTATTAATAAATATAAAGCATGTATAACACTATAACATGTCTTCATATTAATGTCTAAATAATATTTCTTTGTTTAATAATATTTATCATGTTAATCCTTAACAGAACTACTACACAAATTTCTAAAAATATATATTTTTAAAAAATTTATAATTTACCTATTTCATTTTTTAACTGATAAATAAATAAAAATAATATGATATATCAATATATACAATCTACTATTTTATAATTCATTAATAATAATTATTTTTAACTCTAAAATAATAAATATTTCTGAATAAGAATATAATACTAAAATAATACTGTAGTACTTATTAGTTTTTAGTTTACTGAACGACGTAGTAATATTTTGCACCATTCACTCTTTTCTTCCTATTTTAATTTTAATATTTTGGGATAGGGTGCATTGGTTTAATATAGGCCACCTTCAACATTTCTCTCATTATTTGTTCTTTGTCATGTGAAAATGATAATGCTACATCACGTGTAGTGCGATTACTCCAATTCAGTTAAATGAAAATATACTTAAAATGTCTTTATATTATCTATAAACTACAATACATAAAAAGTTAGGATAAATCATCAATTTAATGCAAGATAATGTATTTTAATGCATTATTTTGGAAATCTAAACGCACCCTTAGTATTTTTGAGTAATAAATAACAATATTTAATTGAACATATAAAGCATCTACAGGAATGTAGAAATGATTACATATTTATTATATAATTTATTTAATAAATTTAGTCTAATTTACATGTAAGTTTATGTTTTTTTTATTAATATATGCCCATAATATTCAACAAAATATGAAGGAACATTTTTTATTGAATTAAGAAAATCTTCATATATTATCATATATATTTTATATAAGTTTTTCTATAGAATAAAAGATGATCTATAATTTTAGAATTTTAATTTACAAAAATTAGGGCACACTAGTGTTTCTTTTTTTAACGAGGAAATAACTAGATTGGTCTTAGTTTCTATGCGAAGACCGACCTAGAGCATCCTTACGAATGAGAACACGAAATTCTGAATCATTTCTAATGTTAGACACAGTCGGTGAAAAGCTCAATTTAACAATGTGATCAACAATATAGTTCACCCCTCTAAAAATATGTCTAAGATGGACTTCTTGGAATGAGTGAATGTCGACTAAGATATCATCCACAATCATCTCAATTTGCCAGGGACAATCCCAAATGCCTTTAATAAAGTTAATAAAGCAAAGATTGTCACATTTGATTTGTTTTTTTGTTAATTTTTTGGCCTTTGCATAATTAATGTTGTGTTTTAGTGCTAAGGCTTATGTCATAAGGCTATTGTTGAAACCACAACATTTATTATCCATGTGGATAACTTCTGTTTTTTATCGTTTATAATGATAAAACCAATGCCAGTTTCACCATTTATTTGTTTTGTTCCATCAAAGTTTATTTTATAAAAATTATAGTTTGATTTTTCCCATTTAAGAAATCTTGTTTTTCTGTGTTGTTTTGGTTTTACTTTTTGAGGACCAACATCCTCAACTTCAACTTTATTTGTTTTTCCCCAATTTTATTTTATTATAGTAGCGAAATACTGCTTTAGATTTTTTATTCTTTCATTAGGATAAGTGTTAAAGATAGTCTGATTTCTATTAATCCAGACACCTCACCGGACAGTGGAGAGGCAAGTGAATTCCTTTTTTTGGTGAGAAGTGATGGTAGTTCAACAAGTATATCTTTAGGCTTTTTGTTATTAGTATCCAAGTTTATTACGAATTTTTTATAGTGAAACTTTGATTTTCAATTTGTTTGATGGTAAAAGGGCATTGTGATGAAGTGATTTAGATCTTCGACTAGAGGAACAGGAATGCGATTCTGGCTCAATCTAAACTTTGTTGGTAAGCTATCATGGCAAATTTTTTAGATGAAGTTTTTGAATTTAGGATAGGAATCCAAATTCCAGATCCAAGAGAGGTTGTTTCGATCAGGATTTTGTTGTTTGGATATTCATTAAAAATTGATTTTGTAAAGAACCAATCATTTATGTTACAATTACCTAGCTCCTAAGCAATAACCAAATCATATTATTCTTTACAAACCAAATCAAAATAAAGGCATTGGAGTAAAAGTTCAACTAAAAACAACATTGAAACATAAATGCAATCGACATAAAAGTAACCTTTGAGCCATTACTACTTTGAGTTTTGTCATAGAAACCATAGAAGGTGAAGCCATAAAAAAAGTGAGAAACTTTGACCCCCCAAAAAAGCGAGAAAGATAGAATATAAAAGGCTGATTTGCAAACCTATACCACTTTGGTCAAGAAATTTGCAAAGTAGTATTTCTTTTAAAAGATATTACAACAATATCCTAAAGTATTTTTTTTTGAATTTTCTTTAACCTTTTTTTTTTAATCAAAAAATATGAAATTAAATTTATTTTCTATAAATAAAAAGATAAAATAAAATTAAAAATATTATAATAATCAATAAAACTTTAAACAAATTTCCCAAATCAGAAATTGAAAAGGGGTGCCGGCGACCTCCTCCCAGATTTCGGTCGTCTTCTCCGGCCCGAACTCCCTCTCTGGCGACCTTCCAGAACTCGTCTTCTCCGGTCATCTTCTCCGGCCACATACCCTAAACCGCCTCCCCCTCGATCTCTTTGTCTCCGCCTCTTCCCGCCTCGATCTCGGCCTTCTCTGTCTCTCAAACCTCCATTAAACCCTAAACCTCCATTGAAGACGATTTCTCGATTTCTCGACCTCTGTTGAAGACGCCATTGAAGACGACTTTTCGATTTCTCTGTCTCCGCCTCTTCCCGCCTCGATCTCAGCCAGATCCCTCTCGGCCAGATCCCTCTCGGCCAGATCCCTCGATCTCGGCCAGATCTGGGTTGACGGCTTCGACTTCGTCTTCTTCGGTCGTCTTCCTCCTCTCTGCAACTCGACTTCGATTTATGGGTTGACGGCTTCGGCTTCGACTTCGTCTTCTCCGGTCGTCTTCCTCCTCTCTGCAACTCGACGTCGATTTTTGGGTTGACGACTTCGGCTTCGACTTCGTCTTCTTCGGTCGTCTTCCTCCTCTCTGCAACTCGACTTCGATTTCTGCATCTCGTCTTCCTCTCTGCAACTCCGCCTCCCCCACCACCTCCCCCACCTTCAGATTTCAGATTTCAAACCCTAACATTTTTTTTTCTTCTATTTCGAAATATATTAAAATATCCATTACAATTGCAAAAGAAAAGGTAAATGTAAATCCGATTTTATCTTTTCATTTTTATACCCAAATTATGTGTTTTGTCCTTTTTACCCTTATTTGGGTAGATTTATGGATATTCTTATCATAACCCATAAAAGAAGTACAACTTTGCAATTATTGCCACCAAAGTGGTATATTTGGTGATAATTTTTCAATATAAAATGTAATCCAATATAGGAGGTGAATAAATGAGTTATGGATCAATTTTCACTTATCATAAGAAACTAAAATCATTTTACCAGAAAAAAACTAAAATCTTATTTTATACGAGAAAAAACGATACAAAAGTATGAATAATACACACGTCAACGTATATCGCTATATAAAATGATTAGTTATAGCTATATTAAAATGCACATAAAAAGAATGACTATGTGTCTCATAAGATATTTCTCGATGTGCAACAATACTGAAATGTGTATTGTATTAAAATGTACACCGTCCGCACTTAAATAATTCTCTTTTTATATGAATTTTAGAATAACCTTAAATTTTATATGTTTAGATTCATAGATGTATACTTAACTCTAAATTAGTTAATATTAAATAGAAGTAATTTACTAAAAACAAGCATAGGCTCCACAAGAGCATTCAATTATAAATTTTAGATCTATCGATTTGGTTAGGTAGGTGAGGTTTAATCGAATCAATCATTATATATTCGAGTTTTTATTTTTTATTTTATGGAATATACATTCGAGTTAAACACGAGTTAAATCATCAAAATTATAAGCCTTATAGCACCCAAATTGAAACATTGTACATCATGAAACTAACATGTGCGAGTGCAAGCAAAGCATTTTCCAAAGCATCCGTCGAAAAGAGAGAAGGGAGAAAAAGAAACCTCCCAATGATAATTCATGATTCACATCTGTTACAATTTATGACAGGCCAAAATTAATACTCGATCTTATTTTTTTGTTGTACATATTTATATTGATTTTATTTTCAGTTACAGAAACCACCCAAATACTCGAAAGAAAACAAGTACTAACCTCATCACACCTCAGTTACCCAACCTCACGTTTTTCACCCCCCCCCCCCCCTCTCACGCCTCCCCCCTTCACACTCTTCTTCTTCTCCTCATTCTCTCTCTTCCTTTCTCTCTCAAAGTCGGTCCAAACGCCAAACAAGCAAAAAAGCTCTGCAAATCCAGAACCCCTCTCTCTCTCTTCGATCCGTACAATGCGACAGAGACTGCCTCTCGGAGAACACCAGTCGCAGTCAACACCACAGTTCCGGTGAAAACTCCGCCGCTTTCGGGAAGCTATTACAAAAATGGAGTTCACTGGCTCCGGCTCCGACTCCTCTAACCGGAACCAGGCTGCTCTGTCCCGCTCCTTTCTCTCAATCGATCTCAACAAAATCCCTTCCCCCGCCTCCGAATCTCTGCCTTCTCCCTCCCTCTCCCTTTCCCCGATTTCTCTCGTACGGTCGTTCCACGACAATCCGGCGCCGCCGGAGGGGCTTCCGGCCGAGATTCCCGGAGAGGGACGCGTCGGGCCTTGCGGCGCTTGCGGACTTCCGGAGATTCGCGGCCAGGTCGTGGTCTGCGACGGCTGCGAGCGCGGTTTTCATTTTGTCTGTGCTGGGATGAAGGCGGCGCAGGCGGCGGCTGTGGAGGAGTGGGTGTGTGGGGAGTGTAGGAGCGGCGGGGTCGGGAGTAGGAGGTGGCCGCTCGGGAGGAAGCTTGTTAGTGGAGGCGGAGGAGTTAGGCTTCTGGATATCAATGCTTCGCCGCCCAGCGATGCTGATGTGGCCGGGAATGGGGAAGAGGAGGTGGAGTTGTTCGGTGTTAGGGATTCGAGGTACGAGGTTTCGCGGTTGTGCTGTGTTTCTTCCGCCGCTCCTCTCACCGGCGGTTCATTCTCGGTGAGTTTCTTGACGATGCTTGAAAACAAATGCTCTTCGACTCAAATTTTGATTTATATGTATCTCTTGCATGTATTGTCTTACTATTAATTATTTTCAATTCAAATGATCTGCACAGAAACGAAATATTGTGTAGGTTGGGTTAGGCTGTAGTGCTTCGGAAGTGTAGTCACCGACTTATTGAACGTGACATTTTTCGTTTGTGCCCTAGATTCCTTAGCGCTGCTTCCCTTGACATAATTGGATAGTTAATGTTAAGATTCTCGTGGTCAAATTCTTAATTCAAAGCCATACTTGTTTCTTAAGATTGAAACATACATGTGTTAGGAAGAATGCAGTCAGAGTTGTGGGTTATTCATTAGCAGAATAGGTCAGGTGTTCCTGGACTATAGGTAAACTTAGTATGTTATACAAGTGAAAACAATGACAACTATATTGGTTAGAGAAGGTTTGCAGATGCTGCAGGGCAGCAAGTTATAGAAGAATGGAATATGTATTGCTTCTAGAAGATACGATGGAAGATCCGTATTATGAGCCTGAACTGTTGATTATTTCTGGTAGCATGTTTAAAAAAGTTTTCAAGCTTTTGAAGCTCTTGGCATTTGCATATAACCCTTTCATATGAGAAAGGAGAACATGATCATTTGGTGATCAATTTATTGGCTTACAAATGACCACTAGCCACTAGGTTGGTCAAGGAATATGTATGAGATAACGGAAAAGTATGTCTAGGGTTTTATTTGTCTTTGAGTTTTCGTATTAGCTGAAAGCTTCACTTATTAATAAGGTAAAAGTAAGGTTCTCTTTAGCCATTTTTCTATGAGAAACTTATATTTATATCTCAAATTGAATAGGATTGAATCATCATTCCTACTCTGCATAATTTGCATGTTGTGACTTACATTCCTTATTCACCTTTGTTCCAATTATCCTTTCCGTTTTTTCATAGGGTATGGCTTTAACAACCTTAGGTTCAGTTTTTTTTTTGTCTTGGCTGTGTGGATGATTCTGAGTACATCAAATTGCTTATTCTTGATTTTGGTAAAAACACTCTGGTGGTGCAGTGATTGGATCAATCATTGTTGTTTTATGATGATTTGGGTTTAAATTTTGGCTTATGAAAAAGAAATGTACAGTGAAACCTTTTTGACTGTAGAGTTAGGATCCATGAACACTATGTTTGTGACCTTTCCCGGGATAAGAAAGAACTTGCCATTGGATATAACTTGTTGGTCCGTCTCCCTATCTTCTGAGATGTACTTTAGGTACATGTATCATGTATGTATACAGCATCATCATCCTATCATGTCTATCTAGTGAGAACCTCGTTTATAAGGGATCGAGGGGGATGGATAGTGCATGTTACTTGTTTCTCTAATCCTACTGTAGAATGAACTCAAAACTGCTAAATACATCTGTAACAGTACCATGTTCATATTTCAAAAGTAAAAATTAACTTATTAGCATGACCTCAAGGCAAACACTATTTTCTTTATTGACAATAACTTTATAATGTTGGGTAGCTCACCTAATCTTGAATACATAGAATGTGCAATCGACAGGTCTACTTTTGAAATAATTATGAAATAACGCAACTTGTCCCACAAGACGTCGGTGGCAGTGGTTGTCAGCAACTCACTGAATGTTTACATGCATCTGTAGAGACTCTTCTTTTGCTTTGTGTTTTGCATGGTTGCTGTATTCTTGCTGTTTATGCAAACATTAATACCACAAAAACTCAGAATTACTATTCCCTATTTATATATCAATGATTTACAGGATGGCCTTCCTATCCAGTATGAAGATTTCTTTCTTCTTTCCGTGGGAGAAGTGGATGCAAGACCATCATATCATGATGCGAGTTGTATTTGGCCTGTCGGATATAGGTCCTGTTGGCATGATAAGATTACAGGATCTCTATTCTTGTGTTATGTGGTGGATGGTGGTGAGGCAGGGCCCTTATTTAAGATCAGGAGATTTTCCTGCTCATCTTTGCCCATTCCTTATGGATCGACTATTCTTTGTAGAAAAAGCTTTGACACAAAAGATTCAGAGGGGGGTGACGGATTAACTTGCCCAAGTCCAGGATATGATGAAGATTGTAGTGTTGACACAATGCTATGTGAACCTTCTTTGCCTGTGGATGATGATGTTCTTTCCTGGCTTCGTAATTGCTCTTATGAGGCTTGTGATGTTCAGGAGGGAGCTAGTTCACAGGATAAAGATAATGCTTTTAGTAAAGGCTCACAAAAATCCTTGGGCACTAACTTGTTTGTGGGGGATAAAATTGACGAATTTTCAATTGATGGACGATCATCATCTGCTGTCTGGAGTATTTTGTCACAGAAGCTTATTGATGCATGTAGCTTAATTTATAACCGAACTGGTTCTTTAAGATTCTTCTGTAAACATGCTGAAGATGGAGCATCTTCTTTGTTCTACAATGTTGAGGTAAAGAAGAACAAGGGGATATTTTCTTGTTTGGACAAATATTGCAGTTTGTTAGGAACCATAAATATCCCTTGTATTGTCAGAAATGATCAGGAATTTGAGCTGGCTTCGAAGGTTTTGAAAAATTGGATAAACCTTGACAGATTTGGACTTGATGTAGATTTTGTTCAAGAAGTTATTGAACAACTGCCTTCTGTCGGTCGCTGTTTGCAATATAGATCTCTGGAAAACAGAAATGATTACTCGGTTACACCACTAGTTGGAAATGGGCTTCTGCTGGTAAATGCGAAAGGCAAAGCTTGTGAGCAAGACACCACATTAGATAATTCAGAACGTGCATGCCAATCTGCCAAGACAGGAATGGTTGCAAATGCTGTCTCAGCCAATCGTTGTCTTCCATCTGGCAAGCTTTTGGGTGCAAAACTTCCTCCCCAGTTAGTTGGTGACATTCTCCAGGTAATGTCAATTTACTAAACATTTTTGTATCCAACATTGTTATTATTGCATATTCCTGCTTATTTGTTTATTATGTTCTAATTTGTGATTTAATAGGCACGGGAGTTATTATTGCGTTTTCATGACCTATTGGGCTTGGAAGGAGCTTTGCCATTTGATGACCTTGAAGCTGAACTTATTAGCCCATGGTGTGACAACTTGTGCCCTTCTGAGCAATCTGGAAGAGGCCTTGAGGATGACCAGACTACTACTTGTAATGCATCTAGGGAAATAACTGGACAAACTTCTTCATCAAGCAGTGAAATTGATATATGCAAGGACAATCCTCACATATTCATAGAAATAGAAACAGCAGCAGTGAAGCAAGAAGCTGATGCTCGGGTTGCATCTTCTACTTTTAGTAGATGTACTGGTATAATACTGAAAAAGGTCCACATCTCACTCCTAAATGTGCTACTGAGTGAACTTCTGCTAAAGGTGGCAGCAATTTTGGATCCCACCCTGGATGGGGGAGAGTTGAAGCAAAGGAGGGGTCGAAGAAGAGATGTAGATAACTCAAATCTTGCCAAGAGGTCAAAGCTAAGTATTCTTCCAATTAATGCGCTGACATGGCCAGATTTGGCTCGTAGATATCTTTTGTCTGTCTTATGCATTGATGGTAACTCGGATTCTACTGAATCGACTGTCCGGGAAAGCAGCAAAATATTCCGTTGTTTACAGGGCGATGGTGGTATGCTTTGTGGCTCACTTGCTGGATTAGCTGGAATAGAGGCAGATGCATTGGTGAGCCTCTAAAGAATTATCTAGCTGTCCTCTCTACCAGTTTCTTATATGATTTTTGGAGTTCAATGACATTCTCTCTACTGTTAGATTTGCTCGCGTAGAAGTAACTGCTTCTCATCTTGGGACATAAGGCATATGTTATAATTATTTCATTTCTGAATGCTTTTGAGTGCTAATTGTCCTCTTAAATTTGTAGAGGCTAGTACATAATGAACAGTCCCCGTCTATACTAGCATTAGCCTTGTTTTCTTAGTAGTCTTATATTACAGTGCAATGTTTACTGTGCATGTAAGACACTAAGACGTGCTTTTGACCAAGCTTAGAAATGAAGTATATGCTGTAGTTCTTGTTTATTAGGAAGTATGTAATGTTTTTTGTGTCTGAGATTAGAACCTGTATAATCACAATCCTATTGAAACTTTTAGGTATATGAAGCTGATGCTAGGGGGTGCTATAATCTGATATCCGTCGTGTCATAGGTCTTGTTCATAGGATATGATATACCTACTCAAATAAACCTTTTGTTTTGATCTTTGAAATAGTCAATTTCTATAGCTTTTTTAGTTTGTTTGATAATGTAAATATGGTGACTCTCTCTGTTTGGACCTGATTTAAATTCTTTCAATTATTTATAGATGTTTGAATGCCACTATGCATATGGACATCGAATACTAATTCAGTTTTTATTCATATTGATAATATGAAACATACACATGTTTGTAACTCCTTGCTTGCAGTTTTTAGTAAATGATTCAAAATAATTGATTAACATAGTATGTATGAGGCCATCTTATGTTTGACAAGTAGATATTGGCACATTAACACAATTGATTTTCAGCTGCTTGCAGAAGCCAGAAAGCGAATCTATGGCTCAGTAAACACAGCAGGTTGTCTTCTTTCCATAGATGATGTCGAGGTTGAGGCAATCTCTGCTCCTGCAAATGAAGAAACTAATGATGGTAGCATTCCCGAGTGGGCAAATGAATTGGAACCTGTGCGTAAGCTACCTACTAATGTTGGAACAAGGATTAGAAAATGTGTTTACGCAGCTTTGGAAAAGGATCCACCAGAATGGGCGAAAAAAATACTAGAACATTCAATCAGCAAGGCAGTTTATAAAGGCAATGCTTCGGGGCCTACGAAGGTGGGATTCATTGATCTAATTATCTTTGTATAGAAAAAGTGAATGTATGATACAATCATTGATCTCAGAAGTAATATATTTTTTATTGGCTTAAATGGTACATATGCTTTCAAGTATTACGAAATTTCTTACATAAAGTAGAAATTGAGTTTATTATTAACTTACCATTAGCTTGTTAGATAGCTATATGGTGACGAGAGGAAAATATGAGAACAATGATTACTATATTTTAAAGAAATTGAATAGGAGAACCTACCATTTTTGGGGTTTTGCCTGATTAGTTATGCGTGTGCTGTGTCTTTGCTTTCGCTTAGTGATTCTATCAACAGATTTTTAGTCTACTCTAAGTTACATTAGTAGCTTTAATAGCTGTCTAATGGAGAACTTGTGTTATAGATTCTATGTACACATAAAAAGAGCAGAATTGTTACATTGAGAAATGTATGCAGAATCTTTCTAGAAGTGGATAAGGTATTGTTTTTCATTAAAGTTGTTCTTGTAACTGCTGCTATGCACAACTTGTCCTAAGCCTCTTTTTCCTGATTAACGAGCTAAGGTCAATGGTGCTTCAACTCAAGGCAGTAACGTGTGTCACAAATAAAATTTTCTCTTACAAATGTCTTTTGCCCAACTTTGTTGTTTGTAACAAGAAACTATTTAAGTTATAGACATGAAATTGTACTGACCTCTCACTATTTTCTTTCCATATGCTTTCTCTAGTACACCATTATCTTTTTAACTGAACTCACTTGTCTTTTGTTACTTAGTAGTGAATGAAAAATATGACATCCAGTGGTGCATAGGCGATAGGGTGATAGGAGTAGTGCATTTTTCAGTACTTTATAGTTATATTTGTAAAGAGGTATTGCAAATTGAACTATAAAACCTGAAATGAAAGGTCAGCACCTTGCTTGGTTGGTGCGAGTGATTTACTTGCATGGTGAATATCTATACAAAATGCATTTACCCATAAAAAATGTGGCTTGCAGCGCTAGTGAGGTGTATGCTTCTTGCTTCTCGCCTTGAACCTTGGTGATACAACCTTCATCGCCTTTTTTGCGCCTTATGCATTTTTCTTCAGTGATCTGATGTGTTGTAGAAATACCGTTTGGTGTAGTGAAACATCTCATTGGGTGTGATAATGAGTAATAAATTCTTTGAGGTATAGATCATATATTTAGTAGCATTGCGCTCTCCTATATATATTGGATAAGAGCCACACGTAATGATGGAAATTTTGAAGCCAATTTGTGTCTTTTGTTTGTATACATGATTGTCTTCCCTTTTTAAGATATCAACTAGTTTGTATTTTATCATCGTAGGTAACATCTTATAGCTGCCTGTTTATTAATCAGAAAAAGGGACACATTGCTAGGGCAGTGATGCTGTTGATAAAATTACATGCAACCTTTTTTCTAATAATATAAGTATTAATGGAGTTTTTTTACAAAGGAAAGTGATTAGGCTAGATTATGCCTGTGACGTAACCCACTATAGAACTTTTTAATGGAGTCAATCTTCTGGCCGCAGGCTATTTAGCAGATAATTTGTCTACATAACAGACTGTAAATTATCGTTAATATATATAGATGCTTGCTGTTTGCGATTGCGGTTTATGTTTTTCCTGCTTCCAAATAACTTGCATAGAGGGTGCTTTTACTAATGTCATAAGATGTTATTGTTGCATTTTATTGGCTAAACTATCAGGGAGAAGTTATGTGAACATGGTTTCACATGTTCATGAGTAATATCCCCTGCTTTGCCCGTAATCTGTTTTGTAGGAGTTATTATCTATGAAGAATTAATATGCTATACCTGGTCTATATTATTTGGATTCTTTATAAGCATCAGATATGAGCATTCTGGTTTTCTCATGACTTTCTATTAGACTCGTATCCAAGCATCCAATACCTGACGTGTTTGAGATGGGTATGGCTGGGTAAACTTAATAGTCAGGTTAAATTACACCAAATGAGAGGCTGTTTGACCCACTTTTTCAAGTGTCGTTCCTTTGTGGTAAGGCATCAAAGTTGTTTTCTAGATCTAGCTGATGCGACAAGTTACATGATATGTTCTTACTTTTCGCTGATAGTTGCGTATGTTTGCTTGTTCTAATTCTCCACCTGTTATAAATTCATGGCATCTTTTTGTGGTGCAGAAAGCTGTTCTCTCTGTTTTAGCAACGGTTTGTGGTGGAGTTGTACCCCAGAAGCCTCCCAAGGAAAAAAAGAAGAAACACGTTTTATCCGTTCCTGACATCATAATGAGACAATGTCGTATAGTGCTGCGCCATACTGCGTCGGAGGATGATGAAAAAGTTTTTTGCAATCTGTTGGGAAGAAACTTAATGAATTCTTCTGACAATGATGACGAGGGACTTATTGGATGTCCTGGCATGGTGTCTCGTCCACTTGATTTTAGAACTATTGACATGAGGTTAGCATTTGGTTCTTATGGTGGATCACATGAAGCTTTTCGTGAGGATGTTTGTGAGGTATGCTTTATATTCGATTTTTTTTTTTTTTAGAATTATTAACACACATGCTTGTAATGTAAAGTTCGTAACATATAATATGAATATTCATGTTGTCCTTTTATTACCAAATACAGCTTAAACAGGGTCAGATTGTTGAGAAGTTTGTCACTTAATATAATGTCGTTAACCGTTATGGTATGAGACATGTAGGGCAGATATATGCCACTTAAGTGGCTTCTATCTAGCTGGAAGGCCGTGTAAATTAGATTAACGATGGAGCAGTGTCTTTCTTTTCTCCTTCGTAGGCATATTTCTTTTCTCCTTTATAGGCATATGTAATTTCTAAATCTAAGCTATATTTTTTGGTTTGAGGATATGTAGCTCAAGATTTGAATGAGCTTTTTTCATCTAAAAGCTTGTGCACTATAAGCTTGTCCAAGGTTATTTTCTTTGCCTGCTCCGATATCCTACTGCTGCTTGTGCAGAGATCAAAATATTCTTCGCTTGCTTAGTGATAGTGTTATTTTCAGTCTAGGTTCGTGTTTTACTTATTAGAAAGTATCAGAAATATCAATTTTTGACTTTCTAGATTTCCTATTTGAAGACCTTTAAAATATATGGCTCTAATAATTGAATCAAGAACTTCTGCATTTGGTAATATTTTGTGATAAAATTACCATATTCCCATCTCTTTGTAGCAAATATGTTTTTTCCAGTAAATCAATAGTAATTTGGGAAGTAAAACATTCACCGTAATGCTATTTGTTAAAATGGGCAGTTTTATTATAACATAGATGGAACAAAAGGGGGGGGGGGGGGGGGGGGGGGGGGGGGTGGACTTACGCAGCAAATGGGGGTAATTGTAATAATTAAATAGTTGTATGCTAGGTCTTACGTAGCAGTGAGGGCTCTTAGGTGGACTGCTTCCTAAAAGGTAAATTGGTTGTTTTGATATAGAAAAGAATACTTTTAGATGTCAGTTGCCTGAGATCTACTTCAGGTGCCTCTTTTGGTTAGATAATGTACAAATGTGTCTTTCTTGAATACTTTTGAGCTCACCATGTGCTTTAGATGATTATTTGTTATGTTGGACTTGTCTTTGGCCTGAAATATAGTTGTTATCCTCATTTCTTGTTATATTTCTAATCACAGACGTACTCCTGCCTAAATAATGTTGAGAAGTCTCCTTTTTTAGCTTTGCTACTTAAAAGTTATCAGTGTTGTCTGTATGAATGCTAATTTGAGTTATAAATGAGATGGCTTTACATGTGCTTACTGTGCTACTTGCAGCTATGGAGTAATATACGCACTGTTTATGTAGACCAAAGTGATGTGATCAAATTGGTTGAAAGGGTGTCCCAAAAGTTTGATTCTCTTTATGAGGAGGAGGTACCTTCTTGTACTTATCAGTTCTCTTACCCCCCCCCCCACCTTCAGCTTTTTTTAAAAAGAAAATATATTGATTCACTCTGCCAAATTGCGTCTGTCTTCAAATGAGATCTTGCTTTATTTAGACCGAAGTAAAATGATTTGTCTTCTTGTTCTACTGGGCTGTTTGATACAGGTTGTTTCCCTAGTGGAAAAACTTACCAAGTTTGCGGAGTTGGAACGCATTGATCCAGAAGCAAAGAAGGAACTTGCTGATATAGTAACGTCTACAAGTGAAATACCGAAGGCACCTTGGGGTGAGGGTATATGCAAAGTATGTGGGATTGATAAAGATGATGATAGTGTCCTTTTGTGTGACAAATGTGATGCAGAATATCATACATACTGCTTGAATCCTCCCCTTGCAAGAATTCCAGAAGGAAACTGGTATTGTCCATCATGTGTTTCTGGTGGAAAGAGTGCATCAAAAAGTGTTCCTCTCCTCAGTCAACGTCGACGAAAGAGATACCAGAGTGATATTATCCAGCGTTACCTAGAGGAATTATCATCTTTAGCTGCTATGATGGAAGAAACAGAGTACTGGGACTTCAATGTTCATGAGGTAAATTTGAAATTTGTCTTCATTCACTGTCATTTTCTGTTTTGCTCAATTTCTGCCCCTTCAGTTCTGATAGTGACTTACCTACGTGATGACAATCACTGTCTTCATCTTAGAGGATTTGACAAATATGCTCTTGCTTCTACTTTTATCTGATAGAAACCACTGAATAGCAATTTGTTATGATGAAAGGAGATTAGAGCTTTGTGGATATAATCTGAATATTGTGACCAAATAGAAGTACGGTAAAGCTGGGTACGAGTATCTAGCATTTTGGAACGTCCTGAAAAGTTTTTATGTAGGTTTTGACTTTTGAGGGCAAAAAGCCTCTAAACGTGTCTTTCGAAAATACAAAAAACATGTCTATCATTGTCAAACGATAATTTCAGAATTCTTGAAAGAAGTTCAATTTCGGTTCAAATATCAAAAAATCTTCATAGAATAACCAATTTTGGATCACATTGAAACTTACTTCTGTAAATGTCTCTTTGAGAACCACGAACCACGTTTTTTCCTTTCATGTGGAAGTAAATGACAGCATTCAGATAAACAAACAGGGCTTCGGTTGAAGAGACGAACAAGTGAACTATTAGGGCTCTATTTTTGCTTTAAAGGGAAGACTGTCAGTGTGGGTTGCACAAAGGAAGAGCGCTGAGAAGACATAGGCAAGCAGTTGTCCATAGAGTGAAATAATGTTGATAATAATTCTAAGTTTGGTGGGGTTCTGGCCTTTGGGTCCAGGTTTTAAATGTGTTTGGTACTTTGGTCTGGGTTTAGATTTTGTTTGGTAGTGGCTTGTATATGTTGGTTTTTAAAAATTGTCTATACTTAAACTATATAAATACTTTGCTTATAAGTTTTATCTTTTGGATTATAACTATATCTATGCTTATTAAATGATATTTTTTTTCATAGTAAATGCGATGTTTGAAAAAATTCTGGAGTTCTCCTGTATTTGTTTTTACTTTTTGAGATGTTTCCTCATTCCAGCATCCATTTGTGCTACCTAGGTGAGCACGAAGCTTCTTATTTATGCAAGTACATGTAAATTGGATCAGAATTTCAGACTTTGGAGTTTGGTCACTTTCAGTTTTGAGGTGGCATCTTGATGAAGAGGCATAATTGTTTATTTACATTTATGTTTCTGCTTTGCAAGACAACAAATTGTCGTTTTAATACTGAATGATTGCCACACTTTAGCTTTTTGTTAGACACTTCACCTAGCAGCTATATACTAGGTATGCTTTTCTTTCCTTTATTCAGTGCAATTGATTGCCACAATATTCTGGAGTTATTTGTTGAATTTTATATTTTCTTCTAATCTTGCCAGGATGTTGATCCTTATCTGTTAGCTAAATTGTCTTTCTACTTTTCATGTTTTAAGTACAGGGAGAGTTGGAGTATGATCCTTATTTATGTATAGGATTGCTTTCAGTCTGAATTTTAGAGATTATTCTTGTCATCTTGTGCATGTGTTTTCTCTTGAAGAAAGAAATATGATGTTTGCTTGGGCATTGTTTGCATAATAAGTCTGGAATGTTCTGAGTTGTGAGTATCAAGTATGCCTTTGTAAACTCCTTGCATTGTCTGCTCCCAAGTTTTAAGGAACTGGAGGCTTTCTCTGTTATTTCTTGGAAATTTTAATGCTTAATCCATGATAGGGGTCATTGGTTATAAGCTGAACCATGTCTTGTCTTCTCACCCCCACCCCCAGTTTGTCTTGTACTTTTTATTGTAATTTTTATTTCAATATCTTCGATTTGCTCAATAACTGTTTTTCAATCGTCTTTCAAATGCAGAGAACATTATTATTAAAGTTCTTATGTGACGAGCTGCTTAATTCATCTCAAATACGGCAACATCTTGAGCAATGTGCTGAAACTTCTGTTGACCTCCAGCAGAAGTTGCGTTCGTTGTATTCTGAGATAAAAATTCTCAAGCTACGTGAAGATCTTTTACTTTCCAGAGCTGCCAAATTGAGTCAGAATCTGGTAACTGTTGCTGCAGATGCTAACATCGATTCACAGATTGCTGGAGTTGCGAAACACAGTTCCTCTGTTGGTATTCCGTCTGTGTTAAGTAATAATAAGTTGCTGCATGTTGGCCCTTCATCAGATGATAAGAAGACAGCAGATTTGGAAACCAAGCAATCCAATGATACTCAGAGTCAACTTCCAATGCCTGTTGACGGTCAAAATCAGCCAGAAGAAATTGATTTGGTCATTGATGATGACTCTGAATCCAACAGAAATCATACTGAGAGGCCCAAAAAACGACACAAAGCTGTAGGAGAGCAGGATTCCATTTCAAATTCTCGCTCGCAAGAAGTTAATGGCATCGTCAATGAAGCTTCTCATCAGAGTGTTAGAGTGCTTGAAGGCACAAGGAGTGATCTCTCAGGTCTCCATGTATCTGATGCTTTACCAGGGGTTTCCATCTCAAGTTCTGGCAGTGGCCAACTTGCTGAATTGGTATCTCCATTAAACTCGAATGATTCACAGGCCTTCAGCCTTGAACTGAATTCCATAAGAAAGAATATTTCAGTGACTCAACAATCTATTGCTGATGTAGAGACACATCTTCTGAAACTTTCTATTAGGATGGAATTTTTAGGCAATGATTCCGCTGGTCGGTTGTATTGGCTCTCCGCCAAGCCAGGTGAATATCCTTCGGTGATTGTTGATGGTACTATGGCTTTGCAGAGAGGAAAACAAGGGGTAGATGGCAAAGCTATGGCGGGTATTGGTTCTGTTTTCAAAGAATTAACTCCATCTGGGAGTGTATATCTTCCGAACTTAGAGGGCTCAAATGCAATTTGTCCATTTTCATATGAGGCTGGAATTTCTTCTGTGACATGTTCTCAATGGACTTCCTATCAATCGGATTCTGATGTTAAATCGCTTGTTGAGTGGTTTAGAAAAGATGATCCCAAAGAAAAAGAATTGAAAGATTCTGTCCTGCATTGGCAAAAGCTACGAATTTTTGTGTCCCTTCAAGCTGGAAAGCTAGAACAGACTGAGCCAATGGCGCTGTTGAGATCCAATGGAAAGAATGATACTTCAAATTATATTGTCACTAAAGCTTCCACTGTACTTGAGAAGATATATGGCCCTTGCTTTGAAGTGAATATGGATGACAACTTCAAGAGACAGTGGAAAAAAGCGAGATTAACTGGTGATGGAAAAATGTACCGGTGCAAGTGCTTGGAACCAATCTGGGTTTCTAGACAGCACTGCCTCCGATGCCATAAAACCTTCTTAACTGCTGCAGAATTTGATAAGCACAGTAACGGTCATTGTAGCTCAGGTGCAGCTGCTCTTGAGAAAAAAAAGGAGACTAGTGAGCCTTCTGATAGTCGGGCAAAATCTGAGTCTCATATAGTTGGAGCATCTAAAAGTACGGGTCTGGAGCTCAGCTCAACTTTGATTAAGTTCCAAAATGAGGGCTTAACATGCCCGTATAGATTCGAAGAGATCAGCTCCAAGTTCGTCACGAACGATTCAATCAAAGAATTGGTCCAGGATATAGGTCTACTTGGATCTGATGGAAGACCTGAATTTGTTCAATCATTCTCACCGCATCTTAGTGACCCTAAGCTGCTCTTTGCTCCATCTCATGAAAACACCCATAACAATCGGAGCGCATCTTCTGAAAAAGAGGTCGCATCACAAGGTATTGATGCTCGAGCTAAGGTTCAACCTGGAAACTCTCATGGTATGTCCGAAATGGATAAATGCAGTGCAAACCTGAAAACAGATCGATCTTTGCCAGGATCGCTTGTAGGAAGGGAAAGGAAGATTTTCTCCAGTCGTCGTGGTCTGTCATCAGAAGCTAGCCACTGCTGTGTAGTGCGTGAATCCTCTTTGAGGCCAATGGTAGGAAGAGCTGCTCAAATCTTGAAGCATTTAAAAATTAGTTTGCTTGATATGGAAGCCGCTTTACCTGAAGAGGCTCTGAGGCCGTCAAGGGTTCACATGGAGAAGAGATGGGCTTGGCGCGCATTTGTAAAAAGTGCAGAAACCATATTTGAGGTATGATAATCTTTTCCTCCATTTTTGTTCCCAGCAATTTGCCTGTTAATAAAGGAATAAAGGTTAAGTTTATATATCATAAGCGGTATTTCTTTTTGTTTTGTTGACAGCTTGTTCAAGCAACAATTGTGCTGGAGGACATGATCAAGGCAGAATATCTGAAGAATGAATGGTACTATTGGTCTTCTCTGTCTGCTGCCGCCAGAACATCAACTCTTTCAGCACTTGCTCTCCGCATATACTCCCTGGATAATGCCATTATCTATGAGAAGCCTGCATCTGCTCCAAATCCACCCAAAGACGTCAAACCAAGCTCTGATGTAGAACACCAGCCACACATACCTAACTCTGATTCATCGGAAAAACCTCGGTCAGGGAGGAGAAACAGCAGGAAGAGGAAGGAAACGGATGGCTAATTTTGGTTTTGGTCCATCATGTTTCCTGTAGAGTTTCTTCACCATCTAGGCTTTTACATTTTTAATAGTAGGCAGGATATTTCCTTTACAAAGTAGGTTTCATATTTTGAGATGTAGGTGGTATTATGGGTTCTTTCTTCTGCATGTTTTGGTGAAGCCAAAAAAGCAACGAACCTGGGGTTGATCTACAAATTGCTGCCTCTACACATTGCTTTGTTGTACAGTTGAAGTTGAAATGCTAACTTGGGGAGCTTGTCATGTTGTAAGAGACGGGCAGGGGAAGAAGTGGTAGTCGAAATTTTGAGACTTGAGTTTCAGCTGCAGCCTTCTTCTGGAATGTTGAATGTTGATTGAGGTAAGTAAATTGGTGTACTATCTTTCATAAGAAAGCTAAATCTGGATGCATATAATAGCATGGGTAAAATTTACCGATGTAAAAACAGGGGGGAAGGAGTAGAAATCAGTAAGTGTAATGAAGTTTACAGATGGTTAGAACAAGCAAGCAATAGATCAATTTTTCATCTATATCCCTTGTTTTGAATGTTCATTTGCTGCCTCTTTTTTTTTTGCTTGTTCTCTGTGGAGTAGAAATCAGGATTTGCACGGTTGCACCATATTAACTGTTGAGTTGTATTTGTGTGGAGGCTTCTTCTGTCAATTTCAGCTTCTTACGGTTAACCTAACCAATGAGTCATGGTTTCCCTGGCCGAGTTTTGGGGTGGTTTATCCAGGTGTGGGTCTTATATGGCTTTAGCTTTTCGGTCAATACAAGTACCTGTACAGTCTGATTGTACATCGTGGTCAAGGGACGGCTTTAAATATTTATTTTCTTCTCTGAAGGTGATCTTTTTCAGTAACAACAATCCCAAGTAGAAAAGCTCATCTGTTCTCGGGGAAAGCTTATAACACACACAGCATAAGAATTAGTCCACCTAATGCGTATTACATTGAGTATAACTAGAGCCTTAG
The DNA here is from genome assembly GCA_027886185.1 of Rheum nobile. NCBI lineage: Eukaryota > Viridiplantae > Streptophyta > Magnoliopsida > Caryophyllales > Polygonaceae > Rheum > Rheum nobile. The sequence goes on along the minus strand of WOAB01000616.1, from coordinate 3,050,521 downwards.
CTGGTCTTGTGAACTTGATCTCCTCTTATTGAGATCCCACCCACCCAATGAGTTTACAAAAATGTATATTTTTCTAATCAGCCAGTAGGTGATATATAAATTGAGCTTTGAATTTTAGAAATATCACATAAAATATTTTGACTAAGCTGTAGAAACTACCAATATGAATTTATCATATATAAATTAAAATGTTTTGACCCAAAAATTATACAAATTGAACGTATATATGTACTGGAACGTCTATAGGTGGTGACGAGGCCATAGTTGATTACAATTTTACAAGGGAAACCATGCCAATCCAGTTCTGAAATTGGACTTCTACATTAAACAACACGAAGTTTCCATAATTTGCGATTTTATTCACTCTTTAATAAAAAAAAAGGATGATAATGAGTTGGGTGACAGGTAAATGGATCTTCCTAAGCCTAATCCATGGGTAAATTACTAAATTGGTTGGTCAAGGAAAATTATATGGTGGTTTTTGTTTTGAATTATTTTTCCCTTATAATGCAATTCTAAATAGTCTATATGCCAAAATTTTGATAAAAGAAAATTGGAGCAGCACAATACAAGATCATTCACGACTTTTTATCATATACGTTAAGCTTAACAACCTTATCATATATATTAATACATTTCGTAGTGTTATCCATTCCTATCCAAAAGGGGAGAAAATCTACATTGAAATGCTCTAGCCTATACATAATTACAAAGAGATAATGTGCCTTGATCTGATGTCATATGGTAACCTCATCGATCTCTGGAACAAGTTCAAATACAAGCACATTCTTGATTCCAGAGATGCAAAAAACTACATCTTCTACAACTACAAGATCACCAACAACAACAACAGCGAGGCAACGATCAGTCTCAAAATCGTGTATTGGTGGTGTATGAGTTCATATACCAACCAGAAAACCACCAAAATCTGGTTTGAAGAAGCAGCCATGATTTTCAAGCATCAGATAACACCGAGTCAGTCCATGAAAGCACCGCATCTCGTGCTACAGAAGGCAGGTCTGAAATTGGTTGGCATAATGTTCATATAATTAGAAAATTAGTGGGGAAAAAAATCAAATACATCCAATTTTAAATTTCTGCATACATTTCTAGATTTTGTATGATACCTCATCTAAAGCAAGCTGTGGGAGAATAAGGGGAAATAATCCAATCTAACAGTTCTGTTTTGTATTTTGCAATTGGAAGTGTTATTTGAAATTTACCTCGCACTACTTCAAGTGCAACTGAGGGTACATCTATCTGATCTTCAACCAATCTGTAAACATCAATCAGCTACATTTGACAGTAAGAAAGAAGTATCAGAAATCCAGTAGAAGAATCTCAGCAAACTGCAATCAAATAATCCAGAACACTACACACCTCTTCGACATGAAGCTTGGAATCCTCGGTCAAAGCAAGAAGTAACTGCCTACGTATCTGTGAATCAACCATGAAGAGACGAGCGCCATCTCTAATGGTGTCTGTTAGGTCAAGTTTCCGCTGCCCTTGCAAATCTTTTGCTAATTGCCTGAAAATTTATTTCAAAAATTAAAGCCACAAGTTAATAGAATATTTGAACCAAAAAGGCAAGACACAAGTATGATCTAACTAATAGTAACAAGGCGTACGTGTTTTTATCTTGCAGGGCAGGGGTATTACTCATCTTCACTACATTTTCCTTCGCGAGAACTATCAAATTTTCGAGTCTTTTCCATTGAAAAACACCACCCTTGAAGAGAACCTGCACCACAACAGGTGTGTTTGTAGACAGGTGTTAATAAAGACCAGATATTGCAGGACCGTATCAAAAGCCAGATTTTGTTATGAGAACAATCACTGCTGTCATTGGATTATTCACAACGGAAATTCTGACAAAGGTTGCTTCTGATAAGTAGATATTTCCCTATCATTTTATATACCAAAGTTAAATTAAATTGAATATTTGAGTGAACTCACCTGTATGAGACGTTCTCGAAGAGCCGGATTTGGATCCGTAAGCAGGCGCTTTGCTACATATGGATAAGCAACCTGGTAAAAATAAATGATGCGAGTAAAACAAGGTCAGTACTCAGAAGCATACATATTTTTATCAGAACCTCAACCTCTCATTTTCACCATTAATTTGATTGTCTCTAGAAATGTCCATAATCAGTACTGTATTAGTCAAAATGCAACGCACGTTGATCATAAATTATACGTCAATTTACCTCAAGAAACTTGAAATCAGGCTCTAATGTCAAACAGATTCCTTCCTGAGTCAATAAAGATCGGATAACCAGAGAAAACCTTTCTGGGATACGGATCGGATATTGATAAACCAACTGATTAAATTTACCTGCAATGTACTCAGATAATGTCAGCCGATTTTTTGGGGGAAATATGATTAAGCAGAACCATAGCTTCCAAAATTACTATTTCTATGGACAATATTCCTTTGTTGCCCAAGCATGTAACAGATTCATAGTTTGCTGAAGAAGAGGATACTCAAGCAATTAAAAAACTATTCCATGGCAGTATCACATGCAAGGCACAGATGCTAGCAGTGTATATAGAGTAAAGAGCATGCATGTTTATGAAATGAGAAAAGATGGTCCATATCTAAAGGTCAAAGTCGTACCAGTAACACTTCTGAAATTAAATTCTGATAGCCCCTTTCCAAGTGAATTCTGCCAGATTGATTCTAAAGCAGGAACGATTGGAGCAACATCTGTTCCCTTAGCAAGGAAACCAAGTCTGGTGAAATCATTCGCCATCTCAGCATAGTCTTCGTTCACAGCATGAACAACAGCATCGATCAAAATTTGCTTATTTTGCTGAGATATGACATGAAAGATTTGTCAATGGGAGTGTTTAATCTAATTGAAGATTAATAGACATGTACATTAGCTGGCTTTTGGCTTTTCCAACATATTACCTGGCTGAGCACTGCAACATTTCCAAAGTCTACATATGCGATTCTTCCATCACGCATAGCAAAAATATTTCCAGGATGAGGGTCTCCATGAAATAACCCGAACTCTAGTAACTGCCTCAATGCAGCACTTACACCAACAGTCAAAAATCCATTCAAATCAATCCCGGAATCTTTAATAGCCTGAATTAAATTGAAATAAGTTATGATTAGTGCAACTTGAAGCATCAATAGATACTAACTGGTAAAAGAATAACATGTCAAAAATTGCATCCCAACTTTCAAACCTTTGGGTTTGTGCATCGAATGCCATCAATCCATTCCATTACTAAAACACGTGAACCAGAAAGTTCTTTGTACACCTGGGGAATTTTCACTGTAGGATCACCCTTGAAATTCTCCAAGAAGTCTTCAATGTTACGAGCTTCCTGTAAATGATATAGGAAAATAAATTGGAAATTATCAATGGGAACAATTGTGTAACAACTTTCTGCATTAGGATTTTGCTTTATAAAGCTGAACCCCAGGGATACTTTAGAGGAAAATTGAACTGGGCCTTCAAATTGACCAAAGCTATCAAACAAACGTAGTTTTGGAATGACTAGCTCACAGTTATAGAAGGCAAGTGATTATGATTCAGCTGTCATGCTATACATGCCAAACTAAGTTCATCTTAAGTTTCTTCCTCCTCTTTCATTGAATTCAGTCATGAAAAGGCAATATAGTCTTGTAGAAGAAAAAAAAATTGAGCTTGCAATTACTCTACAAGAATCAACCCTGTTAGATACTCTCATCTTCAAGGCTAGTATGGAATGAAGTACACCATACAACATTAAAAAAATGTTGCAGGAAAAGTCATGAAAGCATACCAATGTGTAATCCAGTTCCTCCAAGAGCTTCTCTCCAAATTCATCAACTATCAGCTCGGCATTGCACCCCAACTTCTGTAGACTTATTCCATTGAGGAATGAAGCAAGAGTGCGAAAGAGAAATAGATCCCTGTAAATTATGGGCTCTATTTGTGGCCTTTGTACCTGAAATTAAAAAAAAAAACTCAGTCATTTTGTCCCTATTAGTCCATACTTTACTTGGAAGAAGTGATCAAATCAGCAAAACCTCCATAGTTGGTACGACAAATCACCTTGATAGCAACATCCTCCCCTGTTGACCGAAGTGTAGCTCGATAAACCTGACCTAAACTTGCAGCAGCTATTGTTCGCGATGAAATTTTGCTGAAAACAGCTTCAAGGGGTTGGCCTAACTCCTCTTCTATGATTTTAAAAGCAATCTAGAACACCGGAAATCACTCATATCATAAAAAAATATGGTTTCTTTGATACATAGGAGCTCAAAAGAATTCAGGACCGGTAAGTATATTAAGCATCTACCTGATTAGGAAATGCAGGAACATCATCTTGAAGAATGCACAATTCGTTCATATAATCTTCTCTAATTATATCTGGTCTGCTTGCAAGAACCTGTTAAATCATGAATCTAGTGACTAAAATCCAACAAACAAGAATGAATCTGTTAAGCAATCATTCGTTCATGAACCTGCTGCCAATGTCAGAAGGCATGTCTGAAGTATACACTAGAATACACAAAGCCTTGTGACACTCATTTATAAGCCAGTACTTGCACCCATCCAAATCAAAATACAATTTGTAAAGCAGCAAACATGTAGAAAGTGTTTTATAGCCTTATGTAAAAATAAAACTGTACTAACCTGGCCTGCCTTAATGAAGGAAGGTCCCAAATCGCATAAGAGATTCCTGAGCTGCCTTGCTCGGTATGGGACAACTTCCTCGTCCCGGCCAACCACGAAATCATAGACCAGGCCGGCCCAGTAGAATCCCAGGCTCCAAACTATCTCAACCCCTCGTCCTACTAACGACACAACTGCGCCCCGTGAATCCAAAACTTTGCTTCTCACCTATAAACCAACAGAGCAGGCAAAGTTACAAAAAAATGTTCAGTTTCAGTATTACAGACACATAATAGCATGAAATCAAACTCCAATTCAGAACCACTACCACAATTCCCATCCTAGACGAAGAAATAAAAGGTAAATTACACAAAACTAACCATAACCACAAATTTTCAATCATCTACCCGTTATCCTTTATATATCATCAATTGAACTAAATACAGTATCAAAATTAGAATGTTTTTGCTTAATATGTATAAAAATGGGTATTTGCGATACTTTACGTGAATTCATAAGGTTTTATTAACGGTAAATTGAGTTGGGTGCTGAATTTGCATAGGAATTGTGGCTAGGTAAATTAAGGGTGATTTTGTTCAAAATAAAATTAGGCACAGAGAAGTGGAAATTTGGACTTACGGATTCTGGAGTATACTTGCGAAATGGAATACAAACTCCACGTTCAATGTCGAGCTGGTCCATGGCACTACTCGCTTTACTAATACTGCCACCATTTGATGTTGTGGGGATCAACGCGGGAGAGGAAGAAGCTGCGAAAACTGTGATTTTGCTCTTCGATTTAGCTGATCTTCGGCCTCTTCTGCAGGGTAAAAGTGGAGATCGGGGGAGGGAACAGAGAGGGGAGAACGAATTGGAGGTGGAGCATGGGATTACGATGAGTTCCATGAATTTGGAATCCCTAGAACTAGAAATTAGGGAGGTGAAAAAGAAAACGATTTGGCTGTATGATGGTTGATGGAGCTCTCGCGAGTGGTCGAGTTTCAAAGAAGATGCTTATATGTAATTGAAGTGGGAAATTAAATTAAAAATAAAAAAGGAATTAAAACGAGTGGATGGATTTTGTAATTTGTAAGCGGCTCAACCCGAATACACGTATACGTGAGAACGTCCAATCCAAATCCAAATCCAAATCCAATTGTCCTCTTTGTATACGCTACGTAACCCATAAACGTGGGGCCAGGGTCAAGCTCAAACCTGACCTTTGGGGTGTCTGCTCAGCTTCTTCGACGAGTTAGTGCAAATTTGACCATTCTTTCCTCAGAATCACCATTTCAATTTCGAATCAACAAGTAACTTCATATAACAACTACGGAGTATTCTTTAAACCATATAAATCCTGAACTTAAGGAAGTTTATGTGAGTCGAATAAGTGCCTTTACTAAATTTTTGTATTCTATCATGCTAAATTGCTAATATAGCAAGTGTTTGAAGCTAATATAGCAATATTGACATTGTGCCACGTTTAATCAAGTAGCCAAGGTTTCACTTACGAAATAGAAGGGTTAGATTGTAATTGAATTAAATTAGTAAGCACACGCCACTTAAAGGCGTATATAATATGTTAGATTTTTTTAAAATAAATAATTATATATTAAGTAAAAATATATTTCACTTAATACACTAAAGTGTGTGAAAAATAAAAATTATTTAAGAAGAAGTTGAATCACTATAATTTTAGAGTAAGAATCTATTGAATTACTACATCAATATCCATCAATATCCTTTAGACAAATGTTATATAATAAAGTTAAAATTAATTTTTCAATTTTATAATGTGGTTATAATTTGCATTATTGTGCTTAGCTGAAAAATGATTCTTTTACAAAAGAGTTAATTTTTTTTATAATCGAACCAAATTGATTATCTTAAATGAAAAATTACCAAAAAGATAATAAATAGTTACTTAAATTTTCAATATACAATACTTTTAATCAAAAAAATTATCTCAATTTCATTTCACGGTAAAAATGGGATTATAATTTCATCCCGTTTCGTGGTGTGAAATTGTATCGCCATTCACCTAAAGTTCGTTAACCCTAATATATAAAACCCTAGCGGCTAGCGCCCCTCTAAATCCCATCTGCAACCTCCCTCACGCACTCACCAGAAAGAGACAAGGCGGCGGAGATGGTGAAGTTCTTGAAACAGGGAAAGGCGGTGGTCCTCTTGCAGGGCAAGTACGCCGGCAGGAAGGCGGTGATTGTGCGCAACTTCGACGACGGCAGCAAGGATCGCCACTACGGCCACTGCCTCGTCGCCGGAATCTCCAAGTACCCTAAGAAGGTGATCCGCAAGGATTCCTCCAAGAAGCAGGCGAAGAAGTCGCGTGTCAAGTGCTTCATCAAGCTCGTCAACTACAACCACATCATGCCTACTCGCTACACACTCGACGTCGATCTCAAGGATGTCGTCTCCGTCGACGCTCTCCAGTCCAAGGACAAGAAGGTCACTGCTGCCAAGGAGACCAAGTCCAGGTTCGAGGAGAGGTTCAAGACCGGCAAGAACAGGTGGTTCTTCTCCAAGCTCAGGTTCTGAGCGATTTTGTTTCCTTTCTTCTCTTCGGCTTTAGATTCATGTACTGTTTCACAGTTTTGTTATTTTGGAACACTAATTTCTGGACGATTCGATCTTTCTCTGTAGTTTCTATGATGTTTGCTGCTGTTGATTTGACTTCATTTACAGAATACATATGCTTCAATCATGATTTTTTTTTAATCCATTTTATGAGTTTGGTGATTGCTTATTGTGGTTTCTTCATCAACATTGCTTGATTATGCTAGGTTAGAATAGAATTTTATTAACTTTGACACTTGACAGCTTGTGTTCTGCTGAATGTGATGGATTGAGTTGGAAATTTGGTAATGGGAATGAATTGGGATTACTTACAGCTTTTGGCTGGAGGCAGCTTTAGCCTGTTATTTCTAGGGTTTGGTTAAATTCCTATAGCTGTAGTATGATAGGCTTCCCCTATTACTCCGGCATCATAAGAGTTGAGTGTTCATAGGTGTTTATGATCCTCCTGCGTTCAACTCAAATGTTGGTTGTCTAGATTGTATAAACTTCTATTTTGCACCAACCTTGCTCCATTAGCAAGCAACTGGGTTGTTTTTAATGTTCAAATGTAGGATTTCGTACAACATTAGATTACGACTGTTCTACTTTTCTAGTTACTTGCTGAATCAAATAAACTACCTTTCTTGTAAGTTCATGTGGGGATTACCATGCCCTTAATCATTGCAAAGTGCAATGCATTTTGCATTATGACGGAGCATGGTTTACTACGAGTGTTCAAATGTGCTAGACAGATGTTTTAGGTGCTTGACACTTGACAAGTCTGAAGATTTTCTTCATGGCTATTCTACATTTACTGAACCTGTAGTTTAACTTGTTGGTTGTCATGTACTTGATGAGCCTCATGATCTGATTGCTGGTCTTTGTCATGCTTCTTCTTTCTTGTATGCCTTTCCGATTTTTATCTTTTTTGGAGTCTGTTTTGTTGGTTGATTTGATTACTTAATTGATTGGTTTTGCTGCAAAAAAAAAAAAAAAACTATAGACAGTCTCTTGATCCTCCTTTGCCCCCAAAAATTCAAATCTAGTAACTTACATATCAATTCTATGGACAGACTTGATCCTCCTTTGCACCCAATGAATTATAACTAGTACGGAGTAACTACTATATTCTCTCGTGAAAAAAGGAGACAGGAAGCGGACTTGGGTCAACTCTTAATTAAAGATAAGAAATGCTTTATCGTTCACGATGATGGGTACATGTGTGGCCCATATCTCTACATGGGCTGGCTGTCGCTTGATGTTGGGCCTAATTTATAATGGGCTTCTGGACTAACGCTACTCGGGGGAAATCGCAACAAATTACCACCTAATTTTATTTTCATGCCTAACTGCAGTATGAGAAATCCTTTACACATCAAGCGACAGCCAACCCATGTAGTCTCCAAATGGCTTATCGTGGCTTTTTTCTGTGAAGATCCTAAGTTCCTAAAGCTCCCACAGAAATATGTCAAACAGAATAAAACCTATGATGTGTACCAAGAAGATGAATTGGCACGCCATTATAATTTTTTCATCTGTTCACCAGTCACACATTGTAGCACACAATAAACCCACAAAAAACGAGGGAAGTTTCGGTTGGTGTTTTTTTTCTTTCTAGTTGGTGCTCTTAAAGTTTTAGATTTTTTTTTTGTTTCGTAATCAAACGCCCATGTTCTTTAGCTTTCTAATTAGTAGGATCCGATTTTTAAAACGCTCAAATCCATTCCCGAATAGTTTCATAAGAAAAAACAAATGTCGAAAATGGGCTATTTTGGATAAGAGACAAGGTAAAACAATTGTGGTGTGCGTATGCATTTTTGTGGGGCACGGATCAACAGCCATTTAAAATGAACAATAATGAAAAGCCATAAGACGTGGATCAATGTTAGATGGTAAATCTATCATTCTATTTTCGAGGATTTCTCATGCCCATGTTATTTTAGTGGGTATTAAATTTTCATGTTTACTTTTTAGGGCAAATGCAAAATTGCCTTTCAGCGCATAGAGTCCTCACGTAACGTATGGACCATGTCCACACGTTACGTGGAAAGTGTCTCCACACGTAACGTGTGGATCATATCCACACGTTACGTGTGGAGTTGCCACATGAAGAGGAGAGACTTAACGTGAGGAGAGTGTCCCCACATTAAGTAGACCTCTTTTTTTGATTAAGTAACGTTATACAAAGTATTTCGGTCTTCTTCGCTTAGTATCGAGTTTTACAATAAGATTCAAGTTACGATCGTATTGAGTCATTTATATTGCTATGACCATTATGCTCTTCCAATTTGTTTGTCCTGTTTGACTTTTGGGCACTGTTCACCGTTGAAGAAAATCTTCAAGATTTCTTCCAATATATAAGGAAAAACATAGTCATGTGGGGTCTTGTTTGATTCGTCTCAACGAGTACTTTGATAATATCAAAAAATTATAATTTTTATTAATATATAATTAGAGATATTAACGATACAAAATTCGTCTCGACAAGTGTGTTCGGTCAAAACAGGACAAACAAAAGCCACCCACATTCAACCTAAAGATAACGTATGTTTAAAGTTTATGGTTTATGACATGTAATAGTTGTAGTATTTATGCACTTCTTCGACGGTCCCCGTCCGCCCGGCCCGCATTTGTGTTTTAATGTTGTGTATGAATCATAAGATTGTATTAATCTTTATAAGAACAATACAAAATGATCATCAACCTAGAAGACAATACAAATTGTTTATTATGCTGGTTGACTACAACCACATTTAGCACACAATACAGAAAATAATACAAATTGATCATAAACTTAGAAAAAATTAGAGAAAAGATATGACACTGCTTTAGCGTTTGAAGAAATTAGGGTAGTCTCTGGTGAACGATCGCTTCATATGATATCTCTGGTTTGATAAATTTGCTTGCTCCTTACAAAGGTTGATAGTACATAAATAACATTACACAGAAGATACGACATTAATCACCTACGATGTACATCATTTAGTAGATTGAAGTTATACCTACGAATGTTATCAAGATCTTTAACAAGATCTTGATTTTCCTTAACAAGATCTTGTTTTTCCTGCAATTGTTGTCGAATAACTGCGTGTGCCCTCTCCTCGTACATTGGATCAATCCACTCCCTGAAACGACACCCCACTTCTGGGCATCCCCAATACCTCCTTCCGTAGTTCTACTGCAAATCTCAAGTTCGGACAATGGCTTTCAAATTACAGTAGCATAGCCTATCTGCGTTTGTTGATGATTTTGATGAAGATGCCATTATTTGTTTTAGTGTTTGATTTCCTACAAATATCATAAATCCATTAATATCAAAAATCAGCGTTACTAAATCGATAGAAACTGGAAGGAGAAGCTTACCCGTCTATCTGTAGGCGTCGCTTGTGTTGAAATTGTTGTAGTGAACAAACAACCCTAATGCTTCTTATGAAGTGAAAAAAACAGGCAATGTGTTTGACAACTAATAACCAGCTATATACAGCTGTAGTCACGAGTCTTTTATCATAAATCTCAAATCCCTAAACCCTAAACCTTAAATCCTAAACCCTAAATCATAAACCATAAACCCTAAATACAAAACCCTAAAACGTAAGGGGGAAATATATCACCACGTTACGTGTGCGCACCTTGTTCAATCTGAATTCACGTGATGGACAAGGACAACATCACCACTGCACAATACATGTATATTTAAAGACTTTAAAAAACTAAACACAAAACCTCCCATTAAACCCTAAACCCTAAAACCTAAACCCTAAAACCTCAACCCTGAACCCTTAAGGGGAAAAGAATCCCCACATTACGTGTGAGCATATCCCACACGTAACGTGTGAGATATGCTCACACGTAACGTATGGGATATGCTCACACGTAACGTGGGGATATGGTGGATTTAAAATGCATTGAATTAATGTCTTGTCCCCACCTAACTGAATTAATGGTTCCCTAACTTCTTCTTCACCGGCTAAGGACACAAGTTCGAGCCTAAACCCCTCATTTGAAACACCCTAAAATTTTAGACACCCTCAATTATTTCAAAAAATGGACAATATGAACAACAATGATTATTGGAACAACAATGTTGAAGATGATCCACTTCCAAATGAGGTAATTTCCGTTATTTGAAGTTAAAGTTTTCATTTTTTGTTAGGGACATGTTCAAAGTTTTGATCTTTAGTTGTTGAAAACAATACATGATATTTGGTGTTTAGGTGTTAGAAACCAAGTTTTACATGCTAGATTTTCAAAGTTTTGAACTTGATATTTGTTGTTTAGGTGTTAGAAACCAAGTTTTCCATGCTAGATTTTGAGGGATACATGTGTAAGAAAACAAGATCCACGTAACGTAACGTAACATGTCCACATGTAACGTGTGAAACATGTCCACACGTAACGTGTGAAACATGTCCACACGTAACGTGTAAAACATGTCCACACGTAACGTGTGAAACATGTGCCAGAATGTGGTTTCTGACGGTTTCTGTGCCTTTTGTAAAATTGAACCTTGTGGAAAATAAGAAAAATAATGTATGGAGAGTTGATGAAATTAAAGGTGGGAGGGATGGGTTATTACAAATTTATATAGAGAGTATTTACGTGCCTTCTGTAAAAGGGCACGGTTTGTTCACTTTAAATTGATGTCTAAGAATGCTTCCTTAAAGGGAATTATGGTTTCACTCTTGATAATTAGTTCACTACTTGATGAAACGATTCCATGTGTATGCAGGCGAACTATTATTTGTACGAGGGGTTGAATAATATTTCCCTCGATGATTGGAGCACCCCACAAAAATCCTATTTTGGTTGGGAAACACCTCATCAACCGTTGCCGGAATGGAACACACCATCTGAGTGTAAAACACCATAACATATACCATCCTTCTCACTTGGAGTGTTTGACTTTAGCTGTCCGCCTCCAGAAGCATCTTTATCTCATGAAGAGACTAATAATTCGGCTTCTGCTAACCCACAATTTTGCTTTCCATCCCTACACATACAACCTCAGTTCAGAAATGATCCAGAAGAGGATGTTTTCGTCTCTGCTGATTATTCAGAGTTCTTCACAATAGACCAAATCTGGGAGTCCAGAGAAGAAGCATTTATATGGGCACGGAAGACTGCTATGTGTCATAACTTCTGCATCATAAAGGGGGGGAATAAACCTTCCCTGTATAGAGCCCTTGGGAGGGCTTGGTTATCGTGCGATAGGCATGGACAAAACATCCGTAAACAAGCTGACCAAGTGAGGGAGATCACAAAGTCTAAAAAGTGTGGTTGTTCGTTCATGTTTAGGTTGAAAGAAAGGCCGAAGGGATCATGGAAGATCAATGTACAACATGGAACTCACAATCATGTGATCAAAGAGAATTTGTTTGGTCATGCATTAGCTGGGCGACCAAACGCTGAAGAGAAGGAGATTATTAGGGTGATGACAGTTAATCATTGTAAGGCTCAAAAGATTTTTACTACAATCAAATCGTCCCCAGGAAACTTGACCAAGATGAAGCAAGTGTACAACATGATGCATGACATACGAAAAAACGGCATGGAAGGAAGAACAGTGGTGCAACAGTTCTTCTATGAGTGTAATGAGAAGGGATATTTCATGGAGCATAGATTCAATAAGGAGACCAATAAGATCACATATATCTTCTTCGCAAGCCCAGACCAGTTGTCGCTGCTGAAGGCATTCCCGTATATTGTGTTGCTAGACTCTACATACGCAACTAACAGGTTAGTAACACACATATCTATTATATTCTTCACTTGTTCATGTAATCATTAGCATGCCATAACATATCATTATGTGTGCAGTTATGATTTGCCCTTCCTTGAAATTGTCGGCATCACATCTGTTTGGAAAAGCTACAATATTGCCGGGGCATTTCTGGAGCATGAGAACGAAGAGAGTTACAAGTGTACCATACAACAACTTTCAAAAATATTTGTCAAGGTCCAACGAGCACCCACATGCTTGGTCACAGATCGGGAGAAGGCGTTGATGAACGCCTTAGAGAAGCAGTTTCCAACTGCAAAATTCCTCCTATGTAGGCGCCATGTGAGGAAGAATATTGAAGACTTTGGGAAGAAGGTCATGGACAAGTTTAGGGGCACAGCGTTTTCCAATGATTACATGAAACTATTCAAGGAAACAACCATAGAAGGGTATAAAGCAACACTGAAGAAGATTCAACAAGATTGGAGGAACTATCCAAAATGTCTTCAGTATGTACAAAAAAACTAGCTTGACCCGTACAGGGAAAGAATCGTCTCAGTATGGACATATACAGTCTTCACTCTTAGAACTTCCACAACTATCAGGTTTGTGCATTTTGTTTTTAAAGTTAATTGGTTATTTGAACTTAGACTTTTACAACAACATACTGACTTCGGATTCTTGATTATAATACATGGTTGAAGGGGCTCATTCCAGTCTTAAAAGCTTCTTCACTAGCAATGATGACAACCTTTATAGTGTATTCGATCAATATGATACACGGTTGCGCATTCACATTAATGAGATAATGGGGGCCTTGAATGAGAGCTTAGAAAAGCGATTTACGTTGATAACCAAATCACATCTTTTCTGCAAGCTGCACTACAAGGTCTCTGCGATTGCACTAGCACGGCTGATTGAGGAATACAAGAAAGGCGAAGATCCATTGTGGAACACTATATGCAGATACCAGATGAGGGTGAAGGATAGCTTGCCTTGCATGCATGACATGGCGCGGAATGTGATGAACTAGGAACCAATTAAACCTAGCTCATTGCATCCGTTCTAGAGGCAATTGACCTTGTCAGAAGTGCGGACATAAGAAGAAGAAGAAGCCAGAGCACGTAGAGTGAATAGGTCGTTGCTCGATGAATTTGCTGTAAGCGTCTTCCCCACATTGCTAGTGCATGATCAACACAGAGTTGTCTCTGCACTAACAAGTATAGCACATCCAGAGCGGACTACTCTGCAAGAGCCAGCTAAAGTTAGGCATAAGAGTCGGCCTCAAGGAGCTCTAAACATTCCCACCAAAAGGCAACCGTCAGCATGGGAGTACACTGACCAACAAATGGAGGGAACACCTCCGAAGAATCAAAAAACAAGACCACCAAAGGAAGCTTCAACCATGTCATGGAATTCATGGGAGCCTATGCCTTTGGGTCACACGACGTTGATAAAAAACCCTAGGCGATATATTACCCAGTTTCCCAAGTGTATGAAACCACACGTGGGAAGATGGTGGGAAATAATAGGTGATGGAAACTGCGGATACAGATCAATTGCGCATGGTCTGGGTTTAGGGCATGAGCAGTGGGCTTTTGTTCGACGTACCATGATCGCTACGTTGAAACAAGAGTATGAGCTATTCGTGCCAATTTGGATGTCTACGATGACACTTGAGGCAATGGAGGCGAAGCTTGCATGGTTTCCTGCGCCCAACATGCCTGCCCCACGGGAGACGTGGTTGGACCTCCCGGATATGGGATGTTTGGTGGCTACTGCATTCAACTGTTTGTTCGTCTCCATCGGTGTTGGTGTAGGCACGACATACATGCCTATGAGGGCGAATCCAAACCAAGCGGTTGGAGAGAAGCTGAAGACGATATGCATTTGCCATGTCGAGAAAGAGCAACATTTCATTGCGGTACGTTAATACAATCAAATAAGTTGAAACTATCTTATGTTAAAACATATGTATGATGCAATGACTTTTATGTAGATTGGCCTTGTCGAAACCTCGCCCTTGCCGGACCTTTACACCGCGTGGGTGAGATTTTATGACCCGTCTGTGGATGCCTTGGTAGATCCATTCCTTGAATGATTGACAGCGTACCAACCACACAAACCAAAGGGTCGCGGAAAGAAGAAAGTTGAAACTATCTTATGTTAAGACATATGTATGCTGCAATGACTTTGATGTAATACCAAGACACATGTTCGTTGTATTTATGACTTGTTGGTGAATTTAGTGTCATCTGACAGATTTTCCCTCATCCCTCATCATTTTGCTAACTGGAAAGCCGAGAGCACCGCACGGCCTGTGCGGTAAAACGCACGGCCGTGATTGGCAAAACCCTTCAGAAGTTCAGGCCTCTCCGGACCTCCAGGTACTCTAACCTGTAATTCATGGTCATATCTGACCTTTTTCTTCGATCGGGGCGGTTTTGCCCGTGAAGAAGAGGCTTCCTGAGGCTCCTCGTCCACGTATTGAGGTTCACCTCTTGGAACCCAAACATGGCTATCCTTGTCCTACATTTTTTTAAACAAATGATAAGTAATTATATTTTTATAAAACGCTTATCTTTTCAGATACTAAATCTACTTACCATAGGGTTCTGATAGGGGGCGTTCGGGTAGAGGCCCGGGTTCTCCCATGGGTTGTGTTGCATCTGCTCATCTACGTTCTGATAATACACAGGGTTATGATGGGGTAGAGGGCTATAATGGATTTGAGGGCTGTGATGGGGCGGTTGGCTCTGCTGAGACGGCGGACTAAATATGGGGCCATAGTAGTTATTCTGATTCATTGTATTAGAATAACCTCGGAGCAGGCTCATATTCTAATCTGGGTACAACTGAGGCTCCAAGTCAGCCTGACCACCAGCGGCAGGAAAAGATGGCACAACAAGCATCAATGGCGGATCCTGACTACCACTACCAGCTGATAGAAGCATGTCTCATCCTCACGGTAGCAAATATTCTTTTTTTTCTCGGACTTGGACACCTCATGTTCAGTCTGAAACGATTGGTCACAGACAAGGTTTCTTCGGCTCTTTCGGTTTGTTCTTTCACCGGGCTCCATCTACAGTAATATATCAAAACATTTTATTTCAAATAATACAATTCTGGAAAGCCGCCGGAGAGGTCGCCGGAGAAGACGTCGGAGATCTGGAAATGGACATTCCACACGTAACGTGTGGAGACAGACCACACGTTACGTGTGGAAAGCCTCCACACGTTACGTGTGGAATGTCCATTTCCACATTTTCGGCGTCTTCTCCGACGACTTTTCGGTGATTTTTCCAGATTCCGGTCACATTAAAATGCCCAAAATTTATCAAAAAATCAAAAACATTCACACTAATTTAACAAATCTAACAAAAATACCACTTGCATTTGGCTATTTTCATACAAATCCAACAAAAACCCTAAACACCCTTTCATACAAAATTCCACCATTTCATACAAATATATCAAATTAACCAACAAATGCAAATAACTACTTCAAAATTACACAAAACCAACTACAACAACATCAAAAACACATTAACAATATGGATCTACAATATACTAACAAAAAAATACAAAATTAACAAAAAACCAAACAAGAATGTTTACTCACTAACCTTTAAAGATTTTGATTCTACGTAATGTGCGGAGTTTGTTGACTCGTAACGAGGAGATCCACGAGGTGCGTTATGCGGGATGGAGGACGAAGAAGAAAGGAGGCGCGACGGTTTAGGGTAGAGGAAGAAGAAAGAAATTTTGGCTTTTAAATCCACTTACACTCCACACATAATGTGGGGAGTTGGTTCCCATGTAACGTGGGGAGCCCTTTTTCCACGTTACGTGTGGAGGCTTAAAAAGTCATAACCGGCACGTAACGTGGGTATCCTCTCCCCACGTTACGTGTCAGTCATATGCGTTAAACAGCAAAAATGCCTATGCGTTAAAAAGTATGGGCCTAAATTTTTTGTACCCCTTCTATGTTATCTTTTATGTACCTTATAGGTTAAATTTGTTTATTTTATATCCTAAATTTAAAATATAAATCATAAACCCTAAAATATAAACCCTAAATCATAAGCCCTAAACCCTATACCATAAACCCTTACACCCTAAACCTTAAACTATAAATCTTAAACTATAAATCGTAAACTTTAATTATTAATCATAATTTAAGGTTTAAAATATAAATTAAAAAAATAAAATGTAAAGGTACATGGTGCACAATTAGAATACATAAAATAATAAATTAACAATTCTGCTTCAAAAGCAAAATCACTCCTAACCTAAAAAAAATATTTGATCCCAATGACGAATCTAAATTTGAGATAAAAGACTTCTCCAAGCTTGGTGTTAGGTAGAAAGAAACATGTGAATTTGATCGCCACAGATCTTTTGAAGTAATCAGTAACGAATATGAGTGGGTGCAAAATTGATTCATCATGATGTTGGTAAAGGGGTAAAATCGGACCACACCACACCCATGATTCCTCCTCTACAAGCAACTTTGAATCTCAAAAGTAGTATTGGGGATTAATCTGGGTTGTGGTCCTTGTGGATAGGTGTTGGGCTGTTGCTTTGAATCACATTCGGGTCAATCTCTCTATCTATCAAGACTCGAACCCTCAAGAATTCGGGTCCATAGCCTTTTGTGTTTTTTATATAGTTTTTGTGTAAATTAGTACAACACTCAGGCATATTTTTTTTTGGACCCACGCTCTTAGACACATCTTAAATTAAACTCTTAGCATCTTGCTAGCTTCATGTCAACATATGACTCCACTCGGTTCGAGATTATCAAATTTTGTGTCCTATTGATCACACGCACAAATTAGTTTAAACTTGGAGTTATATCAATAACTAAAGATTGTGAAAAAATAGTAGTCTCACCACCTAAATTCATACAAAACAATCGACATGCATGAAATGATCCGACTTGTACCTATTTATCTTTTAAAACAATAGTTGAATCCATGTTAAAATTAAGGATGTGTTTGGATCCTCACCTACAGTGCATTTTAATGTATTACTTTACATTAAATGATCATTTAATGTAATTTAATACATTTTGCCTTCAATCCAAAGACATTAAATAAAAAAGATTCAATATTGTTGGAATATAACATCCTACCTTGGAAGTTGGAACATTAAATATCTATTAGTGGATTACTCTTTCTATTGTCATTTGGTTTTTAAGATAAAACTTTATTAGGCTTATATGTACTGAGTTTATCTGTACTTATGTGTTCGTGTCCGTACGATTCTCAGTCTATAAGCATGTGGACTTTCACAAATATAAATCTGATCAGCTCAACTCAATTAACAAGTCAATTGTGTTTAGAATATAAGCATAAAACTCCATCGAATTTATTTTGTGTTTGTTCGCTCATACGTCCACGTCTTGAATCTATCAGACCACAAACTTTCGTATAGTGTGTATCATCATAATTCCTAGCTTGTTAAAAAAAGTCTATTGCGTGTGCAATGGCGGGTGGAACCGTCTTTTTATTTCCCCGCGTTGTTGACACGTCCACCACGCCAATCTTTAATATTCACTGTCCACAATGCAAAAGTCTCGTGAACATCTTTCATATCACTTTCTTGAAGGGTATGCCATATTATTATATACATATGTAGTACAGGCTAGTAGTACACTTTGAGATAATAATTAGTTCGTTTATGCTGGTTGGCCAGCTATGGAAATTTATTTTGCAATATGCATTTTCTGACTATATATTTTTAAGTGTATGATAAATGTTACCGGAAAATAATGTTTAAACAAACTATTAAGAAATTGATGACTGATTCTAGTCTATCTCTTAGGAGATATTTCCTCCTGCTAATTATATATTCCTTGTATAAATAACTAGTGTAATTCTCATGTCAAACACTGGTTTTTATGTCATATATATTGAATCAAAAATATTAAAAATTAGATCTAGATGATATTGATATTAAAATCAATTTCGGATCAGTAATTTTATATTTCAATCATCCATATAATTGGAAAATTTTGGATTTGTATATAATTATAAACTTTGGGATTTGTATAAAATTAGGAAATTTGGAATTTGTATATAATTATGAAATTTGTGATTTGTATATAATTAGGAAATCTTGGATTTGTAATCTTTGTGATTAACTTGTAATCTTTGTGCTTGAACTGTATTTAAATTAGGAAAAAATGAGTGAAAAGTTTAGGATAATAATCTTTAATTTATAATTAGATTTATTTATTTAAAAAAAAATCAGAAAATAACATGTTGCGGTTTAATGAGGGTGTCATGTGGCGGTTTTAATGAGGGGGTGTCATGTGGTGTAATTAGGTTCTTGTTTAGTAGATATGTAGTAGATTAGGAAATTTTGGATTTGTAATATTTGTGATTAACTTATAATCTTTGTGCTTGATTTGTATTTAAATTATGAAAAAATGAGTGATAAGTTTAGGGTAATAATCTTTTATTTAGATTTAGATTTATTTTAAAAAAGCAAAAATGACATGTGGCGGTGATAATGATGGAGTGTCATGTGACGGTTTTAATGAGAGAGTGTCATGTGGCGTAATTAGATTCTAGTTTAGTAGATATATAGTAGATTGTCTCAAATACGTAGATTACTTAAAAATATCATAACCGGATAACACATACTTGATCAAGAATATCAATAAATAAAAGTAATTGTTACTTTGTTTAGAAAATTGGATATCACCATATCCAAGCCTAGTGATCCAACTACTTTGTTTAGAGAATATCAAAAAAATAAAATTAATTGTTACGATCTAGTCCACCTCTTTATCAAGAACCTAATTTTATTTTGAAAGTAAATAAGCTGAAAGCAAACTTGAACAAATTCTTATTTATAAATAAAATTAAAATCACATAAAGTCACAATATTTTGATAATATAACTAATATATATTAATCAAGTTTTAAGATTATTTGTAAAAATAAATTTATCTATTACCCCAAAATTAAATCGTTAAATTATATATGAAATAGATAATTTTTTATATGAAAAGACTAAATGCTAAAACTTAGAATCTGATTCATGTCCAACAATATGAAGAATTGAATATGGTGACGATACGTAGGCGAATTGAATGTGGAGACGTCACGTAAGATTTATGTCTTCCCTTTAGTATATATTTAGATATAGATAGATTTGTTTTTTCATTACCGATAACATATATGATTATAACTACTCAATAAAATAATCGGCCTAGTGATAACAATAATTTTAGAGGTAGATATTATATATGTTTCATTTACAAAAAATGACTTATAATTTATATACATATCAGGCTTGTCTTGACACCAATTTTAAACATACATATAACTTTACTAATTCTAAACTGCAATCAACATATATATATATATATGTGCGAATGTTAATTGTATGTTTTTATATTGATATTAAATACAAAGTTATAACAACCTCTTAAATATGAATATTTGTTTTAATGTGTATCGTCACTTTATTTATGTTAATCTCGTAATGGTTCGTTTAAATATTTTGGATTTGCAAACAAAAAAAGATTTTATATTAAGATATTGATGTATAACTAATAATATTTTTAAGAAATGGGTTGATACAATTTAATCGGGTTTGTATATTGAATAAAATGGGTTGATACAATTTTAAAAAATCCATAATTAATAATTAATTATTTTATTATATGTTTGTTAGAGGTTGTTAAGATAAATTGTTTAGATATTTGGTGATAAATTAAGATTAAGTTAGATAAATTATAGAAGCATAGAAGATTAAAAAAGAAAAATTATCATAAAATAACACGTAAGATTTGTGGGGTCAGAATCGTTCCAAGAGCTTAAAAGGGGGAGCTTTAATATATATAGATAGATTATTTTATTATATGTTTGTTAGAGGTTGTTAAAAAATATGTTTAGATATTTGGTGATAAATTAAAATTAAGTAAGCTAAATTATAGAAGCATAAAATATAAAAAAATATCATAAAATGACACGTAAGATTTGTGGGATCAGAATCGTTCTAAGAGCTTAAAAGAGGAGAACTTTAATATATAGTAATAGATAGACTAATTTATTTACCGAATAAGAGAATTAAGTATGCTTTTCTACCAATTATCTATATTCAGGACATATATATCGATCATATATTCATGTAGATCAACATGGGTAATCGATCTAGTCACAAGATCATATTGTGCTACTAATTTATTCCACACGATTATAGATCAATCGTTGCTGTAAAGATGGATACACACTCACTAACTCACACACACATATGTATAAGGATAGACTAATATTGAGATTTGGCGGGGGCTAACCCTAAGGGAATATGGATATATAGACCACCTTAAAGGGGGAACCTAGCTACATGAAAGTGCACCTTAATTCTCATTAATTCTCCAACCTCAACGGTCACAAAACTCGATCTTTCTAAGAGAAAAAAGGCAAAATAAATAAAGGTAGTAGGCGAGACATGATGCTAAAGACATTGAATTATGGGTGCAAGAAAAGTATATATGTTGCTCATAATCCTCGATCATATATATGCAATATATACTAGTGAGTAGTGATAGCTAGCTAGGTGTACATCGGCCAATGAAGTTATGCTAATTTTGTAAGTATACATTGACAATTGATTAATCTCGAGGACTAAAAAACCTAGCTACTCCTACGTAACTAACTAATATAAATGTTATGGATCACCAACTTTTTTTCCTTTTTACCCTATAAAACTGAAGCGCATCAAAGATTGTTCATGTTTAGAGCTTTACGCGCGTCTAGCTATAGTTTGCTAGATGAATTGACAACTTAATGTGACATGATCGATCGTGTACGTTTCTTTTATAATGTTGTGATTCTAGCTTCTTCATTACGTTAATTAATTGAAATCAATTCATTTAAAGCCGCCCATAAGATCAGTAGACCACTAGACCCCCACCAGGGGATTCAGGATAATAATAAACTTTCATATATGACATAACATAC
The DNA here is from genome assembly GCA_027886185.1 of Rheum nobile. Taxonomy (NCBI): domain Eukaryota; kingdom Viridiplantae; phylum Streptophyta; class Magnoliopsida; order Caryophyllales; family Polygonaceae; genus Rheum; species Rheum nobile. The sequence goes on along the minus strand of WOAB01000616.1, from coordinate 3,028,632 downwards.
ATATCAGCTGTTTTTTTTTTAAAAAAAACATTCATAATCAACATAGAAAAATAGTACTAACTTTTGGGTCATGATAAACATATGTTGGCTTACTAATCAGATCAATTAGGTTTTACTTTTATCATATAATCAATGCTAACAATTAGGTACCGTAGAAGCCAATCGATTATTTAAGAAGTTTTTTTTTTTATAAAAAAAGTGATGCTACGTATAACGTATAACAATGGTTTTAATCCGATAGATATACTATCACCTTAATAAAAATAGGTGTTTCCTACAAAAAAGAAAAGTGAAAAGAAGAATAATTTACATTTAATTCATTAGATTATATTTTTAATAGTTAAAAATATATATATATATATATATATATCCTCTTTCTAAATTACAGCTCTACCGAAATCAATCAAAGTTATTTATCATAACTCCACCGGAGTCTGTCATCCAGACATATATGATCCGTTATCAAGTAAGATAGCCTGTTTTTTCTATGAAGTTTTTAAAAAAACTGAAAAAGAATACCTAAAAACATATTCTTAATTAAATCTGTAAATTATATTTATAATGTTTATATATGTACGCACTTCTACATGCAAGTATTTATAAATCTTTTGGTAGTCTGAGACTCTGGGAGTAATATTTGTGATCAGATAGGCCATTGCTAATAATTAAATTAATAGTTATCAACTAAATAAAAGAAGAATTTACCTATGATAACAGCTTCTTTTTGGCAATGCCAATAGTGTTACTTTATATCAAGATGCATAATTAAAGTCAAAAATATGACGACAAATTCACTTTTAAGTACAAAAGTATAGCTAGTTGCTCAATAAGAACAAATGATCGTTGTAGCGCTATCTACACGACGTACCAATAATATAAAAGCAATGTACTTTTTTGTTATTAATCAATAAAAAAGAAGTATGGAAGCGACACCTAGCTAGCTAGCACTACATAATCCATGTGTATAATGTATATGAATATATGATCATAAAGTAGAAATCTGTTGAATAGTTTGAGAACATAATGAGGATTATTTACATGAATAATAATATAATATGATCGATCGATTAATGCGGGTTTGTTGTTTGTACAGTGACGGTCTATAATTGCGGAACTCGTACGTTCAATAATTGAGGAATTCGCTCATTTATATATGCACTCAATTATTTTTTGAAGGCATTTATGCACTCAATTAAACTATACTGACTACCGGTTCAGCTATGCCACTAAGAAATAAATAAAGTATATAGGTTTTTTTTGTCAATTTGTAATATCATGTCTCACATGTATATCTCTTCACTTACCTTTATCAATTGCACTATCTAGCACTATATTCATATATATAACTTCAACAATACTCCGTATCGTTTCCATAAAAAAAAAAAAACAATACTCCGTATAAACCTAAATAAAGCGTCTTTAAAATTTATCCTTCAATAAAATCACATGAACTCGAAGTTTTCTGGTACATTTTTTTTGGTGGAATTGGTTGAATCCGATGCTCCCCTCAAAAGTCCAAATGTATTAATGCCTTTACTTTTATTTTATTTTTTTGTTGCTTTTTTCTTTCCAAAGTTTTGACGGTGTAAATTCATGTTTTTTGTGATTAGTATGAGAAAACATAAGAGTAACGGCAATTAAAAACGGGGCCACATATGCGTCGTTTATGAGTTCAATCATACTTCCATAAAACGTTTTGTTTATTAGTTTTACATACATCTTCTAACCCGTCCTTGCATCTTTCTCGTCAATTTACCTATTCTTTTAATTTTCGTTTTGGTTTTATTTATTTCTATTTAAGAGGGAGATTCAGGTCAAAAGAGTATTGTTGTAAAATGAGTGGATGGATGAGAGACGTTGAATGTAAGGATATGAACGGATGAATTAAGAGGGTGTAGATTAGTTGTGGTGGGTGTCTTCCCATAATAATAGGGGGTAAAGAAGCAATTACCATATTATTAATTAAAAAATCTTAATATGGATAGATTTTATGGAGAGAGTCACGTATCTTCTGCAGATCTTCACCAAACGGTAACCTCCATTGCCGCTTCTGCAAAGAACCTCCATTGTCGTCCCTAAACGACAACCTCCATTGAAGCTTGCATAATTCTCTGTCGATCCTCCATTGTCGCAACCATAAGCAAAGTTGTCCATCCTTATCTTATTCTCCGTCGATCCTCCATATCCAGATCTTGGAGTTCTTCAATTCATTATGTGGAAAACGTTAAACAAACCGAAATTGCATCATTTTCAACCTCCTTTTTGAAGCAATCGTTTTCATTGACATAGAACAAGGTGAGTTCGTTCGATTTCGATGATCAATTACATTAATTAGGAATGTCAAAACAGGTTTTACCGGTGTGGTTTATATAGACATGAGCAAACGCGGGCCGACCCGCCCGCTAAACAATACGGGCCTGGAGAAGGGTTTCAGCCCGAACGGGCCGGTTGGCCCGGTCCGGTAACATGGCCAAGTCCGTACGGGCCACTCGGCCCGTATAAAATTTTAATTATATAAAATATATTTAAAAAAGACATTAAAAATAAATCTAACCTAAAAATATACATTAAAAATAATAATTTAACGGGCCGGGCCGGCCCGTCAAATACAAAAAAAAAAGAGTAAAAAAATACATTAAAAATTAATTTAAAAATAGGTTGTATGCCTTGCGGGCCGGCCCAGACTTCCGGGCGGGCACTGTTACCACCTTGGACCCGACAAGCGGGCCCGGTCCCGCAAAAACGGGCTCAAAAAATGACATGGGCCCAGCCCAGGCCCGTGTTTAATCAGGTTTAGGTTTATATGATTGTTCATGAACTAGCTAGGTTTTTCGAAGTTGTTTCGAACAATCAATGTTAGATGTGTACTGTTGTGATATTCATACTCACTTGTTGGATATTCATTTGGGGATTTAGGGTCTCTATGTTGTATGGAATCTTGCTCGTCTCCTTTGATTAAGTATACAAGAACGACTTTGTTTTTGCATTGATATGCATTCAATTGGTTACGATATTCGGGTACTATAAGGGCATATGCAATGTATTTTTAGTTCATACGTACGCATATTGAGTGAAAGTTTGTGCATATCAATATATTTAATAAGTTGAAAGTTAACATTATGTATATCGACACGAAATTTGTGAATATCGTTAAATATTCTTTGCATATATGTTAATCTTGTTCATGTTCCACCATATTCATGTTGATATTCACTATCTTGTATATGATATTCAAGTATTGTGAGTACTTATTCACTATGTGTATAATGCATCCACTGATTTGAAAATAAACTTTGTGCATATATGTGCATATCAACACAAATTATTTGAATATCGTTCAAGTATTTCTGAATATATGTTAGTCGTGTTCATGTTTAGTCTTATTCATACTCATATTCATAAACTCGATCTGAATAGATATGCACTCCGTGGTAGTTGATATTCGCATTTAAAATATTTGTATTCATTAGTTTTTCCACCTATACTATCAGGGTTGCAGATAGAGAATGATTCAAGCGAAGGACAAGGGCAGTCGTAAAATTTGAAAGATGGAAAGAAGAAGAATATAATTATGCTAAAGAAGTGCATGAGGAAATGCAAGAGGTGCAACAAGTATGCATGACATGACCGTGGAAATTGCAAAAAAGACTTGTAGTTTAGATATTTGTATTCTTATTCAAGATATTCATGTTTTGAGTAGCGATATTCATACTTTTGGCATTAATAAGAATTGGGCTTGTATTCGATATATATGACCTGCTATTCGTATTCTAATACAAGATATTCATATGCTTGATCCAACAATTCAAGATTTGCCTAGCAAAACGTGTATGTTTTGTATTACTATAATTTGTGTTTTTATTTTCATGAATTTATAAGTGATCTTCAAACATATTGTGTGAACTACAAGGTAAACTTGTATATTTGATAATTAGATACGTGTTTCATACATTCACATTAACTAAAAACTGATATTCATATTAATTTAATTAGTATTCTTGAATTTCTGAACGATATTCATGTTTAGAATTTCGGGCTTTTTTTTGGCAAAACCGATGAACCTTGTGCCCAGATTCATTAATCCATTGGACCTATATTCATGAATATCATCAAAGTGTTTCATACATTTGTATAAACGTAAATCCCGAAGTTTGCGTGTAGTAAATAGATTCGATTGAACTAAGTTGCGAAACAAATTGCATAACAGTCATTAAAACGATAAATCCAATAACCATGAATATTGCTATGCTTGAATCCAGTTTCACAATACTTTACACCTTGATCTAGGTATGCCTCCAAATGGCATATGCGTATACACCACAATCTATCTTGTTTTTATCATCTCGTCACTTCATGTTTAGAATTTCAGGCTTCTTTTTGGTGAAATCGATGAACCTTGTGCCCAGATTCATTAATCCATTGAACCTATATTCATGAATATCATCAAAGTGTACATGAATATCAAGAACAAAAAACATGAATATTGCTATATAATAATATGAGAGAGAAATAGACTCCACATATTCTTTGTATTCTTGAACATCAATATATACTTGTATGAATATCAACAACATAACACATGAATATCAAAACGCCCCTAAACCCTAAAACCTAATCCATTAACCTTAAACCCTAACCAATAAACCCTAAATCCTAATATAATAAATCCTAAACCTTAAACCAATAAGCCCTAAACCATTAACCTTAAACCCTAAACCAATAAACCCTAAACCAACAAACCCTAAACCCTAATACAATAAATCCTAAACCAATAAACCCTAAACAAATAAACCCTAAACAACCCTAAACCAATAAACCCTAAACTCTAAATCAATAAACCCTAAACCTAAACCAATAAATCCTAAATCCTAAACCTTAAACATGTACACCATAAACCTTAAATCCATGCACACTAAACCCTAAACATAAACCCCAAAATTGACCGAACATGAATATCAAAAGTATTTGTGTGAATATCATATCAAGCAATTTGAATATCAATTGCAACCAATACAGACAATACCAACAAAACACTAAAACTGATCCAACATGAATATCAACAACATCATAGTGAATATCACATCACAAAATTCAAATATCAACTACTCAGAGCATGAAACATACATCCCACATGAATATCAAAAGCATTTGTATGAATATCACATAAAATAATTTGAATATCAATTGCAACCAGTACAAACAACACCGACAAAACACCAAAACTGACCCAACATGAATATCAACAACATCATAGTGAATATCACATTATAAAATTTGAATATCAACTACTCAGAGCATGAAACGTACATTCAACATGAATATCAAAAGCATTTGTATGAATATCACATCAAACAATTTGAATATCAATTGCAAACAGTACAAACAATACTAGTAAAACACCAAAATGAACAACGTGAATATCAACACCATTATTGTGAATATCACATTATAAAAATTGAATATAAACTACTTAGAGCATGTAACCTGCATCCAACATTAATATCAAAAGCATTTGTATGAATATCACATCAAATAATTTGAATATTGATTGCAAACGGTACAAACAACACCAAAATTGACAACATGTATAACAAGAGTATCATAGCGAATATCACATCATAAAATTCGAATATAAACTTCTCGGGGCATGAAACATGAATATCGGTTTTCAACAAATTTCAACACCACGAAATCAAAAACCCATAAATTTCAATACAAATTATGTACGCAAGGTTGAAGACGATGACCCTATATGGAGAATTTGGGAAATTTGGAAACCCTAAAAACAAACAAGCATCACACAAAAATCAATTTACCTTTTTCGGTTGGGATTTCCGACTGGAAAACTCGTGAGAAGTCTAACGACGACCATCGATGAATGGAGCTTCGCGAGAGAGATAGAGATGAAGCTTGAACAGGGTCTTCAATGGGGGATAGTTGATCTTCGATGGAGAGAGAGAGAGAGAGAGAGAGAGAGAGAGAGAGAGAGAGAGAGAGAGAGAGAAGACAATCGACAATGAATGAACCTTTGCGAGAGAGACAAAGATGAAGCTTGAAGAGACGCTTCAATGGAGGCACTTGATCTGAGAGAGAGAGAGAGAGAGAGAGAGAGAGAGAGAGAGAGAGAGAGAGAGAGAGACGTTAATTAAGGAAACTGAATCAGATTTGGATACAATTTGGAAAAGGACGAAAATCATATAAAAAAAAACGGATGGGTAAAAAATTTGATGTGTGCATTCCAACCAAAATATTGTACACCTCCCTCTATTTAATCTAGTCCATCCGTTTCATCTTCATTCAATTCCCCAAATTTGTCCACTTATTTTACCCTAGTAAATTGTTTCAGTAAATTGTAAATCCTTATTATTATACTAATATATATTTATGTCGGTTGTACTAAGTGCTAATTCTTCGAACTCGGGTCAAATTTGACGTGGAACTTTGGATCTTATCGGCTGTTTGTTTTTTAAAAATGGGGCCACATAGAATAGTGAAATGAAAAGAAGGACAATTCACATGTATACCGGCCAATTAGATGTAACAGTAAGTACCTGCAATTGCACTGCAATATCGGAACTATTGCTTTTGTTGACAAACATGTATGTATGTATGATCCTAGCTTGTTCTATCACCTTTCACTTTACTTTTTCTTTTCTGGGTTTTTGGTGAGGTCATGCCATCACTGAAAGATGCGTACATATCGATGTAATTTAACATATATGGTACTGTATTGGATTATTGTATAATATGGAGTACGAAATACTCCCTCCGTCCCATAATATAAGCCCCATTTTGACTGGGTACATTTACCGATGCGAGTTTTGTATCGTTAATATCTCTAATTATATATTAATAAAAATTATAATTTTTTAATATTATCAAAATATTCGTTGAGATGAATCAAACAAGACCCCACATGACTATGTTTTTTCTTATATATTAGAAGAAATCTTAAAAATTCTCTTCAACTATGAATAGTATACAATAAGTAAACGGGACTTATATTATAGGACGGAGGGAGTAGTATATAAAAAAACGCGAGCGCTAGATACGCTCATTTTTTTTTTGATTTTTACACTCAAAACAGTCACGCGTACGCAACGCGGGAGCGAGACATTTTATTAAAAACAAATACGAGAGCGCTAGATACGCTCAAATTTTTTGATTTTTACACTGAAAACAGTCACGTGTATGCAACGCGAGAGCGAGACATTTTATTAAAAAAAAATATTTTAAATAAAATAAATATTTTTTTAAAAATAAATTAATTAATAAGTCACGCCCACGCAATGGCGTGACTATTTTTATATTAAAAAAAATTAAAAAATTATAATTGTTTATTATTGTCAATTTTTTTACTTATTAATTATTTTGTTTTAATTTCTTTTTAAAAAAATATTCTATATTCAAGATATGAGATTCTAGGTCTTTGACATACCAAAAACAAGAAAAGACATGTTATGGACGCTCTATGGGTTTCAAGATTAAGAGTATGGAAATATTAAGTTAAGTATAGTGTAATTTTGACTTCATTACAGTATTATTCAAATGTATCAACTCTGTATGTGCTACAAGCATGATAGGGTATGAAAATAATAGACTTGTGAAAGTCCTAAATCTGAAACCTTACTTACCCTAGGATTTATAGGGTATGAGATTTAAGGTATCCCGAAACCTTGAAACAAGATGAAAATTGGCATAAATCCCTATGTGCTACAAGCATGATAGGGTATGAAAATAAAATCGGTTTAAAAACCTTAAATCCGAAGAGTCACGCCCTCATAGAGCGTCCATAACCTGTCTTGTCTTGTTTTCAGAGTCTTAAAGACCGTAAATCTCATATCTTGAATATATATATTTTAAAAATTTAATACAAAATAATTTATAAATAAAAAAATAAAATAAAAATTAATTAAAATTTTTAATTTTTTTTAATATTAAAATAGTCGCGCCCACGCATTGCGTGACTTTTGTTTATTTATTTTTTATATTAAAAGAGTCATGCCCTCGCATTTGCGAGGGCGTGAGCGAGACTAGTTATTTAGTAAAAAAAATGAGTGTAACTAACACCTTTAAAAAAAAATATTATTATAATTATTTTATTATTATTATAGAGATATGATTGTACGTTCTACCATTAGGGTATAAATATAAGATTCATCTACGAAGTACGTACCCCATGTCATGTGGCTTAACTACGTGATTGGTTTTTGTACTTGGTTGATTGTTAATGTATTCATCACGTACATCTACTTACTAACGAGGGTTTTGGACCCATTGATCCTTTAAGAGTTTTCAATTAATAAAATAGACTCTTACTAGTTTTTATGTATTTTTCCTATTTCTACTAGCTTATTTTATTTTATTTTTTTCACCCTCTTCTTTGTTTTTTCTCTCTCTAAAATATTATTTTTTGGGATTTAGGGTTTAAGGGGTAGGGTTTAGGGGGTAGGGAGTAAGGTTTAGGGAGAGGGAGAGAAATATATTTTTACTAAGGGTCCATTAATTTAAAAAAAGGTTTATCAAAGAATTATTTACTTAACTCACCGTCTACTAATTGAGTTATATCGTCCAATTGAAAAAGGGCTCTATTTTAACGGTAATCTACTATATATCTACGAAACGCAAAGGCCCGGCTACGTCATGTGGCGCTCCTACAATGCACCGTTTCTTTTCTGCCACGTGTCATTTTTTCAACAATTTGGCCACATGTCATTTCATCCGTTTTTTCGTTTTTTGTCGTTTCTATCTTACAATCTCAATCTTTCAGAATATCTGTAGAATATATTTTCCATATTGATTACTTAAGATCTGCTACTCTATTTTTGTGATTTTTTTTCCGGAAATTATATTACAGAATCGCACAAATATTTGGAAAATCTTGAATATATAAACAAGCACACTAAAAATGGCTAAAACTCGACCTAAATTGTTGTAAACAATGCTTCGAATATAAATTTAAACCACACGTTTTTCATCCTTATATACATTTGCACAACTTGCTAATGTCAGAATAAATATTCATGCAAATCCCTGCTAATCTATGAATAACCTGCAAAATAGCAAATGTACCAATACTACATGAATGTCTAAATATTCATGCAAATCCCTGCTAATGTAAGAATAACATGCAAAATAATCTTATCAACCCTAATTCAATTAGAGTAGCCATAAAAAAATCCCAACCTGCAACATGAAACATGCAAACAAACCTACAATATATGCAAAGAGCACATAAATGACAAAAATTACATCCATGCAAAGATACAACACTGAGTTGCTGCTTCAAATGACCTTAAAAAAACAACATAGGCATACGTACATAAATTACATAAATAATAAACAATTACATAAAGAATAAACAATCTCGGCCCAAGGCATATCTTTTTCTCCATTGTGTAATCTGCAAGGCAAGATTTTTTCCAATTTGAAGATGTATACAATACACGTACAGAATCAATTACATCCATTATGGCAGTTGAATATGTGCACAATCAAATAAAATCATCCAATATAATATAATTAATAAAACTTATGCCTTATAAATACAGTGCATCTTCCTCAATTATGTTCTAAAACTTTTCTGACTTCTAGCACAGGCATAAACAATATCGAGACAGCAGGTATATTTTTGCAATTCATAGTAGTTATGTTCTAAAACTTTCTGACTTCTAGCACATGCATAAACAATATCGAGACATTTTCCCCATCTCCACTGAGTTTCTGCATTTACAGTTCAGCCAACATTGAACTCATTTTCCATTACTGATTTTCGTATGTATTTTGTCCATTACTGATTTCCATTTACATACCAGGAAATATTGAACAGATGCAACATCGAATAACTACTTTTCAGGCTTTCATTCAGTTTTCTCTTTGCAACTTTGAATATATGTTGCAAACATAACTGATATTGCTTTATTTTCTTTGGTTCAGTGTTACTCTGGAAATTCAAAACAGAGTTATAAGGTAATAATTCAGGACCTATATACAACATCGAATAACTACTTTTCAGGCTTTCATTCAGTCTACTCTATGCAACATTGAATATATATTTGCCACGTTCATCTAAATGTTAGTATAGTATCCGTACCTTTAGGTTTTCAGTTTTACATCTTGGAACTGCATGAGTTGTTTGAAACCCCAGTTTGATTTCCCATACGTATTCCTACACCAACAATAAACAAAGACAGATTTCAGAAAGTAAGTTCAATACATATTCTCAACAATTAAGGACTACATTGATAGAATCATGAACTGAACATATGCTTCAATACATAAAGGTATGGATATTCGTACAACAACAGATTTTAGTAATTAAGTTCAATAAAAAACATATTCTCAAACCAGGAAATACTGAACAAATTTCAGAAATTGTTATTTTAAAAACATATTCTCACACTGTGACTGAGTTTTTTGCATTTACATAATAATGAGCTAAAGGTTCGGACATTTTCCCCATCTGCACTGATTTTTTGCATTTACATATCAGCCAACATTGATCTCATTTTCCATTACTGATTTTCGTATGGATTTTGTCCATTAATGATTTTTCATTTACATAGCATGCAAATACTGAACAAAAATAATGTGCAATTACATATGGTTTTTTGCATTTACATAATAATGATTTTTTGTTTAGGACATTTGTAGCAATGTCAAAACAACAACAAGAAATAAAGGATATTACGGGTACCCGAGGAAATTATGAGCTAAAGGTTCGAGTAATTCGATTGTTTAAGGTTCCAAAGAAAGAAGATCGTACCCAATACAGTACAACTGAAATCATTTTAATGGATGAAAATGTATTAATTTTCAGTTCTTTATTAATTTGTATTTAATATATAATATTTGTATAGGACTAACACAAATTTCTCATTGTCTCAAGGGTGAGAAAATTCATGGAGTAATTAAAGAAGCTTTTATGGTGAATCTTGGAATATTAGAGGAAGGAGGTGTATATTTGATTTCAAACTTTGGAGTTGCTCTTTATGATATACCTTTCAAGTTCTCTAATCATAAATACAAGATAATATTTTATCACAACACTACAATTAAGCGGAGTTCATCAATTTCTATTCCTATTCATGGATTCAAATTCGCTGATTTTGAAAAAATCATCGACGAGTCACTGGATCAAGTATATCTGTATACAGATATACTTGATTCAGTGACTCGTCGAGGATTTTTAACAATTATTATTTCAGTAGGTCTAATATTTTAGTTTACACATAATATTATTTATTGTGTAGATGTTATTGGGCAATTGGTTGGAATTGGAGACAACATTGTTACATTCACTAATAGGAACAGAAAAGAGGGTAAAAGGATCAATATACAATTGATGGATACAAGGTATTTATGTTTTTTTTTAATCTCTCCATGGTAATAAAATTTAATATGTTATCTTATATTTTGTTGTGTTAAATTCATCGTTATTTTATATTGTATACTATTGCAAGGATAATGTCATCAATTGTACATTATGGGATGATTATGCCGAATTATGTCGCCCATTTGTTGGGGCTTCAGCACAGAATTTGGTCGTAGTTATTATACAATTTGGAAAGCTGGGAAAATGGAATAATACACCTAATGTATCAAATGGTTATTATGGCACAAGGATTTTTTTTATGATGATAGCGTATGTGAGATTGTTGAATTTAAGAAAATGTAATATTATTATTATTACATAAAATATGCAGCAGTTCAATATCCAATATCGTCTAATTTTTTTTAATTATCCTATACTATATCTTTATATTGTAGTTTCTCAAAAAAGGAATGCTCAAAAGCTGACCAAAGTTGTGTACAATTGACAAATGAGCCGTCCTACTCCCAAGCCGACCTTTTTCTTAAACGGAAAAGAGAGAGAAACTTTAGATGAACTCTACGAACATCTTCACGATCGGGGAACGGTTAGTTCAGTACATTTGCTTATTATGTGTTAATAAAGAGTATGTAGATTTATGTACACTATCTTACATATTTATATAATATATAAACTATAGGTTTTGCAAGCTATTACTCTTGCCACCATTGATCATATTGAAGATTCCTACGGATGGTACTATAATTCTTGCAAACGTTGTAAAAGTAAGGTGCAATCGCAAGAGGAAAAGTTTTGGTGTAAAAAATGTGAAACTTTGGTTAACTATGCAGTCCCTAGGTACATAATTCTTTCATAAAAAAATGTCCTTTAAATTCAGATATTTTAATGTTTGTTCATGATATTGTAGCTTTTTCTAATATGCAAATTTAGTGTTCAAGTTAGTGTTATAGACGGATCTGGTATCGCTCAGTTCACTATATTTGATAGGGAAATTTCACAAATCTTGAAGAAAAGTGTTTCCAGCATTCTCGAATCAACGGATAAGGTATATAAACATAAATTTTAATGCATTACTTATTAATTTCTGTTTTTATTGAACTTATTATTTTTTCAGGATGAGGACATAAATAATATCCCGAAAGAGTTAAATGTCTTGCTGAACAAAAAGATGTTATTTAGAGTTCTTATTTCGCAATTCAATATCAGTAGACTTCCTACACCTTCTGCATATACCGTGATGAATATGACCGACGATAGCACTCTCATTGAGAAATTTGAGCAAACTACCAAAGAATCTGAGGTATCTTTCGCTGAATTAAGATTATGATATTAATGAGTTGTTTTATTACTAACCACAAATTTAATACATGTTTAATTTTTTTATTGATAGGAAAATCTGGAATCGTTCACCCTAGACAAGGATGTTATGTCAAAAGTTTCTTCAAATGAAATGGTTTCACCCCATAAGCGTCGTTATATTAATATCGACGAAGATGATGATAATGGTGAATCGGATGAAGAGGAGATTACTAAAGCTGATGATTTTCCTTTAGTTAATCGTGGGGAGCACTCAAGTACCAGGACGAGGCTTATATTCAAGAAAGTGAAAGAGGAAAAGCTAGATGAATAAATAATTTCATATTAGGATTTAATTGCATTATTTCGTATGACCATTTATTTTTAAAGTTCAGAATGGCAGTTTTCATATAAGTTTCATGTTTATCAATTCCTCCAAGTTAGACTATTTGTTTTGATTCTATTGCAGAATTCTGTTTAATTTATATAATTTTGCATCCATGATTTTGTTTTTGCTTAATGAAATTTGTTTACTTAACCTAAATCAAAAACAAGGGTGGATATATGACTAAGGTTCTACGATACTAAAACATGCAATGAAGAAAAACTATTTTCTTTGATACAACACTACTAATAATAATATTAACCTAATTGTCTGCTGGTAGCAATCCACACAACAATTTCTGTATTTTCAAGGATTAGGATCATACAGTTAATATTTTGTATGCAAATATAATCAATTTAAAGTTGAAAGAAATGTATAACTTGCATTGTAAATTATTTATCATAATGTGCATATCAATTTCTGTTTTCAGTTGTACGTCTGACCTATTTGTTAGGTTAAAATATGTTACACAAAAGTCAAATTAGTTATAATAATCAAATAAAATTAAATTATTTAAATTTCCTTTGCATAATGAAGCAAAAACTGTATTCTTTATTTTTGTTCTGTATGCTTTGTAAAGTCTGATTATTTTAGATATTAATAATTAAAATTAAAACTAAATCAATAGAGTGTAGTTATATGATATAGGTTATAGGATTTAGGGTTTAGTGTCTAGAGTAAGGTATATTATCTATGGAGAAACACATTAGGTTTTATACAAGTGTATTAATGAATATGAGTTATAGAATTGTGAAATCAGAAATTTCCTTATTTAATAAAGCAGAACATACGAAAATTCTTTTTTTTGGGGTTCATATATGTATATTGATATACTTACAAAATATATTCTTTATATTAAATGGAAACATTATAGCTATTTCATATTACGCTGTTGGTATATAAATTTCCCTATATGTATATATCATACTTACATAATATAGTATTTATATTACATGGAAACATTATAATAGAAATTTCCTTACGTGTTGAATGCATAATTTTGTTTAAGTAAATTTAGGTCATAAAGTTTATTTACTGATTTCATACTATGCAGAAATTTCCTTTCCTGTTTTTATTTTTATACTATCTCAAAATATGGACAAAATTACAAATCATTAAATAAAGACTATAAGTACCACATTCTTAAAGTCTTATATCACGTTCAACATTGTTAAGTTCTCCAAGCCCTCATTTTATAGTAATCAGTATGGTGCATCCCATTCCGTATGATGTCTCAATTGACACTGAGGTGCTTTTCCTTACAGATATTGTACCGAAAAGCCATTTTTTTAGGTTTCCAAGTATCGCAAACAATTTTTACATTGGACTTTCCTTTCCAATTGATTTATCGGACGATGAACATTACATAAAATGTTCAGTTACTATGCCGAGTGATCTAGCAAATGCAACACAAAGGTATTTTTATTATACTGTTTTTTGTAATTTAATAATATTATATGTCATTTTGTGTTAATGTAATATTGTAAAAAAACTATTTTTTTTTGTTTTATGCATGTGCAGGTTGAAAGATGCTTTGGATGAAATGAACAAGAGATATACTCCATTTATTTATGAGAGGGATCCTATTCTATTCCCAAACATTCATATGAATGTTGCAATAAGAAATGTGGTAGGTTTTTTCGGTCCAACTCAACTGGCAAGATTTCATTCAACATTTACATCCTATAATCCTATGATTATTGTGCTTACACATGCTGAATTGGAAGAAAGTCTTCTTAAACAAATGTTTTTACCATATGGCCATGACCGCTATATACGTATTGATTCATTATACAACAATGAACACAATTACATCACATGGCGCAGCCGTGATGTAAATATATGGATTGACAGGGAAGGAAATGATTATATATTGAAATTCAATAGCAAGTCTGTTGAAGCGTGGCAACTTTCATGTATTTATGAAGTGGATAATGAAATATCCGGACTTCTACTATGGAGTACTTTGGATGAATTTGCAAGGCTTAATTTTCTACCTTGGCAATACTTAAACGGGAGAGAGGAAGTGATTAATTTAAGTGATGAAGAAGAACAAGTCAACGAAGAGGAAGAAGACGATATTCAACAAGGAGACGAAGAAGAACAAGTCAACTTAGAGGAAGAAGAAGATATTGAACAAGCAGACGATGAAGATGAAGAACCATTTGAGGGAGAAGAAGGCAATTAAGATTAGGGTAGCATTAGTGTTATTTGTTTTAAACTTTGCTGTTTTTAATTTCCAGTATGTCGTGTTTTAAAATCATTTAACTCTTAGTTATGTTTGCTTTAGCTATTACATTATTATTAATACTGAGTATGCGTGTTTAAGTTTTTTTCACTTTTTATTTACTGAAGTTTGATTTGTTAATTTGTTTGTTCTTTTCACTTGCTGTTTTCATACTTTTACAAGTAGGCATAATTAATTGAATGTCAGTGCAAAATACGCTTATAGCAGTTATAGTTTATTCCTTTTGGTGATGAAACTATTAACTTCTCCAAGCCTACTCTGCAGTAACTAATACCCTCAGAGAGATGTAATCCAACAGTTCTAATATCTAGAAATAATATACCTTTATATCTGATATTCAGTTATTATTTTTTAAATATAGAATTTAGAGAGAGAGAGAGAGAGAGAGAGAGAGAGAGAGAGAGAGAGAGAGAGAGAGAGAGAGAGAGAGAGAGAGAGAGAGAGAGAGGTGAATCGGATGAAGAGAAGATTATTAAAGCTGATGATTTTCCTTTAGTTAATCGTGGGGAGCACTCAAGTACCAGGAAGAGGCTTATATTCAAGAAATTGAAAGAGGAAAAGCTAGATGAATAAATAATTTCATATTAGGATTTAATTGCATTATTTCGTATGACCATTTATTTTTAAAGTTCAGAATGACAGTTTTCATATAAGTTTCATGTTTATTAATTCCTCCAAGTTAGACTATTTTTTTTTTCTATTGCAGAATTCTGTTTAATTTATATAATTTTGCATCCATGATTTTGTTTTTCTTAATGAAATTTTGTTACTTAACCTAAATCAAAAAACAAGGGTGGATATATGACTAATGTTCTACGATGAGAGAGAGAGAGAGAGAGAGAGAGAGAGAGAGAGAGAGAGAGGGGGGGGGGGACATACATGGTCGCATGCAGATAACTACATCCTATTCTTCAAAGTCCACTCCATAGACAATCAACTAGGACAGTCAATGATCTGTTCCCAGCCTCCAGACATCCTCATCAAGGGAAGAAAAAAAGGATGTAACAATGAGAAACAAAGTAGAAAAAAATAAAGACAGATACAGATACATCCTAAGTCGGTGTAGAAATTGCTACGAGAGACTATTGAATTAGTCCTTTTGCCAATGAAACAAATACTCTCTCGGAGCAACTTCTACACCGACTAATAATACCCCATCTATATAAGATATGAATTGAGATGAGAATGCTTATATGTTTTTTACAGTTTTGTAACCTTATTACTATTTTTGTTCTTTAATGAGGAGGCATGTTTACCAAGTCGGTGTAGAAGATGCTCCGAGAGACTATTACATTAGTCCTTTTGCCAATGAAACAAATACTCTCTCGGAGCAACTTCTACACCGACTAATAATATCCCCTCAATTTTCAACAATGTCATTTATCTTCAATTCTGTTGTCTACTTACAAATTTCTATCAACTTTAAAAAAGATGTATTTCCTATATACATTGCAACACATTTAAATATTGATAATTTTCATTACTATATGACATGGGAGCCATGATCAAATATATATATAGACATAGATAGCTTACGTTTTGAGCTTGGCAGAATATGTCCTGATTGATATTTCTTCACCAACCTCTAGATCTGCTCATATGAAATAAAGTATTTCATTAGTTTTTTGAATTATATGATCCAGGAGAGAAAAAGAAATAAACAAACAAAGACATATATTAACCCAATGAATAAATGTTTAGAAAATGTGTACAAGCCCATTAATCTAATCTGTCCATTAACCCAATGAATAAATGTTTAGAAATGTCATAGCTGTACCTTTAAGCCCATTGATCGAATAAATTTAAGCACATATTTGGGCCTTATAGAAATATTTATCCAGTGTAGTATAATTTAGAGTCCATATATGATTACCAAATCAGTTTATATATTATTTAAGTCCATATACGACTACCAAATCAGATTATATAGTTGATTATAAGTATAATTAAGTCAATTTCTATAATTTCCTTTATTGATCGAATTATCATGGAGTTGTATATAAGGTTCGCTGATTGTAGACCAAGACACAAAGACAAAACAAAGAAAACGGTTGAAACCTAGAGATTTTGAGCAGAGATTCGATTGTGAAGGTATTTTAGTGTTTTAAGTATTTCTATTTCAAAATTGTATTTGGTGTCTAGGGTTCATGTATAATATCTAGGTTGCTTTCTACTTTGTAAGATTTCTGAAACATGCATTGATTCTAATCTATTATCTTTGATAAACACTACTAATATTAGTGTTAACCTACACTAAGATTAAATAATCTTTATTAGTTCAAAGATTTAGAAAAGTTGTAGTAATTTGAACAAGTATACAAATAAAGACATGACCTCAATGTTTATCTTCAAACCCAGTAATATATGTAGATTGGAGACCAATGCTAAAACCTGTATTTTCAAGGAATAGGATCATACAGTTAATATTTTGTATGCACATAAACAATATACAGCTGAAAGAAATGTATAACTTCCAATGTAAATTACTACAATTACCTTGAAATATTATAACAACAAGAAGGCCATTCCGCTTCAAGTGCATATCAATTTCTGATTTAAGTTGTTTAAACTGAAATAAGTAGAACAATCACTAATTAATATATGAATTATATTCTGTATTGTAATGATCAAAATAAAGCTGAAAGAAATATATAATTTGCAGTGTAAATAATAATACCTTGCAATATTATATCACCCAGAGAGTTATCTTACTTCCAGTGCAGTTCAAATTATGGTTTTTAGTATTTGCACTTGCACAATATGCAATCATTAATTAGTATATGAATTAAAAGTAATAAACAAATTGTATATATTGTAAGTTGTATAAGAAAAATACCTGTGTATATATTATTGATCCACATTTGTAGAAGCAGATATCATGGATATTGATTCCTTCAAACCTATAAAGGAAAATAAGAAGGTTAATACATTAAATGTACATGATTTATATATACTAGAATAGTAATAATACATTTCATATTATTAACAAATTAAATGGTCCCAATTTCAAATGTTCTACCTTGCAGATTTGAAGCTTCAGTGAACTTTATTAATTCATTATTATTTTTGACTGTTGTTATCAGAATCACGTGGAGTGATTACCTGCATTCAGATAGAGTAGAGTAATTGCAAATGTTAGTTGTGTACTAGATGAAATAATGATTCAGTATATATTTAAGTTGCAACTACATGTTACATTAATCGTATTATTTTGTTCTGTTTAGAGAGAGAGAGAGAGAGAGAGAGAGAGAGAGAGAGAGAGAGAGAGAGAGAGAGAGAGAGAGAGAGAGAGAGAGAGAGAGAGAGAGAGAGAGAGAGAGAGAGAGAGAGAGAGAGAGAGAGAGAGAGAGAGAGAGCTGCATTTATATGAAAGATAGAAATAGAGTAGATGGGCCTAAATTGTTACACATGTTGGGCCGGAATTAATCAAGGTCATAAGAAACTTGGGCCACGAATATGAAAAATAGAATTTCAGTTATAACTAAATGGGCCTAAAGTCATGTTTGGGCCGGCCCATGTAAAAAAAATTATCGATGTTTTCAGACAATAATAGTCAAGTTTAAACAAGTATAATTTTATTAAACATTTAACTTATTTTTTTGCTACAGTTATAGATCTGATTTTAAAAATTATAGTATTAAGATTATAAATTGTAACATTAAACAATTAGCATAAGTCGTTCCTGTTGTAGGTAATATAATTATGTTAATTAATCCATTAAACTAAAAACATATATTTTTTTTATACGAAGAACAGTGAATGAAGAAGATTATAGATTAATAAATGTTTTCATACTCTAAGAGTGTAGTTTAATCATTGTTTTCAGACATTAACATTCTTCATTTACCTAAAATGCTACAAAGTATCCAAAGTACTAACAGTATGCAACAAGAAGAAAATGATTAAAACTACATTTTTTCGCACTTCATTAAATCATTTATGTTTTAGGGTTTAAAACATGAGGAAATTGGGTAGATACAGCGACATAGAGAGAATGAGACACATATATTTACAGATCTACACATACATGGATTTCTAGAACGAGAGAAATTTTGAGAGAGAGAGAGAGAGAGAGAGAGAGAGAGAGAGAGAGAGAGAGAGAGAGAGAGAGAGAGAGAGAGAGAGAGAGAGAGAACTTACATGGTCGCACGCAGGTAAATCTATCTTCTTCTTCAAATTCCACTCTACAGTGAATGATCTCCTCATATCCTCAGAATAAAGTACTGATGTTAGTATTTTAGAAAGTAATTAGAGAAGAACCAAAGAATTAGATAAACAGCGCAATAGAGAGAAAGATTAAGAGCAACAACAATAGGAAATGGTGAAGTAGGTGTATGAAGAACAAGTATAGAGAGAAGAAATGAAAGCGGCGCAATAAGAAATTTCTTAATGTGGTAGGGTTTCCTAAAATGTGAACAACTACAATTATTTATCAGGCCTACATTCCAGAAGAATTTCACTTACAAACCCAATAACGATACCCAAATGAAATGGGGCTATAAGCCCATTGACTTCTAGGCCCATCTGTTATTTTTTTTAATGCCATTAATTGTTGCCAATATTTAAAGATTGGACCACTAAGCCCAATAACGATAACGAAATGAAATTGGCCGATTATGTATATTTATATTCATTTTGTTAATATGGATGATTATTTAATATTATTTTTATTATTAAGATATTATTGTGATGTTTAATTATGACAGCTCTAGGGTCAAAAAAGTTGATGATTCTCTTGTGACTGAGTTGAGAAAGATGATAGATCAACACAACCCCCATGCAAAGGCATTTAGAATGGCCCGAGATAGATTTAAGGATGAAGGTGTGGCAGATCTTAAGTTGCGCCTACTTAGCACAAGAAACGCTGATGCTCAGAGATATAATCTCCCAACCTGCTCCGAGGTTGCTGCTCTTATTCTTGGTGATATTGATACAAATCACTCGCACAGGGACATTATACTTCAGACAAGGTCTGGTCAATTACAACGGATTCACGAATTACATCCTTCGTACCTTGCGCTTCAATATCCATTGGCATTCCCTTATGGTGAGGATGGCTACAGGATTGACATAGGTTTAAGTGAAACATACAGTACTTCTGCAAGGAAGAGGACAAGGGTGACGCTTAAAGAATTCTGTCAGTTTAGAATCCACGAGCGTCGAGGCGAAGCCGGGACTTTGAGGTTATCTAGAAAATTGTATCAACAATTCTTGGTTGATGTTTATACGATGATTGAAGCAGAGAGGTTGAACTACCATCGAACTAATCAGCATACCATACGGGCTGATTCATATAAAAATCTTTCAGCGGCAACAAGTAAGGGTCAGACAGCACCAGGTTCATCTGGAAAGCGAATAGTATTGCCATCTTCATTTACAGGCGGTCCGAGATACATGCAGCAGAACTATCAA
Source organism: Rheum nobile (assembly GCA_027886185.1). Taxonomy (NCBI): domain Eukaryota; kingdom Viridiplantae; phylum Streptophyta; class Magnoliopsida; order Caryophyllales; family Polygonaceae; genus Rheum; species Rheum nobile. Next base: position 3,007,959 of record WOAB01000616.1, on the reverse strand, counting down.
GATGCAATGGCAATATGCAAACACCATGGTTATCCCGATCTATTCATAACATTCACATGCAATTCAAAATGGCCTGAAATTGTAAAGTTTTGCGAAGAAAGGTGTCTACATCCAGAGGATCGTCCAGACATTATATGTAGAGTCTTCCACATGAAACTGGAGTCCATGGTAAAAGATTTTAAAGTTAAACAAATATTTGGCAAGGTTAATTCGGGTAACTTCTCTATATATTTTTCAATTTATTATTTATTTTAGGGTCATTTACCGGAAACCACCCGTCCAATAGGGCACATTGCCTGAAACCATCCGGATAACCACTATTTACCGGAAACCACCCGTTAAACCATGTCCGTTACACTGTTACCACCCAACTCGTCATTCTGTTTAAAATTCCGTTAAGTAATTACAGATTTAAGCCTAACTTTTTATTTTCATTCAATTTCTCCACAACTTCAAAACTTGGGTAAAAATTGTAATTAAGCTAAAAATTAGGGTAAACCCATCATCTTCTTCAACCTTTAACCCCCTCCGACTTCTCCGGCGATGCCGTACTCTCCGGCGCGCTTTCCGGCAGCGACCTCGAGCCTTCGATGCTCGGATTCGAGCGCTTCTCGCGCTTCCGATGCTTCGCGCAGACTCGCCTCGAGCGAGGCCTCCACGGATGTGGTTCTTCGATCGCGCTCCTCCAACGCCGCCGTCAACTCGGCTTCCCTGGCGACGGACTCAATCGCAGACTCGGTAGTCATATTTTCCGAACCCTAATTCCGTCGATCTCACTCGATCTCACCAATTCGGACCCAATTCCTCCGATTCAACTCCAATCCGAGCAATCAAAGACTAGATCGCCTGAATCTGAACCCTAATTGTTGCGATTCGAACCCCTATTCTGAGAATTTGCCCCCAAATCCGGCGGCGCAAACCCTAATTCGACGAATTCGGGCCTAACTTTATAGATTCGATTCGAATTTGCCAACTCTTTCCCAAATCGCGCAATTGAAACCGCAATTGAAACCACCAATCACAAGATCTGAACTCCAATTTCAAGAAACAAAACACGAATTCCGGCGAATCGACTCCTAGTTCACGGATTTCGACCCCCAAACCGGCGGCCTAAACCCTAACTTCGGAAATCCGAACCCCCAATTCGAGAATTCGACCACTTTTCCGTTCCGATGTCGCCGTCAACGTCGTTCCCACATACGGCGTCGCCGGAGAAGTCGAAGGGGGTTAAAGGTTGAAGAAGATGATGGGGTTACCCTAATTTTTAGCTTAATTACAATTTTTACCCAAGTTTTGAAGTTGGGAGAAATTGAATGAAAATAAAAAGTTTGGCTTAAATCTATAATTACTTAACGGAATTTTAAACAGAATGACGAGTTGGGTGGTAATAGTGTAACGGACATGGTTTAACGGGTGGTTTCCGGTAAATAGTGATTATCCGGGTGGTTTCAGGCAATGTGCCCTATTGGACGGGTTGTTTCCGGTAATTGACCCTTTATTTTAATATATTTGATAATTTGTATTTATTAAGTCATTTGGATGTTGTGCAGTTATTTACACAATCGAATTCCAAAAGCGTGGTTTGCCTCATGCCCATATTTTGTTGTTTCTGGATAAGGAATCTAAGTTGTCAACCACTACAGATATTGATAAGGTCATCTCGGCTGAAATACCACACCCAACAGAGGATGCTGAGTTATACAATGCGGTGTCAAATTTCATGATGCATGGTCCATACGGAGCTTCTAATCCATCATCTCCGTGTATGGCAGATGGAAAGTGTATAAAGTACTTTCCAAAACAATTTGTTGAACATACGGTTGTTGATGAAGATGGATACCCTGTATATAGACGGCGTGAAGATGGTAGAACGATCGAAAAGAGTGGAGTTCCTCTTGATAATTGGTATGTGATTCCTTACAATGCATTTCTTCTATTAAAGTACAATGCACATATAAACGTTGAATGGTGCAATCGATCGGGCTCTATCAAGTATTTGTTCAAGTACATAAATAAAGGGCATGATCGCATCACTGTTGCAATAACAAGGTCTGATGCAAACAATTTGGGTGATGGTGGCATTGACGAAATAAAAAACTACTACAATTGCCGCTATATATCGGCGTGTGAAGCTGCTTGGAGGATTTTTGGCTTTGATATTCATTACAGGACTCCTGCTGTTCAACGGTTGAATTTGCACCTTCCTGGTGAGGAAAGCGTTTTATTTGATGATGATGATCCTATTGATATAGTCTTAAATGATCATGAAAGTGAATCAATGTTTCTCCAATGGATGACGTCTAACAAGAAGTTTCCAGAAGGTAAAGATTTGACATATTCTGAATTTCCAGAGAAATTTGTTTGGGTACCTTCATCTAAACATTGAAAAAAACGTGATAGACGTGGTTCAATTGGAAGGATTTATCATGTACCTCCAGGTAGTGGCGAGAAGTACTATCTTAGAATTATGTTGAATCATATTAAAGGACCCACATGCTACGAAGATTTACGTACTGTTGAGGGTATAGTTTATTCTACATTTAAAGAAGCTTGCTATGCATTGGGGTTGTTAGATGATGACAAAGAATACATCGACGGGATAACTGAAGCAAGTTTTTGGGGATCGGCGCACTACATTAGGAGTCTATATGTTTTTCTTTTGTTGTCTGATAGCATGGCACAGCCAGAGTTTGTTTGGGAACAAACATGGAGGCTTCTAGCAGACGATATTGTCAACAAACAGAGGCGAATTCTATGAATTGAGGGTATGCATTTCAGTAATAATATTTAAATGATCATAATGTTAACTGCATTTACTCTTACATGCAGATTTTGTATTCATTTAATTGTTGTGACACGTGCATGCTATATATATGCAGATTTGCATCTAACAGATGAGCAACTACAAAACTACGCACTTGCCGAAATTGACAAGTTATTACAACGGAATGGTAGTAGTTTGAGTCACTACAAAACCATGCCTCATGTAGATTCAAGTCTTATTAGTGAAGGTATCAACAAGCTTATACAAGATGAACTTCGATATGACACGACAATTCTAACCGAGGAGCATGCTCAATTACTTTCTAGATTTACAATGGAACAGAAAGGGGTTTATGATGAGATAATGAATGTTGTTATATCAAATAACGGGGGTGTCTTATTCTTATATGGTTATGGTGGAACAAGCAAAACTTATATATGGAGGGCACTTTCGTCGGCTAGAAGGTCAAAAGGTGAAATAGTCCTTACTGTTGCTTCAAGTGGAAATGCGGCTCTCCTAATACCCGACGGCAGAACTGCTCATTCGAGGTTTAAAATACCTTTGCAAGTTAATGAGGATTCAACGTGTCATATATGTTCAGGTACGGAACTTTCTGAGTTGATATGTGCCGCCAAACTTATTATCTGGGATGAAGCTGTCATGACGAATAAGTTATGTTTTGAAGCTTTAGACATGACATTACGAGATATTTTACGGGCTATAAATCCTCTTAGTTTAGAACAACCTTTTGGAGGGAAAGTCATAGTATTTGGTGAAGACTTTAGGCAAATCCTACCCGTTATCTCAAAAGGTAGCAGGCAAGATGTTGTTTTTGCTACAGTTAATTCCTCTTATTTGTGGGATCATTGCAAAGTTCTTACTCTAACAAGAAACATGAGGATTCAACAAGGTACATCTGAATCTGAGATCCAAGAGGCAAATAAATTTTCTGCTTGGGTATTAAGCATCAGAGATGGGACTGTAGGTGTTGACAATGATGGGGAAGCGCAAATTGAAATTACCGATGAACTATTGGTGAAGGATTTTGAATTAGATCCAATTCCAGCAGTTGTCAAATCTGTTTATCCCTCTCTTATGGAAGATCAGTTGACTCCGGCATACTTTGAAGAACGAGCAATTCTTGCTCCAACACACGAAGAGGTAGATAAAGTTAATGAGTATATATTGTCTTCGTTGCCTGGTGATGAAAAAGTCTATCTCAGTTCCGATAGTTTGTGCAAGACAGGTTCTGTTAAAGATAGTGATGCTGATATTTATTTGTCTGACTTCTTGAATAGTATTAGATGTTCTGGTCTGCCGAATCATGTACTGAAACTTAAGGTTGGGGTCCCTATTATGATGCTTCGCAATATTGATCAGACTTTAGGTTTATGCAACGGGACGAGATTGATAACCACGCAGCTTGACAGTCATGTCATACAAGGTAGAATTATTTCAGGCAATAATATTGGACATACGGTTTTGATTCCTCGCATGATAATGTCACCGTCAGACACTTCATTTCCTTTTAAGTTTCAACGAAGACAATTTCCCTTGAGTGTGTGTTTTGCTATGACCATAAACAAGAGTCAAGGCCAATCTCTTGCCAATGTTGGTTTGTATGTTCCACGCCCTGTTTTCAGTCATGGTCAGTTTTATGTTGCTTCTTCAAGAATGACTAGCAAGAAAGGTTTGAAGATCTTGATTTGTGACAAAGATAATAAGAGATATAATACTACAACTAATGTAGTATACAAGGAAATTTTTGATAATTTGTAGCAATTTTGAACATCGTGTCATTTATTATGTTTAGCGTGTCATTTTCATGTATTAGAGTTAAATGACTTTTTTATTATGTTTTATCGTTTTAGAAGTATTGATGTAAAAGACGGTCGCTATATATGCATGTTTGTAAGACTACTTAACCAATTTTTACGATTAATAAAGTTATGGAGAATACCGTCTCTCTTTATATAATGTAATTTTTTATATCTTTAATTTGTTTAGTCAATTTGTCATTTTTAATTTAAATAACTAATCAAGTATATATTAAAACAATGATTATTCGATAATAAAAATATATAATTTTTACAAATGTAAAAAAAAAAAAAAAAAAATCTCATGCAAGGCACGGGTATTACACTAGTATTAGATTAAATTCAAACTCGAATTAGCTTGATCTGAATTATCATATGATATGAATGTAGTTTGTTTGTTTAAATAGGAAACTCATTACTCCGTATTTAGTAAGGAGCTGAATTTTCCTCTATAATGTAGACTGTAGAGTTTTTTTTGGGTCTTATGGTCTGATTCAATCTACGTCTAGGCTAGGGTACGAATAGTCCACAAAAAGATATATATAGATCCCTCCCTTCATATACGTCTTTAGTTGAAACTGAATCCGAGATCTCTCAAAACTTTTTAAAAGTGATCAGCGTCAAACCAAACTGAACTTTGGTTGATGTAAAGTCTCATTGAAATTTATATTCATTTCATACATTAATGATAGGGATGGGGATACGTACGTCATGAAAAATATTTGCTTACTGAACTATCTGGTGTATGCTGTTAATTTTATAGTTTCGCTGGACCGTTTTTTACTGTACAATATTTATTGATTACTTTGGCATTTACTGTGAGAACAGGGTATAGAAAACCACGAGAAAACAAGGCGTGGCTGAATCCATAACCCATCTGTTCGCATGATATAAATATTTCAAGATTTTTTTTTTGGTAGAATAAATATTTCAAGATTTAGAACTTTGATTTTGTATTAGAAACATTGCAAAAACAAAAATAAAATTGGAACCCACGCTCTCTTCCATCAGTTTTTATGGCTGGCGTGTATGGAGCCATCCCCTCCACGTGTTTATACGACTATCAAATCCCACTCCACACGTGCTATATTGGGCCAAGCCTAAGGCCCATTTATGTGAGGTTTATTATTTTTCCTTTTTCTTTTCTTTCTTCCTAATTCTCGTCTATCTTTATATTATACTAAAATCCTAATTATTTATCTTATGTGTAGCACTGTAGCTCATGAGTCATATCCTACACTGTAGCTCATGAGTCATATCACGTAGATAAATCTTAATCTATAGTTATAATTTTATCTTTTCTTAACTTTGATATTTATCTATTTTTTTAATCTATTTTTTTTACGTACAATAACTTACATTAATTATACAAATACTATCATCTCAAAGATTATTTGTATCTTTATACCTTATTATTATTTATAATATATTTTTATCTTATTATATAGTTACATTACTTCTTATGGCTTAAATACTTAAATAAATATATGATCAAAAATATTTGAAATAAATATGTGATAATATATTGCAAATATTTAAAATAAATATGTGATATAATTTAACTATTTTTTATCTTTTAATTAATTATACACAATTAACGTTCTCATTACTTAAATCTGAGTTTATATGTTTTCTTATTCAATTATTTGTATGAAATTTCTATTTTATTTTTGTATATAAATTCACGTATACACTTTTAATTCACATCATACAAAAATCTTATCACCACATGTGTCGAGAGATTAACATATAATTTACCACATTACTTTTCGTAATTATTTAATAATATTTCAATTTCGATTTTATTAACCGAATTCGTACATGACACATGGACATATGCTAGTTATTTACTATTCGGAAAAATACATATGGATCATAATAGAGAAAACACTAAACTTATTATCATTGTATAATATGAATTGAGAATATTGTAGCTCACTCATTTACCTATATGCATGGCTATATCGAATTTTTTATTATCAAGTGTTCTTTATGATGGATCAAGATTGTACGATCCAAGCGGCATGTGAACAAGAAAGGAGATGTTAGATGGGATGGACACGGTTCTTGGCAAACGACAATAGTCTAGTCACTACCGGGTAAATCCTTAACAGGATCCTTGTTGCATAAATTCATATATATGGATCTCTAGACAGAAATTAATCTGTGTTTAATGTTTGGCCTTTGAGGTTTTGCTACGGATTGCACTATATTAACTCTGTTCATATTTTATTTCTATTAACTTATTTCATGATCCGACGAACATTGAGTTAATTTCAAGAAAATTTTCAACTATCTTCCTAATATATTAAAGAAAAATAATATTTGTGCTATGATTTTAGCAACTTAGCTTCTGTATCATTAATTTTATTTATTTTCTTAATTAGCACAAATTGGATTCATTAATATAACATATTATTTTTTGTTAAAGCCCTACTTGATACGTGGACTTCGTACGAGATTTAATTTGCATGAGATTTGATTAGTATGGGGAGAAAGTTAAGTATCCGAAAGGATACTTCCGTTTTTTAAATTTTTATCTTGAATATATTTTAGACTACTTTGTAGAGAAATAAAAATTATTGATAAGTCCTTTGTGAACCAAATCATTCCTAAATTGGAAAATCTCGGGTGTTAAATAGTTGATCTGTTTCCGCGTTAGCCACATAAATATCGTCAATTACGGAGATTGACCCAAACCGCCTTTGTTTCCCTGTTTTCACCCCTTTCTTTCCGTTTCATTTCACATTTACAAATCAAGCCCCTCTGCTTTCTGGTAACCGTATCGCATTTACCAATCAACCCAAAAAAAAGACAGAAATATCCCCAAACAAAATATTTCGAAGAGGTTCTCAATTAAAACCCCATTATACAGCCTTGCCAGTTGCCATGCTCTCTTTATTCTCTCTCTCTCTCTTTCTCTCTCTCTCTCTCTCTCTCTCTCTCTCTCTCTCTCTCTCTCTCTCTCTCTCTCTCTACCTATCCCCTTCTTATTCCCCAACGCCACCTCCAAATTTGCAACTCCCCACGCACAACGCTTTCTCATCCTCCAAACCAATCCCTATCCCTAAATCGTAACAGAAAGCGCATCGAGATTCACCCTCCTCCATCTAACAAACATCAATAAATTCATGACTGTCGAAGCTCGCCATATCAATCTCTTCTCCTCCCTTCCTCTCTCCAACAGGTAATTTCCGTGGCCCGGTTGATTGCTACAGTTACGTGTATATATGCCTTGTTAGATAGGCCTAATTGTGGAACTTGTTGTTGCAGTAAGGAGATGTTGAATCGAACGTCGATGGAGGCAAATACGTATAGCAATTCGGTCGCGGTGGTTGGAGGAGCAAGAACTGGCTTTTATCCCGCCACTGATTCCGCCTTTCCGTCCTGTAACACGCAGATCGGAGACTCTGTTATGCAGCGGCTGGCGAAGAGTATGAATAGGCACGTCGTAAATCCGCCATTGAAGGATGACAGTATTCTCACTTTTAATAACGACGTAGTCGATCTTCCCTTGCCGAGGAAGCGTCGAAGAGAGGCGACGGCTGTCACTAACACCAACACAGAATCCGTTTCATTTCTCGGCGATGACTTGTCCGTGCAAATGGTCCAACAACAGTTTGAACTCGATCGTTTAATCTTTCTTCACGTAAGTTTCATATTTGGTCTTGATAATTGCCAAATTATCCCGCAATTTCTCGTTCAGTTCACATTACTTATGAGTAAATTTTTCCGAAATTCAGATGGAGAAAGTGAAACGAGAGATCGAGGAACAGAGGAGAATGCAATCAAACAGAACGATTCGAGTAATCGAAGAAGCAATCGCGAAAAAGTTGAGAGAGAAAGACGAACAAATCGAGAATATGAGCAAGCTAAACGTGACATTGCAGGATCGTGTCAAATCTCTCTATTTAGAAAACCAGTTATGGCGAGATCTGGCTCATTCGAACGAAGCCACGGCCAACGCTCTCCGATCGAACCTTGAGCAACTCCTCGTACAAGTCAATAACAAGGCCGGCGACGACTGTATCCGACCGGGCGACGTAGCCGACACCGAGTCGTGCTGCGGGAGCAGCGGGGGCGCCGCAGAGGAGGAATGGAACGAGGTTGACGGAGCACAAATTCTGCAGTGGAAGAAGGTGGCGAGGGCGGGCGGAAAGGGGCCGGTGGCGGAGGAGAGGAGCAAGAGGATGTGTAGGAGGTGCGGAGGGAGTGAGAGCTGCGTGCTGGTGCTGCCTTGCAGGCACCTCTGCCTTTGCACGGCGTGCGGGCCCACCGTCCACGTCTGCCCCATTTGTAACTCTACCAAGAACGCAAGTGTCCATGTTAATTTCTCGTGATATCCATGGAATAATATGTATAATTATTTATTTTGAGATATAATTTCTTACGAAATGTAGGTCTAATTAAATAGTATATAACATGTTTTTTTGCAGTAATATAGATATATATATTAATATAGTTCCTTTTCATTAATTTTTGTCTGGTTTTTATTCAATAAAACGTGGTATAGCTTATGCATTCTGATTATAAATTTAAATTATTATGAGGTAAGTGATATAATTCGATCAACTCATATATTTGGAAATAGGAATGGGTTTAAATTAATTAAAAAATTACCGGCCATATAATTAGGATGTTGATTATAAATACCTTTATAATTGCATACTAAAAAACAAACTATCTTTGTGTAAATCCTATCTTTAATTATAGGGAAATTCATGTTGGTATCCATGAGTTTAAGATTATTTCTGTTAGTGTCTCACGATTAAGTTTTTTCCGGTTGATACCCCTAAGATTTTGGTTTGTTCGCTTTATAACCGAAATTTTCCATATCAGTATCCTTACTCGAACCATTCTGATTTGAATTCTTAAGGTCAGAAACAGGTTATTGTTTTGGAATACAAATCGACATTATCCGGACATGATATTGGATATTTTAGGAGTCAAATGTTACTAATTTGAGGGCGAGGACACGATGGTGGACTTGGATTTAATCAATTTGAACCATAATGGTGCAAATATGAAAAAAATTGGTTACGAAGCAAACAAACACAAACCTTAGGAACACCAATAAAAAAAAACTTAATCGTGGGACACCAATATGAATAATCCAAAATTCAAGGACACGAACATGAATTTTCCTTAATTATATAAAGTGTAACATGACAATAACTAGACCAAAACCTAACCCCTAAAACTAGAGGTAAAGGTGACCGGTGGGACTAGAGTACAATCTCTAGAACATGATGATTAGAATAGTCCAAATTTGATAATTAATGACAAACTCAATAAGGGTGCAAAAGAAAATGACCATTTGGATGACTTAGTAGAGTAGTACAAACTAGGTGTAGCTTGCCCAAATTTATAGAAAGAAGACAATTAACATGAATTGCCTTGAATTAATGTTCGGGCCTCCAATTTCTCTACCTCCACACATCATTATCGTTCTGATTTAGATCAAACCCCAAAATGTGCAATGTCCATATATCATATTCATCACCCTAATCCTAATTAATCAACTCTACCAAATTATAGTACAAGTCAAAATTGCAATTTTGAAAGATTGATAATTGCAGTCGAGTAAATCTTGCTTATATGGACAAAAATACTTTCACAAGACTTACAAAATTACCTCCTCGTTCCCCTCACTTATAATACCCAAAATTTTCACAAATAGTGTGGATCCTTGCACTACATGTAGAGTGCATATCGTATAAATTACATGCAATATAAAATATCGAGTCTGCTACATACACCTCACAATTTTGAAATACGCACGACACTTATACGTTAGATATTGACGTACATATAAAAATAAGACAAATTTGCACGCTAATATCTAGTGTATAGACGAAAAACCTGTATGTCAATTATTGACGTACAGATTTAGAATGTATATATATAGCAGGGGCCTAAAATATTTTTACTTATTTTTTGTGTAAGTTGTTAGGCAACCTTACCACGCGCCACAATAAGAAACTGATCACTTTCTTCTTCTTCTTCGACTTTTTTTTGGCGTTATACTTTTCAAATCTTCATCACATAATTTTCCTTTCGAACATATATACTGATCCATAAATACTTTTCATATAAATATGCATTTAAGTTAATCAACGAACATACTTTTGAATTTTCCTTCTTCTTATCAAATGTCTAATAATTCCATCTAATTATAACTATAATATAATTCATTTTTTAAGCAGTTGTCATATTTATTTTATTTTTTCGCATATTTAGAGTGGGCTTGATGATAGCTTAATTGATAGCTACATTTTCAGAGTAGCTAGGAAGTAGGACGGCAAATTACACTACATTCTTGCATTTAAATTTAAATTAATCAACATGAATGGTCCATCACTTTAAAGTTCAAATATTAGCAAACCTCATTAGGCGGTGGATCTCAGCGGTTTTAATTTTAAGCAAAGATTTTACATGATGCCATAAGATTTATTGAATGCCATCATGTTTGAATAGAAGTGTTCATCGGGTTCGGTTTTCATTTTTTTGGATCAAACCGAACCCGAATCGATTATATACGGTTCGGTTTTCAGTTTGTATAAAAATAATATTCGGGTTTGGTTCGGTTCGGTCAGAACTGATTATTTTTAAAAATAATAAAGAAATTTCTAGATTTTTAGATAAACTAGTATAACTTATTCGGTTCGGTCTAGTTCGGTCCAAGTTCGGTTCAGTCTAATTCGGTTTTGTGTACTAAAACTTGCTTCAATAACTTAAATTAACCTAATTTCAAAATGTTCGGTTATTTCGGTCCAAAACCGAACCGAATAAACCCAAACCGAGTATGTTCGGTTCGGTTTTCGGTCGACAAAATTCCGAAATTCGATTTCGGTTCGGTTTTGGACTGATAAACAACCCTAGTTTGATCATCTTAATTATTCCGTATTTATTAACATTGAGAGGCAAATGAGAAGATAATTAACAATTGAGTAAAAAAACTTTTCTCGTATTTAAGTAGTTTTGCCCCTTAATCATACCTGAACGACACATCTCTCCATATTTCTATCTAGAAAGGTGCGTGGAAATGTGGAATCCCCTCAGAAATTACTATATGATCCCTCAAAATTGTATAATCGCACAAACATCCATTGATTCATGTAGGTCCCGATTTTGAAGGATTTAATTCAATGGAGCTTTTAGAATCATTGTATTTCACCTTCTACATCTTATCGTATGGATTCAATGTATTTAGTGGTAAAGACTTTATTAAGTGCTTGTTTGATTGGTAAGTAAATTCTCATGAATTTAAATACCGTAGGAAATATGTTAAATATATGTGTTTGATTGACATTTTATTTTTGAAAAATTCATATATTTTAATTTCTGGGATTTTCAATTCCTACAAAACACATGAATTCCAATCACCTAAGGAAAGATATGTAAGATTTTTCTCTCCCATATTTCTCATGATTTAGATTGTAATCAAATAAAATTTATCAATTCTCATTAATTCAAATCCCCATGATATAATTTCACGTGAAGTAATTTATTAAGAATTACATTTCCTGTATTCAACCAAACAAGCACTTATCTGCCTGTATGATTTTATTGACTATAAAACGTGTTTAATTATATACTCAGTAGCTCAATATGTAAATAGTTACTTTGACTCGATGGCCTTTTTCTAAATCTTGATTAACAAACTAATCTATCAACAAGCCTTATATTTTATCTAAAATTAACCTTTATTGAGGGCGAATCATGTGAGAACTGAGAATGAGCGTTCGAATGCGCATATAGCAAAAGTGCATGTACATACAATAAAAAGTCATGCATATACACACACAAAATTCATACACATAAATCTTATACATAGTCACGTACATGTAGTAAAAAATATATGCACATACAAACATAAACTTATACAAATTTATAAAATATTACTATGTACATGAATTTTCACCTACCAAAATCATACACATATATACATAAATAATAAATCTATAAATATTCAACATTCGTACATTCACACATAAACATCCATTCTCACTTGAACATTTTTCATATTTATTTCCTTTCTAAAATGTCATTTGATATGTACGTATACCAATATAAGGCTAAGTCTTCATACCGAAGTTTAATGAATTATATGAGCATACTCTCTAGATTTGCATCGTTGGGTGTATATATATTATAAATTTATTAATCGTCGTCCTTAATGTTGATGAATATCACGAGGGTGACACAATAACAACTCTTTTTATTTCCTCTTATCGTCCATCTTTCCTTGGAGTGTCATGTATAGAATCTCTTCTTTTTATTGATCATGAACCGTAAAAAGCATCTTCCCATGCTTATGTTTCTTTTTTGGGGGTTTTGATCGTTTAGTTTAACCGGTTGAAATCGCTCTACGTCCAGACCGGAGTACTGTTGACACACAAAGACGTCTCCAACAGAAATTGAAATCGAAAACTCTGAATACGTTTAAAAAAATCTAACGTCAAATCAATAGACCAACTGAATGTTAGTCTTCTATTTGTGCCTCTATTCGGCCAAGCTAGCTTTGTGTTTTTCTTTATTATTTCTCATACCCAACATCTTTTCTCTTTCCAATCTTGTTGAAATACAATACTCCGGTAAAATAAAGTATTTAATTAAAGTTGGCTAAGTGAAATGAAAAGAGATATATAGAAATGAGTGTCATTAAAGATCTCCACTTTTGGAGGTATAAAATCTATCATTCAGAATTAATTTCAAAGCTTTGCAGTTGATGTGGGGTAACCAAAATAGAATATGAACATGGATCCAATCAAACAAGGGTGGAGGTCATGGCAGCATTAACAACAACCCTAGAAAAAAGGACTTTCTTTTTCATACTATATGTTTATGTTTAATTTATCTAACTTATTATTCATATATTTTCTTCTCCCTAGGTAGCTATCACGAGGGAGCACTCATGTTGTAATTGTTCTAGTCCAACCCATCATCTTGGCATTGAATTGGTGCTTACTTTGTCCCTTGTGACCCAGATTCCACTTTTCAAGGATACCCCACCACGCATTTTTCACAAATAACTAATTATACTTTAATTAGGAGTATATCTTTTTAACGACTAGAATTGTGAAATTATAGTTTAAAAACTAGATTTATACATATCTTTTTAACAAATCATTAAGATTATAATTAACTAATTTGATTTCCATTTCTAACGAAAAAACAATTAACGAGTGATTAGTTGAATCCTTATATAAAATTTTATCCAATCAACCTAATTAACTCAATTATATATATTTTCAAAAGTACTATCATCCTTCCTTTCGATCAAATCTGAACTTTGACACGAGATTTGAATTTGAAATTAACGTACAACCGTTTCAAATAAATGGAGATCTGAAATCATATATATACCTATTGATCGAATTATCAACCTATATATGAAATGTAAACATAAAAGGCTTAGTGGTCAATAATGGACGATGGGTATTGTGTCATAATCAATTTTTATTAATAATGTGATCGAGAGGAGTAATTTTTGAAAATGTTGTCTTTTAGACAACCCGCGGTGAGACGAAAGACAAGAATCTAGAATGCCCCCCCAATTTTATAAAAAGAAAAAGAAAAAGGAGAGCACATGTAACCAAGGAAATCATAAATCTTATGCATGTAGTTGGAATTTTAACTTTATATATGTGGGAATATGAATGGCCCACTACACCACTCTTTTACTTTATGGTATTGCATATTTGCATGGCATGACATGGATGGATCCTTGTGTGTGATGGAGTAAGCCTAAAGTTATAATTAATGCATAGTCTAAATAAATTAGTACAAAGGAAACAAATCCTTTTTTTTTGCTTATCCATCTTTCTTTTTGGGATTCTCTTTATCAATTTTATAAAAGTTAGATTTATAAGGGGAGGGTAAATTTCCCATACTTTAAAACGAAAGTTTTTTAAAGTATGGGAAATTTGAGAGACGGGTTAGAAAATTCAAAGTAATATATAGTTTCTTGTGTTTTGGACAAGTGGGTACGTAGTTAACCGCATGTGATTCAACCTCATGTATAAATGGGCCTTTATTGGGTATTGTGGTAGATAACCCAACTCCTCTTAATTTGATTTGGTGCAAAAATATATTAGGGTACGTACTATATATACTACATTACTACTATATATTATGCGTGAGTACGTTCATCATTGTGTTTTATTTTGTTTTGTTTTGCTCCACCTTTGAGTATCACTACCACAATAAAATAAATTAAAAGAAGTCACAACCATGCATGCCAACGATAATTTTGCTACATAAAAACGAAATTTCTTTTGAAAAGAAATGTCAATTAAGTATAGCTATATTTTTATATGCTTAATTAGGTGGGTGCATGGGGATCATAACTCACTAAAGAGTAAAGCCTCAACCATATATAATATAAAATTAAGCATGAACGTACGGTATTCTGGCTTTTCTGAAGTGTGACCGAGAAAATGTGGACAGCTACGACTGTTTCAACACTTATCCACAACTCCATGGATGAATATATATGTATACTGGAGAGGGGGGCTAATTTTGTAAACTTATTGCTATTTGTCTTTCTATTTTAATTCATAATATATATACATAAAATACAGACAAAAGATCTCAATATATATAAACTCTTAATCTTAACATAATGCATGGTTTCTCCCTGACAAATAAGTGCTTGGCCACGAAAATCCAACCGAATATCTTTATAAAAACATTAAGAACCGCTTAATCAATTTTGAAGATGAATGTGTTCCACTCTCTCATTTTGTTTTTTTTGTTTTAACAAATTGAATTATAACATTTTAATTTCGCGGTACAATAAAACAAATTGAATTATAACATTTTTATTTTGTGGTACAATATTACTCCTGTGTTATATTTAATATTCAGTTTTTCTACATTCACTTTATAAGTATGGTCTAAAATATTTTTATCCTTACAGTCTCAGTTACAGATGTACAAAGTACGAAAAATACAGTATTTAATATATAATCTAGACTAAGTGTCGGTCTTTGCTGAGGTTATACGCAGTAAGGCATATATGCACGCGAGACGCTAGTTTATGTTTTTTTTTTTTGTTAAAAAAGTTATATCCGCAACTTATAATATAAATTTTGTGAACGTGATAATGTAATTAATGTATTATGGGACTTATGAATTTTACTTGGTATTAAAAAGCGGAAATATTCTGTACACTCCATTTTTTTTTCTGGGTACACTACAGTTTGAAATGCAGAAATCTTGCTTAAGCAAGATTTCTGCGTTTCAAGGCAAAATATATCCAGAAAAAACGTTTCTGTATAAATTTGAAACGCAGATATTTTGCTTAAGCAAAATACCTGCGTTTCAATTTTTTATATCGTACTATAGTTATATACTATTGTTATATCGTACTGTTTTATACTATAGCTATATGCTATTGTTATATCGTATAGTTATATACTATTGTTATATTGTATAGTTATATACTATAATTATATATTATGGTTCTAACGTATAGTTATATACTCGTATTAAAATCTTATACAAAATTATAGTAGAAAAATGCCGAAAATACCAAAAAAAATCACTACAATACCCTATATGCTGAGCACTAAATTGTAAAAAAAAGTGTAGGAAGACTTTGTTTTTTGGGCTTTTGGAGGGGCAAACGATGTCCGTTTTGGACGAATTTTATATGTACGGACTCGTATTGAAATTCTCTACATGATTATGGAAAAAAATGCAATTTTGGGGAAAATTTTTTTTTAGTGAAACGCAAGATTTTTGCGTTTCAAAACTGTAATATTTTTAAAATTTAGATATTTGAAACGCAGGAATCCTGCTTAAGCAAGATTCCTGCGTTTCAGTTTTAAAAAAAATAAAAAATTGAAACGCAGGTATTTTGCTTAAGCAAAATACCTGCGTTTCAAATTTATACAGAAATGCTTTTTCTAGGTACATTTTGCCTTGAAACGCAGAAATCTTGCTTAAATTGTAGTGTACAGAACCTTTACCTTAAAAAGTCATATTCGGTCCAAATTCTGGAATTCATTGGATGGGTCTGGACTAGGTGTAAAAGTTGATATGCTAAACTTGTCATCTGAAGTTCTGAATTATCTATAAGAGATTGTGATGTTAAAATTTATTACGTATTTAGAGATTGGAATACTAACGCCTTTAAGAAGAAAAAATGGGTGATTATTAAGAGATTGAAATGATATACTTGTTAAAAAAGTTGCATTTGAAAGGATGTGTTGAGGTCCCTGCCACATTGAAAATCAAGTTGAAAGAGTATATTATATACAAGGGATGATACACATAATTAGCTTAAATTATAATAGAAGATTGGTGCGTACGTTTTACCACACAATTTGGTTAATTGAATAGTTTTCTTTCTTTAGAAGTTCGGTTTTTATTTGCTTGCGCTTTCTTAATTACTCCCTCTGTCCCGCAAAGATTGTCCTGATTTGACCGAATTTAAATACCGATGCGGATTTTGTATCGTTAATATCTCTAATTACATAATCCTAAAAATTATATTTTTTTGATATTATTAAAGTACTCGTTGAGACGAATCAAACAAGACCCCACAAGATTATGTTTTTTCTTATATATTGAAAGAAATCTTGAAGATTCTATTCAACGATAAATAATGTCCAAAAATCAAATAGGAAAAACATTTAGGGACGGATGGAGTATTATATATAGTTTTCAAAAGTTGCATATAAGTAGCAAAAGACATATATGGACAGCTTGATGAAGGTGACACAATCCATCAACTCCCATTTTCATGTGTACGTATGACAAGTTAATTTGGACCAAAATTAACTATATATATATATATATATGCTTGAAAATACAATAATATTGTATACATGATGCGTTGTGGAAGAGCATAATACCTTTTGTGAGAGCAGTATATATACCTTGTGCTGTCAGACGAGTATCAAGTGTCGACATTTCCGTTACATTCATAATTAAAAGACACGTAGACCGCTTGAATATAAAAAAGTACTCAAATTTGATTATTATTTTTATATCATAGCTAGGTATATTCACTGTATATACCTAGCTAGACTGATTAGTGATTAAGAATGGGATTAGAATGAATTTATCTCAATTCTTGTATTTTCTTTTTGAAAGCATATCAATGTCAACATTTTGCATCTTGGCCAACCATTATCATGTAGGAAAGAAATTTTAATAAATTAATTGGATGAGGTGACATCTATTGGTATTACAAATACGCTATATATTTAATTCGGTTTTTCTAACCTAAGATTACGCCTATTTTTAAAGAAAATTGTTATTCTAAATAGAAAAGCTTAATCCCTTTTATTTATAATAAAATATCTAAATTAATGTATCTAGAAAATCTTTCCATTATGAATATGTTTAACCTATGTTGAATTTTCATTGTTTCTAACCGATCGACTAGCGTCACATACTGAAAGTGTGTGAATATTAAAGTCTGATATATATGGTTGATGTACTACTCCATCTATTATTAATTGGTTTTAAAATGTAAAATGCATTGAAATTTATATGTAATTGTATATATGTGTACAACCTCCGCTCAGTGATAAAGAAGGCCCAAATACTTTCACAGCTGGTTAGCGAGCATTTAGTATACTTTAATTTTAATGTTGAATTTTAATTTCATTTATTTGATATACGTACCGCATAATGATCTCAAGTAGTTTGATCATTATGGTATTAGGAGTATATGTTGGTATCAGAGCCTTCTCATGAAACTGTTGATGCAGAAACTGGCTTCTCCAAGGAATGATCAAATAGAAACACAATCCGGATAAAGTTTGAATCACATGAAAGCATTCTGAAATCAATATTTTGCCCATTTATCAAGCCTTAGGGAATCCACAAAAAATGAAGTGAGATAAGACAAACCAACCAATTCAAATCAATGCTTTTGATGAGAATTGAACTTTAGAGAATGTGTTTTTGGACCTTAAGCTTCGTATGCTTTGATCTTAAGTGAGATCAATTTCGACCATCACAACACTAATGCCCTAGAACCCTTTATATAGGATTTAGGGAATTTCCAGATCAGTTTACAAGAAATTACCGGGCAGTTACGGCGGTTATCAAGCGGTTACAACCGCTCCAAAGGCAGTTACCTTTTCTGGGAACTGAACTCAGCGGTTACAAGGTAGTTACACAAGTTATGACGGTTATAATAGGAGTTACCACTGCAGACGTGATTGCAGTTACAAGCACGTTCCAAGACACGTTGTATATTACCCACGTGCTTAATGCGCTCAAATCAACCAGCCAGCTGTACAGTTTCCTCATAGGGAACAAATCCCTAAGAGGGAACAAACCAGCAAAGTTCCCTTCGAGGGAACTTGTTGTACCAGTAACAATACCTTATTGTTGCCCTCCGAAACTCGAATTCGCTTACACAAGTGTGTACTCCACACTCTCAAACCTGTGTTATAACGAAGTGAGCTCCCATAGTGTTGTGTGAATCCCGATCACACTAAATGACATTGTTCTCTCCAAGGAACAATATCATGATGACACTAAAATCACCAACAGTATATGCTCCAAAATATTAGGTTTTCTACTGTTAAGTAAAATGGATAATTTTTCCCTCCTTTTGGGAAAGAATTTGGGTATAAAAATGTATACAAATCAATTTGGTGTTTATATCCGTTGTGTGTTTTTCGGTTCATCGATCACATGTGCAAGGTATTCATGCCAAATTGAAGTAAGACAGGAAATCTTGATTATAAGTGGGCGGACAACCATCTCGATCGAGTTGATGATGTACCTTTAATTTGTAGTCAAATTTTGGAGTTGTCCTGTATGATATACCTTATAAGTTCACTTCTCACAAGTACAATGTCATATTTTATCGTAACACTATACTTAAGTCATGTTCATCGATTTTTGTTTCTATTCATGGATTCAAATTTGCTGAATTTGAAAAAATCCTTGACAAGTCATTGGATAAAGGATATGTTTATGATTAGTATTTTTATAAATATTTCATATGAAATCTATTAGGATTTTAGTGCAATTTATATATAAGATGACTGAATATTACTGATTCTTTGTTAGATGTTATTGGTCAATTGGTTGGAATGGGTGAAAAAGTTATTACCTTTACTAATCGCAATGGGAAATAAGGTAAAAGGATCAATACGTAGCTAATTGATACAAGGTATTCTAAACTTCTTATTTCACCTTTTTTATTATGTTTTAAATTCTACATTTTATTCTAATTTCATACGTAATATATATAATATAAATTGTTCTCTTGCAGGTTTTATTTTTTATTTCGTTTATTATAAATTATAAATATTAAAATGTACTATATTTAAATGATGTTTTCTTATGTTTTATATGTTGTAACTTTTCTAGGAATAATGTCATCAAATGTACACCATGGGATGATTATGCTGAATTATGTCGTCCATTTATTGGCGCTTCACCTCAAAATGTGGTTGTTGTTATCATTCAGTTTGCAAAGCTAGGGAAATGAAAATACACCTAATGTGTTAAATGGTTATTACGGCATTAAGCTTTATTTTGATGATGAAAGTGTTTGTGACATTTCTGAATTCAAGCAAAGGTATATTATTCGTATTATATTAAACAAATTTTAATACAAACTGTTTATAATAATAGTAATTACTTTGTACTAATCTTTTTTACTATGTAGTATATAAAAAAACGAAGGTTCAAAATGTGGTCAGAGTTGTGTATAATTAACAAGTGAGCCGTCGTACTCGACGTTTTCTAAAATGTGAATGGTAGAAAAACATTGGATGAACTTTACAAAACTATGCTCTTGCTGAAATTGACAAGTTATTACAACGAAATGGGAGTAGTTTGAGTCACTATAAAACCATGTCTCTTGTAGATTCAAGTCTCATATATGAAGGTGTCAACAAGTTTATACAAGATGAACTTCGATATGACACAACATGTCTAGCGGATTAGCATACACAATTAGTTTCTAGATTTACAATGGAGCAGAAAGGGGTTTATCATGAATGTTGTTTTATCAGCTAACGGAGGTGTCTTCTTCTTATATGGTTATGGTGGAACATGCAAAACTTTTATATGGAGGGCACTTTCAGCGGCTATAAGGTCTAAAGGTGAAATAGTCCTTAATGTTGCTTCAAGTGGAAATGCGGCTCTCCTAATACCTGACGGCAGAATTGTTCATTCGAGGTTTAAAATACCTTTGTAAGTTAATGAGGATTCAACGTGTCATATATGTTCAGGTACAGAACTTTCTGAGTTGATATTTGCCGCCAAACTTATTATCTGGGATGAAGCTCCAATGACGAATAGGTTCTGTTTTGAAGCATTAGACATGACGTTAAGAGATATTTTCCGGGCTACAAATCCCCTTAGTTTAGAACAGCCTTTTGAAGGGGAAGTCGTAGTATTTGGTGGAGACTTTAGATAAATCCTACCCGTTATCACAAAAGAGAGCAATCAATATTTTTTTTTTGCCACCATTAACTCCTCTTATTTGTGGGAACATTGCAAAGTTCTTACTTAGACAAGAAACATGAAGATTCAACAAGATACATCTAATTCTGATATCCAAGAAGCAAAGGAATTTTCTGTAATACCCCTCATTTTTTAGTAAGGGTATTTGGGTAATTTTCTCAACCCTCGTTTTGTAATCGTGACGCGTTAGGCGAAATTCGGAATTTCTGTAACGCGTATAATCTCTGTAATAATTCCCTGAGCATTATAATATACATTCGATGTATTTTCGAGGCTTAAAATATTTATTTGGGTACAAATATTAGTTATTGCAAGGTTTTAGCACGTGTTTAATCGTTTCCCGGGCAAAAGGACGCGAACAAGCCTTTTCCGCGACCGCGGAAGATTTCTGCGACCGCGGAAAATGATGCGTCGTCAGCCTCGCGAACATGCATTTTTCCGTGACCGCGGAATATTGCCGCGACCGCGGAAAACGCTTCGTCCTCGTCTTCAATGGCTTCGTCGGTTGAGATGGTCGTCGATTCGTCGGGGGGGATTTGGAGCGGTTCGTCTGGCCGGGAGTTGGGGTGCTTGGTGGCTATAAAAGGAGGGCTCGGATGGAGGGTTGGAGCATCCGAAATCCAATCTCTCTCTCTCGCTCGTGTCGACGAAGTTCTCGTATCGTCGGAGCTCTCGCCGGTGGTTTTAGTGGTCGAGTGGTGGTGTAGTAGAGGCGTCGTGGTGCCAGGAGACGAAGCCCTCTCGTTCGGAGCCTCGTCGTGTCATCGCCGGTGATGATTTGTCCGATTAGGGTTGCCGGGTTCATGGCCGCGACCGCGGACATGAACATCCGCGACCGCGGACATGAACATCCGCGACCGCGGATGATGTCCAGACATCCGCGACCGCGGAATCCAAGCCGCGACCGCGGTTTGCCTTAGCAAACGCGATCGTGGCCTTAGACGATCCGGTCACGGATGGGACCCTCGTTCTTTCGTTTCCTTAGATCTGTATTATTATTTATTGAATCTAACCTAGGGTTTCGTTGTGGGTTCGTTGGCGTCGTAGGAATCTGTAATCCGATTCTGTTTCCAGTTCCCGGACCCAGAAACCCGTCGTCATTCGTTCATCTCGATCAAGGCAAGTGACGGTTCGCTCTTGCTTATCATTCCATGTTTTCGTTAATTATCAATTATTTCGGATTGTTAATTAAATTGGGATGAATTGTTGTTTTCGTTTGGGAACAGATTTTATAAATGATATGATATAAAATTTGATATTATGATAGGTTGTATATATTGCTAGAAACAACGCTATTCTATCTGTTATTACCATGATGGTATTGGTGTGGATTTTATGTGTGAACTTATACATATATAGTTAGAACGAGTATTCGTAGGGACGCTATGTACCTTGCGAGGTCTAGCCGTTTCTTTATAACCGTGGTGGATAGGATGTCCAAGCCCTAACACCCTTTCCTGGTCATGACTATCCCCTATCCGAGTATAGGGGAGGTGCACACAGCTGGTGCCAATAATCGGGATTTATTCCCAAGATATCTCTCGTATCGAGATGATATATTATATGATAAAAGCTTTAACGTAAATATGTGTTTTGGAATTTAAGAAGATAAGTGCGATTATGCACATAATTAATATACCCTCGGGCGAGGAGTACAATGTGGAAACCGCCCGGACTTCGGTTAGAGTAAGTCTTCTTTCCAATCTGGATTCGCATTGCGCGGTGAGGTTGGTCGTTGACCCAAATGATCAAGTCATTTTTAAACACTTGTATAAAAACTATAACATTCTCAAACATTTGTCATACTTTCCCATAAGACTCAATCTTTTGGAGTCTTCTCTTCATACATTTTCCATAAGATTCAATTTCTTTGGAGTCTTCTTTTCAATGCATGTCTATTCTAATCATTCCGTGAAAGTTCCGGGTTATATATCGTTCCTTCGGTTATTATTCGAGGGACAATGATAGTAAACGGTTACGATCACTAGAACCATTCTGTTTTCACCCTTGCATAGTCTTTCATTAGACTAACCAATCGGGTTTTATTCCTTGCATGGTTGACTGGTGTCATCCGTCCTATACGGCACATCAGTGGTTGGTTCCCGAAGACTTGAAGTAACCAATTGAAGAAGAGGCTTGCAGTTGAAGATTTAAGTGTTAGTGTTTTAAGGTTGTCAACTATTACTTTAATATATTGTTATAACCTAGTCATGTAATAGGTTTATTTTAAAAAGTCTTCCGGTATGTAATTTATAAGTCTTCCGCTGAGATTTAACTTTGTTGTAAAAACGCTACTCTCGTTTGATGGGAGATCTTTTAATAAAAGGGTTGAGTTTCATATTTAAATGTCTTCTGATGTTTAATCTTTCGTTAATTAATATGTTCCTTTAAGTTTAATTGTTCCGATTAAAGCCTAGGGTGACATCGGACAATAACGTCTGAGGTCACTGGCGTGTGGAATTTCCAACAATAAGTTGGGGGTGTTACATTTTCTGAATGGGTATTAAGCATCAGAGATGGGACTGTAGGTGTTGACAATGATGGAGAAGTGCAAATAGAAATTCCCGATGAACTATTGGTGAATGATTATGACTTAGATCTGATTCCAGCAGTTGTTAAATCTATTTATCCCTCTCTTTTGAATGATCAGTTGTCTCCGACATACTTTGAAGAACGATCAATTTTTGCACCAACACACGGAGAAGCAGATAGAGTTAATGACTATATATTATCTTCATTACCTGGTGATGAAAAAGTCTGTCTCAGTTCAGATAGTTTGTGCAAGGCAGGTTTTGTTAAAATAGTTATGCAAGTATCTACATGTTTGACTACTTGAACAATATTAGATGTTCTGGTTTGCCAAATCATGTACTGAAACTTAAGGTTAGGGGTCCATATTATGCTGCTTCGAAATATTGATCAGTCTTCAGGTTTATGCAACGGGATGAGATTGATAACCACGCAGCTTGACAGTCATGTCATACAAGGGATAATTATTTCAGGCGACAATATTAGACATACGGTTTTGATTCCTCGCATAATCATATCCCCATCAGACACTTCATACCCTTTCAAGTTTCAACAAAGACAATTTTCCTTGAGTGTCTGTTTTGCTATGACGATAAACAAGAGTCAGGGTCAATCTCTTGCAAATGTCGGTTTGTATCTTTCACACCCTGTTTTCAGTCATGGTCAATTTTATGTTGCATCATCAAGAGTGACTAGCAAGAAAGGTTCGAAAATATTGATTTGCGACAAAAACAAGAAAATATATAATACTACAACCAATGTAGTATCAATGAAGTTTTTGATAATTTGTAGCAATTTTGAACATCTTACCAGCTTTTATGTTTAGTGTTTCATTTTCATGTATTAGATGAACATTTTGATTATGCTTTATCGTTTTAGTAGTATTGATGTTAGGGATGCGGCTATCCCCGTTTCAAAAACTACTTAGCCAATTTTTACTTTTAATAAAGTTATGGAGAGTTTTCCCTCTCTTTATATAATATAATTTTTTAAATATCTTGAATATTTTTATTCAATTAGTCATTTTTTTATATAAGAATTTATCTACTTCTATTACAGTCATTAACTACATATTTTTATATCAATAAAATATATAATTATAACATACAACTTTTACAAATGTAAGAAAAAATAAATAGATTCTGTGTAAGACACGATTATTATACTAGTTTATATGTAATTGTATATATGTGTACAACCTCCGCTCAATGATAAAGGAGGCCCATATACTTTCACAGCTGGTTAGCGACCATTTAGTATACTTTATGGTTGCCGCTACTTGCACAATGCTGAAATCAACAGTTTCTCTCAACGTT
Source organism: Rheum nobile (assembly GCA_027886185.1). Taxonomy (NCBI): domain Eukaryota; kingdom Viridiplantae; phylum Streptophyta; class Magnoliopsida; order Caryophyllales; family Polygonaceae; genus Rheum; species Rheum nobile. The sequence continues at coordinate 2,983,078 of WOAB01000616.1, read as the reverse complement.
CTTTGGAACGGTGAGCGAAGCCGTTGCCTTTTTATTTATTTTTAAATTTTTAAATAGGAACAGTGTCAGACACTGTTCCTTTTAAAAAAAAAAACTGACATTTTTTATTTAAACAAACATAAAAAATAAGAACAACATCATTAAAAAAAAGAAAAAGAAAATAGCAACGGGGCTTGGCACCGTTGCTTGACACTTTTCCTTTCTTATAAAAATTAAAAGCAACGTTATGAATTTTTTTTAATGGAAAAACGTTATGAATTTATTTTAACAATATGAGTTTAATTTTCATATTGTTGAATTTAGAAAAAGAAAGAGCACCGTTGCATTAATACTTCTTTTTTTCATATTGCTGAATTTAGAAAAAGAAAATCTTCCACTTTTCCTTTCTTATAAAATAAATGTAGTTCTTTTAATTCTTTTTTTTTTCAATTATATGACAAAAATAATACCTTTTTTATTTTATAAGCTGAAATTTTATAAGAAGGAAAATAATTAATTTATTATTTTAATTGAAAAAAAATTAATAAGAAAAAAAGGATGTAACGTTAAAAAATAGTTAAAAATTTTAAACATAGGTTAGACATTTATTTAGAGAACAAAAATAGTTAGAAATATTTTGGACTTAGACTCGCCATAAATTGATATTATTTTGTTAACTTAGAATTTATATCCTATGGTTATATTCTATAGTTATACCAATTTGATTATATCTTATGGTTATATTCTATAGTTATATATTATGGTTATATCCTATAGTTATATCATATAGTTACATTCTATAGTTATATACTATGATTATAATCATAGTTATATCCAATTTTATTACATCCTATGGTTATATTATATAGTTATATACTATGATTATATCCTATAGTTATATCATATAGTAATATTCTATAGTTATATACTATGATTATAACCTATAGTTATATCCAATTTGGTTATATCATATGGTTATATTCTATAGTTATATACTATGATTATATCCTATAGTTATATCATATGGTTATATTCTATAGTTATATACTATGATTATAACCTATAGTTATATCCTATGGTTATTTTTTAGTTATATACTATGATTATATCCTATAGTTATATTCTATAGTTATATATTATGATTATAACCTATAGTTATATCCATTTTGGTGATATCATATGGTCATATTATATAGTTATATACTATGATTATATCCTATAGTTGTATCATATTGTGATACCCCGTATTTTTGTAGGGTTATTTTTGGAATTTTTGGAATTTTCCCGAACATCCGTTTAGTACGTCGGATTTAATTCAGAGAGTTGGAGGCATTCTGTAATGTGCTCTGTATCTGTAATATTTTTATCAGTGAAATAAAATACAGACGACGTACTTTGGATTTTAATACTCGTTCGTGTACGATTATTTTTATCCCGATTTAAGATGACGTCGTCCAAAAGCTGAGGAGGGCGAAGCCACGGTGGCGGCGCCCGCCGCATTTATTACGGCGTCCGCCGCGAAGGGCTCGAGGCAATAGTAGACTCGTCTTCTAGCTGGGCACGACGACCAGAAAATGGCGCCCGCCGTAAGTGCCCGCCGCAGGGTATTTGCAAGGCGGCGACCAAGGGAATTACGGCGCCCGCCGTTTCCTAGTGGGGGCGTAGCCCTGTGGTCGCCGGAGTCGTCTGTCAATCGCCGTTTTAGCCCCGCCACGACACCCTCCTAGCCATCATTGTGCTCCCTCGATCTGTGGCTATAAAAGGAGAGGCTTGGGGGTCGGATTCGAGCTAAAATCAGAAGCTTCAATCCCTCAAAATTGTCTCGCCGGATTTGTTACCTCGTCGGATTCTGGAGCTTTCGCCGGAGGTCGCTTGGTGTGTTTTCCAGTAGCCTAGAGGTCCCTTTGGAAGCTTAGTGGAGGTCTGAACCCAAAGCCAGGCCAAAGGAGTGACCCTCGTGTGTGTGTTGGTGAGTTTTCTCGCCGTTCTGTTGGCCGCCGTTCTTCACGGCGACCGCCGTGTTCGTGGCGGCGCCCGCCGTGATGAACACGACGACCGCCGCCAGTGGCCAGAAGCCCCTTTGTTGGCTTGGTCTTGGTGGTCGTCGTTGTGGCGTCGTTTCTTTCGGGTTCTTTCGTCTTTCCTTAGATTCGTACTAGTTTATGTCGAATCTAACTTGGGGTTTCCTTATGGATCGACTTGAATGTCGTTGTGCTGTCGGAGCTATACCTGTGTCGAGCCCGGAATCCCGTTGTCTCTGCTTTGTTCCAGATCTGCGGACTAAGGCAAGTGGCGGTTCACTCTTGCTCATCGTTCCATATTTACATTAATTATCAGTAGTTTATCTGAGTAATTAATTTGGAATGATTCATGTGTTTGTCTGGAAATGGTTTTGTAAACTGTTTTGGAAAACTTAGTAATAATATAATAATAGGTTGTATATCTGTTAGAACAACGCTATTATTAATGATCGCCTTTCGGGCATTTATGTGGATTTATCCAGAACTGTTGTTCGGTTTGGGAATTAATTTCATAAATAGCATGATTAAGATGATATTATAATAGGTTGTATATCTGTTAGTACGACGCTATTATGTGTGATAATTACCGTGAGGGTATTATTGTGAATTTAATCTTAATGCTAGAATAGCATATGGGTTAATAGGAAAACTAATCCAAGTAAGGATTAGCCGTTTCTATTATCTCTATGTTTAAGTTGATTGCCTGGATGGCTTTAATGTGAATAATTGTTGTGTTAGACTGTTTAGTTAACACGAGTGTTCGTAGGAACGCTAATCCAAGTAAGGATTAGTCGTTTCTTTATAACTTAATGTTTGTAGGAACGCTAATCCAAGTAAGGATTTTTCGTTTCTTTAATTCATAATACTCCTCGAGTTAATTTCCGGATAATAATTTAAGGGTCATGATCTCTGCTTCTTATCCACCGTTAAGGATCTGAAGTGTTTTAAGCGCCTTGCAAGCGCCATTGGATGAGCATAATTGCAGTCCTGTGTATTAAGCACTTAGCTAGTGCAATTGGGGTGGACGTACTGTCACCCTGTAAATTAAAGTGTAAGCACTGTGGCAGTGTAATTTGGGTGAACGTAAGATCACCCTGTGTAATAATAACTTCCGTTGTTACTCGGAATAATATTAAGCCTCGTGTGTGAGTGTGCGTGTGTGTGTTTGTATGTTGTGTTAATTTGGGTCGACATGATTGTCACCTTGAGATTTAAGCTTTGTTCCGCTCTTAATAACATTAACGTGTTTCAGTAAAGTGTGTTTGGTAATTAAATAAGATATGTGCCCGAGTGCACATGATTAATAAACCTTCGACGAGTATTGCAGCTAAGTTATAGTGCATCTAGGAAAACTCGTCTCGACTTTGATCATAGTACGTTCTCTTTTCAATCTGGATTCGCTGTATGCGATGAGGTTGGTTGTGAACTGAAGCATCTCAGTCAACTTTTAAATCATTGTGTGTGTAACTTTAATGTTCCCTAGTAGTTGTCATAATTTCCTATAAGGCTCATTTCAGTTGGAGTCTTCTCTTCAGTGCATATCTTAATTGTTAAATCATTCCGTGAAAGTGTCGGGTTATATATCGTTCCTTCGGTTTTTATTCAAGGGACAATGATAGTAAACGGTCACGATCACTCGAACCACTCTGCTTTGTACCCTTGCTAGTCTATTCAGTAGACTAACCCACGAACTCTGTTCTCTGCATGTGGGCTGGTGTCATCCGTTCAATTCGACACATCAGGAGTTGATTCCCGGAGTTTAAGTAACCTATTGAAGGATAAGAAGCTTGCAGACGAAGATTTAAAAGTCAGTGTTCTAAGTTGTTAAGTGTTTTAAGATTGTTAAAGTGTTACTTCAATGTATCTTCATAATTTAGCCATGTTATAAGTTGGCTCTTTAAAGTCTTCCGCTGTGTAATTTAAAGTCTTCCGTTGATTAATCTTTCCATTATTATGTAATTATGTTATGTATTTAAGCTTAATCGTTCTGGAAAAGCCTGGGGTGACTTTGGACGGTAAAGTCTGAGGTCACTGGCATGTAATATCTCCGGTATAAATTGGGGGTGTTACACATATGGTTATATTCTATAGTTATATACTATGATTATAACCTATAGTTATATCCAATTTGGTTATATCCTATAGTTATATCCTATGGTTATATTCTATAGTTATATATACTATGATTATATCCTATAGTTATATCATATGATTATATTCTATAGTTATATACTATGATTATATCCTATAGTTATATCCAATTTAAGTTATACCCTATGGTTATATTCTATAGTTATATGCTATGATTATATCCTATAGTTATATCCAATTTAAGTTATATCCTATGGTTATATTCTATAGTTATATACTATGATTACATCCTATAGTTATATCATATGATTATATCCTATAGTTATATTCAATTTTGTTATATTCTATAGTTATATACTATGATCATATCCTATAGTTATATCATATAGTTACATTCTATAGTTATATATACTATGATTATAACCCATAGTTATAATCCAATTTGGTTATATTCTATAGTTATATACTATGATTATATCCTATGTTTATATTCTATAGTTATACACTATGATTATATCCTATAGTTATATTCAATTTGGTTATATCATATGGTTATATTCTATAGTTATATACTATTATTATATCCTATAGTTATATCATATGGTTATATCATATAGTTACATTCTATAGTTATATACTATGATTATAACCTATAGTTATAATCCAATTTGGTTATATCCTATGGTTATATTCTATAGTTATATACTATGATTATATCCTATGGTTATATCATATGTTTATATTCTATAGTTATACACTATGATTATATCCTATAGTTATATTCAATTTGGTTATATCATATGGTTATATTTTATAGTTATATACTATGATTATATCCTATAGTTATATCATATGGTTATATCATATAGTTATATTCTATAGTTATATACTATGATTATAACCTATAGTTATAATCCAATCTGGTTATATCCTATGATTATATTCTATAGTTATATACTATGATTATATCCTATGGTTATATCATATAGTTATATCCAATTTGGTTATATTCTATAGTTATATACTATGATTATATCCTATAGTTATAATCTATAGTTATATAATATGATTATATCCTATAGTTATATCATATGGTTATATCCTATAGTTATATACTATGATTATATCCTATAGTTATATCCAATTTGGTTATATCCTATGGTTATATTCTATAATTATATCATAAAGTTATATCCTATGGTTATATTTTATAGTTATATACAATGATTATATCCTTTGGGTGTTTACGCGAATTAACTATCATATGGTTGTTTACGCGAATATAACCATATAATATAACTATAGGGGTGATCGGGTGTAGAGGTATGAGGTGAGCAGGGCTTTGGGGGAATAACTATAGAATATAGAATCATAGTATATAACTATAGAATATAACCAACTTATTTATAGAATCATAGTATATAAATATAAAATATACTTGGGTCTGACCAAGGGTACGGGCCGTACGGGGAATCCTCCAACGTACGGGACAAATTTTGGGCAAGGGTATGAGGGGCCGTACGGGGGAGGGAATGAGGGGAACAATTGAATATTTTTTGTATAACCCTAAATCCAAATTTTATGTACTTTATTTTGATTAATATTTTCCTTTTTCTTTCTATGATTTGTATTTACTTGATATGTTAGTATATAAATCGATAATTTAACTCTAACCCTCACACAAAACCGCTAATCTTTAACGATATAATTTATATTTTTAAAAAAACGTTTATTCAATTGTATGAACTTTCTTATATTTTTCAAAAATTCGCATAAACACCCATAAAATAATACTCCGAAAGAATAATACCACAAAATCAGTTTAATTTATATTTAACAATGTTTTTTTAAAAACAATTGCTTTGTTTAAGAAAAATAATACTCTCTCTGTCCCGCTATGTAAGCCACGTTTGAAGAAATGCACATTAATTAAGGAGAACTTGGAGTTGTTCAGAGTACATTTAATATTGCAGGCAAGTACATCAGAAACTGCAGGAGGCATTTCTAATTTACAGGGGACAATTACTCTAAATCCAATGGTTGGTATTTTCAACCAATAGAAACACAGGATTAACATCACACGGATTGCCAACTTGGCATTATAACTTTGCATCTCTGTTAAGAGAGCATTTAAGATCTGTTCAAGAGTAAAACCAACCATTTACTCTCTGCATCACTGCAACTCCATTACATATTCTCTCAAAAACAAAAGTAAACAAAAGTTTCACAAAAGCATCACTGCCTGCTCCCTATGTCTTCAGACTTTAATCTTAATATTCCAGCTCTGTTTCCACATGATGATACATACCAGCAACATGATTTCCTTACTGATAATGAAGAAATGGAAGAAGATGAAGTTCTCTTTGATCTCAACCAGCCAATTGGGGACATGGAATAAGATAAAGTTCTCTTTGATCTCAACCAAGAACCAGAAACAGAGGCAACAATTCATGTAGAAACAGAGCATCACACTGAGGCAGCAAGTCATCACCAGACAAAGAGGAACAAGCTCAACAATGAACAAATAATTCACATTTTGATGTGGCTTGTAGACAAATCAGTAAATGAAAAGCTACAACATGGTGCAATGAATGATGCTGCATCATAATTTAATGTATCAAGATGGTGCATAGGCAAAATATGGGGCATAGCCAAGAGACAGAGGGATGCAAACCAAAGATACAATCTCAGCACAAAATATCACAACTCAGATAGAAAGAGAATTCATGTACCAATTGAGTCTATCACAAATCTGAATATGGGGGAGAGATCATGCATCAGAGATTTAGCAAGCAACCTTAATATATCAAAGAGCATAGCTCATAGAATGATCAAGAGAGGAGAAATCAAGCCACACACAAATCCACTCCATCCAGGATTGAAGGACAACAACAAAGTGACAAGACTGGATTGGGTGCTAAGGCTACTACAAGGTGATACAGCAGAAACAAAGAGACAATATTATCCAATGTACGACTTTGTTCATTTGGATGAGAAATGGTTTTATTTGAGCAAGAAGTCACATAGGGTCTATCTAGCACAACAAGAGAAAGACAAATACATAGCAGCTAGTTCAAGCAAGTTCATACCAAAAGTAATGGTCACTGCTGTAGTAGCTAGACCAAGGTTCAATTCAGATGGGCAATGTACCTTTGATGGAAAAATTGGTATTTTTCCATTCACATACACAGAGCCATCAAAGAGATCATCAAAAAACAGACAAAAGGGGACATTGGTGACCAAGCTAGTTGAATCAATAAACCAGAAGGTGACAAGGAGTATGTTAATCTGTAACATCCCCCATCTATGGGCCGACCCATTACAGGGCTGCAGCCCATACATCACAACCCTACCTTGATAGCTCCACCTAATTAATAGGCAGCCATCTCCAAGAGGTTGTTCGTGAGTCTCGAACTCGAGACCTCACGCTTTAACAAGAAGCCTTGCGCTCTCTTGTCACCAATTGCGCGGCAGCCCTGTAATGGGTCGGCCCAGAGATGGGGGATGTTACATAATCAACCACATAGCTCCAGCAATCAAGGCAAAATGGCCACAAGATGGACATCACAAGGTCATATTTATACAACAGGACAATACAAAAGCTCATATAACTCAACATGATGCAGAATGGCAGCAGGTATATCAACAGGAAGGATTTACATTTATTTTGACTCAACAACCACCTAATAGCCCTGATTTAAACATATTAGATCTATGATTTTTTAGGAGCATTCAATCACTGATGCACAAAAAGATGCCTAAGGATGTTGATCATATGTTAGATGCAGTTCATGAAGCATTTTATGAACTAGGAGCATTCAATCACTGATGCACAAAAATGATTATGATGTTCCACATAATAATAAAAAGAGATTGAAAGCTCAAGGAATTCTGCCAAGAGAAGTTCATGCACCAATGTGGGCAGTCAGTCAAGCATGAGACATTGTTCATGGGGGCGCACAAGGAATACAAGAAGAAGCAGGTCCATCAAATGCACAACAACACAGAGAAGAAGGAACAACAACTTATATAGAAGAGGAAACTCAAGAAGAAGAGCATGATATAATTGTCTAGACTAGCAAATGTTTTGCACATCACTACATTTTGTAAGCATGCAAGTACATAGCAGTAAGATAGCATGGGTAGACTTTTGTAAACTTTTGTAAGCATGCAAGTACATATAAACTTTTGTAAGCATGCATGGACATAAAAAACTTTGTAAGCATACAGGAACATAACATCTTTTGTAATCATGCAGGAACATAGTAAATCTTATAAGCATGAAACTTTGGCAACTTTTGTAAGCATGTAGGAACATAGTAAATCTTATAAGCATGAAGTTTTTGGCAACTATTGTAAGCATGCAAGAACATAGCAAGTCGTGTAAGCATGCAAGAGCATAATAACATTTTTAAGCATACAAGTACATCAAGTTTTTTAAGCATTCAAGTACAGAACACAAATAGAAAACCCATAGACAAAAAAAACATGATATGGCAAGAATGCATGCATTTACAGAACATAAATAACCATGATTTGGCATGTATTTACAGAGCATCAAAAGTCAAACAATAAAAAACATAAAAACAACCTAAACAAACTAAGAAACATTTAACAATTTAATCTCAGATGTCCCCAAGCATCACTGACACAAGCCCATTGACAAAACACTAAGAATACCATAAGTCTCATTCAGTCATATCAACTGGTTTCTCATAGCACATTAATGCAGTGAATTACATGAAGTTGCATATCATTTTAATAAGACTTCATCCTTGATTATAAACATATAATCTCATTTGTCCCCAATCATCACTGACACAACTCCATTTTCACAACACTAACATACCCATAAGCCCCATTCAGTCAATATAAACCGATTTCCTATGACAACTTAATGTAGTCAATTTATAGGAACATGCATCTCAGTATTCAACGACTTCATCATTGATTATCAATACAGAAACTCAGATGTCCCTAAGTATCACTGACACAAGGCCATTTACACAACACTAACATAACAATAAGCCTCATTCATTCAATATTAACTAGTTTATCATGATTGTACAACTACAAGAGCATTTACAGATCAGTAACATAGCATGCTTCAAATAATCAACAATGCTTATAATCAAGACACTCATCAATGGACAAGACAGTAACATAGCATGCTTCAAACACTCATCAATGAACAAGACAGTAACCAAGTAAGCATGCTTACAAAAGGGGCCTTAATAGGTTACACAAGTTAAACACACATCAATGATCACATGACAGTGAACAGGTAATCATGCTTATAAAAGGGGCCTTAACAGGATAAACAAGACACACACACACCAATGATCACAAGACATAACAGAGAACAAGACAAACACTAATAAATTAATAACAACAATCATCAACAGTATATGATCATTGATCCAAACACAATCAACAAGTAAAAATAGGGTCATGATCAACATTAGCCTGATCATCAACAATATATCATCATTGTCAACAGTGAACAAATCATTATTAGCCTAATCATCAACAACATATCATCATTGTCAACATGCTTGTAATCAAAATAAATTAACAACATCAATCATCAACAATAGAGTATAATCATATCAACAACAGAGAACCACCAATCATCATCAACAACAACAATACAGAGCATGCATACAATAATCAACAGATCACGAGAAATAATCCAGAGCCTCCTCAAGAATCTTCAACAACAGATAACCATCAACATCCAGAGCATGCATACAAATCCTTTGAAGAACAATAGCTACAACTATCACCACCAATAATCAACAGCAATACATAGCATGCATACAGTAATCAACACATCACCATAAATAATCCAGAGCATCCTCAAGAATCATCAACAACAGATAACCATCAACATCCAGAGCATGCATACAATATTAGAACAACAATAGCTACAACATAAGTCAACAATACAAGAAATAGAGGAGAGAGGGGACTTAGCTGTTATTGTCAGCAGAGAGAGAGTCCTCAACAACTAGGTCATCACCATCAGAACCATCATCAACATCATCAGCTTTAGAGAAAGAGTCCTTAACCACCAAGCCATCACCATCACCAGCATCAGCAGTAGCGGCATCACAAACCTCAGGGGACTTTAGGATAGGTTGGTCAACAACATCATCATCATCATCGTCAGATTCAAGAGACCGCTCAAAAGTGTAACAGTGCATGGCTAAACAATCAGGACCCCACACACAATTTGGAAACTCAGGGCAAATGAAGCTCTCAGATTCAATAGCGGCGGCACCTCCCTCATAGGGACTTTCAGAAAAGAACAAGCGATTTGCCGATGTATTACTCATCCCTTCTTTTTGAGGGTTCTTCATAAGCCAGACAGAGAGAGAGAGATGAAATTAGGGTTTCTGAGAGATGAAGAGACAAAGACAGAGGAACAACGAAGGTAATGGAGCGACTAATCACACAGACGACCAACTCAAGGACAAAGAATAAAGATTATATGGTTCTTGAGTGATTAAGCACAAAGACAAAGCAAATCAAGGGACATGCATAGGGTTCTTCAACTAGATCTAGGAGTGTTAGATGAAGAACAAGGGGACGAAGATCCAGACAAGAAGATCCAGAGGACACGATCCAGAGATGATGAAGAAGAGGAGACGAGATCCAGAAACCAAGATCCACACACCAATATCAACAAACCAAGATCCAGAGACCAAGATCAAGGCAACGTTGAGAGATTTGGACAGAAATTTGAGAATATCGAGTGAGTAACAGAGGAAAAAGAGGGGACAATTAGGGTTCTTGAGCGGCGGCACAAGGGAGCGTTTTAGGGTTCTTGAGAGGAGCGTGTGAGAGAGACAGAGAGAGGGAGCGTTTGGAGAGTTCTAGAATGAGAGTGAATGGGAGGGAGCGCGTGAGAGAGAGCTGTAATGGGGGGTTAATGGGGAGAGATAAATAATTGTATTGATGAGGGTGGATAAAGGGGTGAGAAATAAAACAAAATATGTTAGGATATATTAGGTAAATGTAGATATTTTATGAGGATAAATGTGGAAAATAATTATAGATATAATGGAAAGAATTGAAATAGGGTGAATTTTTTGGAACGCCCCCCAAAAAAATATGGCTTATATTATAGGACGGAAGGAGTATTAGTAACGGTTTTGTAAAAAAATAAATTATAAGCCGTTAATAATGTTCACCCATAAAAACAATTGCTTCTTTTTTTTTTATAAAAAAAAGCCCTGCTCTTATCTTACAACTAGTGGTATGATTCATATTTTACATTAGTAAAATACATCTCATCAGTGGTAAAAAAAAGCGCCGCTAATCTTTTTTTTAAAACAATTGTTTTTTTACATTAGTAAAATACATCTCATCACTAGTTGTAACCTGCTATTATTGGGAATATGCTATACATTAGTAACGGCTTTACAAACTGTTGGTAATATTAATTTCTTTTTAGTAATTAAAAAAAATATATAACCATTAAAATAAATATATATAAAAAATGTAACTGCTGTTAAAGTCGTTGTTATATTAAAAAAAAATTTAACAACGATAATTATAATCGTTGAAATCAACATTTTACACATTTTTCAATACGGTGAAAGTAGTAATCCTTTTTAATGTTGATTTTTAATTTCATTTATTTGATATACGTACCCCATAATGATCTCAAGTAGTTTGATCATTATGGTATTCTGAGTATATGCTCTAAAATATTAGGTTTTCTACTGTTAAGTAAAATGGATATTTTTTCCCTCCTTTTGGAAAAGAATTTGGGTATAAAGATGTAGATTTGGGTACTCGTGTGAAATGTTCTTTTCGTGCAAAATGCAAAGCGATTTCGGCCGTATTTTTTTTTTTGGTCAACATTTTTTCTTATTCTCGTCCCCTGATCATTCTGGAATAACCTATATAAAAGGTTCATCAATAAATTCTTACCGTTCATTTATTTGTGTACTGAAGTTCACACATAAGCTCTAAATGTGCAAAGACATGTGTTTGCACATGAACATGTTATATATGAACTTGACGGCATAGAATAATGAACATTTAGTACTTATATGTGAACGTCAATAATTGTCTATTTCAGAACAATCAGAGACGGAAAAAAAAAAACTCTTAACATCCCCTGATCATTCTGGAATAACCTATATATAAGGTTCACAAATAAGCTCTTAATGTTCACTTATTTGTGCAATGAAGTTCACAAATAAGGAGTAAATGTGCAAAGACATGTGTTTGAACATGAACATGTTATATGTGAACCTTACGGTATAGAAAAATGAACATGTAATACTTATATGTGAACGTCAATAATTGTCTATTCCAAACCGATCAGAGACAAAAAAATATATTAAAAAAAAGTTGTTGGCCAAAAAATAATAATAAAAAAATCACCGTATTTACGGTTATGCCACTGTATCACTATTCACTCTTTTTCACCCTTTTAATCTCAGCCTTCCATCTCCTTGATCCAATAATCCATAATATTTCACGTGATGTATCATAATGATCAAATATATGATAAACTCACTCTAAAGATGTATACAAATCAATTTGGTGTTTATATCCGTTGTGTGTTTTTCGGTTCGTCGATCACATATGCAAGGTATTCATGCCAAATTGAAGTAAGACAGGAAATCTTGATTATAAGTGGGCGGACAACCATCTCGGTCGAGTTGATGACGTACCTTTAATTTGTAGTCATAATGTACGTGTGATTTTTTATTTATATGTTTGTGCATATTGGTCCCAACCACAACCCCGGCCCGTATATATATGAGCAATTCATTCATTAAATTGCAATTTGAAACGTCTCGATTCACTAATTAATATTGTATATACTTATATTTACCATATTCAAACAAAATATTGTACGTATATAATTGACCCCAGTTAAATTTATCCATATACATATTCAAAAGGAAACACGTCAATATATATAGAAACGGTTTTGATGTACGGACATAGAATTTTAGTTAAGTGAGTTAAAATCTTACACAGCAAGATTAAGAGTGTAACTCGTTTGGTATCAATATCAAAGTTATAAGATATCGGGTATGGATATCAAGATATGAGTATAAGTGATATCAAAATATTGGATATGGATATGAGTATGAGTGATATGTTTGATATATACCAATTTTTTAGGAGATATCAAAATAACACTCCAATATATCACTCTGATATCACTGATATCGATATCTACATATACCAAACAATAGATATCAGGATATACCAAACACATACTCCCTCCGTTAAGTTTTAATTGACGTTCTAGCAAATTTCAGACAAAATAAAAAATTAATTGTTTTCCCAGATTACCCTTTATGATTAATGACTAATTACTTTTTTATTACTGTTTATGAAATCTCACAGAAAAATAAAAGAAAATAAGAAAATCAAAATAAAATCTTCTCTGATTACGTTTCTCACTTTCCCCTCTACCTTTTCATCTACTGTGTAACTATTTCTTGGCTATGGAGACCAAACGCCGAATAATTTGTTATGGAAGACAAAATGCTTTAATCACTAACTACAATCAATAAGTTCCAAAAACCCAAAAAAATAAATAAAAAGATATGGAAGGATGAACGGTTGATCAGTAGATCCTAGAAAATGGAAAAGCAATGAATAAAAAATTAAGAACCCAAAAA